>CM029114.1:14340000-15540000 GCA_016859345.1 Istiophorus platypterus | reverse complement strand
GTGTTAAAATGTATGATAATTAACAACAGCACACATTAAGATTGTATAAGTTTGAGTCAATTTCAGAAACTGATCCAGACAATCTTTTAGCTTTGACAAGGACAAAAAGGGGCCAAGATCAACTTGAGCAAAAACCCACAAGTAGATGAAATCCTACTGAATACTAACACCAAAATAAATATCATTCATTTCAGCATTACAAATAACAATGGACAAATTTCTCAAGGTTTGGAACAGAAGTTTTTTTCTGTACATTCAAGGGACCCTTTGTCTTTTGCCTGTATTAATTTTCACTGGGAAGATTGTTTAGCAGTTTACCTGGAGGCTTTGTATTTGAGTGTTGATACTAGTTTCAGTTGATGTAGGGAAGTGCTGCATTTTCAACCCCCCCTCAGTGTGAAGAATCCAATATTAACATTGTGCTTAAATTTATACATTGTACAAATTTTAGGTCAGTGGAAAGAAATATGGTCAGAGACAAAACTGTAATTGAAACAGCAACACTTAAAGCAGATTTACTGGCTATGTTCAGGAAGTCTCTTATATCTGTCTGACATAAGCACCCTGCTTACAGTCAGTGAGCATGTTAAGGGCAGAGCTAATATCACTTGTATTTTAGCTTGTTATAATATGACTATGCTCACCTCTCAGTTTTCTACAGCTATTTTACAGCTATGCATTGGAGTCGTGTGCTGGCCCTAGCTGTCACTATCATCCCATCATTGCCATTGTCCATATTATTGTCCATTTTTTAATTTTTGCACCGTTGCGCCCTCGGCTGCCCTGGTCAAGAACTCTTTGATTTGTTTTCACTTAAACTTGCGACTTTCTCCTGGTGGGGTTTTCTTGCTTTTACCGAGAGCCCCTGACAAATCCTGGCAACATCCGTCACTGCTGGACTGTTGTTGAATGTCTGCGGTTTGTGGTGTGACTACCTCTGTTGGAACTAATCTGCCCTTGTAATTGGCCTCTTGGCTAATTCATCATGTTAATTGAGGTTAAAGGCAGTTTGTCTGTCAGCTGTTTGCTGGCTGTTCAGCATACCTATTTTATGCGCAACTTCTCCTTGTACTTCACTTCCACCTTTTCTTTCTCCTTCCGCAAGTAAGTCTTAACATTGCCAGTATTAAGTTTTTGATCAGACCTATACCCAGCTCATGTTGAAATTGTATAAACCATGTTATTAACATACACATAAATAAAGTATTTGTATATGGATTACAGAATGCTAACTGGTAATTTCCTGTCATACATCATATTGTAAATAGTTTGATCAGTCTGATAAGATAGATTA
Source organism: Istiophorus platypterus (assembly GCA_016859345.1). Lineage (NCBI taxonomy): Eukaryota > Metazoa > Chordata > Actinopteri > Istiophoriformes > Istiophoridae > Istiophorus > Istiophorus platypterus. Next base: position 15,538,706 of record CM029114.1, on the reverse strand, counting down.
CACTGAGTAGATCAGGTTGGTTTATGTTTCGTAAACATGCTACTTTCCTCAAATGACACAATGTTGGGCATAGGACTTTGTCATTTTGATTGTTGATTATATTGTTTCAATAAAAATTCTTTCATGAGTTGAGTTGGATTATATAAGTGTAACTTTCCTCCTACATGCTAGACCTTGCAAGATTGTTTTGTCTATGCTCCAGAAATACAGTGATAGATTCTACGGGTAGGTCCTGCATGACATCCTTCAATATGGACAGGGTGTATTTTTAATGGTGCATCTTTGTCTTCTTTGTTCTATGCAGTAACATATGTTCTTTGTAATCCCATGTTTACTAAAATGCTATGACCATTGTTTCTTTTATTAGCTTCTGAAAGCGAGCTTTAAGACACAAAGGCTGAGCACTGTGAAAGTAGGGTGAGTTTACATGTGAGCATTTTCAAAAGTAATGGCTCAAGAGACTGTTTTCCCAGTGACACATTGCAAACGTGACAAGGCTTGTTAGCCATCTTAACGCTCTTAATAAGCATGTGATTATATCCAATAAATTTGATGGTAACAATAATATGGCCGAACTGGCATTTTTGAATGTCACTCGCGTTTTTTTCTTTGTACTATACAAGAAATGCAAAAAAAAAGAACCAACGAAAAGCAGATGTTTACATTCTCATTTGAGACTGCAGATATTTTTTTAAGTATTAGATTGAACAGTACATATCAAAGTATTCTGATTATTTGGGATTCATAACGTCTTTGTGCAAAAACCTATGTACGAATTCTTCAACCACTGTGACGAATATGTCTGCTTGTTTGTTTTTCACCATCTTCTGACGATCCGAAAAGAGTGAATCACCAAACACACACTGGGAATTACAGCAGTTCCATTTGTATCATGATCTCCACACCGTTTCATGTAATACTCGTGTAATAATGTCTCCTGTATACTACTTTATGTGCTTCCTGGGAGCTGCAAGAGCTCTTTCATGTTGAAAAATGTACATGCCATTGATTTCACAAGAGCCAATACGGTACATTATCTTAGCTGGATTCGTTCGAACATGGAGGTGACAAAAGATACTCTAGCTTTTTTTTTTTTTTTTTTGCTAGACTAGCACTGCAGACCTTGTCTGATGTGTGCGACTGTATGAGAGAAAGAGAGAAAAGCACAGGGCAAGGGAGAGCACAGCTACCCTACCAGCTACCAGCTACCACTCCTGATCGCATGGATTTTGTTGTGTGAACAATACAACGTGCAAGGTGACCATCCACGACAAAGAAGACAGTAGGTGCAAAGGTTTAGGCTATTCCTAGTGGACAGGAACAAACATATTAACGCTTGTGATGAGAACATCACCACAGCCCGCCCTCTACTGGCCTGCTGGGAAAATACAAATTTCATACACACAAGTAAGTCAACAAAATGGCTGACCTGATTTAATGTTGTATAATGTCAGAAGACAGCTAAAATCTAAAGCCCAGGTGTTGATCATTAATGTAATGGATTTGACTTCTAGGAAGCTGAGGATAACTTGACCTCTTCTCGCCTTGTTGTGAGAATCCATTAAATCAAAGTGTGGAAAGAAATACCAAAAAAATGATTATTATCATTTAATGATATTATCTTAAATCCTAGGTTAAGAAGAGGTATCCTAGGTCAAAAGGTTGGGTTAGTGTTCTCCCTATAATCTTGGGGTTGACTGTTTCTTTTGTGCTGTGTGGCATTTAAAAAGAAACAAACCAAATCAAATCTTCATCAATCAGATGTCAGGCTACTCAAAAGGTCACTCAGGTGTTGGGTAGTCGAGCAGAGACAGGAAAACTCAGACACCCACGCACTAGTGCGACGCAGACGCGACAAAGCTACAACGGCACCGGCGTCTGTAGCTAAGTTTGCAGACCATCTTTCAGACTGTTGTCCCCACTGGCTCCTCCTCCTCCTCCTCCTCCTCCTCCACCTCCACCTCCTCCTCCTGCTCCTGCTCATAATCCCTCCCGCCTCAGCCCCGGGTTTTTCTGTCCGTCGTGGACAAATCACACACACCCCCCCCCCTCCCACTTCCACGCCAATGCCCCGGCTCCTTGTGGTCCCTGCTTCCTACCGTCGGCTCCGCGGGGCTCTTTCGGTCCCGCCGCGGTTCGGTTAGTCCGGGCCGAGCCGAGCCGAGCCGAGCCGCCGCTCGTCCCGCCGGGTTCTCCACGTACCCCCCGGTCCGACGCGTCCCGGGGCCGCGTCGCGGACCTTACCCCCGCCGGCTCTAGCTACCCGCTTCAACGCGGCCGCCGGTGGAGAGACTTCCGAGGAGGGGGGGGTTGGAGGAGGAGGAGGAGGAGGAGGTGGGGGGTGGTAGGAAAAAACAAAAAATAAAAAAGGAAGGAAGCCCACGACCGCTCAGATCGCGACGTTTGGCGAGGGCGACCGCCCGGCGTCTGCCCACCGAACCCCCGCCCCCGCCGACGGCTGACGTGCGGTCACGGTGGATTTTTTTCCCCCCCCTTTTTCTTTTTTTTTTTTTTTTCTGTGCAACGAAAAGAGGAGGAGTCAACGCGCGAGCGAAACGGCGAGAGCAGTCGCTCGAGTCCGCGAAAGCACAACTGCACTGTTGTTTTTTGGGGGCCGCAGCTCACTTAGTTTCTTTTTTTTGTTGTTGTTGTTGTTTTGTTTTTTGGGGTTTACCGGTGAATGGTTAAACCGGTGGACTCGGTGCCCAGCCGATACCCCGTCTTGCCCCGCAACGGTTTGCACAGGACAGGAGGGTGAGCGCGGAGGAAGGAGGTGGAGGAGACGGTCGGCGCGGCGCTGACGCTGAAACTCGCGGGAACATCGCTCCGGCGACGCGAAGAGTCGGTGACTCGAGGTACTGCAGTTAGCATGCTAGCCAAGTAGCTCTCACCTGCTTTTTTTTTTTTTTTTTTGATTTAAGTTAAATAGATAATGTGCTTCCTGGGACTATGCTCATAAATATAAATATTTGATTAGGAATTATATTTAAAAATTTTTTTTTCCCAGCTTTTGTTAAATCTGCGGCACATTTCACATTAAGCCTGGGATTTCAGCGGGTGTAGAAAGTAACCTTAGCCAGTATTCGCCATGTTAGCTTAATGACTAACACATTAATGATATTTACGTGATAGAAATTGTTTTTTTTTAAATTATTATTATTTTTAATTTAACACTAAAAAGATTTTTACATGCAGCTGACACAGCGATTGACCTCGCACTGAAATTAAGTCTTTTGTGCAAGTAGTTTCACGAGTTTCAAAGTCGTGAAAACTTTTTTGAGGGTGGGTACGAATTGTGATCGATACTACATTTAATATTACGTTAGGTTATTTTCTTATGACACAGGCTATGTGTCCTTTATTTATTTATTTTTTTTGTACAAAAAAACTCCAAAAAACTAGTTTACATGTATCTGCTCTTAAAATGTGACACTATTACGCGGTAACTCGGTCGAAGGACGCTTACACAAATACAAACAAATACGTGCACAAGCCATATGAACAAAAACTAAAAAAAGGACCCTGTTTTCTGTCTATTCAGGTATGAGACACCCTCACACCATTCATGTTGAATGTAGTCTGATACAAGCAGTGATATACCTTTTAATGTAATTCAACAACTTCCCAATTTGGCACCTAGAAATCTAAACCTGTGTCCTTGGATATATTTGTACCTCACTAAAATCTTACAGGTCCAACCCCACCAAGTCGATGAAGCGACCATGTTGTGTTGGTGCTAAAACAAGCAGCAGGCACATCCAGCATATTGCAGAGGTGACAGTTTGGGGAAGGGGCAAAAAAAGGAACACAGATTTTGATGAGAAGAAAACTACCCTGAGATAAAAAGAAATGTATGTTGTAGAAAAATAATAAATGATCTTTTTCAATTTAATTACCGCCTTTGGTAGAGCTTTAATAAAGACTTTTTGGCCTCTTTTACATACTTCTGTGATTTAATGCAGATTATTACAGAGTATCCCCAAATTGAAAATGAACACTAAACTGAAGTCTAAACAGCAAAGAATACAAAATTGGTCAAGAAGAGGAAGAAAGTGCTGCATTCACTACATTGTGGAGTTAAACCCCCCTTTTGGTCTAATGTGGTACAGCCCAGTAATTTTCCATGCACCACACTGCCCTACAATGTGGGTGTGGCTTAATGTCAATGGCAACACAAGAGTATAGTAGTTTTTCTCTTGACCCTGTCTTGTGGGTCTCTAAAAGAGAAAAAAGTCAGCACCTTTTCTGATTTAGGTAAAGTTATGTACAGGTAAGTGACCGATTTAGTATCTGCTGTTTGAACCTGAGAGGGATAAGTCAGCCACAAATTAGGGGAATGTTGCAATCAGCAGACACTGAGCCCTCATCATATTTATGATGTTTTAAAAAAGAGCTGATTTTGTGCAAGTGGGGTGTTTGCTTTAACCCTTTTGAACATGGTACATCCCTGCTTCTACTTTCACCTCCCCCACTTCACCCAGTGGCAGTGCTCACATGGTGCACTTGTAATTCATTACACAGTGTTTTTTCTGCTGAAGAGGAAGAAGCCCTGAAAGGCTCCGCCCACATTTTTCAAACAATTTTGTGTAGCTGTTAGGAGTAGTCATTCTTCTTAAATTTTTTTCAACCTTTCAGCCAGTACAGTTGATGAGAATTTCCTATTGATCGTACAGCTGCCACAACAATTTTAGAGCTAACTGCCCCCTAATGAGAATTAGAGGGCAGTGAGATGAGAATGTAGGGAAAAATTAGGCTCTCTCTGACTATACTTTCAAAGTAAGACCTTTAAATTTCCTCCATGTGGAGAAAAAGAGGAGTGTGGTTGCTTGGAAGTTGCACTTTCTCAATCCTGGTTTATACAGGTTTGTTGCCAAATCTAAGTCACTACTGTGCAGCTGTCAGCCCATGACCCACCACAGGCACATGGAAACCCCTTAGTATTTTTGTGTGTATATGATCAGTTATACATGTCATTAGTTTAATTCAACGACATAATTGAGATACATGTGACTCTGAAATGTATATTAAGCATTATTAGAAAGGGGAATATTATACCTTTGATTTCAACTGAGTTGCATCTTTTTCACATTACCTCAGTGGTAGATGTCAGAGATCATATGGTTAACTTGCAGGATGTTTTGTGATTCTAAATTTTATGATTAAAAGATAATCCCGCGTAATGGATGAGAAACCAGCCATTTCATTAGAGAGCTACAGTATGCACCCACCAAAGGGAATCTGTGAAAATCTCATGTAATAGGTCTATACAGCTTTTCACTGTTTCCAGGACACGCAACAAAACTGCATATGTACTTTATGAATACTGGTATTAAGGCTTATCTGTAATACTATTCATTTGTGAATTCCAAAGTATGTCTAATATGCAACACAAGAACCTATGCCTCTATCAGCATGTAAATATTAATTAAAATGCTAATGCAGCCCTTATTTTTTTTACCATATAGATTAGAATCAAATTTACTTGCAGAATTGATTAGTTTGTCTGCAATGTAAAATAAGATCTGCAGTTTGTGTATTTCTGACCTTAATTGAAACATTCTGCCATGTTTTAATGCCATTATTACAAACTTCACAAATGCAAATCAGTTATGGACTCCTAACCGGTCCCAATCCTTTTTTAATTTTGCATATAGAAAAGTAAATTCCCCAAATTTCTCTATTGTTAATTTTCTCTAAGTTTTTCAAGCCAGGCCAAATCCATAAGAACCGGTTTCAACCAGTTACAGCCGGTTTCTTTGCTTCAGCCTGAAATTGAGAGTGATAAGAAATATGATCTTGCTTCAGTCTCAAACTACCCAGTGTTTGTTATTCATTATTTATATCTTGCCATATCTTGATAATTAGAAAGACGGGCTTGTTTTGATTTAGTATTTTGTATTTCACACATAAGCAATGTGTGTCTATTTTGAAGTCCACTAATACTCTAGTTTTATCGTAGTTTGAGATTGTCATAGACTACAATAATGCGCAAAACAAGTATACTTGCATTAAATTAACAGTTCAGTTCAAATTAAGTGTAAAGTTGTCTTTCACATCTCTTGAAAAATTTCTCAAAAAAATGTACTCATAAGTCACCTTAAATCCCAGTGATTTTTCAGCATTTATGGTTTAAGGGCAAGATTGGGTCAAAAGCAGAAGGCTGACTTATGTGTTTAGGCTTGCGTAAACATACACCTACAGTATGTCTCCTACCACTCGCATTGCCTCATGCAGTATGTTATAGTGTGCCTTCTCCATTCGTTTAGTCACGATAGCCCAATGCCTGAATTGTTAGCGCTAAGGCAAACTTTGCAAAAGATTGCCCTATTTATCACTAGTTAGCCTCTCTCAGACATGCACCTTGTTATGTTGAAAATGTGATCGCAGTTTAACATGTCGCTTGCATGTCAGAATAAGTGGCAAGCTCATGGTGGCAATTTTACCAAAATGAATCTAGTAGCATTTGCAAAACACTTTAAACGTGACATCTAAATTGCCATTTGATTAACGTAAAGTCCACAGCCAGTAAAACATGCAAACAGAAATTAAATACACATCTTTTTGTTCACCTTACAAAAACACCATTAGTTATAACTTAATTATCCTCTACTTTTTGCACAGGAATAAATATGTTTTATAAACCACAAAATTCAGCGAATGAGCCAATTGTAGGTCTTGCAGAGATTCTTCTCATGTTGGATCAGTGTTTAAAAAGAACTTTTTCTCTTAAAATGTAAGGAAAAGAAGTAAAAGTACAACAAGAAAGACATCCTTGTAAAACCACAGAAATAATCAGACCAGGTTTCTTGGTCCTGTTCTCAGTTTTACTACTGCAAACTGCATGGATATATAAATGAATATCAGGCAAAATGTATACAGCAGTTGAGCTAATTTAACCTAACTCCTAACTTAGCATATGCTGTGTGGTACGTGTGCTGTCAGTCTTTACATAATACACAGCAGATTTCTCTGTTTAATAAATGATGAAGATTGATGATAAAATTTATTAATAGATTCACAGTGAGAGGAGAAGGGCTCACACATTAACAACACTCTTCTTTCTTCGTATCCTTCATATAATTTATTTTCAACTCAGTGTAGTGCACCAGATGCAAGTGGTGGCTTTGTCAAGAAATACTGTGTCATGTCTCAATAAAGCTTTAACAAAAATGTATGTAACAGACACGTGTTTGAATCATAAATATCCATCACTTGAATAGTCTGCACATGTGCATGGAAATTTAAGTGAATGAATGTGATGAATTATATAGGCACAACGACGGGAATGGCTCTGAGTTTAGAACCCAAGGCTGGCCATATACATAGATTTGCTAATCATACAATGCTAACAAGTCAATTATTGATCTCTCTTTCTTGATAGATAAGTTCAGTGTATAAAACCTTTAGGTAGCTGCTTCTCTTTTTTACCCAGTATTAAGTGTTGATTTCACCTGTTAAAGGGACAAATGCAGCTGTCTCTAATTAACTCATTTCTGTAAATAACTTGATGATGAGCAGCCAGTGTCTGTATTCAGACAAAGATTGTGAGTGAAGAAACTCCACTCTGTAACAGTATTGTATTATCGCAAATGGACTGAGTGATTTGTAGTTTCAATAACTTAATGTATATTTAGAAAGGATATAAATGAATATAAATTTGGGTCTATGAATGGGAAAGTGGTATCAGACCTTTGGACCCCACCCTGGATTGGACTTGGTATTGGCAGATATCCAGTGTCAAAGAACTTTCAGGATCGTGCCTAAAATAACCTAATCAGGACATCCCTAGTTAATGTTGATGCATGGCAACTTGGCAAGGCTGAACTCACTATTTAATTAATAAGATGCTGCCACAAATCAAGCACCTTGGCCTCAGTAAAACAGAACCTTACTTGAGTAGCCTGTAGCACTGTTAAATTATTTGTGTGAATTTCACCACTGGAATGTTAGCGTTATATAATGTTATATTTTTCCCAAACACATACAGGATGTACAGATGTTGGCTTTAAGTTAGCTAGTAGTTTATACGCACAAAAGTGTGTTACTGTGGGGTTTTTTTTGTGGCTGCTCATCCTCTGAATGATCTCAGAACTCACGAAGAACTCTCGTCCTCTTGATGACCTGTTTGAATTCAAAATTTACAGTCTAGCAGTGTATCAGACCATTGTAAATGGTTTGCTTTGTGTTCCGGCAGAGGGTGCTCTCAAAACCAACAAGACCAATTGCATGGCTTGTTGACTTATCAGTAAACTATGCTAATAAATAGAACATAGGAGGATATTGGGAAGCAAAGTATTGCCGACTCGATAGTCACGACACTGAAGCTCATGAAAAGCAGTATTGTGAGGTATTTTAGGTTCTTCATTGTAGATGGAAAGACAAAGTTGAGGTAGTGGAAGCACCACAGACAAATGGTGCATCACTGACTGACTGTACAACCTCTCCTGACTGTCTACTTTTCAGACTTACCCCAAGGACTCTTGCCAGAAGCTCAGGAAAAGGTCATCACTGGAAAGATAATACAGTAATATGAAAGCTAGCTTTTTATGCAAGGATAAGCATCAAAGATGCATGAATCCGCACTGGAAAATGTATGGATTATGCTTGGATTGTTGGAACACAAATTATGTGATATAGTTCGAATTTGTGATTTTTTTTTTTTCCGAAAAAGTAAAAGCTCTACTCTGTATGCTTGTGTCACCTCTGCTTCAGTTGGCAGCACCCTGTGCGAAATCACATCTCTTCATGCCCACTGGCATCTTTCCATTGTCTCTGTATGCCATTGTGCTTTATCTAAAATTGGCTTTGCTTTCTGTCTGAATTCACCTTTAGTGTGCAGGTCTCTATGGTTATGTCAATCCATGTTAGTGACAATGGTCTTAAGAGTAAGGTATGCTTGAAACAAACCAAATAGGAAGAGAAAAGTGTTCATACTTGTTCCAAATGGCCACACTTGAAGGCAAGGCAATAAGCCAGACATTATAGGCTCCTCCAGGTGCATCACTTTGCCATCCTCATCATTTTCCATCATGGCCTTTGGAGGTTTTTGTAGTCTTGACAGTGGATTGTTCAAATGCGGATAATTGCATTTACTTACAGACAGTTTCTCCTCAAAGGCATTCATGGTGTTGCACCTAGTTTTACTCATAAAAGAGAGATCTTGAGTGTATCCTGTCTGCTTTGTCATCTCCTCACAATGGAAAATCAAGGCAAGAAAAGTTTCAAAAAAATTAGGGGAAAAAAAGTTATCACAGAAAGATGGAACATGGAGCAACATGCTATAACAAGTACTGTAAGGCTTTATTAAACATAAAGCCTTAAAACATAGTTGCTTGCACACCAAAAGTCACAGCTGGCAGTAATATGGTCATGCTTGGACATGTCTCTTAGAAGGTTGTCTTATTTGGAGTTATCTGCAAGCTTGAGCTGTCTGAAACAAGTCTCTCTTTGGGTGGTTGGCACTGTTATTGATTCTTGGAGCCTGGAGCCAGCACCCAACTTTTTGGCTCTTTGTTCTGCCAAAGAGACAAATACTAGGCAACTGGGCATGGTAGTTCCCCAGCAACAGTTCCTTTATGTAACATATAACAAATGTTTGTAAGCAAGTTGCCGTGTTGGATGATGGTTATGACTAGTGATGCGACAGTAAGTCATTTAACTGATCAACAGCAAGTATTTGATAATCAGATAATACCTTGAGTAAGTTTTTGAGCAAATATTCCCATTTCCCAGCTAAATTTGTACCATGTCTTTCAAGAAAGTAAATGGAATATCTGGGTTGTGGTTCATATGGCAGGCTGTATTATAGAATGGAATCGTTCTGTTTTGTATTACTGCACTGTCCAATACAATTATCAGTGTAGTGTGTTATGGTTCACATGTTGTTGTTTTTTTTTTGTTTTTTTCATCCAATTATTAAGGCTGCCCCCAGCCTATTTGCAGTATTGGGATCTGGTTTGATTATGGCACTAACTCAATTCATTTATATTGACTACACGATTTATTGGTGTTCCTGTAGATCAGGTGTGTTGGTTGTCATTAATCTCTAGACTAGACACCTCTTGCTAACATTATCATCAGGCTCTTTAACCTAGACCAACATTGGATAATAACCAAAAAAACAAACTGACGCTTCTTTGCTGGTTGAGTATTGCAAACGGTGTTACTGCATCTGGATTAAAGCCATTGACAAAGCTGAAGAAAATGGATCATCTTGAGACAACAAGTTTCCTTGTTATTAGTCTGTAAAATGCTTGCTGTCTCTTGCTTAAAGTTACAACTCAGCACCCAGAAACTGGTTTTACCCAAGTAGGATGACTAACTTATGTTAGCTTAGCAACACATGGTCACAGTAAGTAGAGCTAAAGAGTAAAAGACCCTGGTTTTCTGGGCAGGCTCTGGTCAGTCCACCTCTGTTTGACCAGTGGAAAGACATACCCTTGCTGCAAAGCAAAATTAACTACCAATGAAGACAGCAGCGCTGTGGTGTTCAGTGTACCCCATGAAAAGATGGTGATCAATGAAGTTAATACATTTTTAGCTATGTTTTGTATGTTTTTTTGTGAGTTTATGTTGTTTGTCTCTTGACCATCAATGCAGCTGCCTAGACTGTCTCACATGATGGCTCATGTTGCAGCTTACATTTAACTCAGTACAGCTGTGACTCGAAGCATATTTTTAGTCTACAAAGTGCTTCTGAATATATAACAGTACTACTGGCCAGGCAGATCTCAAAGTAACCCTTGACATTTTCTCCAGACAATACCAGGTAAATGAAAGATGCAGCACTTACCAGGCTTGAATGGGTATGCAATTACCACTCGAATTAGTACAAAAGATGAGCAACTCTGTTAACACACATCTTGTTCTGCAATACAATAATCAAAGATGTAAACCCTAGTACACAGAAGCTGAAGGAGTTGACAAGTTGATACCGTATGTGTACAGGGTTCCAGATTGGGTGTGGATTTAACATATACACTGCTGGTGTGTGGTAGATGTTTTGATCAAACTTTTGATCAAACTGACTCTCAAAAGGTGCATTCAAACTCGATAGGAAAAGAAACTAGGCTTCACAGTCCTCTGAATGACAGTGCAGCTAGTCGCCAAAAGGCTGTGGAATGGAATGGATGTTTGACCATGACTTGATGGTAGGAAGGAGCAGTTCACCTTCACACTGAATGCTAGCACCACGGTGCTGAACTAGATGCGAGCTGCAATCGGGATCCAGTCGGGTAAACTGAGGTGGGGAAGATTGGCAAGGATGACAGTGTGATGAGCGGCAGCATTCTTGAAAGCTCCACACGGTAGGCCAGGTGTCAGATGTAGGGGCTTTCAAAGGAGCTCACAAACACCCGCATGAGCACCTGGCCACATCACTTTCTGGTGATGTCTACGGGGGTGGGTTACTGCTGTGATATTGATTGAAATGATGAGAAGAATAGGAGGGCATCGTCAGCATAGCAGCGGTAGGAGAAACTCAAATGGGAATTTACAGTGATAGAAAAGGAGTCTCAGAACAAGCAGCCCAGTTTAACTTCGCCACTCTGTAACTACATGATAAAACCACCTTGCACAGGAATAATATCTAGCTAATATCTTCTTGTGATTTGCGATTTTGATTTATCCAAAGCATACAAGGAAACTAATGTTAGCTAGCAAGTTTGCTTACTTGTAATGCTACAGCTACCTGCAAAACCACCAGTCACGGCACAAGCAGTTATCCATATGGCTATCACGTAGTCAAAAAGTCAAGTTCAAATTGTAGGAGCACCATCTGCTGAACCCCAATGCAAACTAATTCAAACAGTCTATTGCATTTATATACTGTAAAATTTGACTTGGATGGGCCATTAAAATTCAAATTAAAAAAAAAAATTATATGTAATTTTTTAATTATGTTCAAACCGAAGTTCACATTTCATGTAAAAAGTGACACTCCTGGTGGTCCAGTGGAGTTCAAAAGAGAAATTCAAATTCTGCATGTAGTCTCCCCCACATACTTGGACAACCGCTGTGTGAAGTGGGCACATTTTTCAAATAGTCCATTTAGGAAAGTTAGAAAATTGCAGTCCAGATGAAAATTGCAGTTCTGAGGTTAAAAAGGTGTGTGGAGAGGGAGTTTTGAATGCTTATTGAAAATCTAACAAAGTCATGAAATAAAGCATTAAATGTGACTGAGCGACACAGATTGTTGATTTGCTTATGTAAAACAGATTCAAGGCAACAGTATAGGGCATCATTTATATCACCATGTCATTTTTTGCAAAACTCATAAAATCAAAACCCAACACAGGTCCGTTCTCCGTTAAAAGTCTCTTAAAGATACATTTTAAAGGATGAGAAATTTAGTTTTACTAATTACAAATTTTTGTACATCCATCCTGGTTTAAAATGATGATGATGATTACTATTGTTGTATTCTTAAAAAATGCTATATTGATAATACTCAAGAGATGTAAATTTAAGTTATCATTCACCAAGTGTTACAAATAAACATTCCTCAAAAACAAAAAAGAGTTACCCTTTAAGAATCTGAAGAAATCAAAGACAAGAAAAGAAACCAGCTGGTAAAACAGCAACAAATGTCACATTTTTTTCTAACAAAATACAGTACCAAGAGTCAGTTTTAAGCAAGCAAAGGCCCCCTTTTTCATGTTAAAAGGGATTCTTTCTGCTCTAACTGCGTATAGCAGCAGCAGCCATTTTGTGCTGTAGCCTTCACTGCAAACAATACTTCAAAGGGAAAGGAGTAGGGGTAGGGAAAGTGCAGGGTAGGCTAGCTTGTTGACTAAATCATCAAGTTCTGTTAGCTGTTTGTTATGACTGTCACAGAAAGCAATCTGTATTTTGCTCATAGCTACTTTCTACTCATTTCCACATGTGTGTTTTGGGCAGAGAGGGAAAAAGCAGCTTATAGAATTGGATTTACCCTTTCATAAAATCATCATGATTCTTTTGCCTTTAATTTCATGTAGCAAACTTCTGAGAAAAGTGCCACATTTAGACCGAATCATAGCTGAGTTATTGCTACAGAGACCAATAAAATTTGATCAAATAGCTCAAGGACAATGAGCTGCTCTTTCAGGGCCAGGGGTGGAATATCTGCCAATTTAGGAGAAATAGAATCCACTAAAAATGTTTTTCTGTTCATCGCAGACTGAATTATTTTCGAACCTCTAGCTACAGAGCTCAAATTGTTTGCAGAGCTTTGAATTTGTTATTCACCTCTCTAGCTCCCTCCCTTGTTGGTGAGAACACCCTTCTGTTGCAATGGTTTAATCCATGCTTGGCTGTTAAACTCCAGACTGGAGCAGACTGCTGGTATGGGGGAGGGGTGTTGGCGCTCTGTGTCAGGCTGTGGACTTAGGTCTGTGTGCAGCTAGCTAAAGCTCATGCATTATGACTATAGTTACTTCAAAGATAGTGTTTAGTTTGTAAAAGGTTTACCTGAAAGAAATGGCAAATGCATGCCGACGTTTAAGTTGTACCATAGATGTTTTGTTGCTTTGTTTTCAGGGAGCCTGGGTTAACTTAATTTTTCACATGATGTGTTTTTGTTTTGCTTCTTGTATACTGGTCAATATACATTTGCCTCTTTTGGTTTTTGTTTGTTTTTCTTTTTGGAAGCCATGACATGAGCCTCCCTCAGCAGCGCATGACTAAAGAATAATCACCATGTGCTTGCTTGATTCACATGGAAACTCCTGGTTTTGCCCGCCCCCACCCCCTCCCTATTTTTCTTCCCCTTTTTCCTTCTACTCAGCCTTTGCTAGTTCCCACTTATTTAAAAGAAAAGGGGAAAAAAAACATCACGCGTACAGCGTTTGAGCAATGGTAGGCTAAAAAGCAGTGTCTTTTACACCATTGCTGAACAGTTTGAATATGTTTTGAGAATGACTTTCCTTTGACAGTGTAATTTTGGCATATTTTGATTTGAATTGTTCACCCTAAAGTTCTGTCCATGTATCATTTGTCTTCTTATAACACTGTGATATTGTACTGAATCTAACAGTAGTTTGGAGTATAGGCAACAGTGTCACTCATTTAGTTGCTACAATCATTTCTGTGTTTTCAGTGTACTTCAGATTCCTTCATCTTTTATTGGAGTTGAAATACAGTATGTTATGTAGAATATGATAATTATATTTGGGGCTTTTTAGCTAGTTTAATATTTGAAGGGGAGCCATGCACCTGAGTTAATGGAAAATGTGACACAAAGACATACATGAAGGAATGTCACAGGAAAGATCAATAATCAGCTGCTTCTTAGAATAACTCAGTCTTGGCTCCATCTGGTTTCCTACTTGTCACACAGAAGCAAACATAAAACTGTCTGAATATATGGGAAAGCATGGAAAAAAATGCTGAAGCAGGTTGTAGATGTATTGTGTGGTTTAAGTATTCCTTTTTCTGTAGGCCATTATGAGGCGCAATGTGAACAAAAGATTTATTCCACTTTATCATGATATAATTGTATAATTCATATTTACTTTGCCACACAGTCTACTTTATTTGTGTGTATTTAACAGCTGTTTGAATCTGAATGATTGAGCTACTGTACAGGCACAGACCGCTTGCATTGTTGCACAAAGTACGACACTTAATACCATATATAGAATCTTTTATCACGGACAGTATATTCCATAAGATAATGTTTTTTCTTGAAAAGATTGAAAAATGATGACTACTTGAATGAATTTCTATTTTTGAAAGATTTTAACCCCTTATATCCATAGTCCTGAGAGTAGAGATATCATTAAGATATTTATTTATTTATTTATTTCACAATCTTACATCAGCTTTGCTGCTTGTCGGATTGCACATTTGAGTGCATCCATTAAAATACTTTCTATACCTCTTACCCTGTTCAGGGTCATGTGAAACTGATGCCTCTCCATGCATGCATTGGGTGACAGGCAGGGTAACTGCTGTAACAGCTCCTTTTGCATGTTGTCAGTCTAGAACAGAACTACCATTTAGTTAGATAACCACATCCACTCTTACTTCCACACCTCTTGGCAATTTGGAGTTTCCAGTCCATCTGACCTGGATGTCTTTGGAGAGTGGTTAAAAAGTGGAACTCTGAGAGAGAAATACAAACAAAAAAGACAGAAGAAAGGCCCGATGTCATTAAATCTAGGAGGGTGCTTACATAAAGGGGCTTTACATTGGCCAGCACAGAGACCTATCCTTATCACTTTGACCACACAATCACTGCTTGACACAACAATACCTTTAGTAAAATCAGTCAAATAGGTCATTTGATATGGAGACTAAAGTGACCGTAATATGTTTCTGAGACACAGCCTGTACAATCAAGTCAGTCTACAAATTAGCATAAGTCAGTATCACAAGTAGGGATCCATTGTTTGAAATAGGTAATACAAACAGCCTTTAGCAGCTGATGATGTATGTTTCAGCCTTTTGCAAACAGTTAAAATAGCATGAAGCTCTGATTGGTGTAACATCTACATAAGTAAGCTACCTACTTTAGGAAAATTGGGCGAAATTTGCTTTTGTTTCATTCAGCTAAATATACCGGTGGGTCCATTAAACAGAATTAAAATATCATTATGAAATTAATGCACATGAGTCATTTTCAGTGATGTGATGCTGTCGTAACATGATGAGATGATGTACTAGATATACCACAGTCTAAAGGCTCAGTGTGGCTGCGCACAGCAGACCAGGTGGCCATTTTGAGTTTCAGTGAATCCAGATGCAGGCAGTGAGGGTGGGGGTGGAAAGACTGCGCACTGTGCGCAGTAATGTTGGAATGCAGGCTCTGCTCTCACTGGCTGACATCTTTCTTTTTTTCCTACTCAGTATTTAGCTTCCATTTATATGTTTAACATTAGATAGCTGTTATTAATTTATTTATTTTTAGTCGCTGGCTAATAAGTAATAAAGACCAACAGCATCATCTCTATCTGACAGCTAAGTGTCAGGGTTACTGTTTGGGATATTAGTTGAAGCATTTACTGCGGCCTGAAGGAGAAAAGGCATTATTTTATTAGGCAGTAATTTAGAGTTAGTTTCATATTAAATTTAGCAGTATAGCTCTGAACTCATGAGAGAATTGAAGTAATTGGATATGTTAACTCTTTAGTCATAGTTGAGAGTGTTGCTGAACAGTGAATACAAGACAAGTGGGCTATGGCAACAAATGTGAAAATCAAAACCAGGATTTAGAGGTAATCACTATGATTCAGAGAGATAACATCATTTGAAATCATTAAATCAAAAGTGCTGGTGTAGAAGTAAGTTTTGGTCAGGTTTCCCTCAGACACAAGTATGGAGATTTCTGCAGATACACTGTACTTTTTTTTTTTTTTCTTCTTTTTTTTTAAGTAGGCGGAGTTTGTTATAGGATCTTCTCATGCCTGTGCTCAGCATGCTGCTCGCAGCGCTGGTGGCCATTTTGTGTTTCTGCAGTAGCAGAAAGGGGGGATGGGCAGAGTACGCACAGCAGGGTTTATTTACTCTAACAACAGGGCTTTTGATGAACCCAGGTGAAGTTTGTAAGTGAAAGTTAAATGTCATCACAAATTACATTTCCAGTCTACTGTTTTTCCTATTACTACTGCTTCTGCCATTCCTGTCTGTTTTGAATCCGAATTAGTCAAATTAGGAAATTACTTTATATAACCATTTTGTGAAGTGAAGGAAGTATTAATGGAACTATATTTTTTAGTTTGTATGTGGGTGTTCTTTGTTCCTCTTGAGTAAAAGAACCACCCCACTGTTGGAATGGTTCAGTCTGTTTATCAGCAGCCCTCCCTGCTGTGGGAGAAGCTGGGCGGAGAGAGGCTGCATAGTGTGTCAGGCTGTGCTCTAGGTTCTTGCTGTGCGCAGCTAGCATGGGACTGTGTGGCTACAAAGCGTTGTTCCTTGTAAATGCAAAGAACACTGAAGAAATTTTTTAGAAATAAAATTTTAAAAAAATTTTCACTCTTCAAAGAAATTGTTATATTTAATCATGAAAAGTAGTTATATTCAGGTTTCTGAGAAAAGTGCTGATCTGGCTTATATCGACTTACTTTATGGAATAACATAAAAGCGCAGTGGTAGCATTTCACTTTTTGTGTTCAAACTCGAGAAAATAAAACTCCTTGTAGTCTTTTAGGAAATCCTGCCTGTATTTGACTACTCCATTGCTTCAATACTTTGTCCTTGATTTCTTTTTTTAATGCCCCACCCCCACACCCACTATCTCCCCTCATCAGAATGGTTCAGTCCCTGTTTCAGTAGGAGAGTCTGTTACAGAGAATGAAAAAGAGACATTGTGTGTGTGTGTGTGTCTGTGTGTGTGTGTGTGTGTGTGTGTGTGTGTGTGTGTGTGTGTGTGTGTGTGTGTGTGTGTGTGTGTGTGTGTGTGTGTGTGTGTGTGTGAGGGAGCGAGAGAAAGAGAGGTAAACTGGGGAGGGTGGTTGCAGCTGCTTCTAGGTTGAGTGTATTGTGGGTGTGCAGTTTAGCGCAGGCTGTGCGCTGCTAGCTAGGCCCTAACTAAAGTACATGTTGTGCAGCCTTGTCTTTTTAAACTGGCTTTATTTTTTTGCATATGTTTTTTTTATTTTGGTGGCACATATAATGAGATTTCTCTATTATTTGTTTTGTTATTGTTACCACAGATAAATGTTTAAAGAAAAGAAATTTGCTTTGCTTTTTGAATAACATCTTGGTTTTAAGTCAGCTGGAAAAGTCTAACATCTTATCATCATTATCTAACATCTCATGGCTGGGCTCTGTTTCCTTTCTCCTTTCTCCTTTAATAAATAAATAAATATATTGTTGATATTATATATTTTTTTTTTTTTTTTTTTTCTTTTTTTCAGTTCCAGTTTGGATTGTGCTAGCAGCAATAAAACAATAATATTAATTTTTTTTTTTGACTTTTTTCCATTTTTTTTCCATTTTTTATTTCTAATTAAGTCTCTAAAAGTTAAAAATCCTCTAAAAAGTGTCCTAGATCTGTGCTGTTTTGAAAGTGGCGACATATTGGAGATTAAACAAGAGGGATTCATCGAGAAGCTAGGATGCGTAGCAGCATGAGTATTCTTGGATAAAGGAGAATGTGTTTTTGTGCTGTGGGACATTTCCTCAGTTCTTGATAGAGAAAGTGCTAAGATACAATGGCTTACCTAACTATTGAAAATTAACTGCCACCATGACCAGATTGGGATCATTATTAGAATTTCAACAGTGATGAAAATAAATTGGGTTTAAATGGTTTATAACCAAACAGAATGAGTTTATATGTCAGTCTTTTTAAGGATTCCGACATTTTAGGGCACACATGTTCTCGTCTTTTTTTTAAGTAGATGACCATGTTGTGTGTGTGTCATTTAGAGATGTAATTCATGAGTCTAAAAATGTTGTGAACTGTCAGATGCATTTGATCTAGATCTGATAACATCCAGTTCAGTCAGTCAAAGCATTGCTTAAGGTTATTCTGCAGTTTACCTAACGGCCTGTTCAGTTGGCCTGTAGCATGGTCTAAATATGAGAGATCATATTACAGCCTGCATATGGTTCTCTGCAGTCCACACTGGTCAAGTCGTTAGAGGGATAATAGTAGGCTGAGGCTAACTAAGTACTCAGGTCAGATGCTGCGAGTGCTCAGTTTATTGCACATAGTGCCTTGGGTGACCATGATATATGTATGCAGTTCAGATCAAGTCTGTCACAGATTCAGAAGAGAGGCAAGAGGAGGCAATATAATTTTCACTGAAAAGATTTATTTACAGCTATCCCTGGCCTTCTAATTATATCTTTTTTTGACTATGCTGAAAATAAACAATTGCAGCAGCAGAAGCCATCTTTAAACAATTACATGGAAATGATAAAGTGAAGCATATTTTAACATTTTTAACTTTAGTGGATGGTGAACCCTCAACACATACAGTTCCACATAAAGTTCAACTACTACTCTCCTATACTATTTCTGTGTGTTACAGTCTTGTCCTTGACCATTTTTTGATCAGAAGTTTCTTTGCCTATGGTGTTATTTCGAAAGGACATCCCCCTCTGCCCTTTGTCAGAATGGTCTAGTCTGTGTTGGCTGTAGATTTCCATACTGTGGACTAGTTTGTGCTAGAGTTGGGGGATGGGGGTTGCCAGGCAACAGCCTGTGCAGTGTACTTCCACTCTGTCTGTGCGCTGCTAGCTAGGGTTGAAACTGATAATCATCACGTTGTTCTTGAAAATGATGCAGACATAAGCATTGATTTCTATGTATTTGTCGTACCTGCAAATATACACTTGGTAAATATCATCAGAAAGAAAAAAATATGATTTCATTTTTTGGTGTTTCATATTATGTATTACAGCACACTGCTGTGTGAGGAACTGACTTTTCTTTTTAAATGGTTTAATTATCCCCCACTGTGGGCTCAGGTAGGTCACACAGCCATTACAGAACACACCTCTGCAAGGAACAAGATGGACTAGTCCTAAAGGAGCTCCTCCTCCTTTTTTTTAATGTTCTCCTGCTGGCCTTTGAGCTGTTCCCTGCTCCCACAATCTACAAATACGTAGAAGGCCTCAATTCCACACATCCTGCTAAAGGTCAATATCTCTTCTTTTTAAGGCATGTTTAACATTTCTCTCTGTCATTTAAATCTTAGTTTTTCTCACTGCAGCTTCACATTCTTTTCTAGGTTAGGTTTTGATACTTGCAGAGGTTGCTGTACAAATTGAAGAAGGCAGAGTTTAGTTTATTTTTGATTTATTTGTTTTTTTGGTTTTTGATAGAAAACATTATTTTGAGACATTCTATAGATGTCAGGGAGTTTCATACAAATTCTCACCATCTAGCTGATCAAAAATGTCAGTAGCGACATTCTTTCACTTGGAACATGGTGCGATGTCAGGAGCTTTCATACTGTTTTAAATAATTTTTTTGTCCTTGGTGACGCTCACATTAGACCCTGTAACGTAAGCCATTAACCGAAGTTGTGTATGTTTTGTGTCCATACACACAAGTTACTGAATCTGTATGTATTTATACCAATGTCAGTCCATTTGTATGCCCGCAATATTTGCCATTCATGCGAAACTCTCAAATATCCTGCAGTTGTAAATCATCTTCCTCTCTTTTTATCTTTATGCAGAAAGTTATGGCTGCATATCAAACCCACAAGATCACACTCATTCAGATAAAGGCAAAATTGCTAACATTATGTTTTATTAATGGGGTTGCATGGAAGGTCATGCGGTGTTGTGTGTGTAGATAGTATCCATGGAGTGTGAATTGTCAGAGATTATTGTTTTGGCAGAATGTGAGCATCCTCTCATCTTTCCCAACAGGGACAAGTTGAGAAAGTATTTGCAGTTTTCAAACAACAACAATGGACTTAGAAAATGGTGCTTAGTTTTTTTTAGCCCAAAGTGGCCCTACTCACTGCAGTTACTGACACACCTGGTCAGTGCCGATAAATTCATTGATCTTGCTGTTGGTGTTTTTTTGGATCGTGCAACACCCTGGTTCACTGACACATGCAGTTGTGTGTCAAAGAAGAGGTTGCAGTGCTTTAATGGAGCGATGATGTGTTTATGAAAACTTGTGTCATCAGAGCACAGTGGGTCGTAATTAACAAAGGTTTAGAAATGAATTGGTATTCAAATCAAAGTCCCACTCCATGAAAAATGCTTTCATTGTACCAGTCTAGCTTGTCAGCCAGGGACATACTCGGTAATAACTGTTAC
This sequence comes from Istiophorus platypterus, assembly GCA_016859345.1. NCBI lineage: Eukaryota > Metazoa > Chordata > Actinopteri > Istiophoriformes > Istiophoridae > Istiophorus > Istiophorus platypterus. Next base: position 15,517,997 of record CM029114.1, on the reverse strand, counting down.
CTCATCAACGTATCACAGTTTGAATGCTGTTCTTGGGATGCCACAAGCTTTGGCTAGTTTCACATAAGGGTCTATGTACTATATACCTTCCAGAAACTTTGGGCTAGTGGTCAGCTTTCCCAATGTCCCCAAAACAGACGTGAATCATACTGGGCAATGTTTCATGAGCAATGTGTCATACTGATGAAATCTGGTGGCATCTTTCACACCTCATACAACAGAGTGATATTTTTTCCTCTTAACTGTGAGATTGGCATGCCAAGTTTTTGTTGAAAGCATCACAGAGGCTTGAACTTGAGGCCTCCTGCTACAGGACTGACTCCATTGTCGCCCTGCTCTCCAGGTAGTTCAAGTTAGAGAGACTTGTATGTCTAGTTTGGAGTTATTGCCATTCTGTGCTTTTGGCTAGTCATCTGATGTTGAAACTGCAGAGATTATTGTTTTGGCAGAATGTGAGCATCCTCTCATCTTTCCCAACAGGGACAAGTTGAGAAAGTATTTGCAGTTTTCAAACAACAACAATGGACTTAGAAAAATGCTTAGTTTTTTTAGCCCAAAGTGGCCCTACTCACTGCAGTTACTGACACACCTGGTCAGTGCCGATAAATTCATTGATCTTGCTGTTGGTGTTTTTTTGGATCGTGCAACACCCTGGTTCACTGACACATGCAGTTGTGTGTCAAAGAAGAGGTTGCAGTGCTTTAATGGAGCGATGATGTGTTTATGAAAACTTGTGTCATCAGAGCACAGTGGGTCGTAATTAACAAAGGTTTAGAAATGAATTGGTATTCAAATCAAAAAGAAAAAATGCTTTCATTGTACCAGTCTAGCTTGTCAGCCAGGGACATACTCGGTAATAACTGTTACCTCATCAACGTATCACAGTTTGAATGCTGTTCTTGGGATGCCACAAGCTTTGGCTAGTTTCACATAAGGGTCTATGTACTATATACCTTCCAGAAACTTTGGGCTAGTGGTCAGCTTTCCCAATGTCCCCAAAACAGACGTGAATCATACTGGGCAATGTTTCATGAGCAATGTGTCATACTGATGAAATCTGGTGGCATCTTTCACACCTCATACAACAGAGTGATATTTTTTCCTCTTAACTGTGAGATTGGCATGCCAAGTTTTTGTTGAAGCCTTAGCATCACAGAGGCTTGAACTTGAGGCCTCCTGCTACAGGACTGACTCCATTGTCGCCCTGCTCTCCAGGTAGTTCAAGTTAGAGAGACTTGTATGTCTAGTTTGGAGTTATTGCCATTCTGTGCTTTTGGCTAGTCATCTGATGTTGAAACTGGGTTACAGAGGCAAAGTACTGAAACAACAAGCAGCTATTTTGCAGCTTGAGAGCGAGAGAGAAGATTGACAATACCTCTTTCCTCCTGTTTTTGGTGGCTCCATCTTAGCATAAATGCAAATGTGAAAGAATTCCCTCATATATATAGTAGGCTAGCTATCAAAACTTGACTGAGAAAACATTTATCACAATCTAATCAAGCAGGTTTTTAAGATAAATTATTAAAAAATGCTGGAAGTTAATTAGGCCATCTACTCTATGCATTGAAGTCAGAGATTGTTGGGTTGTTGACTCCAGTTAAATCCTTCAAGTGATTAATTTGACAGAAGACATATTGAGAAAGATAGATACTCAGTGTTTTAAGTAAGCAGTAAGTGCATAATATAGCAAACAAGCGTAACTTGCATGAAAAAAACATGGGTTTTAAATTTAGACCCACGCATTTTCACGTCAGAGACCGAATTTTCTGTGCGAGGAATACAATTTGGAATTCAATATTCCTATGTGTTTGTTAGACCTTTGTACAAGTTTAAACACATATGGTATCTCTGCTATTATGGTGAATTAAGTCATTTTTTGTAAATTATGACCTTCTGGTGACCTAATATTTGTATTAAATGGCACACCCATCCTGTGCTTGTTCATCTAATACATGTAATGATTATTTTCCACATTTCTCCAAGTTAAGTTTAGCAGATTACTCACTGACGTAGCTGGAGACAGCCCTGCTTTTGAGTTTACTTGTTATAATATTGAAGAATAGAATATTTAGTATATTTTCTTACTTTTACCATAGTGTTTTTTAAATTAATGTACATATTATATGTAAAACATAAAAAACTTAAAACTTAACTGTCTATATTTTAAAACTGTCAACCAGCACAACAGAAATGGTTCTGGATCAGCTGTAACTTTTATTATAGAAGGTGATTGGCTTGACAGAATGAAAAGAAAAATTTTGCCTATGTAATTTGAGGAATGTTTAATTTGGTTTATTTAAAAATTTAGTCACATATAAATAATCAAAGATTTTCTACATTTTGTTTACCAGCTTGGGGAAGCCTCTTGGTCAACAGACAGTTTTTATAATAGGGTGATGCTGCAACTTGATACATCTGATAGAGAATCCTGCTCAGCTAGCTACAGAGAGCTCAGCCTGGCAGAAAACAGCAGAGCTGACGGCCATTTTGAGTTTCTCCACTGAATCCAGGCGCAGTAAATGAGGCCGTAGGATGGGGAGGGGGGGGTATTGTGCTCTGCGCAGTGTGCAATAACATTGGAATGTGAAGTGTACCATCGATTGTGCTGGCCGTTTAAACCGCTCTTTATTGGTTAATGCTTATTTTTTGCAGGATGATTTTTTTTCAGTTACATTTTTATGCAATTATGCTAAACTATCTTCTCACTCATTTTTAAAATTAGGAGTTTATGACCATTGCAAGGAGCATACTTGCTGATAGGAAAGCAGAGTAGGAATGGCTTATAGTGTTGTGCGTATGCGCCAGCATCTCAGTGTGCTGCACAGCTTTACAGTGTAAAGTATACAGTCAGCGCTGGTCTTCTAAGAGACTGTTATATATTTTTTCCACACCCATGTGGCAGCCTGCTAAGTTGCAAAAAAAACTATAGCCAAATTATATATATTTGGAGATCGATGCCTTTTCAGATGACTCTCAGCTGCAGCCTTGCAGGTCAGCAGTGTAGTAAACATCACTAAAGCTAACCAACTTTACAGTATAAAACTGAAGCAGCCTGTTGCTTTCACAAGAAATGATTTTAGAGATTACATGAGAAATAACCAGCTTTATGTGTTCTGTTCTTGTGCTGAAACCAACAGACAGGTGTAACTATAAATCATATCTACCATTTGAATGTGTCTCCTTTTTTGTTATAACATTATTAACAGGAAAACTAATTACGTAATGCAGCCAACATGTTAACAACTAAAAAACAAAGCCCCTTGGGCTGCTCATTGTTGAGCTTAGACTGACTGAAATCTGGGTAAGGTGACTTAAAAGGCTCTTCCTTCTAGTTTGACGCTTCTCTGTCCATTGTTCTGGCAAGCCTGTTTTGGCATTTCCTTGTTTTGAAACTTTTTTTCTTCATTACCTTTGTGCAAGCTTTGGTTAGCATGACAAATCTAATCGGGTTCTCTTAGACTGCAATCTTGCCAGCAAGTAGTTGATTAGTCACCTGATAAGTTTATTGATGACTAAAATTATTGATTGTAGTTTTAAACAAAGCTTAGTCTCATGCTGAAAATTAAAGGCCATCAACAGCATCAAATGATCATGTCTGAAATATTACATTTAAATATGATGATTTAAAGCATTATTAGATTCTTTACATAAATTAACAGAATGCTAGCTAGTACTGCTAAATCTCCATCAAAAACTCTCAATCATTCTACATTGAATAAATGTGAAATAAAAGGAGAAATAAGAGTTTTCTTTTAAAGCATAAATGGAAAAGAAAGGTATGACTGTTGTAATAATCAGATATGACACTTTGTAAACATGTCTAAGAGCTCTAGTCCGGTATGGTTTAGCCTTTTTCTCCAGATGGTTGCATAATATGCCTTGTGATGTAATTATATACATTTTTAATAAAGAATTTACGAAGTATAGATATACTTTATTGTAATCGACATAATTGTACTTACGGTTTTATAAAAATTTGAAGTGACCTGTCAAATGAATATCTCCCGTAGAAGCTAAGGGCTCAGCTACAGCTCAAGGGATGGAGAAGAACAGCTTAATTCAGAGGAGCTAATTTTAGGGTCACTCTCTGTTTTGCATTGTCTGTGGGTTTTATAGCTGATCATTTTGTCCTTGTTTGAAACAATAATATAGAATTTACTGAAAAAAAACACATCTCCTCTTCCTTTAGGTTGTCGAAGAATTCTGTACTAAGTCCATGACCAGGAACCTTTCACCTTGAAGGTGGGTTATTCATAGATGTTTTAATTAGTTTATGCATGCATGTTACCTAATATCATAGAACAAATTTCCTGTTTGCTACTGAATGTGAAATGAGAATTTTACTGCAGCCAAGCACAGTTCCCCTGCAGCACACAGCTTGTCATTTTGACTCCCATTAAAAAAAAAAAAAGAAAAAAGTTTAAATAATTACATCCATTGATGCATGAATATACATGAATAAAATGAATGTAGATGAAATAAAATATGACAACTAGCCTCGACAGTGCAATTTGTGCAACAATCAGGATCATGTACGGAAAATGCTTCATGTTTTGCATAACCTCTTCAAGGCTGCCAACACAGCCTGAATTCGTCCATTTTGATTTGCTGAGGACTGAACCAATAGGAAGGTGGGGGGATGGGAGGAAGGTTGGGTTGCTGCTGTCGTTAACTTCAATCTCATTTCTGTTCTCTGCATTGGGGCTTAGGTAAACATGACAACCAAATTAGTTAATCAAAAAAATTAAGCCCAGGGGAATTTGTCAGAGTATTTTTCTCACTGACATGAAAAAAGGGTTTCTTATACACTGAGCTGCACCTTGACAGTTGTCCCTTCAGGACAGATGCAGCAGTGTGTAATCAGGCAGTAAGGATCTGTCTGATTTGGCTTGGATACTGAGTTAAATTTGTGGTAAAGAAAGACTGCTGGGGAACCGACCAGTTTGGTATGCAGACCTTTGAGAAAGAAGAACCTTCCAGAAAAAAGGAGACAAGAAAGCCCCAGGGCTCTACAGTGACCTCTTGTGTTTCTTCTGAAACTCTGCAGCCATTTCTTTACTGTGCAGTGCGTAAAGTCCAGGACATTTTCATAAGTGCAAGGGACAGTGCTGTTTACTCTTAAAGCTCTCACTGTGGTGTTTTAGAACTTTCCCAGACTCATCGTGCCCTTTGATAGAATCTAATCTCTCCTTGTCACTCCACAGGCAGCAATGGAAGTTGTTGTGCCAGAGGAGAAGAAGAAGATTTTCCGCGCCAGGAAAACCATGAAGATCAGTGATCGACAGCAACTGGAGAGTCTTCACAGCACTTTGTTGACAGCAGCTCCAACTTTGTCCAACCCATCTCCACCACCTTTAATGAATGGCACACACAAAGAGGATGGACAAAAAGTGGGGGAGAAAGAGCCAAACAACGTCTCAGACTCAAACTCCCCCCACACTACATCACCTGCCTCTCCTGCTCCTTTCCTGTCATTAAATCTGTCACCTTCACCTGCCTCCTCCCAGAGTCCAAAAGCAAAGGAAGAAACTCCTACTTCTCCCACCTCACCATTTCACTCTCTAAACTTTGAACTGAAAAAGATGGAGGAGGAGGAGGAGGACAGGAAAGATTCTTCAGCATCCACATCAAATGAGTCTGTTACACCAGCATCAACAGAATCTAAGGAAAACCAGGAAAAAGATGCTGAAGTGATTCCAGAGACGAAGAAAGAGGTGAGTGTTTCAAAGGTTTTAGGAAATTTCCTGGAGTTATTCTTATTCTACAAAGAAATATCAGTGTCCTGGGTTATAAAGGAGTTTTCTAGACTGTATAAGTGTCAAAAAATGTGTTCATTAATTATCCATTATTGCTCTTCCTTAGGGGGAAAAGAAGACAACAAAGGACCCGGCTGTTGATTCAGTGAAGGAGCCTGTTAAAGGTTTGGTTCCATGTTCACCTGTGGCACCTCCAGTATCTGACTGCACAGAACCAATGGATACAGATAATCACACTACAAAGGCCAAGGACCCTGACTCCTCAAGAGCCAAAATAAAAGATGAAAAGCCTTCTTCACCTAAATCTATAACTTCCGATTCCTCTCCTTCTTGTCCCTCCTCGTCTCAACCAGCTTCCTCCAGTGGTGCAGATCAAAAACAAGAAGAGAATATCAAAGAGAGGAATGTAAAAGAAAGGAAGGAGGACAAGAAAGATGTGAAGAAAGGATCCATCAGTGAGGAAAAGATGGAGGTGGACTCGCTGAAAGTAGAAACCAAAAAAGAAAAAACTGATGTTGGAAAAACCACAAAGCAATCTCGACCCTCATCTACTCCACCATCTAATACAGGTATGAGAGAGTGGACATTGTGTCACATAGCATCAAGATAATTGTTCTATATTGGTAAAGATTAGCAGAAACCCAAAAGAAAAAAATAACCAAAAGCAGTAATACTAAATATGTCATTGAGTATTTTTATGCACAGAACTTTGTCTTTGTTCTTTAGTTAAACTAATAAGGACCTGAAATAGAAGGTTATGGAAACTGGGGGGTTCAGGGCTATTACAGAAAAACTCAACTCCGTAGTTATAGGTCTTATCACATGTTAATAAGATACAACTCAGAATAGTACCCAGACAGATTAGTATTGTGAGATGGGCAATTATGAGAGATTTGATAGGCAGACTTGAGATATCTTTTTCACCTTAGTGTGGGTCACATTCGGGCACATTGCAATTTTTGTCAGATTTGATAAAACGTCAGAGTCACAGAGGATAGTATGCAACTATTTTCAAGTTGTATCTTACTCTCTATTGACTTTGACGTGTAAGTGCCACTTTAACATGCTACAAAGGAAGCTCATAGTTTGCAAGCCTGTAAGTTAAATAAATCTTATGGTAAGGATACTTCCTTACCTGTCAGTTTGAAAGTTCTGTTCAAAACATGAATTTGATTTGCATTTAGGCAAAGGTTATGTTGTTATGCTGATTGGATTTCTGTGATAAAGGTGAACATGTTATGGTGAAATGTGCAGAAATATAGTAGTACACTGACTGAAAACTTGAAGTCAAACTCAAGAAATCCATCAAAGCTGTTAGTGCTGACTGAGTTTTGGGTTCAGCCCTGGGGCAATGAACAGGTAGTAAGCAGGTCTTTGTCTTTGTTTCCCAAATAGTGCAAGAGGAAAAGGGCTCGACCTCTGGACTGAAACGTACTTTATCAGAGGGTTCTGAAAAAGATGGGCAAAATGTGAAAAGAGAGGGGAAGAGGCCCAAGGTGGAGCGGGAGGAGTTGGAGGCACAACTAGAACTTAAAATAACTGCAAAAGCTGGCAGTCACCATAAACTTGAAAAGGTTTGTATGCAACTATCCTGCTGCACTTTACATTTTTTCTCAAAGACTATGCTAACTAAATAGTGCTTTGGTGACAATGGATTTTTCTAAAACTTATTACATAATTTTGCTTTTTTTCTCTCCTTTGCCTGATATCAGATTGTGCAACAACTAGTGGATGAACGACTGAGGGTCTTGGAGCTGACAATATTTGACAAACATTTTCAAGAACTCAAAGACAGAGTAGACAAGATCGACTGTGCCACCAAACACAAAACTGCCATTAACACACTCCAAGTAAGTAGATGTTATCATTTTAATCTTGAGTACATTTTTTAAAAAATGAGAACACATGCACCATTGTCAGATACTCTTTTTTATGATAAGTAGCATGTAGTTAAGGAGCTGCTAAAATTCACTCCTTACAGTAAGGATAAAAGATTTGATCCAAGGATCAAATCCAAGGATCAAATCTCAAGTCCACCTCCCATTCTTCTGTTTTTCTAGGCCAAAATAGCCCGGTTAGCAAAAAAATTTGGAGAGGCCAATCAGGCAACAGAGAACAAAAGGAAACAGGAGGTAAGACATGTTTTTTATTTTTCCTTTTTCTTTTGTTGCTAAAATCTCTCTAACTGGCCTGCAAGCGACATTTTCTGAAAATATCTTGACATCATACTGTCTGTTTCCCCACAGGCTCTTGCTGCTGCTACTGCTGCCGCTTCTGCCGCCAAGATTGCAACTGTTGCAAACAACCCTCAAGCTCAGCGGTGAGTGTGCCTATGCCTAGAGCATTTTCTCATCTTGATCCCTGTCAACCATACCATATGTTTGAATTTATAATTTTAGAAATGAGGTTTGCAGGGTTTGTGGAAAGGATTGTGATCACTTCACTGCAAGTTCACATGTTTACCAGACCATTTCATCATGTGACAAAATATTTTGAGTTTTCAAAATTCACAGCATAAATGTATTTAAACATGTTATCTTTGAATACAGCAGTGTGTGCTCTTTGGTATTGTGTGAATATAATTTGGCCTTTGTATGAACGTGACAATACCGGACTGAAGCCAGTACAACACACTGAGCCGTTCGCAGCATGAATAGTTGACATTGTCCCAGGTTGCTATCTGTAATCACTGGAGGCTGAATTTAAAACTAAAGGATATAATAAAGAATCCTTACATCCTCCAAATCCATACCTTTTTGGAAACCAAGATTCCATGTCCCTTTTTCGGGTTTTCAGGATCAGCTTTTTTAAACTCTTAACTTCACTTCAAATATTTTTTATAAGACTGTTTTGGAATAAACAAACACGTCCCAGTCTGTGTTTTGCACCTGCAAAGTAACCCTGCGTGGGTCCAGGTCCTGAGTCTTGTGACGTTCTACAATGTGAAGCCTGAGCGTTTCCTCAGGCAGTGCAGAGTGTAGTTAAAACTGCACCTCTCCTCCCAACAGCGTGCTCCGTCGGCAGACAGTAGTGCCGCAGCCTGAGGTGCCCAGTGAGGGAGTGGCGCCCTCTGTTGGTAAGACTCCAGCACTGTCTGTCAAGAAGGAGAAGCAAGAAGAGGAAATGGAGGAGGAAGAGGACAAAGATATGTCACGTCACATTGCCATGGCAAAAAAGCTGGCAGATTACAGTGAGGGAAAATGCAGAGCAGATATTAAACTCCGCACAATCACTTCCCACTTGGAGAAAGTGCTGTACCACAACTGCAAAAGAAGCTCAGGGAACCCCAGGCCTGACCGCTACGCATCGTACATATTCCGCTACTTAGTCCCATATGACATCTACTGTGACTGGGTTGCAAAGGTCAACTATGTTGGGTTATTGGGCAAGGAGGCGCTGCCCACGAACTTAAGGAGGACAATGAGGATGTACATTGAGCGACGATTCCCTCTACTGTCCTGTGACAGCTGGAGAGAAATTCGTGATGTTATCAATGAAATACTACGAGTGAAGAGAAGACCGGAATTTTTTCGAGAATATGATGAAAGAACTGCTGTGTCATTTTGAGAGTCTTATGTTACAGGAACAGAAGCATACTGGGACAATTGTCATTGTGTCATTGAAATTAACAGAACATTTTGTCTAAATATCACTCTCAATGCACCTAGATTCTTGTGAGCGTTAATAAAAAATTAATTTCATATTGAAAGGGAAGTGAGTCTCTGGCGACTTGTACACAGGAAGTTGTGAAATCGGCACCAAACTTGAAAATGTTGAACTGTACTTACATACTGATAGAGGCTTTGATGAAAACTCAGACATGTATTTAAATCATGAGGTGGAGTTTTGCCACAATTTGTTCAAAGATGACTGTATGAAATGGAATAAATTGAAATGTCAGCACCTTCCCACATTCGGTCGTCTTCCTGTCATGGACATTAGCAGCTCATAGCCTGAACAACTCTAAGCATAAGCAATCTTTCTAAACAGGCCGGTCCGGACATCAATGGAGGTAAAGCAGGCTCCAACAACAGTTTCATCCTCCATCACAGCAGGTTAGTAGTAGGATTTCTTTTTATGCTGGATGTTTTGTTGGTCTTTCTATTGAAAGAATAACAAGTGACACAATATTTAGAATTGTCACCTCCCAACAACAAAGTTGTTGGTTTTGACCGTAAGGCCTGTTTGTTTCCATTTGGATTGTTTCAAATGTAATATGGACTTGTATTTGCATGTGTTCTCCATTTGTATGTGTGATTTAGTCTGGATGCTGTAGTTTCTTTCCACAATACAAAGAAATGTTTTAAAAGGCCAAAACCGACTATGATTAGAAGCAACTAAAGTTTTGCCTTGGTCGCCAAACATGGAGTCATGTTTTCTTTCATTACACATTAACATGGGCACCGTAGTTTATTTTAAGTCAGTCGAATATACGCTCTCTTACTGGCATAAATACTTGCAATTTACAGTTTACATTTGTGACATTGTAAAAATTTACATTTTTGGTGAGAGCCACAGACGGGCTGAGGAAACCAGTAAATTTAAAGGTTTTGGTCTGGGATTTATTAACAGTAATAGAAGTATCACCGGCCTTATTCTTTAAGTTTCCTGTAGGAATGTGTAGGCATGATTGAATTTGTCTGTGAGAATTTGTATGTGAGTGCTGCAACAGCTGTTTATCTACCTTTTGCCCATTGCTGGCTGGGATACGTTTTAACTGCCATGACCCTCATTAGCAATAAACAATAGACGGATATAATGATGTCTAATCTGCTTCTGGTTTTCCATCCTTTAGTTGGCTATGGTTAATAAAAAGCAGATGCATGAAGGGGTACATAATCCCCTTCATTTGAAATTCTCAGTGACACTTCTAGTCACATTCTGAAAAAAGCCATTTTTCCTATTTTCCCCAGCAAATTCAGCCCTGCCAGCTCCGCAAGCCCCTGTCCAAACTCCAGCCACATCATCCACCTCCACAGCCATGGTTCCACAGGCCCCCATCCTGCAGTTGATCACCTCCACCTCTAATGCTGCCTCAACCTTGGCCACTGGCATCACCACTCAGAGTCCCACCGGCACCCTACTGCTGAAGACAGCCCCTGGAAGCGGCATGGTTGCTACAGGCCAGCCACTCCTCATCCAGCTTCCTTTATCAGTGACTAACGGCCAGGCAGGAACGCTGGTCAACATCCCGGTCTCCTCTTTGTCTGCAGCCAACTCGCTCAACAAGGCCAAAACCACTGCTTCCACTGCTACTTTTATACTTAAGCCTGCTCCTGCCACTACCACGGCACCAGTTTCTGTCCCAGCTGCTGCCACTGTCCCAGCGCTCCAGGCCACCACCAGCCAGATGTCTTCTGCCCAGATCTCTCTTGCCCGAGCCGTCTACCAGGGGGGTGCCGGGGGGATAACTACGCCCAATGCTGGGGTATCTGTGACCACAGCTAGGACGCCAGCTCAGTCTGTCTCTGTAGCAGGAGCTATGTCATCAGCCTCCTCACCTGCGACGTCAGGGCCAGCAGCAACAGGTTCCACTGCTCCAGGGCCACCACAAGGGACGTCTCTGACATCAAAGACAGGTGGGGATTTGCTCTGATTAAAAAGGCTGTTGTGTTGAGAGGTGTGTGAAACGTCATCTCTGTTGCAATCAGCAGCTTGTAAAAAAGTCACAAGATGATATAAAGACATGGCAACATTTGGCATTCACTTAAAATGAGTACGATCAATCTGCCTTTCTGTACCATCTGCACATTTTGTTCTTTCCTTGCTGTGTTTTTACTTAACTAAATTTCTCCAATTCTCCAACTTCTTTTTTTCTCTTTTCTCAGACAACCAAGCTACAGGAGCCGCTCCGGCCAAATCAGCTGCGGCCAGACCTAAAGGCTCCGTCATTGATCTCACTGAGGATGATGATGATGTGCAAGGTAAGGCAGAAGCACAGCTTTTTTTCTCATGCAATAAAGTAGATTTTTATATCATTATTTGTTTTTATTACCTGAAAGAAATACTGTATTGGAAAGCAGCCTTTAGGCTAATTATGTGCTCTACACTGTGCTCGACAGTGACAGGAGTGAAAAATGCCACCATCGCAGCTCTCTCACCAAACCAGCGTCCTCACCCACTCGTCAGCATTCCCAACAGTAAGATCACTACATTATATTAGGGCATAGCAGGGTGATTTTGTGCATGCATATCATAAAGTGACAAACACATAAACCAGTGCTTTACATTTCACATTACATTTACATCTTAAATTTTTACATTTCTTGAATTTTAGGCACTGTTATAGTAAAAATTGTAATCTAATTCTAAGTGTAACAAAAAACATATTGAAAGTTTGTGTGTTTTGCATGTAAATTGCACATCTCATTTTCCTGACTGCTCTGTCCTCAGGTGCAGGAGCAAGGTCGTCCCCGCTGAGCAATCAGAACTCTTCCAGCAATCCTCAGTTAACAGTCCACCACCGCCCCCCACTGGTGATAAATTAGAAATACAATTTTCGTTTTTTGCACAAACCACAAGCTTTTTTAATTCTAGATCTTATCTGCTAGGTTCATTATTATTTGCATATGATGTTAAATTTTAAATATTTGGATCTCATGCTGGCAGGCAACTATTTGTCCAGTTGTCTTTGCTCATCACACAGACTTTTGACTCCAAAAGCTCTGACTAATGACTGTTTGCAAGTTAAGCATTTATTAATCTCAATTTAGGAAAATTTTTTTCCATAAGTTTTCTAGACCCACTTTCTCTGTGAATGATAAGTGGCTGTTTTATTAATTAGTGGTCATTATCATATTTAGCCCCTTTTGCAAGAGGACCAACTTATGACAAAAGCTTTCTCTTTTATAGGACTCCCCAATGAAATCCCGCACTGTAACCACTACCACACCAGCCCGGGGCGCCATGGCACTGCCCCCTCTCCCCGCAGCACCTGCACCTCCACGTTTACCAATAGAGGCTGATCGGACCTCACCTCCTCAGCAACCTCAGCTGAAGCTGGTGCCAAGTCAGACTGGTATAGTGCTGTCCTGGTGTGTGGCAGAAACTGATCGGACCTGTGCTGCTGTAGACAGCTATCACCTCTATGCCTTCCATCAAGATAACTCTAACAGCAATGCAGCGCAGCAGCACTGGAAGAAGATTGGAGAGGTGAAGGCTCTTCCTCTGCCTATGGCCTGTACGCTGACCCAGTTCCAGTCTGGCTCAACTTATCATTTTGCTGTTCGAGCCAGAGACATCTATGGGCGCTTTGGCTCCTTTTGCGAACCTCAGTGCACAAATGTCATCAGTTCCAACTCAAGTTGAACAGTTAAAGAATGGGAACAATTTTTTGCATTTGAAACTTCATGACTTCCTTTACTCTGTTTTGTGTTAGGATCTCATATATTGTGCGTTAAACACATACAGTATCTGTAAATATCTACATAACAACTGGACTTCTGAATGACTTTGAAGACTGAAGCGGGAAAGGGTTGGTTTTGTCTGTTTAATGTATGTATTGTAATTTTTGTGACTTAAGCTGCTGTATATAATGGAATTTCTTTGCCTCTTTACCAAGTCAGATATTTATGTTGTTGACTCCTGTTACTCTGACTGGATGTTGTTTGCTTTACTTGAGAAGAGGTGACAGGATTGTCTGTGTAAACCCAGTATTGCACAGAAATCTTTAAATGTGTGGTAGAAACTGATGATAACTTTTGTAAGTTTTGTCTGGCAACCAGACTTTAAGAAACACAATAAAAGGTTTTATTAAAGTCTTGGCTCACTAAGTTTGTGTCAAATTTTATCTGCTCTCATTTGGCTCGTAGCTCTTCACTGCAATTACAGATGCCACCAGTTTACTACCTTGATTACGACAGTGCCCGTTAAGACATTGGCTGTTGATAACATTTCTGTGACAAAATCCCATGTTTTGCCAGTTCAGATGGATATATCGTACCGTCGGTGTGAATGAGTAAAAAGCATTGAATGCTTTTTATTCCCTTGCTTGGTGATCCAGATAATTAGGCTGAACTGCTGAAGCTTTGTTTTCCTCAGAAATTTCACAGCTGCTTCATAAATCTGGCAGCCAATGATGCCACACAGATCTGCCAACACTAGCAATGACATTAACTACACTACTAATCCTCCAGTTGTTTCACACAGACCACGAAAGCATGTCAGTATCTAGCATCGTGATGCATTTCTCATATGTTGCTTTAAGAGCAGAAGCAGGAAAAGTATACTGGTTAAGAAATCATGCAAACCTAGAGCACTAGATTAAGTGCAGGTTTCCACCAAAACCTTTCTAAGCTACCAACCCTTTCTGACTTAGTATTGTAATGGAAAATACATGGATAATATTTCAAGAATATCAAATACATTGGATTTTTTCCATCAACATTTCCCTTAATGTGGATCCACAGGAAAAAATCACTGGGTCTACAAAATCATGATTATTTATCTCCATGTATGTAAAATGTGTACTATAAACCATATCATCTGGCATAACAGGTCAGGAGATACGGTCCTTTGAAAACAAAGGTACCCCTGATGGTGGTGCTAGTGGAAAATCCATAGACTTATTCGTCTTCAGTTGACAGTTGAGTCTGATCTGATGGTGGTGCTAGAGCAACAACACTGTCCCATATTTAAATGTGTTAAATACTTGCGCACACCTTCCTGAAGCAGTCGGGAGGATTGCTAGGAGGCATGAGAAACAGATGGAACCACTCAGGGATCTAATGAAAAAGAAAGCACCCATTCAGGGGGGTAGGCAGTTGGTCCAAAGAAGGGTCGATGAAGCTAACCACACAGTACCACTTAAACCAAGGGAGAAACAAGATGCCAACAAGATGAGTTAGAAGACCAAGCGCATAGAATTTAGTAAAATTGACTGCCACGAGGAACTGAGAAGCTCAGAGGATGCACAGAGGAAAAGAAACTGGAGATCTGACTGTTTGTAATCCCGAAATTACCTTTGGAACAGGTTCAGGAGCCAACAAAGAGGGGAGGACAAGACACAAGGGAAGAATATACAATGCCAGGAATGGACACACAGAGTCCAGCAGCCAATGGCTCAGACTGAGACTCAAGTACACACACTGGCTCAGAAATAGGCCCTGGCTGGGAAGTGGCAACAGTCTTTGACAAGGAGGTTAGTATAGGCGCTAACAGAGAGACAAGAACAGGCTCTGGTTAGGGAACAGATACATGGTCTGACAGAGATGTATATATTTAGGGACCGTCAGAAAAGCAGATGCCGGCTCAGGGGTAGACTCAGGCATGGTAACGTGCACTGACAGGAACAGAGGCAGGTTCAAATAGGTACAGTGGCAGGCTCTGACAGAGGTACAGGGGCACTCATCTCAAAGGAACCTGACTTTCGATGACCAGGGTACCTCTCACCCCTCCTCTAGCTAATGAGGAGTTTGTTTATATTAGACCAAGCTGACTGCAATAGAATAGAGCCAACAGGAAAGCAAGGGAGATAGGCTAGTATTGAAGAGACATGCCTTGATCCAGGGATACTGCATGGATATAAGCTACGGAAGGTGAACTGTGTACTGGAACTTATGAAGGTACTTCTGATCCACTTAAAATTTTATTTATGGCTTGTCATCTATAGTTCAGAAATCTGACTTAGTGGAGTAGGCTCCTGGTGTGCCAGGGCCGAAATGGCTAACGCTGAACAGGCTAATGAATACTCAACGGGGAAAAAGGCCAAAGGTCATCCAACAGAAAAATAGGAGGAGGTCTAGCTGCCTGAAATATGGGCATAGATCTAGTTTGGTGAGGCACTCGTGTGGACATTCTCAGGCACGACGCAATGTATTTCTAAGGATTCCAAGCTTGGCTACACCATCCAGCGTGGGGCTTATGTCTGCAGCATTATCCGTGTCATTGATATGCTGTATTGGAAGTTACCTCTCAGAACAAGAGGGCCACGTCCGTACGACAGTGTCTTGCTAACAAAAAAGCTGCAGTCGTGCCTTAGTGTTGAACAGCAGTTCAGAGTATTGGGCCTACTTGGAGGTTCTCTATGGTGTCCCAGAGGGTGTATGGTTGGAGGCACAATGGTCCTTTGGATGGTGACTTAGCTGAAGGAGGCTTTTGGGACTGGTAGGATCAGGGAACTCCTGACACAAGAGATTGGTCTTAAGACATCAGAAGGTCTGCAGTTTTTGTGGTTGTGAAACCAAATCTCAGTCTGGTTCTGCCAAACGAACCAAACTGAGATTGGTGAACTAGCAAGCTTCTCGCTAGTTCAGGCAGACTGGGAGAAACAGAGCAGTGAGAAGTCAGGTAGAGGGCTCGCTGGCTTTTTTAATTCCAAGTGGTGTAACCCAGGTCATGTCGCTGCGAAAGCGATAATCTGCACACTTGAAGTCAGGCTGCTGGCTGTCAAGTTGAGGCCATACTTTCTGCCTTGGGAGTTTTCAACTGCCCTTGTTGTCATTGTTTACATTCCACCGTTGGGAGTGGCCAATTCTACCATTGCAGACCTACAGACATGACATCCCAGCACACTCCTCATTATAAATGGACATTTTAATCATGTCGAATTCTCAAAGATCCTGTCCAACTCCTCCCAGTATATGACTAGCAACACTAGAGGAAACAAGACCCTGGACTTGCTGTGTGCCAATGTTAAGCCAGTTTTTCAGCTGGTTTCGCTCACCGACACAGGCTAAACCCTCTTAGCTACCCCTCCTCTGCATGCCTCCCAATGGTACAACAGGAACAGTGCATTACAGCCACTACCTGTCTCCTCCTGCTAGTGGATAACATTCCCCAGCCCCTGGAGAACAACACCACCAAAATCTGCAACCCCGGTGCCCCCCCCCCCCCCCCACCTCTCCTCTAAACCCCTATCCCCCCTCCTCACCTCCCTCTCTGCCCACCACCCGCTTCCTTCGACTCGGAACGTACCACTAACAGATGATCTTGGATGACTCCTCCATCGTCGGCTGTATCACAAATGACAAGGAGGAGGTGCACAGAGACCTGGTCGAGAACTTCAGAGGAAGGTGCAACGGCAACAATCTTCAGCTCAACATCAGGAAAACCAAGAAGCTGGTGGTGGACTTCCGGCACAGCAAGGGGACCCCTATTCCCTTCACTACAAGTGGGGAGGGAGGGAGATGGTGGACACTGTAAGTTTCTGGGGTTGCAACTCAGAAACAAACCAGACTGGTCAGAAAACATCGAGGCCCTTTACAGGAGAAGACAAGCAGCCACGGCTACAAGCAGGTCACCTTAGTAGTGGTACTTGGCCAGAGTATGGCTTGTGTGTACACTATCTCTGTATTATTATTATTGTGGATGCATTCAGGTAAAACAAAAAAAAAGTATTTTAATGTAACTGGTCAAGGTGCAGCAACATTTAACTGCTTTATGAACAGTTGGGTAAGTTCATGCCCAACAAATCATGTGTTAGATGCTGGTCATAGATTTTATATAGAAATTCTGGAAATTATTAATCTGTAATGAAACTAGTAACTCTACCCATCAACCTGCTGCAAAGTACCTCAAAACTGTACTCAAGTATTAGTTACTCTTGACATTCAATGCAGGAACTTATTAGTGTAATTCTTTAAAAAAAATTTCTATTTTTTGAATTAATTAATTATTTTTTTTGTTCCAAATGTGACAGAATTGGAAAACAAGTGGAAGGTGTTTCTTTGAACTCTGGGACATTGTGATGAGCATTAAAATATATATATATTTTGTGATATTTGACAGACTAAACATTTTATCAATTAAGAAAAAAAAAAAGATCTGATTAATCTGTGATGGAAATAATCATTTGTTGCAGAGCCCTAAAAAGGAATTAGTCAAAAATCAAGTCTACCTGAACCAACTGCTAGAGAACATTAATGCTTACACATTAAAGCATCTGCAGGAATAATATATGATGTAATATATGACAGTCACAGGGGCATTTTGTCTGCATTGAGTACTTTTACTTTTGATAGTGTAACGTTTTAACAGTTTGGTGTTGCAACTTTTGCTTCAGTAAAGGAATACTATCAGCTGCACTGTTGTTTATTTTCATCTGTGAGCGCAGGGCAACAATAGAGGGAGCCATTGCTTTCTTAATAGAGACACTTTTCTTGACAATTGTTGCAACAGCCCTTCTTTACTGGAGCGTCTCTCTAATTCACTATCCTACCAAGGGACCCATCTCCACATGTCTCTCTCTCTCTCTCTCTGTCTTTCTCTCTGTCTCTCTCTCTGTCTGCCCCCTCCTCCCGTCTCTCTCTCTCACTCTCTCTCTCTCTCTCTCTCTCTCTTGCTCTCTCTACTAGAGGAGGGGGGAGGAGGGTGAGTGGTTGCAGTTTGAGTTGCGCTCTGCGCTCTACGCCAGCCAGAGGTGTGTTTTCGGCTCCATGCTCTGTATCTCTGGGTAGCAGCACCCCACCATGCAGCCAGCCTGAGTGCCATGTCTAACAGCTGTGTTGGCAAAGGGTTACAGCTCATCTGAAGGGAAGGTAGCATCTTTGCTTTGAGGAGGACAGAAGATAAAAGAAGACTGACCAGTTGCAGAGAGAGGGGGGATATAACTGAACGCCCCTCCTCGCCTCACTAAACAGAGCAAAAACGGAAGGCTTTGGAGTATTCAATTTTTTCTTTCGTTTTATATTTTTCTTATTCCTCATCGCGGTGCTGGGAGGTGCTTCATCTTTTCATATAGTCTCTCTCTCCATCATTTGCCTCCTCATCTACTTCTCCATCTACCTGGTGTATAATTTCCTCTATTTATGAGTGAGAGAAAAGAGGGAGGAGGGAGGAGTTTTCTTTTAATTTTTCTCCTTTCTTTCCTCCTCTTTACTCTTTCCTCCCTTTCACCAAACCACATCATACCTGTCAGTCCCACCTTGCCATTTCATCTCTGACTGCTGCCATCAGTTACCCCATCCTACGCCTGTTTCTGTCTCTAAACTCTGATGTTATATGAACTTGGATGAATTTTCTTCAAAGACTACTAAAAAACTCCACATGAATGATTCTTTTTTTCCCCTTTTCCTTCTCTTTTGGTCCCTCCACACCCATTTTCTTTGCATCACACTCTTGCGGGATTCTTAAATGTTACTCTAGGTAGGTTAACTATTGTTTAGTGTCTGTCTATCTGTCTGTCTGTGTGTATTCGTGTGTGCTTTACGTATACATAAAACACACATTAACACACACATGCACTCGCACACTAAACTATGCCTAAAAGGACAGTGTTCAGTGAGTCGATATTGGTCTGGTCTTGCATTGTTTTCACATCCTCCTCCTCATCCGTGCTTTCCATCATGGCAAAGTGAACTCATTTTTAATTGTTGTCTTTGAGAAATCTTTTTACCTGTCCACATGTCCTGCCCCCTTCTCTATTTAAGGAAGATATCAATTTATTTTGCAACCTGTTGTAAAGGGAGGAAAAAATTAAGTGTAGTCCTGAGGGAGAATGAGATTAATTTGCAGGCAATTTTGTGTCATCTTTAGTTTTGATTTATAATTTGGCAAAATTGGGGATATTTATTCTATTTTTGTTATTTAAAGAGCTGCATTTGAAGTTTGGAGCCAATGGCCATCTCAGGTCATTAGGAGTGTATCCCATTTCATGCGAGATTTGTGCATATTTTCATTCTGCCAGTCCATCAGCTGCCATTAGTTCTTTCACTGCCCCCCACACACACACACACACACACAACCCCAAAAATAAATTCACTTCTTTATTATCATCAAAATATTTGCCAGAATTCGATCCTTGTGTTCTGCATATTTTCTAATTTCCCCTTCCCTCTCTTCGATCGGTTTCCATCCAGAACTGGCCTTTTTTTTTTTTTTTTTTATTCCTGAAGCTCTTCCCCCTCCACTTGTCTTCATTCCCATCCTCTATCAGGCAAGAGAGACCAGGAGTTGGCATTAGTTGGATGTTGAACAGTGGATTAAGGGGGTAATACCTTGCTGTGGATTTGAAGTGTAATAGACAGCACGTGCTGGTTGAAGATAGAGACAGACTGATAGACAGATAAAAGTAGATAGGACCTAATATCCCATCTCATCACTACCCTTCTCTCTTCCTCTATCACATTTTCCTCCTCTCTATACGTTGTGTTTGAGGCTTCGTTTCTACTTCACGCTGCCACACCTTTTTGGGAGCGCTGGTTTAAAGCATTACCACTGCTAGTCCGTTCTCAGTAAGTTTTTAGCCTGTATATCCATGGACAACAACCTGAAATTGCCTGTGCACTCAACCTTAAGTTGACAGATTATACCCAGTAGCATAGGCCCACACCAGCTGCTTTAGTCTCTTTTTCCGCCCTTTCTCATGGACTCATAAAGGGGCTTAATTAATACCACTTTCCTGATTGTTCTGAGAGTGGGATGTCGTCATGAAGGAATATGAAGGACCATACGTTTTGCTCTGTCTTTGCTTTTATGTCTCAACTCTGCTCCTCTGTAAAACATCTCCACTACAGTCTATAAATTATGTGTTACAGAAAAGAGTTAATTAGGTGAGTAGTGAATTAATATAGTACTCACTTCTTCGCAACTGTGTATGCACATGCATGAACAGTAGGATGTGCACTGAATGCGTTTGTGCAGGAGTACAGCTAAATGAGCAGGAGTGTGTGTGTATGTGTGTGTGTGTGTGTGTGTGCGCGTGTGTGTGCGTGCGTGCATTTGAACGTTTGCATGATGCTGATGGCAATGCATTCTGCATGAACTTTCATCAGGAGGGTCTCTGTAGAGGGTGGATTTATATTTTCCACCACATTTGCTTGCACCATAAAACCTTTCTTCATCCTCCCGTGACTAACTGGTTGTTTCTCAGGCCATGCCTTTGATCTTTATCGATTTTCTTTCTATTTACTGCTCTGTCTTTATGAATTTCATGCATTATCAGTTCTTTCAAGGATTTTGAGCAAGAACTATTTCTAATTCTTGGCAGAAACCAGCCAAAAGTGCTCTGTTAATTTGGTTCATTCTGTCATCAGTTGACTCACTCAGCTGGTCCAGTGCAGTGTGCAGCTGCATGCATTTACATGTATTCGTTTTAGTCCCCTTCCTCTCCTTTCTGTGCATTTTATTTGGTTAAGGTTTGGTAACCAGTGCCATGCTGATGCCCTTATTCTCCTCCTCCGTTACATTTCTTCTTGTTTCCTGCTTGATGGATCTGCAACAGTTTTCTCAAAATGACTAGATCTCTGGAAATGAATCCCAGATCTAATGTGACTCATACACCATCTTAACTGTATTAGACTCTTCAGAATGAGCATACTGTGCACTGTAGATGATATACTTGTCTCAGAGTGTGTCCTATATTGCCTAAGTGCTAGCTGTGTAATATTTTCCACAACCAGAACCTCAACTATGACGTCTTATTTTGAATTCAAATTGATAATAAACTAGCAAATCGATAAAATAGCTACTTAATAGTGGCATAAATATCCTAAAGATGATTAGAGCAAATTATGCCCAACTAAAGTTTGAATCCAGTCTGTATAGTATCTTTTGCCTGCACTAAAACTTTTCTGAATAAGGCGATTCTGTTTTTCATTCACAACACAAAATATCTAGACATGTGTAAAGTTAAAACAGAGGAAGGGTCTAACATTACCTTCCTCATAAATATTCCCCATTAACAGAGGGGAAGTGTGGGCTCATGCCCTAAAAGTTTAAAGATGATTTTAACTGAGCTTCTCTAAGCACAAATATTCTAAATGATTTAGGACAACTTTCAGAAGAGATGTGTGATCTTGTCACGCTGCAAGCGCACAGTTGTTTAAATATAAACGCTTAAAAGGGCATGCTCACCTCTCGGGTTTCAGTCTAATGAAGGATTTATGTTCAAAAGAGCAGTCATTAAAACTGTGTGAAGGTTGTTGAGATCTTTAAGCACTGTGAGCATCAAAAACACAAAATGGTTGATTTCACAGCCCAACATGATTCCACCCAGGTCTTCCCTAAACAGAAGATGAGAAGCAAAGTTCTCGTTTAAAGAAACCGATGGTGTCCGTTAGTTTGACGTACAGAAAGAAAAACTTTTGCATTTTGATGAAGAGTTGTTTATATTTAAATATATATATACTTACACATAAAACCTGCTTGCATAAAAAATAGCTTTTTGGCATAACTCAGACCAAATAACACGATTCAACATTTTGAAAAGCGGTTGGTTCGTAATTCAGCGAGGGAACTAAACGAACATTATCCTTATTCAGTTGTTTTATGCAAAAGTTTATTTAAGGATATACTGTATTATTCTGCACGAGTCAAGGTAACAGTGTCTTTTTATTTCCACTATGAGAGTCAAAGATAGACTTTGAAGGAGTCAGAGAAAAAGATGGATTTTTGTAAATAAAATTTTTAGAATGAATAATTCATTACACTGCCAGACAGGATTAAAATTCTACACATGCAGATATACTCTGACAATTTTCCTAAGGCTAAACTGTGCATACCTACACACTTGACTTCCTCAAAATAAACAGATAAACACGCACTCATTCCCAGATAAACACATATCCCTGTGAACATTTTACGTGTTAGAAAAGAAGACTTGAGATGCAGGAAAACATGGGTTTATTGCACAGTTGCATTTTTGTGCGTGTATGCAAAGAAAACCAGGCAAGGAATTGCTGATAGTTCAGTAATTTTTTTATGAATCACTTAATTGTTTGGTCAATTAAAAATGTCCATTACAGTCTAAAGTGATGTAATTGTAACTGTCTAGTTTTTTTCCAGCTGACTGTCCAAAACAAAAAACATATTCAGTTGACTACCTAAGACTTTGAAGTCGAGCAAATGCTTACCGCAGAGATGGAGCAAGAGAATTTTTAGCCTTTTTTGCTGCAATGTTTAATTGATTATAACATATAATATGTTGTCATTGCTGATTAATTTTCTGTTGATCAACTACTTGCTAGCTCTATTGAAGACATTACACTGCTTAAATTAGCACAGACAATGAAATGTGACCTCATTCCACTCCCTACCTCTGTTAAATGATGCTTTGATTCTTTAGTAGCATCAAAAAGTGAATCATCACAAGTGCTTCTTTTACCCTGGAGATGTGATTTCACATTGAATTAAAGAAGGGATTCATATATATATAATATATATATATATATATAATTTTGAAATTTTGTGGGTCTCAAATTATATCTACATTAGTCAACTACCAGTAATGGCAGATATATTGATTGAAATGCATAAATTAAAGAAGGTTAAGTGAATGATGTGAAATATTTCACTTAAAGCAAAATTTTATGGAAAATTATGAATGCTTAGTAACACGTTATGTAAGCAGATACCAGTGTAATGGAGGGCCACATTTTGAAATCTGCAAAAACAAATAAACAAATATGATCTGAAATACTTATAAATCAGGAATGGGCCTTATGGATAAAATCTCTTGCCATGGCGTATGTCATTTCATACTCTGGTATCAATATATATATATATTGATAAAGTACATTTTATTGAATCCTCAGTTGAGAAACAGTTTTAGAGTAAAATAACCTGACACGAATGTCCCTTTTTTCTAGCAATTGCAGCAAATCAAGTACCTGAAAAATCTAGGTATGTTATAATATTGATGCAGCAATCACATAAAAAGCCAACTGCGCCATAAAACAGCGCTGCTCCTTGAACGGCAACAAGTGCCCCAATATAACCGAAAGGTATTAAAGAAGGGATATAAACACTGTGGCAAACCCTCTGATGACTAAACTGATCATCTCGCAGGATGTCTTGTCATTTCCCCTGACCTTAATACATATGGTCACAGGGTATCACCCACAAAAGGCTCTGCGACCCACTTTGTCGCAGGTCACACATTTTAAGAAACACTGGATTAGAGCAAAGATAACACAAAAGCACTCTGAGCATCTTCTGTCAAAAAAAAAAAAATAACACAGTGACATTACTAGGCAACAGCGTTCAACACAGTCGGACTGCGGTGAAAGTGGGCATGTAGACACAGCGGCTTGTCTGAGTTAAGCCATGACCTCAGAGGCAATTGACTTGTGTACCCAGTGGCATTCGGCCTTCATTAACAACACATCCATCCACGGCCGTACTCTGCCACCTGACTCTGCCTCTCTCCTCTTCTCCCCCTTCAGACTGAGAAAGAGAAGTGCGCAGAGTGGTCCGTCAGACTGATGATCATGACTGGCTAAAGCAAGCGAAGGCACGGCGTGAAAGAAAGCCAGAGAAGAGGGAAGGGAGGGAAGAAGAAGAGGAGTACGCACACTCACACACACACACACACACACATACTGCTGCTCATCGCCTCATCTCCACGGCAACCGTGTTCACACGCTCGCAGACTTCTGGGAGGAGACCTCAGCGAGCTGTATCAGCAGCGTTGGAGGAAGGGGAAAGGGAATCGGATGGAAAGAGGCGAATGAAAGAAAGTCCCCTCATCACCCTCCATCCATCATCTTTTGATTTCTTTTTTTGAGTTCACACTGATATATTGAGTTGATTGTCAACTTTAAAATTCTTCTAAAATCTGAGTTAAAACCATATATAAACCAACTTGGCTCTGGCTCTTTGGAGATTAGTCTTTTTTGGCACCCTATATGTAAAACCATTGTTTCTAAGCAATTCACTGCGCCCCTCAACATACTCTTTTTAAGTTTACACTAACAGAATGTTAATGAACTACTGATTGCTAGTTACTGTAAATTCTGTACATATTATTGCACTTCAAAAATCGACACCCCTACTGCATCGCCACGCCGATAACATCCCCCCATTGCCCGCCTCCACCTTCCTTCATCTCTCGCCCTGCAAGACCCAGCCTCAGTCTTCTGCGAGCAACTTCAACTATTTACCATCCCTTCATCCGAGGCTATGAAAGGAGGAGTTGAATCCCAGATCACTCCATCATGCCAGTTCTGAAGAGTAGAGAGGAGATCCGGGCTGGCAATGTTCAAGGTAGGCCAGTGATCTTGGGAACTGGGTCATATTTGTGAGTCCATGAGCATTTCCTGAAACATTTCCCCCCAAAATCCACTCCACTCCATTTATTTGCTGAGGTGAAATTAAGCTAATCTTTTGCTTCAAACTTCTTGTTTCAAATAATAGTAAAACTCATATTATTTTCTTTATTGATGACTCCATAGACCTTTGTTTTGATTAATCAATCAATTGTTTAGACTATAATACATCAGTGAAAAATGTCAGTAGTTTTCAGAATGTTTGTTTTGTCTGACCAATATGACAAAACCTAAAGATATTTCATCTTATGACACCAGATGAACAAAAGCAGATAATTCTCACATTTGAGAAGCAGGAGACAGAATTTCTGACATTTCTGCTCAATAATTGACTAAAACGTCAGACCAATTATAAATATTACGTGTTTGGTCTTTTCTTTCCTTTTTTTTTTTTTTTACAATTTACTAATGAATTCAATTGAGTATTCATTTCAGTTCCAGTCCTAACAGTATTGCAGCAACTACAATAATTTCCTATGCTGAGTGGCAATCATACCTGTTAATATTCAGCAGTTGTGAGTGTTTAGTTCTCTAGCAAGCCAATTCATCTGTAATTTAACCAAACAAACTGTCTGCACTCATGATAATTTCAGTCATGTAAAATCTCAGAAGAGGTGGAAATAATTGGTCTACAGATGTTTCATGTCGCCATATTAGACAATAACAGTATTGTGTAATTTGTGATGACACATCTGGTGCTTCTTGAGATTATTGCCCCAAGGATCTGCTTTATGGATTGTTTTGGTCAAATTAGGGATTCACTGAGCTTTATTTTTCCTTTAAAATATAAAATAGGCAGCAGTTGAGTGGGCTTTACATTTTTTGTGACAGTGATAGTTCACATCTCTTATGATATAGTCTAGAAACTGGCTATAAACAGAAAGCTGCAGAGAAATATCTGTGTTTTTCAGTGATTTGAATGGGAATGGGTTTTACTTGTTTTTTAAAAGTTGTTAAAATGTATTTGTAAATTGTTTGACAATTGAATTTATGTGAAGAAGGCCATCGCCACTCTTGGTTTGTTTTTATTTTGAGTGAGATCAAGAGAGGACAGAAATGGGATGGACAAGAGGATGAGGCAAAAGCATTTATAGTGCATAAGAACAGAGGAGAAATGTCCTTTTTTTGTCACAAAATCTTTCTTGCAGTACTTTGTTAGGGAGCCCAGTGTTGAGATAAGGGATAACGAGGCCCTAGCTTCAATAAGCCCATCAAAAAGAGGAGTTGTGCTGCTTCGCAAGGGAAAAAGGTCTAGACAATAGTAACCGTATAAAGCAACAGAGTGGAGAAGCTGGAGTCTGTTTTATTGCTGAGCCTGTGCTCCTTTCAGCAGCCGCTCAGCAGTTTGACTAATAAAAGGCACGTTTAAAAGTTTGAGGGACATGTAAAGATAATGGAAAGACTTGTATAAGAAGCAACGTGACAAGCAGTGCAAAAGTAGAGATGAAGTAAAATCCCACGGCATTCACGAGCACAGGACAAACCTTTAGATCTGTGGAAAGTGTGTTTCCTCATGTACAGGAACAGTTTTGAACCGGAAGATCTGCAAAATCCTGTGTTCTGTCGGTGTCCAGCTCCTGCCAGTGGAGCAGCTCCAGGTTTTGTCTCCCGGTGGCATGGTGGATTAGATTCTTGCCTGGATTGTTTCTAGATTTAGGCGAGACTAGTTTACGATCACAAATCCAAACCGAGCTTTTCCGCGTTTGCATTCGCAGACTCAAAGGATCGGAAAGCATCTGAATGCAACTATCTAATTATGATGCACCCTTTCCTTAAAGTATGACTCAGAGGAGGTGTGGGAAAACTGGAATGTCTTTCCCTCACAACACAACAGCTTCGCCACTGGACAGACCTAAAGTATTCTGCTCACTTCCTCGAATATGCTGCACACACTCTGTACTCTACAGCCCCCAAATTCCTCCCCATGATATTTCATTCAAAACTTCATCATTCGACTCAACGGTTGGGTATTGGCTGACACTGCAGGCTTGAAATGGCTGCATGTGAACTGTGTTTCTAGGGCAGATTTTCCATATCAAAAAAAAAAAAAAAAAAGGAAAAAGAGAGATAGGAGAAAGCTAAGGGGTTAAGGCGTGGCAGACAGAAAAAGAGACAGACAGGCAAAGATCCAGGCTCAGGCATTGAATCCAGTGGGAGCTTCACTGACAGCGGATGAAGGAGGAAGCTTTGTAGACAGGTGTAGCCTGGAGTGCGTAAGCAACGAGTCCTGGAGGGTGTTATTGCAGCGTCATGAGGCTGCATGTTTTGGAGAGTGGTTTGGGTAGAGGGGATTACCTGCTATGTGCGTTGGCTCTCTTGTTATAGCATGGCCCCTGTTTTGTTCACTGGACTGTGGACAGAGTGAAGTGCCGGGATGCTGATGCTGGAACTCGTAGACAGCCGGCTGAGTCAAATTTGGATACGAGCCTCATATGAACAGCTTTACAAATGTTGATTGAGTCAGTGAAAGATTACAGGTGCCGAGCAGCCTGGTGTTCATTGTTTACTCAGAGCCAGAGGGAGAGAGAGAGAGAGAGAGACACAGAAAAGAAAAGTAGCTCCACTACTCCTCAGAAATACCTCCATGCATTTTCAGAGTTAAAACAAATGATATTGACCGTAATATTGAATCATTACTTCTCTGAAAACCATTTTCAAGAAAAAAAAAAAAAGAAAAGCAAAACCTTTAGGAAGTTAGGATTTGCTGCAGGTACTTTGTAGCTAGATTTACGTAAAAATGACAGGGCCGTCCCTTTTTTGAAAAATCAAGCTTGAAGGAAATAGACACAAATGTACTGAATAAATAAATAAATGTAATTGAATAAATTTGAAGGCAACACTAGTAGGATTATATTACAATGTGTATTAGAATTAGGCCGTGTAGGTCTGTGTAGCTGCAGTGCTTCCACTACCTTGCTTGAGTGTCTTATTAATGTTAGAGTAAGGCTGCTGAATTTTACAAAGCCAGCAAACAGCCTAAACTTTATACATGATTTTTCCATCTGTGCTGTTGAATGAGTCCTTCTTCTCCACATCACTTCTCCAACGATTTGTTTTTGCAGGGTTTGCTAGTTTTCTCCGATGTGTGTTAATGAAGACAAGAACAGTATGGGTCAGATGGACAGTGCATTGTATGAGACCCCCCTGCTGGGGTAGAGGGCACAGCACGATGCTTCTTCTACCTTTTCCTCTCCTATACCTAGCCATGTGTGACTGTGAGAGAAGGAGGAAGAGCTAAGAATAGAGAAAAGGGGGCCCAGTACTGTGATGCCGCCTCTACCCACGATGCTCAGCTTGTTGGTGTGCCGTTGTTTTACTGAAGTCAGTAGGCACTCAGCCAGTCTTTGCTGTTATCTGTTTGTGCAGGCTCTGCTGAAACGGAACACAACACAGTCTGCATCTGTTCCTATATAGGGAATTTTATTCTCTTTCATAGAGGTATCAGAAGCAGAAATGGAGACGCAGTTAAGTATTTCGCCCTGCATGTGCTCACTAATAACATGACTTGAATGTCTAGGCTGGCACATGCAGAAATTTCAACAGGAACTGTCACTCCTCATGTAATGCTGAAGAGAGGCCTTTTTTTAGCTCTTCCACAAACAGACAGGGAAGGGAGTCAGTTTTTTTTTTTTCTTTATGTGATTTTTTTCATGCACGAATGGAGGCAAGACCTGCGGGCTGAGGGAAGGGTCGAGGTGCGGAGATGAGAGGAACCGATGGAGGGTTTGATAGCTGAAGGGGACTGAGCGATATTTGATGATACTGTCCTCAAAAGGCTCACAAGAAACAGACGTCAAGACTCCAGGGAAAGCATGTGACACAGATAGCTTTGCTAAAAAGAGTTGACAAGCTGATAGTTATGTTTTCAAAGATGGAGAGAGAAATGATGAAAAAAGGGAAAAAAAGGAAGAATAATATTTGATAGTATTAGAAAAAGGAATAGGTCTTAGTGATACCCCTCATTAAAAGACTTATTACGTTTTTTAGGAGTAAATCTTGACAGTTTCAGATCTTGTTGCCTGTTAATTAATCATGATAACTGCCAAAGAGCGATAAAAAGCCCTGTTGAAAAAAAGGGTTAAATTGCTTTTCTTTTTCATCCTTTATAAAGGAAACATTTCAAAATCTGTTACGTTAAAATCTGATTTTCTTCTCTGTTGTCTTGTGGACATTTCACAATTTTTTAGCCGTGCTAACAGCAGGTTTTATCTGTGTGACATCTCCAGTGGCTACGTTTGCAAACCTGTTCCAAGAGTCAGTGAATCTGTCTCCATTTGACCCTCAGTGGGGGCAACTTGTCAATTAATTAGATGTGTCTTGAGAGTGGGAGTGGGAGTGGAGGACAGACAGCTGCAGAGGTGAGGAGGAAATTGCCCCTCCACATATACCCGAACATGAAGGAACAACTCAAGCTCAGTGGGAGGGAACTGCAGTTGTCAGTGCTTTGTTATTATTATTTTTTTTTCTTAATGAAGCAGAGGAACATGTGATCACTGAGACAAAGGGGAAGCTGAAAAGTAAGGAGTAAGAGAGGACGAGGACATGTAACCATGTGTCTGGGGCTGTGCTGCCATATATCGGTTTAAGTGGAGAGCAGCGTGTGGGCTTAATTACTGAAATTAATTTGTTGGGATTAGGTCTGTGCAATTGGATCTTGAAATAAATGTTCCAGGTTCATGTTGGATGAAGAGATTAGATGATTATTTGATTAATCAGTGGAATTATTTTGGCAACTATTTTGATACTTGTTATCATTAAGCCAAAAATTCCAACCATCACCCAGCTCCAGCACGTAAACTGTGAGGATTTGCTGGTTTCTCTCTTTGATAGTTCAAATATCTTACCTAAAGATGCTACATTGGGCTTTAGGAGATTGTCATGCACATTTTTGCTATTTTCTGTCAGTTTATAGACGATAATCTCCATTATTTCATAAAATAACCGGCAGATTAAGCAGCCTTAGTTGGATGAAAATTAACTGTAGTAGTAATATTTACATAGAGCACATATGTATAGTAGTCTAAAATACAATTTTACACTCCCTGACAAGAAAGCAGGAGTCACGGTTGTATATTTTTTGATTTAGATACAAAGATAGATTTACAGTATTTGAAAATAATTAACGTGAAGGCAATCCTACAGACACCCAGTCCTCCCATACACACAATTTGGTACATATATAAAATCTAATGCAATCCCAGAACAACAGTTCAGCCATATATTTGACCTTTGCAAAAATAAGGAATGTTATAATTTATGGCAGAGCTGTTGGATCGGATTGAAGTAGATTTTACAGGTGAAAAGATAAAACAAAAAAATTTACAAAACAGACTTAATCTAGTATATTTAACATGCTGATGTATCAAGGAACCTACTAGTTTCAGAGAACTGCAGCGGTGAAAGAGGATGTATTTTTACCCCAGCAGCTCCCATATCTAAAAGAAATAACATGAGTTGAGCTCCCTCATGTTGTATAATTAATAATCATATGATTATATCTCATACAAAACTGAAAGAGTTGGACCTAAAATCTCTATAAATCATGACCATAGGAAATTTCGTTAGACCTTTGATGAAAAGTACCCTGTCAATGACACAATCAATCGGATTGCTCAGTGTATCAGCAACGAATCTCCAGAAGGGTTTTTTTCTTTTTTCTTTTTTTTTTAATCTAAAAGGCCTTTTAGATGATGCAGTTGATAGAGAATCAGTAGATCCACTTATATGTAAATGAAAGCCCAAAATCAGAGCATGACTCACTGTGCATACAATCTTTTGAGGTTTGGAACATAATGAATGAGATGCTCAGTGGTTTTGACCAAAAATCCGAGGGACTTGAAGAACAGAAAACCAGGACCTACTGCTTCACGGAGATGGTCCAGTCGACGTTAACAGCCCTTCTGGTGCTCACTTTAATTCATATGATTGAGTGTGCCTTATAAGACTGAATAATAAATCATTTTTTTATGGTTATATGCTCAAGGTCAACAAGGGTATAACTAAGCTCACCCTCTAATTTTGTTCAAATATATACAAAGCACACAGTGGGAAAAATTGGTTGGTTGAGTGGGATATAATTATAAATAATTAATGCTCAGCCAGTCACATTACTTGTCGCACAGTTTGCATGGATTACAATGGTGCCTTGTATGGCTCACCCAGTGGAGAGGAGCGCAAAGCCAGGTTCCCCATGCTGGAAAAGAATTAGTGTGAATATACAGCACCACAGATATGCAGCTTAAGCCAGGTTATGTTCCCTTTTTAAGTTCAGTTAAAATATGCAGGGATATTTAAACTCTGCATGATGATGCATGGTTTTATGTTGTAATATAGTGATGGTAAAAATCAGTCACTAATCTTTGGCTCAGTACAGGTTTTTTCTGGAATCTGTAGTGCAATAATATTGTCCTAATTTTTAATGTAGGTCTAAACATGTATACTGATATGCTGAAAAATACTGTACATAACATTCAAAATTCTGCAATTGCTACACATTTCTGTTGTGTAATTTTTGTGTTGTTTATCCAGTGGAATCACTCAAATATCAGGATACGATTTGATTTAATGTGTGTGATGGTATTTGATTTGAACGACTGTTCCATAATCGCTTTGCCCAAACACTTGAGCACTGGGACTTGTGTCTTCTCCCACTGATTAAAAACTTGGCCCCAAATCGGGGCAGATGTGGTTCTGGTTGTTGTGCAGTTGGTAACCAGTAAGCAGAGGGGTTTGTGGAGACTGAAATGTCATAGAATCTTTCAGATTAGGTTTATATCAGTGGAAGACAGCCCAGGTGTATTATCTGCATAACGCTTAAATACATTCAAAGAAAATGACTTGGTCTGGCACAGAGGGCTTGCCTCTCGGCAGAAACGCTACAGGTGCTGGCAGAGGTGTTAGGATGCCCTGTGGGAGACTCTGGTCTCTGGTATTGGTGTGAAGCCTCAGGTAATTAAGAGAATTATAGAAAAAACAGAGTAGATATTCAGTCTGTCATTACAGCTAATCCCATGAGTTCCTGGGAGCCATAGGCATGCCATCAAAACCTCAAGAGAGCTATGGCTGTTGAATGTTAAAAATGTGAGAGCAGTGATACCACATTGTATTAAAATGTGGACAAAAAAACCCTACTATCCCATTAGAGCTTTTCAGAAAGACCACTGACAGAAACCCAAGAAAATAATGATGAATTGTGGTTTAGAGGAAGGTGTGACTGACTCTTTACAGACTGTGCTATTAAGTCCCTATTGCATCAGAGTGAGTTATAATAACCTTTAGAAAAGAAAATGACAAAAACAAGCTAGAAACCAACTGTATTCAGCATGGACTCTTGTGACATATTGTGTGTATTGTAGAGACAAGGAATTCTGTAGGTCTACATGCACTGTGCAGCTATGAAACATTGGTGGTCCAGACCCTCAGAGGCTCTAAAGGCTCCTGTATAGCTGGAGAGAGGGACATGTCACTTTGCTGCTAAATTAAGTCCAGAGCAGGAGATATAACCCTAGTAGAATAAATGGCTTCAATGAGGTAATGAAGACCCCGGGGGATAGATGGATCCTGCCTCAACACTGCATTTTCTTCATCCTTGTGCCTCTGAGTGAATATTTTTGTTGCTTATATATGTGTGTGTATGTTTTGCACCGATGTGGTCACATGTATGTGTGTGCGCACTCGCAGTTTTGTACGTGTGTGTGTGTGTGTGTGTGTGTGTGTGTGTGGACTTGGTCAGAGTATTTGCCTCTGATGAAGAGACCATATTATGTTGTTTAGAGAGCTGAGGCAACCTCCATATGATGGTAGAGATCTGTAGTGTGTCTCATTGTAAGTGCAATTTGCAGGGAGAGGATTCTTGAAAAGACTAATGTGCACTTAATGAAACAGTGAAGACCCTCTTCATTATACCGGTGTTTTTTTTTTCTGCCATTCTGGTTTTTCTGCAAGATAGTAGTGAGGTGATCGATTACTCAATACAGAATATAATATTAGAAGATTACTCAAAGACTATTATAGTGCTATCTTGATGCACTGCCCTTATATATTATACTGTATATCATACACCCTTGACTGTTTTCTCTTGCTTCCACCACTTTCCTAATGCTACAATAGTATCTCCATCATTCTCTCTTTTTCTCTCAGTCTATCTCATCCCACCCTGTTACTAAATTGAATGTCTTTAAGCGTCCAAAAATATCGGCATGATTTAAAGGGTAAGGCGCTAAATCTAAATATTCTATATTTTTCTTGTTGCCAACAAATCCCATGAAAAGACCAAAACCAACAATGAATTCATCCCTCAATGTGTAGTTAAAGCCTGATATAGTTTCTTCCTCTCTGCCATAGAGCTCTATTGTTGTCCAAAATACTCATATACTTATGAGCCATTTTTAAAGCTGTACATTTTCAGAGGGAAGACATTGGCTAGGGGCAGGGTGCCACAGACAGGGTAGGAAAGTCTAAAAGTATCAAGCAACACACAGTCAAATTGTTGTTTTTGGTCTTGTCTTTGGATTGTTGACTGTTACAACTATGACATTATAGTGGAGAGTGGGTATACTTTGCAGCAAACATTCAGCTCACATTGACAGTTGATTTTGTGGTGGTGAATTGAATGATTACAGAGGATGTAAATAGAACTTGTGTTGGCTTCCACCTCCTCTGCTGGGTAGTCATTATAGCTGCATGATGTCTGATTACCTGACTGAACACAACGTCACACAGCTCTGACTGACAGATCAGAATAAATGTCATTCACCTATGACCATACCAGGCTGGGTTTTTTTTGTTTTTGTTTTTTTGGTGCAGATGATCCACTGCTTCATTTAAAACATTTTATTTTGTTAGAAAGACATTCCGCTGTCCATTCTTTATTCAGCAAGAGCAAAAAGACAGAAAGGAAGCATTTATTCAGTTATAGGCCAGTGAAGGGACAAATACAGTTTCAAAGGCCTATATTAAATTATTCAGTTATTATTTTTGACTACTTTGGCGAGTTGAAAACATGACATTGACTTATCATCTCCTTAAAAAGTTTATATGCCAAAATTGGTGGCTTACAGTTTAAAATTAGCATTCCAAAGACTCCTGGGGAAATATATTACTCTGTAGTTTCATTTTTTTCATAGATGTTTTTTCTGGCTAGAATCAAAGCCGAACAAAAACAGAATAAAAAAGAGAAAAAAAAAAAGAAAAAATAATATACAGTGCAGGTAGAGGCAGAAAACCCAGTGAGCTTATTCAGAGACTTTGATATTTTTGTTATTGCTGTATATATATATATATATATATTTACTTTGATATTTTTGTTATTACTGTATATATATATATATATATATATATATATATATATATATATATATATATATACAGCAATAACAAAAATATGAGCAATAAAATGGGAATTTATGATGTGCATGCATGCATGAATACATGCTTGCCTGTATGCGTGTATTGTACTATCGCGTGAGTCATACCACATGTCACTATTGTTGAAACAAATAAAACTTCCCATTACATGGGTAAAAACAGTCAAAAAACAGCAGTTAAATGGTCTTTTTAGCATTTTTTGTAAAAATATTTATGGAGGAACAATTCTTTTACAGATGGAAATAGCCATTCCATAATTTGGTACCCTGAAATCTTGGCCTCTTGAAATCTTGAAATTTTTTGGGGGTGAAGATCTATATATTGACGCATTGGGTAACAATGGACCCATGAATTTGCCTTAAAATAAGTATATTCACAAACAAAAAATTTAAAAACCAAAAAAAAAAAAACCAAAACAAAACTGTGAGCTGAAAGACACTAAAATGCTCCAAAAAGCTGAGAGGAACTGCAGAACTGGGTGATAATTCTCCATGGGTCCCTTTTACATAACAACATTTAAACCATTGTCATTTAAAATTTTGATTGGAGTAACTTTAAACACTAATTATGATGTTGTTTGCAAAAACAGGAAAAAAACATGTTGGGATTAAAATTAGCTTCCTTTGTTTGCTTCTACTATATGCAGAGGTCACCTGTGGCAAAATTTAAGGATCAGATTTTTACCGTGTTTTGTAGGCCCCTCTTGAGACTAAGATATGGATCCTTCAGATGGATAAAGGATGATTATAAAGACTCAACACCATTTTATTCTAAATCACATTTTATTCGAAATCACTTGCTAAGATCAGAGTAAATGCCCTTATTTTATCACTTGTTTCTTTGTCACTGGAAACACATTGAATGGATACAGGACCAGTCTAACCAGTCTACCAGTCTCTCGTTAATAAAATACAGTAGGTTTGTGAAATATTGATGATATATGGAGTTGTGACAGTAAACAGAAATGTCAAACATTGTTACCTACTGTTGCATTTCTCAAAGGGGATATCCAGGCCTTTAAATAAAATAAAATGACTCAACTCAAGGATTATTTCCTTGTTGTCAGTCTATACTATAGACATTTATTAAAGCTTTAGTAGAGTTCAAAATGCTTTTATAATTCATCAGTGCAGACTGTTTTAGTATGATTTATTATTTCTAAATCATGTCTGATGCAGTGTGTGCTTTAGTGGACATGAGAAAAGTACCCCTCTTACCTGTAATTTAACTAACCACTCAGTGTAAATGGGCTCCTTAATAGATATGCCTGTCAGCTTATCTTATCCACGATGCCTTTCAATTGCTATTCAGAGAAGCCCAATACATTAAGTCTTCAGTAATATAGAAGAGCCTGATGATGATGGCTTACATTGGAGGGTTGAGCTGATGTGTCTCAAACAGCTCTGGTTATTCTGTTGGTGGTTTGTGCCATTTGGCAGAGTTCTGCCAACATTTGCTCTTAACATTTGTAAATGTTAAGAGCCATATGACCAATTTCTCATTCTTTGTTTGGCATGATCTAGCTCAACATAGAGCCCATTGTATGCACACCACACGCACATGTGTGTTTATGTATTTTTGCATGTATGGTCAATAACGAGTCTTTTAATGTTGTAAAAACAGAAGCCATCACCTGTAAACCATGAGGACTCAGATGTCTGAATGCATGGGCCCAAGCAGCGCTCGACCTACGGCCCTCACGTTCGAGCCATTTGCCACGCTAGCTCTGTGTTAATGCATGCGTGTCTGTATCAGAGCACTGGGCAGAGGATTAGTCATGTCTGCAATAGGTTGCAATGGATACAAGCAATGCACACGTGGGTGTTTTGTGTAGCCCTCCGTCGCCACTTATCCATGTTTTCCCTGTGCCCCATATGTTATTGTAATAGATGTATAAGTGCTGTAATGTAACACAAGAGCACATGAATTCATATGTCAGATTGGATTCATTGACGCAGTGTTAGATGTTTTACTTTTGCTTTATTATGCTGTAAGTAAATGATCCACTCTTGACACCCTCCATTTCAATGTTATTAATTGGGGACTGTTAGTGAAAGGGGAGATGCTGTATGAAGGCCTGATTAGTCCAAATGCCACAGCAGCTCATGCTAAGTCAATGTTCTGGCTGGATGCTCCCTCCATCGTGTTATTTCTGTTTATCTGCTTGTAGCCCTTTTTTAGATTAATTTTTAATGTGAGGTACACTAAAAGGCGGAGCACTGGATCATCTGTATCTGCAGGAGTGCATTAACTTAACTTGCATTTGCGCACGTGGGTGTGTGCGCACGCGTTTGTGTGAAGGCAGCTTGCTATTTATTCTATGTTACAAGCGCTTTATATTTGTCAGCGAGAGTCAGCGCAGCAATACGTGCCAGCCTAGATAAAAGTTAATTGTGTAGTATTAGGAGAGGACGCAGGCTGCATGCAGCGTGCTGCATGAATTGATGCGAGTTGTACGTATCTTCTTGTCCGTCAGGTCGTTATGTGGAGGCATATTTGAATTGTTACTATGGAAACCGAGCACTGCCGTTATACAGAAACACATATCCGAATGGGTGTCTGTCTTTCTCTGCTCCCTCGTTTGCTGTCACACTTCTTGTGTTCTTTTTAAGTATATTTTTTTTTCCGAACAGTTTCCCTCCAGTGCCCCCGCTTAGTAGATTCATCAGCCCCTTTGCTTAATTTCCATCTGTGGATTGAGGCCATTTTTTTCTTCCATAGTCTTTCTTCCCTGGGTTTTCTTTTTTCTTTAGATTTCTTTAACCTTCTATCCACACTTTGCTCTTCTTCTATCATCTTGTGCTAATCATGTCCTCTTTTCATCTCTCTTGCTTAAGCTGTGTTGCCCTCCACACCTCCCTCCCTCACTTTCTTCCTCCTCCCTCCCTCCTCTGGGTTTCTTATTGCTGTTCCTTCCTCCACCTCCATCTCTTTTGTGTATGTCTCTATTTATTCTCTCCCTCGCCCCACTCTTCTCTCTCCTCTTCTCTGCTGCCTTCCTCCCACTTGCTTCCTCCTCCTCCTCCTTCTCTCTCTATCTCTCTCTCTGTGGCATCCTCGTTTACAATTAGCATGTGCACCTGCAATTAAGCCTGGCAAACCTCTGGTAATTAGACCTTTTAGACAAACTGTTTTTATGCGGAGATCGCATTCCCTCCCCTGACGATTTTCCACACTGTTCGGCCTCTTCTCTCTTCGCTGACGCTCTTTCACAGATTACTCCTTGTTTTCTGTCACTGTTTTCCGCCTCTTGTCAGATTTTCCATTCTCACCACAACTTCTCTTTTTCTCCTTTGTTTTCCTTGGACTTTGGTTTTTGTTTCTGACTGGATCAGCTTAACGACACACAGGGAGCTTGATAAATAAATGATTAGTAAAGGTGTTGTGTGGGCGCAGAAGAAGAACAAGACTTTTACTCTGCCCTTTGTTTATTCTCTCTCTCAAAGTGGTCCTCAGTGCTTAATTTAGAATATGAGCATTAACATATACTCATTAAGATTTCTCGTCTTTATTTGTGCAGAAAATACGGCCAAATTTGTACTCCCGATGCACTCGTATATGCATGTGCTCACGCACATACACACACATTAAGAAAACACAATTTTCACATCAGACTATGACTAATTGTGTTTCTCCTGCCTGTCACCTCCCTCTGCTTACATCTTTCACTCCACCTCTCTCTCTCTCTCTCTCTTTCTCCTCTCCACTTCCTCCATCCACTCTCCTCTATACTCTACTCCACTGCCCTTTGTAAGGCTGCTAATAGAGGAGCAATAACACTAGCAATAATAGTAAATGATAGGTCTGCAGTGGACTTCAAAGAGAAGCTTAGAGATCTCAGGACAACTGAAAGAAAGCAGGTTTGGAGGGTAAAGGGGAGAAAAGCAGGGAAAGAACTATGAAAGAGAGACAGAGAGAGTGAGAGAGACAAAAAGGAGCTAGAGAGAGAGAGACTCAGTTAAGCCTGTTCTGAGAGTCTAATGGTCACTTAGCCTGGCAGCTAGTCCATGAAGCTGTGAGGCTGTCAATCTGTCAAAATGCGACCAGTGCTGTCCAGACTCCATCAAAACACACGTGCATGGACAGCACTGGTCGCACACGCACACACACACACACACACACACACACACACACACACACACACACACACACACACAAAACTCACTTTCTCTTTTCCCCTCTGTCTTTGAATTGTGCCACAGGGTTCCTCCAAGGAAGTCATAGCACAGTATAATGGATGTGGTGTTGTCACCGAAGCTCACAGGCCTTGCTCTCTTATTGTGTGGTTTGATACACAGCTATGTGGGTCACTTAGTTTGATCAGCAATTAAGGGTTGTATCACTGGTATTTTTTAAGATCCTTACCAATACTGGATTTTAAAAAATTCCTTTTATTCATTTTACCCATAACATCAAGCCAGCAGTGATGGCATTTTCGCAGACTATTTTTTGGGTAAAAATTTGGTATAAATTGGATCCATCTAATTCAGTTCAATTAAAGACAATTTATTTATTTAGCACCAAATCATAACAGAGCTTATCTCAATGCTCTTCTCACACTGAGCATGTCTAGACCATATTCCTTATAGTTATATTTACAGAGACCCAACATTCACCCATAGCAAGCACTTGGTGACAGTGGCAATGAAAAACTCCCTTTTATCAGGTAGAAACTTTCCACAGAACCCAGCTCACGGTGGGCAGACAAGTGTGGGGGAGGGGGGGGGGATACTACAGTATAGGTACCACATAAAGATGTAAAATAATAATGAGACAAATAATAATGATGATAATTATAGTATTAGGGCTAATAACAATAGATATCAGACTAAATATTATAATAATAATAATCGTAATAATTGAAGCAGTGGGTGTTGAGCATGATCAATGGGACAGTAGAAGGTTTGCAGTGGTAGTTCCAGACTCTGCAGCGTCAGAGGCTGAAAAACCTGCAGAAAGCGACAGGAGGAGAGAGGAGAGAGACGAGAAAGCACAAAACTACAGGAGTAAATTTAGTAACAAGGATTGTTGGGATATCAATGCATACAGATGGAGAGGGAGAGGAGGAGAGAGAAATTTGATGCATCATGGGAAGTTCTCCGGCTGTATATGCCTATAGCATCACAACCAGGGAATGGTTCAAGGCAAGTCTGAGCCAGCCCTAAGTATACGCTTTAGCAAAAAGGTTTTAAATCTATTCATAAACGTGGAGAGGGTGTCTGCCTCAATGACACAAACTGGAAGATGGTTCCCCAGCAGTTGAGCCTGATACCTGAAAGCTCTGCACCCGTTCTGCTTGTGGAGACTCTAGGAAACAGCCTGCATCCTGGGAGTGGAGTGTTCTAGTGTTCTCCTGGGGTAATGGGATACTATGAGCTCTTTAAGATATGATAGTGCCAGTCTATTAAAGGCTGAGTAGGTGAGGAGGAGGATTTTAGATTCTGCTCTAGATTGTACAGGGAGCCAATGCAGAGAAGCTAACATGGGAGAAATATGATCCTTTTCCTAGTTCCTGTCAATACTCTCGCTGCAGTATTCTGGATCA
The DNA here is from genome assembly GCA_016859345.1 of Istiophorus platypterus. Classification (NCBI taxonomy): domain Eukaryota; kingdom Metazoa; phylum Chordata; class Actinopteri; order Istiophoriformes; family Istiophoridae; genus Istiophorus; species Istiophorus platypterus. The sequence continues at coordinate 15,478,347 of CM029114.1, read as the reverse complement.
GCTGGAGACTATTTAAAGATTTGTTGCAGCAGCCTAATAAATTGCAACAGTTCAGCCTAGAAGTAAAAAAAAGCAGGTGCTAGTTTTTCTGTGTCTTTTTTAGACTGAACATGTCTGATTTTTTTCAATGTTACGTAGGTGAAAAAATGTAGTGCTGGAAGTTTATTTAATGTGGGAGTAAGAGTAAGTATCATTAGATAATTTGTTTCTGAGGTGTTGCAGGCCAAGTACAATAACTTCAGTGTGGTCAAAGTTTAACGGCAGAAAATTGCTGGTCATCCAGGACTTTATGTTCTTAAGGCATGTGTGACTGATTGGTTCCATTGGACTCCAGTGATAAGTAACATTGGGTTTCATCTGCATAACAAAGGAAGTTTGGAGAGTGTTTCTGGATATTATTGCCTAAAGGAAGCATATATAAGGTGAACACAACTACAGAGACAAGTTCTTTGTCCAATACAACTAGTAGATTATTTGTAACTTTCACCAGTGCTTACTCTGTTCTATGATGAAAAAATAAACTATTGTTATGTAAAAAGTCACACAACAATTTTCCAAGCATCTTAGAGTGAAAGGAATAGTTACATATGGGTCAATAGTTCGCTGTAACAGCTGGATCAAGAGTAAAACTTCCTTAAGCAGCGTAGTTGGGATGGTGACATTGTTGAGGTTAGTTTCTGTAGCATGATGGGAGAAATCCTCGGGTGAAAGTAGACTGGTAGTGACCAGTACAGCGCACCAATATGAGATTCAGTGATGGAGTACTGAAGAGAGGGCAGAGCAGCTGCCTGCCAAAACCCACATTCAACACCAGTACGGTCGCACTTTCAGCAAGAGAACACACCTGTTGTCATTATGTCATCTTAAACAACACTTAATCTCCTTACTAATTGCTTCTAAGTTGTTCCTAATGGCTTCTGAACCATCCATGCTGTGTATTAAACTGTGCTGGACCAGGCCTAGCTACCTTTCTTTACTGCTAGTTAATGTGAGCGCGAGCTTCTGCCAACGGGGGTTTTGGCAGGCAGTTGTTTGTTTGTTGCTAAGTTTCCCGAGTAAAATGTGTAGCAGAATAAGTTGTGATGTTGATGATTTTGTTTTACTTCAAATACACAGATGGCAACTCAGACAAGCTGTGTGTGACGTGACAGTCGGGGATTGCTCTGTAACTCATTTCAACTGTACGCATCTGCGTGTCTTGTATGTTGAAAATGTTGTGGTAGTAGTACAGGCAAGACTTTAAAACTACTTTCATTCCTCAGAAAAAATGCACAAGTATATTTAAGGTTTTACAGCTGTTTCTAAGGTTCTTGTGTTTGTGTTACATTGGTACATTGGTGCTGTTTAAGGGACTGTCATGCAAGGCAAGTCAGGAGTCTTCCAGTTTGGTTGAACATTATATCCTTTTCATGTAGTTTTCTTTAATATGTGGGGTTGGGAGTTAAACCATGGAGCTAACCGCCTTTGTTTTATTATATCCTTTTTTAAAGGGACAGTGACAAAGAGTGTCATTCTCATTGAGCCTGCAGCACTATCAACAAAATGATCCATTTGGGAAGGACTTAAGTTACCATTCTCTGTCATATTGTAACATAGCAGTGAATGAATTGCTGATGGAAGCAGTTCCTTGACTTTAGCTACAGCACTATCAGATACCAAATTTACAAAACAATGATCCGATAAAAGAGGATTGTGTGGAAAGACTATTATATGTTTAATTTCGTTGCAAGATCGAGGTGTGGTTAAAAAAGTAGGTGCATTTATTTACACTCTGAGCAAAGCCAATCGAGTCTAATAATGACAGAAATGCAGTATTAAGGCTATCATTATCAATCTCAAAATGAGTATTGGAATCACCCACTATAATTACTTTATCTGTGCTAAGGACTAAACTTGATAAAAACTCTGAGGACTCAGATAAAGATTCAGAGTACGGAGCAGGAGCATGGTTCACTATAACAAATAGAACAGGCTTTAAAGTTTTCCAGGCTGGGTATGTGAGACTAAGAACCAGGCTTTCCATTGAGCTATAATTGAGTTTGATCATTAGGCTTAAATTGAAAATGACTGCAACTCCACCTCCTCAGCCGGTGCCTCGGGGAATGTGAGTATTAATATGACTGGGGGGAGTGGATTAATTTAGCCTCACATATTCATCATGACACAGCCTCAGGTCTCAGTAAGACAAAATAGATCAATATGACGATCTGATATTAGATCATTTACTAATAATAATTTGGCTGAGAACAATCTGATGCTTAGAGTCCACATCTAATTCTCTTATTTTTTTGTACTTCTGCAGCAGTGGTCTTTAATTTTTATTAGGTTTCTGTCTACAACTCCTCTTCTGTTTACTTTTGAGTAAATTCATTTAGCAGACACAGTCTCTCTTGGGTTTTGGGTGGGGGACTGCTTTAATGGAAGACTGCAACTCTGCCTCCTCTTCTCAGCTCTTCTCTGGGATGTCATGGGTTCAGTCCACTCATATTACTCAGTCAGATTTCTAGATATTGGAGCTGCTTCATCCAGTGTTGAATGTGAGCCCTCTCTCCTGATCAGATCAGGTCTTCCCCAAAAAGTCTGCTAATCATCCTCACCGCCAGTGTCGTTTGCTGGACTCGACCTCGACAACAAGAGGTTGAATGATGACATGTGGCTGCAGGTGTCGTCGCCAGTCGGGTCATGCAGGCGTCAAGAGAAAACGACGGTGCCTCAAATTGTCTTTGAATATGTACATACTAATTTAACATTAATTTTGTGACCTCTGATCACCGCCGAGGTGAATGACTGTCTTACTGCATTTATACATTTATCCTTAGCCAGCAGTTTCGAATAGGATTCTGCATCACTTGCTCTAGCCCCGGGTTTACATTTAACTGTGGTCGCTGGTGTCACTAAATTCACATTTCTTAGACTATCTGTCGCCGACTAGATCCGACTATTTGTTCGAAACACGTATTGATTAGTGGTGAACCAACTTCCGCTTAGGGCTACGCTAGGTTGGCTACCAGGTTGGCTACCAGCTAGCGGTGGCTGGCTAACCACCGCGGCTAATGGTTTGGTTTGCACGGTGCGGCGCCAGGCTCCCGATTCACCGAGCTTCGCCTCACTCACTGCAAATAAACTACATATATTGTCATGGGTTCAGTCCACTCATATTACTCAGTCAGATTTCTAGATATTGGAGCTGCTTCATCCAGTGTTGAATGTGAGCCTCGCCTCACTCACTGCAAATAAACTACATATATTACATGTCAATGTCGCTAAAGGAGGAAAAGTTATCACTTGACCTAGGACACACCGAGCAGGAGAGAGAAGATTCTGCTGATCGCTAATCGATAATATCAGGGTCGACCTGGATGGCGCGTATCCTCTAAAAGAACCGGAGAGCGAAGAGTAAATCAGCAGAGCTGATGCAGGTTTAAATGGACGGCTGTAAATATGAGACTGTAAAGAAGAAATCCGCCAAGTTAACCGCATAGAAGCGGATCAGCAAAACCCCCGCTCCCAGTTACACAAATGCCGTCGACCAGAAATGACACAGGGAGCTGCTGTTAGATGAGGAGGTCAGGTTGGGTCTTTACACCTGCACCTCGCTCCCGTAGAGGAGATGACGACCTGCGCTTCATCTACCATCCGGCGGAGCCCAGACTTAGACATGTGGTGTTGTTATGAGCTATTTAACATCATTCACTTCATATGTGAGTGGTAGTAATGTTTTTGGCTCGTAGGTTTAACATTAATCAGAACTTGCTCTTGTTTTTTCACTGCTGAAGGAAATTGATTTAACATAATTCAGCCATTTCGCACAGTCCTTTTTTTTTCATATGTTGTGTTTGCCCGTTGTGATGGTTGTCAAGATGTAATATATTTTTTTGCGCCTGGCCGAATTAATATTCTGAACAGATGCTCATCTATTTTGTCCACCATTGCTCTGAACATTTTCCCCATAAGTACAAAATGATAGTTAATAGGGAACGAAAAATTGAATGATGTGCACCATTTCTTTTTTTTATTACTTTCTAAAAAGACCCATGCATGTGAGTGGCGTGAACTTCTCCACAGTCCCTCCACAATTTAGGTGACACTGACAAGTGCTTAACTTCCTAGAGAGATGTAAAACAACACAGCTATGTCTCCCATGCATGGGCCGGATTCTGAGGCAGACCAACATGTGTATGGATGTGGTGGAAATCTGTGTAATGGTGACACTGTTTCTAAATCAAAACAAAAATGTCTTTGAGACTTTTGCTCTGACATACTGACATATACTGTACAAGCTGAAAAGCTAATGTTAACACATGGTACTGACCTGAAAAATTTAGAGGTTGGACAATAGTACTTTGAACTCAGCTGTTTGTGGACATTAATGTTTTAATGTGTTTGACTTTTGGTCAGATCTGAAGTGTTGTACATCAATGTCTGTTTAGCATTTATCACCTCTCCGTCTTTTCTTTCCCTCTCTTTCACTGCAGGGACGGCATTTACATTCCTTCACAATGCTTGTCAGCCTCCATCCTTCTCCCTCCCGTCTTCAGGACAAGCGCTTCGTCTCTCCTCCCTCCTCTCCCCATCCTTCCCCTCCTCCTCCTCCTCCTCCTCCTCCTCCTCCTCAAGACTACTCCCTGCATCATCCTTGTCCTCAGCCTCGGCTGACCCTTCCCTTCCTCTCCTTGAGCTTCTCCCTGCTCCTCCTCTCCATACTTCTCCTGCCCGTCTGCGAGTCTCGCAGGGGTGGAGGTCCCGGTACAGGGCCTGGAGGTGCCCCAGGAGGACAGGGTGGCCAGAGGGGAGGCGGCACCCAGAGGGGGGTTGTCATTCCACCTCAGTACTCTCCTGGCTCACCGGCTCTCCCCCCCATCAATCCCAAATTGATCAACTCACTCAGTATTGCTGTCATCCTGGTGGGCAACTCTAGTGAAGTAGCCCTGGGGGCTGGACTTGAGAAAGAAGACTTCCTCCACATCCCTTACCCTCCCAAAGTTGAGGTGGTCACCATGAATGAGACAGACCCCAAGAGCATCATCAATCGGATCTGTGCACAAATGACGAGGAACTCGCTGCAAGGTGTAGTATTCGGTGACGACACAGATCAGGAGGCCATTGCTCAGATCCTGGACTTCATCTCAGCCCAGACACACATCCCCATCCTGGGCATCAGGGGAGGATCCTCCATGGTCATGGCAGCAAAGGTAGGAAAGATAATCATCTATTTTTTAGGAAAAAGAAAAAAGGAAAACATTTGAAGCATGTGAAGCATACATCGATAATTTGACCCCACTGCAAATCATCAGTTGTCGATTTTTTTTTCATTCATTAAAATCATTACAATGATGATTTTTGGATGACATTTCTGGTGCATATTACAAAATACTGCAAACTCTCCACTCACAATAAGAATCGGTTGCTGGGCCTTCAAGGACTTGTGAAATTACATCAGCTGTAACATGATCTACAGTTTGAATCAAGACCTTTAAATTAGGTCATTGACAAAAAAACAAATAGCTATAACTGTTATATTTTAGATCATCTATTTGTTTTTTGGGTGCCAAATGCAAATAAATGTTTTATTTTGGAAATTTAGTTGAGTATTTTGGTTGTTTAGGATAATTAGGAAATGGAGAGAACTGTGAGAATCTGCTTCCTCACTTTTTTAAGATGCATCAGCCTCTCACCACACAGAGCTCTTCATCACTCTAAGCCAGTCTATCTGCTGATTGATTTTGCTGTTAACTGACCTCTGTGACGTCACACTGAATCTCCTAACAGCGAGTCGACTTAACTCTAAGAAGACTCACAGTGTAAACAAAAGAGATCATAGAAAGTAAAAAAAAAACCTCTGTGGGATCGGGATACAAGAGACTTGGCACAAATCAGGCTGCATGAGCAGAATCTTTGATCCAGAAGCAGAACAATAGCTTTGAAACGAATCCTTCAATGATGCTGTGTTGATATGTTTAGCAGTGTTTAAATCCCTCAGAGACGAATGACAGAATCCATATGACACTAAGATTGGGTTTTTATTAGCTTTCAGGGTTTTTATCGATGCTACCTAGCTTTTGGAGGAAATGGGATGAACAGTAGAGATTCCCTGCAGCTTCCTTTGTCTAGATAATGGCACTGGTAACATGCATTTGGTTTTCATGGAATATCTGGTTTGGATTAATTAATAAAGGTTGAGTAGGTTCAAGATATCCTCTCTAACTGAGTGTATACGTTCTTTCTTGATTTTGGAAATAATACTTTGGCAAAAAAAATTCTTAGCTTTTTTCCGAGGCTTTCAGCCACATTTTCTGATCTTTAAAAGCGGACGGAATTTGCTCAAACTTCATGTGACTGAAAGCTTTTGAAAAAAGCAAGTAAATGGAAATTAAGTCCCTTTAATTTCTTTCTCAATACTGAAGTTTTCAGGAGGCTTGTGAAGAGTTTAAGGCAGATATTTAACAAGACTTTAATTTAGTGCAATTTCTTAATTTCCAAACTAAAACTAATTTAAATGAAATCCCAACATTTCAAAAAGAGTAAGAGGCAATTTGGGCTTGGCTCATAAATAAGTAAAAACAACACAATGTACACATAGAGTGAAAATGTATTGGATGAAAACCTTTGTGACTACTGTTAGTGTGTTTGCATCTATATTCTTTCACTGCTTGTTTTTACTGTTTATGGCAGATGGAATTAATACAATTTTTAGGGGAAAATATCCTGAGAAAAAAGAAACTTGTAAAAATCCAAGTAAACAACTGACTTCCAACAAGAAAATCCTAAATAATTTTTAACAAATTACCAACTACTTCGTTCATATAACTCAAACACTGTAGGACTATCTGCTATATCGCTCAATGTCACTTTCATATTGTGCAGTCGCGGTGGTACATGTTACGGAGCACTTCATGGTGTCATGAGTCATATATTATTGTCTGGCAATCTTGTAAACAAATTAGCTCATCCAAAGTCTAAAAACTGGAGACTTCATTCTCACACCAGTTTCCTCCTGTCAAGTAGCTGATTTGTTTGAAATTGATTTGACAAACCTGTGTAATAATTTGAAAAAGTTCTTCCTTTAAATTACTGAAGTTGAGCCTCTATATTAAGCCTCTGTTTTGATAAATTGCAGTGATAATGATGGAATAATATGTAACTTTGGAGCCTTACTACAAACTGTTACAGTCTTTAAATCAGATCTACTTTGACCGCGCTGCCTGTATCAGAGACACTCAAGAATCCTACAGGGCCTTTTCTTCCTCTCTTTTATAAAAGATCCCTGCACCTAAAAATCAAATAGTCAATAAAGAATTCGATAATGGTAGAGATGATGAAAATGAAGGAGAGAACAAGAGTATAAACAAGAGGTTGGGGTGGGGGGTTAAGGTTAAGAAATAACACAACTTGTGTGGGCGGAAGGAGGAAGAGGATTTTGCTCAACATATAATTATCGCATTTTACAGCTGACAGAGAAACAGGGGGCATAAACTGAAAGTGACAGGAGGGAAATCGTAGATACTCTGAGAGTGTCACAGACATTAAATGGGAGTAGAGCACATAAGAGAAATCATTCGTGTGCGGAAGGGGAGGGCTACCTGCACCAGGCATCATTTGATGCTCAGCACAGTTTTTGAGGAAACATATTGTATTTTCCTCTCGTTCGCTTGGCTCGTTCTCCTTAAACCTTTATTCTTCCACTGTTACGGATGTTCACTGTCAGTCACACGCACGCACACACAGAACGAGGGGATGAATGCGGTGGATACTGTTGGCATGGCAACCACTCGCTTATATATTTCTCTCTACATAGTGTATAAAAGCAGTTACAGAGGGGGAGAGAGAGAAAAGAAACGATTATTCGAGTCTGACAAAATCAGTGCTAGAGAAGAAAAAGGATAATGCCCTAGTCGGGGAGGGGGGTTGGAGGGGCGACGCTCAGATGACTGAATAGATTAAAGTGTAAAAACAGAGTTGGAAACATGGAGGAAGGATCAAATGTACGGCGGCGAGAGTGAGAGGGGAGGCTCGAGAGGCGAATCGCATTTTGCTGTTCAGTTTAGACACACTAGCCGAGACAAACGTAAAAAACATTAAAAAACAAAACCCTGCCCCCTGACATCCATACCCACCCATATCCACACCTGCAAAAGACGAGAGAAGAGCTGAAACAGGTGCTTAGTAAACCAGTTAGCTGAGTGTCAGAAAATGAATCAGCAACAACTCTGATAAACGATTAAATGTTTAATTATGAAACCAAAACTTAAATGTTTTTTTGCCCTTTACATATGAATATTCTAAGATCTAAGGTTTTCTTATCTTACTATGTTAGTAAATTGAACATCTTTGGTTTTTGGACTCTTGATCAGATTCAATTTGAGATTTTAAGAAGTAATCTCAGGCTCTGGGAAAATCTATTTTGCAATTTTGAGTATTTTCCAGAGCCAAACAAATTCTTGACCAAGTGAGAAAACAGTCGAGAAAATAAGACAGGAATGACAAAAATTATAGTTAGTTTCTTCTCAATACATTACACAAATTATGAAAGAAGTGAAATGGAAAAAAGAGATAGTGCATTAATCATAAATGATTAGTTATCAAATTACAAGCCATCCCATACATCTTACTGTTTTAGTTGTCATAGGGGCCCATTGTCCTGTCTGTGGGATGACTCAGCAGAGTGCCTCGTTTAACATATATTAAAACTGGAAAACCAGTATTATTCTCTTATTCTCTCATTATTCCATGGGGAAGTAGAACCAATAATTACACTGCATTTCAAAGATGACCCACGAAGAATGTGATGTACACTCATACATGTACACATTTAGTTTAATACAATAATATACAATGTGTTGAAATGTTCCTAGGCCGTCCGCCAAATTGATTCGGTATGGCAAAGAAACAAAACTATATTCACTGTTTTTCACGTGTAGCATGCAACTTTTTTCGGTCAGCCAGCATTTGAATTTTGTATAGTATAGTAGCTGGCAAATTAACATGCCAGCAAAACAACATAGTCGTATCACTGACTCCTGTCTCATAAATTGTCTGCAAACCTCTTTTCTGGAGCAGTCAATACTCTTGACACAGGAGGAGTAAATAAAAGTGAATAGTGAGACACAGCAAATAAACTATGATAGCCTCATCTATTTTGGACTCTGGGTTCCCTCAAAGGTCAAGACTCTGGAGATGGCTTGCTATTGGTCAGTCATGTAGATTTATTTTGCCCCTGCAAATTTATTGGAATTAATTGATTTCCCTGTGAGAAAAGGACCTAAGAAAAGACTTTTGCACCTTACACATGAAGGAAACCCTGATGGATATATTGAGTGTAGTTTTATTTGAGAATAACATAGTTGATGAGTCACTCATCTAGCAATAAATTTTTATTTCGTTTCTAAATTAAAAAAAAAAAAAAAATTAGAGGAGACAGAAACATGAAGCCCATAGGTTCACGGGGCCAGTTGCATCAACCTAACTGTGTGTGCACATGCTTGCGTGCACATGTCTGTGAAAGTGCAAGTGGGTGATTTTCTAGCATCAGTAAGTCAGTTCCCTTCATGTTGCCAGGTCCATTCCTTATCACTCCACAATTATGTCTAATCTATTGTGCTCTAAATCCTCCTGAAGTCCTATACTTCATGTCTCTATGTAGGACAAACCACTTGATTTATCCATATCTGGTCACTGAGCAATTAGATTTTCATTTGAGAAAAAAAAACAACATTGAACACACGTGTCCTTTTAATGACATTTGATCTTTATATCGCATCCACGTGCTTCCCAGCCTCAGTAGAGATGGTATTGCTAAATAAACTAGCCTGATACCTTGCAGGATGCCCGGCTTTGTTTTCCTTTCCAATACTCCATTATAATGAATCAGTGACAGATGCAGGTAGGTCCATTGTGCAGCAAATAATTTGCATGCTTCCATTTAGCAGTTAATTCAGGCTGTGCCATGTGTTGGTATTGGCACGATAGGACGACAGAGTTGGCCGTGGCCTACACTCAACTCAGGCTCCGGAGACTAATGAGGTCTTCCGGATCTATTGTTACGACTTAAGCTGTGTGTGTACATGCTTTTGTGCCACGTGTGTGTCTGTGCATGTGTTTGGACACGGACAGCATGCTGGTGTACAATGATAATAGCCTCTTTGCCTGTGTTTGGGGAGATTAAAGCAGTTTTTTTCACTGCAAACAAGGTATATAGAGACGTGCTGCGTCCTGCATCGCTTCTCATAAACTGTCTGCTGTCCTTAAAGTTGTTGTTTTTTTTCTTTTTTTCTGTTTTCCCCAGGGTTTTGTTGTTCCATTCAAGCCTGCCTACTAGTTCTTTAACCATACACAAGGGCTTAAAGTTCCTGCTTCTGTTGAATATGAATCTCTCCTGGGGTGAAAAACTGCCTGTCCGGTGGTCAGGAGTACAATTTATGGTTGAATGGACCACTGTGCTATGGCTGTCTTGTGGTTTTATCCCTCCAATTGAAGAAAAGAGAAAATACTGTGTAAAAAGAACAAATTGCCATTGTAACCCTTTAGAAAGAAAAACTCTTTTTGTTATACAGACATGGCTCTCTGTCGGTGAAAACTGATCCACCACTCCTTGATTGATTACTACAATTATACACCCTCTCTGTCTTAAGATAGGTATCCTTAGTGCAGAAGTGTGTGACGACTTCTTGTAAAACAGACACGACTGGGGAAGTTAAATATCTCATGAACCTGTCTGGCCACTTACACCTCAATTATTTGACATGAGCCAGACCAGCTGGTAGTCCTACATTGATACAGTGATAGGGTCCTTGACAATCTGATGCAGTTGACACGATTATTTGAGCCAATTTGTGGTTTTATGAGTCTCCTCCTTTCATCCTGAATGCACCATGTATCCCATTATGCCTGATGGTTGTACATGAGGGGATAATGTGCTGCCTCTGTAATGTGCCCTGTTGCAATTAGGATCAATCCCAAAAGAAAACAGAATTCAAGAACAAACAACAATAATAAACTGCATATGTGCATATTATGCCACATGCAGCTATTGTCCGATATTAATATTTAGTTCTCTCGCTTCTGTCAAGCTCATTCTAAAGTATTTTTCAGACAGGATTAGTTTTCAGGAAAATGTGTGAAACATTATCGTTAGCGCAGGACATCAGTAATGTGAAAAGCCAATTTGCATAGGAGATCACTTGGATAATCTCAGACATTTTGCTCTATTTATGCATTGTCACTGTCACTGGAAACAAAATTGCGCCGTATGTCAAATGTAACGTCTCCAATTGATGCTGATAGAGCAACGATGTAGCGTCTTGACAAAAGAAGAGATTGAACAAGTTTGAACCAGTGATCCTTCCCCAATCTGAATATTACAGCGGCTGTTATTAGTCCTACAGATTTCATTTATGACAAGACCACTTTTGAGAGTTGAGATTAGGATTACTTGGAAGGTATGCACAGTGACTGACCCGATTTTAATGGGGCTAAAACAACAGACCTGCTCCAGTCCTGATTGCTTTAGCGATTCTCTCCCTGTAAACCTAATCCTACCCTATTAAAGTTATAGACACACTTGCTTTCTCTCTCACTTATCTGTCTTTCTGAGATACTACAACAGTCTGCATTTGATTGATGTTCCTATTTTCCGGGCTTTGCCGAACACTTAACCCTTTCAAAGTCTAACAGATGGAGCCTGCGGTAGGGAGAAACTCTGCCCTAAAATAATGTATTGTGTGTCATTCCTCTGGGCTTCGACAGCTAAGCACTGGATGAGGACATGAATGTCTGTCTCTCAAAGCAAAAATCAAAAGAGCTCACTCTAATCTTTGATGTCGTAAAACAATAAAGCCTGAAGCTTCTCCTCTGTCAGTGAATGGAAGACAGAGTGAAAACTGTGACAGCGTCTAAGGTAGTTTTCACTGGATAAGCTCTGTTTTTGTTTAGAAAGCCCACTGTAGAAATGCAATTTCTAATCCTTTCTTCCAGAAATTACAATTATATACTACTAATTTGCAACAAAAAACATGTTAATCAGAATTTTAATGCTGCCAAGATGACTTTTTTTAGAGAAAGGAAATCAGAAATCAGGATATCGTTGAAGTCATTGGGATTTGTCCTCTGTGTACCAAATTTCATGGCAGTCAGGCTAAAAGTTGTCGAGGCATTTCACTAAGAAAACGAAAATTTCAACCTAATGTGGCATTGGATGAAAGTCAGGGGAATCACCAAAATCTGTATGCTTCATCCTCCGGGGACGTCTCATAGCTGTTAATATATTTCAGTCTGGACTCAAGTAGTGTATTGACGGGCAGAGCAAGAGCAACATTGCCATCCCTAGAGCCGCTGAAGTTACTGAAAGCTTCACACAGGATGTGTTTAGTTGTTCAGTATTTAACAAAAATCACAATCTTCCCTTAACCTTAAAGTGGTTTTACCGGAACCTAACAGCATGTAGTACTCAGGTTCCAAATCCAAGTCTCTGGTGTCAAAATAATGTGTTAGGTACGTCTACCGTCCTCCACAACAGCCTCTGTGCAAAACTGTACAAAAACATCGCACTTGCTTCACTGGAAAAATATGCCAGTGAATGTCGTCCATGAGGCAATTTGTTTTACTCTTTTAAAACATATCTGTGAAACAAAATTAGCTCCATGTTATTAATGTAGGAGACAGAGTTGTAATTTCACATCTCATTTCTTCGCATCATGTGTTGAAATTTCAGCTGGATATTCATGCACAATAAGGAGGGGTTTTACCTGTTCCCATTACTGCCTGTGCAGTTCTTCTGTCTCACAGTATGTGTACAGCAACAGCCACAGAAAACACCTTACAGTGGGTTTAAGCTGCAGGTTTGTGAAGCTAAATATTTCATGTCAGTGCTTTATCCTGAGAGTGGGCTAGTAAGATTGTTTTCAGAGTGCTCCCAGGATGAGATAGATTCGTCATCATACTGTCCTACATCCCCTCTCTAACACACACACACACACACACACAAACACACATACACATAAACACACACACACACACACACACACAGAAAATCAGGAATCAAGGTTGAGGTCAAAGATGCTGTGAGACTAATGTCCTACTCCTTCCCATCCCATCCTTTTTTCATCCTTTTCCCGTCTCTGTCCTCCTTCTCCTCACTTTTGTTCTTTTATTTCATTGTTCTCCCAGATTACAGCCTGACCTGTTAATAAATGGGCTCCAACCTTCACTTTGCCATGAATACAGTTGATGCTCACACAGTGGGCTTTTCTTCCGCACTCTCGTTTTTTTCTCCCTGATAAATTCCTTAATTTGAATCTTGCCCTTCAAATGGGCTGCATATCCTTCCCGCAACTCCCCTTTCCCTTTTCCTCTCCTCTCTTTCTCTCCCTCCTTGTCTTTCTCTCCATATAATGAGTTCGTTTTATCAGCGGCTGTGCTGTGCGTGGACAGGATGAGTAATTTTGGAGATCACAGGAGACTTCTCTGCATTGCACTCGGTTACAACAGGTTGTCAGAAAGCTTTGGGAGCCTGACTTGTCTTCTCCCTTCAGAGCAGTAACTGTCTGGTCTTTTAACATTCCAGCATATCAGGCCTAATTACCAGCTAATTTTATTAAGTAAGGCAAAAATGGCTTATGAACAAAATGAAACCAGATTAGCATTTTGTGACAGTTAATGACAGAAGCCAACTTGTTTTTTTTCAGATTTTTCATCTGCTGATCTGTAAGAGACAAATTATATTTAGACATATTTATCACTGAGACTGTCCTGACAAGGAAAACAACAGCATTAGTGTTTGTTCAAATGCTGAACTTATCATTACCTTTACATGATAAAGACTCTTAGTGATTGTGTAAATTATGGCCCTTTTCCTGTCAGAAACCAAGGAAGGGATAAATAAGTAAGTAAAGATTTAATCATTTAGCACAGAGTTTTCAAAGTCTTTCACTTTAAAAGAATTACATATTAAAGAAACAGTATAGTAACAACAAAATAGGAAGATGTTTTAGACGTCATAGGGCCAAGAAAGCTAATAAATAAAAAAAGGAAAAAACAAAGAAAAGCTTAAATTTTTATGGTGGATTGTTGGATCACCAAAGCACTTTAATTATGAAACAAGGACTAATTTTCACATCCCGTTTCCTACTAATGGTCAAGGTTGGGTTCTTTTAACCAATGACTGTGATCATCTATTCATACTTTAACCAAGTAGTTTTTGTGGTGGAACATAACCAAAGTATAAATCTGTCTTATTTCATTTATTTTTTTGGCAACAACACTGAGATTTTCACCTGAATGTGTTGTGAAACAGTTGCTTAATTTGCACATCCAAAAAACATGGAGCAACAGTACCAATCATTTAGATTTCTGTGTCCATCCACCTGTAGAATAGAAATCTAATACTAACTATCTTTTAGCACTGTTTTTGGTCTCCACCAAGCCCATATTTCCTTAAGGAAATATCAGGCTCTTTAGCTTCTAAATGCTCCACCGTGTTCAACAGCTGATTGCTGAGTTTGTCGGTCTGTTGTGTAGGTAGTGTAAAAAGGCGTTTATGGGAACTTTTTCACAAAAAAAAACTAAACAAACAAACCCCCCCCCCCAAAAAAAAAAACAGCTGTCTTCTGTAGCTGGAAAGAAGTTTAAAAAGAGTATGAAACAATGAGCTGAAGGACACTAAAACCCTCTGAGGGGACCTGCACAGTCCGGTAGTAATTCCGGTTTGTGAAGAACAAGTGACACCTTGAAGATGATATGTAGTAATCTGACACATTGTTTATATAAAAATAGTGTTTACAGTAGATTTAACCATAGCCGAAGAAAACACAAAACAGTTTTTTATATTTTTAAATGGTCATTGCCACAAATACAGATAGTCCATAAGACTAGGAAATGCTCAGATGTTTTGTTTTGAAAAGTAATGACAAGATATTTCATTTAGGTTATAGGACCTGCTGTTATAGCTGAATGATAAACTTGTGGCTGTGACCTTTGGAAAATAAGCATTGATCAGGCTGAGTGATGGACTGTTGCGCTCTGTAATATTCTGTTTATTTGCCAGTCACAGCAGCTGTCTGCGTTGGTTTAAAATCAGAAGATCAAGTGGTTGCCGGTGGGACTGAACATATTAATGCCTACAGATGTCTCAGTTATGGCATGAAATCATTTAACAACTCCTCTGTGAAGTTGTACATTATCAGCAGGCCAGTAAAGAGAGTCTTAGGAATTTTTCACACTAGGTCTTTTTCATCCCTCAAAACAAACTCAGAGCAATTAGTCAGCTTTTTTTTTTTTTTTTTTTTGCATATGTGAACAATCCAAACAAACTCAGACCCCTCTGAAATGAAAAGTTCCATTGGCTTTGATTCCACGTTGCAGTTTCCTTAACCTGTGCATTGCGAACACAAAAGAACTACAGGTTTGCTTCCCCTTTTTGCCATTGTATTTTAGTCCTCCATACAAATTATATTGCACTGCAATGGCTGAAAAAACAAACAGACCGAACCATGTCCGCTGGTAACTATAGCAAGACTGGTGGACGAGGAGTAGTTTGTTCAGAAGGAAGAATCAGCTGCACATGGAACTTGCATCTACAACACACAGAAGTGTTAAGGAATTCCTCCAGTTTTCAGACACACTAAAACGAGGGGCTTCACTAGGATTGTAGTGTAGTGCCTTGTCGGAGTAAAAAAAAAAAATCTATGTAAAAGCACTTTACCTGACGTGAGAAAATGAGAAAAGGAATAAAAGGAAAGTAGTAAAGGTCCGAGAGCTCCAGAGGATCTATAGTGTGAATAGAAAGAGGCCTGGGGCCCCATTAGAACGGAAGTTGACCAGAAAGAGAATCGAGTCTTCTTTCGAATGAGCTCACAATATGAACACTATGGGAAATGAGTCCCAAACTGAGTTTTCTTTTGGTCCACTTTAAGAGGACTGAATTTGGATTGTTTAGAAAGGAATAGATGTGAAAATACCCTTAATCTTGATGAATTGCTGAGTAGTTCATACATCTAGTACAGGACACACACCAGTGTAAGAAACATAACTTTCTGTCATAATCTCCCCCTCGATAGGACACTATTCATATATAAATTTTCATAGCTCCAAAAGCCCCATCCTCAAGGCAGTGCTCGTCTCTGCTGCCTCAAAAAATGTTCCAGATGACCCGTCTATAATTTTCGCCATTTAGTGTCATCAGGGATTGAAACTTAAAACAAACTCTGACTATGTTCAGATCATTTTTTCTGCAGATGTACATATTAGTGAGAGCTCTGATGCCACCATTCATGAAACTTAGCTTCATCATGCAGGGTTTTTTTATGTTTAGGGAATACAGAGAGAAAAAACAGCCAGTGAGAGATAAAAGATTCAAAGATAAGAGCCGGTGCAGAAAAAAAATTGTCACATAATGTGGTGGTTTTCACGGTTTTGCATCAGGCTGAGGAAGGGCTCTTAAATATGGAGAGAGCCGGCTGACTTGTGGGTATTTAATCCCAAACAGACAGAAAAGGTTGAGTTTGGTCTAATTGCATGGAGCAGGGGGAGTGCAGTCATTTACATTCATCAGTGAGCCTCAGTTTGTTGGGAGTGAGATAGGAAAAGAGAGAGAGGAGCAATGGGGGAAGCAGGGGGAAGAAACCTTTTGGTGCAGCAATGAAGTTTTTTTCACGTATCAACAAAATCCTACAATCCAAACTGCTGCAGGGTAGGTGTCTACATCTATGTTCCATCAAACTGATGATGCCAATGATCCATCATGCATGTTGTCAGTTAGAGCATAAAAAACCAGAGCGAAAGAACAAAAAAAGGACAACACATTGCAAAAAAAGTTTTTACTTTTGTATGATTTGAAAAAGTTGACATATTAAAACAGCTTTTTTCAAATTCCCCCTGATGTTGCAGTACCTGCTTCTGACAAAGCATTTGAGTCATACAGCCACTCAGCGTTACGCCACGGGGTGTTTTAGCCACGTCTCTCGGTTGTCCGTCTCACACATGTCAAACAGCACAGCTGCAGTTTTAAGTAATACATGCGTCTGCACACACCAGTTTCTTTCTATTTCCTTCAGTCTTTCGGCCATTAACTACAGTGAGGATGGATTGGTCTCTGAAATCTAAGTGGTTTTACATTCCTCCACTTCACCATAAAGCTCAAAAGATAAAGCATTCAAATGTTTACACATAGAGGGTGTACATTACCACATCCTTCCCGTTTGACTCGGTGAATGTCACCCACCTCTATCTTGCTACAGAGGCTGTTAACCCACAGGATACAATCAGAAGTAAAATACCACACATTCAGCAATGTCAAATTGCATTAATTTGGTAGTCATTTTTTTCCCAAGCTTTTTTTTCAGGTGTAATTTTGAGCGTAACTTTACTCAGGGACATGTGGACATGTGGGCATGTGGACAGTAAGAGTTTAGGACTTAAATCACCAACTCTACAATTGAAAAGAAGCCATCAAGATGTGATTGAAGTGTAGACTTACAGCTTTAATTCAAGGGGTTTGACAAAAATATCACATTATATGGTTAGGAATTACAGCCATTTTTATACTAAGGCCCCCACTCTCTCACCCCTCTGTGTGTTTGTATGCACTGGCCTGTTTGTATGTTTAACGATGGAGAGCATGAAGAAGTATCTGTTGGTGACAGCTGGCGAGTCTCTCCAGGAACAGAGACTGACACATCCGGCTGAGTGGTCTTTATCTATGGTGAGAGTGACACCCAGTGAGTGGCACCTTCATTGGCACTCGTTCACCCACTCTCTTCTCTCCTCTAATAAACCTTGGCCTGATTCTAAACATGTGCACTATGCAGCACTCGGGCCTCCTGCTGTGGTTTACAGCAATGTTCATTGACCACGAGTGTGCACTTGAGGCCTTGCTTTGCTCAATTCCTCCTTGGTGGAAGATATTTAGTGTGTGCAGCAAGTTTCAGGTAACTTCTCTCATTTCTCTGGACATCATTGTTGCACAGCCGCTGTTTGCTGCAGAGCTGTCAAGCTGTCATTCAGCAGGGGGATGAGTCTCCGAACAAATGCTGAGACAGCTAAATATTGACAATGATGGCGTTATAGAACGGCTCTCCCATATAATATACCGTGCACTTAATATCAGCGGCTCTCAACCCTAGGGGCTACTTTCTATATTTAGTACAACAGATATGAAATTCAAGCCTGAAATACAGTACAGTAAGTGTCAGCTACTGCAGAGCTATATGTTAATGCTACGTTTAATAAGCACACCTCAATAAGAGGAAATATTTGTTTTCAGACTTAGCAGATATCTAATCAAACAGCACCTTTAACGGGAGCTGTGACTGTGAAGAGTGCGGTTAGCTTGTGTGTGCACTAGCTGAGACTGATTATACCAGGGCGTAGGCAAGAGGTGATGTGACACTGCAGCTGTTAGCCCCTGCAGAGTGTTATCACACACAGTCCTGTTTATTCAACACACACTGTTGGGGAGCGCCAGACTCCAAAATGTTCCGCTTTAGAGAGGGTGAATCTCTTTAACACTTTCTGGCTGTCTGTCTCTAATTTTTCAGTGTTTCTGTGGATTCCTCACCGTCACTCCATCTCTGTTTCGCTATCTTCTCCTCTATCATTATACCACATCTCTCTCTCTCGCGCTCTCTCTCTCTCTGCGCTTCCCTCTAATCTCCCCTTCATTCTCCCCTTTTTTTTTTTTTCTTCTGTTCTGCATCAAAGTCAGCTAACGCTCTCCGGCAACCATCGGCTCAAAGCTTACATTCTCGCCCTTCAAAGAGACTGCTCATGTATAAGTTAGGAAAAATGAAATGTCATTCAATGCTTTTTTGTGTTTCGGACATACCAAGAGAAAATTCAAGAGTAAAGGAGGAATTAAATAAACGTGGTTCATCCTCCATCAATGAGTGTGTCAACAGAATACCTGAAAATATTGCAGGTATAAAGCCAGGTCTCCTTTACATCAGATAAACAGGAAGTACATCTGTGCGGTTTGTTGGAAAATTCGAGCGGAGGCAGCTCCTGTGTGCTGCATTTTTGAATAGCACAGTGGGTGATAAGCATCACAGGGGGATTACAAACCTAAACATGTTGGCAACTGATAAAGAAGCTGTGTCACCTGCCACATTCTCATACAAAGAAAACTCTCGTAGGTTTCACGTCTCCAAAGTCTCTAGGCCTGTAGGAGGACATTTGGAGCCATAGCCACTAGTCTGAACCAATTTTGTGTCAACAGCTGTTACAGTGATATGGGGATTATAAAATGCTTTGCACAGATAGAATCAGGAGACTCAGAGCCTTCAAACAAAATATAATTTGTCAAGGTTTCAGATTGAGCCTGTAACAGGCCAAAGTTTCCCACAGGCGGGACAATGTATCTTAAAAGTTTAAATGTCTTTGGGTTATGATCGCAAAACGGTCCAAAGCTGGACAAGCAAATCGAAGAAAAATAAATAACTGAAATGTTTTCTTTTTCTTTTTTTTTACATTTTAAAGATTAAACAAGTAATCAATAATGGATGTGATCATTTCTTGGAGCCCTATTTTTCTTTATTATCATGAAAAATGCTGCAACCTCTACCATACCATTCTCCATGCCAAGTGAGAACTATGCTGGCAGGATGCATATGTTAGTTGCTAGTTATTCATTTGGGAAAAACAAGACAAAGTAAGTTCCTCTCTGGAACAGAAAATGGCCAAAATGAACATGCAGTCACTGAATGTAAAAAGAAATAGTATTTTAATATCATTTTCTTGCTACCAGATACAATGTTTTCCTATTGTAGATATAAATGGACACATCTAAGCAAGGGTAAGGTAATGTATATATTTATGTGGCTGACATTTTAACAATTTATGTTCTGGTAAAGTTCAAGTAATGTTTCAGTGAAAAAGTTGTTTTGGTAAAATTTTCTAGACCCTAATAATTGTTCAGTGTGCCCTTGCACTCCAGCTTCAGATGGACATGAAACATGCTGCCAGCTAGGTGTGGGTTGCAGCGTTGTGTAATGTATCAAGGTTCTAAAGGTTGGTCCACTGATCAATCATCAGAGAGATAAATCAGCAACTGTTTGATAATTAAGTAAAGTTTTTTTTTAAGCAAAATAGTGAACATCCCCTGGTACCAGCATTTGTTTAGCATTCAATGCATTTCCTTGCCATATAAGATAGTAAAAAGAATATCTTTGGGTTGAGAAATTGTAACAGGATTTTTCACTATTTCTTGACTTTCTTGAATTGAAAAATAATGGACAGGCAACAAAAATATATATTTATATATTTATTATGTCGGAGGCGGGGTTGTGGTGGCATGATGTTCAGGGACGTTTTGTCCTGATGAAGCAGTGACATAACTCCATCTCTGTGTTGTTGTGATGCGACCTCATTATGTTGAATCATCAGCCATCCTCCACAAAACATCGGAGATGTTACAGGAACACATGACTTGCACATGCAGTTCATTATAGGCATGACCCCCAACCCCCGCCTGAGTATGTACAGCAAGTAGGACTTTATATACAGTCCACTTCTGTCAGCCTGGGTTAGCCTGTACTAGTTATATATAGTGTATGTGTGTCTATGTGTGTGTTGGTGAGTGGGTGGTCTCAGCCTGCAGACTGTCACGGTCAATGAGACGATATATGGAGAATTTGGCCCCTGAAGTCTAATCTGAAGAAAGTAATTTGAAGAGTGAAGTCATAACAAAACTCAGCACTAAAGCTACAAGTACAGCTAATAATAATATTAACAAGATGATTTGTCACTTCTTACCCCCGAAGGGCAAAACCTTATAATTGAGCTACCAACGTAAGTGGCCTGTAATTGAGCTTTTATATTTGACCTCAGGTGTGTCAGTGAATAAAACAGGAAGGCACTCGTGTGTCTTCCCTCACATGTGTAACTGTAAATGCAGACCTAATGCGTAAGAGCGGATATCTTCTTATATTTGTGTGCATACAGTGCAGTAGAGTGTAAGTAGCTATTTTTTCACACTAATGGCATCTTTAGCAAGACCGTTTCTATGGAAACCGAGTTGCCACGGAAACACTGCCTGTCTCTTTGAATTAGAAATGTCTTTCTCCATCGCTCACTCCTCCCTTCACTCTTTGCTTCCTAGTCCTCCTCTTCCCTGACTTCCCTGACTTCCCCATCTTTGACAGGCCAGCTGCTGTCAGTCAAAAAGTCTCATGCTGTTGAAGGAGACGTGCACCACAAATGGAGAAAATGGAGGAATGATGGGCTGGCATCTGTGTTCTCGAAGAAAAAAAAAATCTGGGAGGCAGGGCACCTTTTTCAGAGGGTGAGGGGACTCGGTTTTTAATCAAAGGCGACATATTGAAATAGGAAGGAAACGTTGAGTGACATTTAAAAGATAATGATGATGCGGATGATGCTGCCAACAGAAGAGCGGGAAGATTGAAGGAGGAAGGGAGGGCTACAAAGACAAGAGAGAGAGAGATAGTTGATGAAAGAGAACGGGTAGAAGTGATTGATTTTTGCCCTCTTTGGGGCCTCTGGTATCTGTGTAACCATGCTGCCACACTTATCCAGCCTATCTGATTTAACAGCGTGCGCGATAAAGGGGAGAGAGATAGAGATACATGCATGCAGAGATAGTTTCAAAATAATAGGGGGAGAAAAAGTGCAACAGATTGAGAGAAACACAGATAGAGACAAAAGGAGAATGAAGATACTGGGCTGAGTGTACAAATGAGGATGTGGAGAAAATCACCCCTCGATCCCCAAGTGCTGATGAGCGTCTCAGAGTGAAGGAGGGGCGAGGGGTAGTGCTTCGAGAAATGTGGGAGGGGGGGGCACGGAAAGGGAAACAGGGTCAAGAGGAGTGGAAGGAAAGCACGTCATGACAAGGTTTGAACCGCATGTCTCTCATTGCACGCTGCACTTGACTCTAGCCTGCACTCTCACCCTGTGTGCTTGTTAGAGAGGAAAGCAGAATTGAAAAGGCAGAGTGTATGGATGCAGAGAGGACAGGCAGAAGAGGGATGGAAGGGGGAGGCAGAGGGAGGAGAGAGGGCAAACATGCATTCTGACACGGTCAAAGGCTCACATAAAGCTCCTACACCTGTAGATCAGCCCAGTGCCTCACTTCATTCTTATTTTCCGATTGGGCCATTTATTTACTTCTGCATAGATAATTAGGCCTAAATTAAGCTTATGATACACACTGAAAATTAGTCATAATTTCCTGTTTTTCTGAGATTATTTCGTCATATTTTAGAAAGAAACTTCCCTGTTTATTTTTTTTTAAATGTTTTTATTTGCCTTTGAAGCTGTTTGCCATTAAACAAATTCACCACTTTTTCTGTGTTTACCTGTTGTCTGGATAAATTCCAGACCGTGTCATATTTACCCACCTGCAACACTGAGATTTTCCTTTCAATACAAATAATTTTTTCATTTGCTAAAGCCTTCCAGTGCCTCGAAGTGCGTAACCCTGCCCTGTCCTGGTAGGCTTTTAACGTGAAACATGATCAGGAACTGAGTTTATTATGAAGGTGTGTTAACAGCAATGACGGATGGAAATGTGTTTCATTCAGTCTGAATCCAGTTCTGAATCCGCTTATCATCAGTAAACCACAGAGAAACTACTGAAGGGATGTAAAGCTTTCACCACACGTTTTGTCACTGCTCTATGACATTTATTATCCCCGTCCTGACTCATTTTTCCTTTTGGTGTGAGGGAAAATGGTGCTCACCCCCTTACTGGGGGCTGTGCTGCTGCAGCTGCAGAAGCTGTAGAACCTAAACTCAAAAGTGGAACTAATATTAATTTTACTTTATCGTTCAGCAAATATCAGTTAAATAAATCATTAACTTTTGACATAACATGATGCAATTAACATTAGCCAGCAGTGCTGCTGGTCACAGAACCTGATGGCTCGCAGAATACCCTATAAATCTAGCAGTAGGCTGAGGTGGAGCTCTTGTCTCTCACGTTTCTCAAGAGTGCTGTGAGTATTCCAATATTTGCTGAATTCTAAATACTGTAATAGCCAGGGAGGTGATGAGCATATAAAGGAAGTTTGGAGTTTACATTAACTGGGGAACTGTGGAAATTTGAAATAAAGGTCTGTCTCTAGAATGAAAGAGGCAAAAGAGGCTATGAAAAAGAGATTGTAAAACCCTCGTTTTCTGCAGAGTTTACCGAATCTGGGTATTTTACCGACTTGGAACTGGATCCAACATGGAACCAGCTGTTGGAGACTATCCCCAATTAAAAACCACCTACATTTATAGGACAGGGTTGTGTTTGCACGTGTGTGTTTGTGTTTGTGTGTGTGTCTGTGTCTGTGTGTGTGCGTATGCGAACCATGCTGCCTAGTCCAGACTGTTCACACTAGTAGTTCAGATGTGTTTGATTTAGAGAGGAACAAACATATAACAGGAGCCGGGTCACTGCGAACGCCTCACCTTCTACGTGCGAGGGCAGTGAGAGCAAAGCCGAGAATATGTCTCACATGAGGCTTTTTTTCACTGCAGACATTTTGATACAACATAATAGGAAAAGCACATGTGAAACTGATAACACCGCGGCTCGGTTCCACCATGTGTGCCCATAAGCATTACCAGTAAACGACGTGATACCAGGGCCCACGTATGAGCTGTAGAGAGCTGGGGCACCAGATTTAGGGGGGCATTTCATAGATTTGGCACGTTCAGGTCATTAAACACAAGGACTGACACTTGACATCTGAAAGACATGGACATTTACCAGGCTCAAAGAGTCCAATAAAACAGAGCTATTTGTTGCCTTCTGGAAAATGTAAGATTCAAGTCAAGATATCTCAACCCCTCTGGTTCAGCATTCAAGAAAGCCTATGAGGGTGAAAAACAGCAAACCCCAAGTGTAAAGCGCGTTTTTTAGCATTCACACAAAGGCTTCTTTAATTTTTATGAGTGTTGAATATTCTTCTCTCAGTCCCATTTCCTACGACTCAGTGCTTTTACCTCTCTCATACACAAACAGATACATTGTTTTGGAATCTGCCTGTAAGCACACTGAACACAATAAACTTAAAAAGCTCTGATGGGTTGACGATTAAAATTTATTGTACGATATAGAGAAAGGAGTCAGAGGTAAGACGGATGTGTCTCACAGAAAGATAAAAAAAAAAAAAGTCTACCTTTTTATAGTTTTTTTTTTAAGAGAAAAAAGACTATAACATGATCTGCCATCTACCCCCCCCCCCCGAAAAAAAAAGATAATAAACAATTGGCAAAAAGCAACAAGATGTTCAAGAGCTACCCATAGGCTAGCGTCAGCTGTCTAGAGGACCATGGGTCACTGTAATACAATTTCAGGGAAAGAGGCTCCCCCACACTCCTCAGCTACCTGAATGGGCTCTCTGGCTCATTTGGATTGTTGGGATCTGGCATAGTAAGCATGCAGAGCCATCCTGTGTCAGTGATTAATTACCTGCCTTCTCTGCTGTGCTAACAGGCTTAATCAACTCCTCATGAAGGAGCTTCCCATGAAATAGAGGGGCCAAAGGTGATGCTAAATTGACTCCCTCCTTGTCCCTGCTCCTCCCCTCTGTTTTTGACAAGCCTCCTTGTGTTACTTCTTTTAAACAATGATTTTTTGTGTGTGTGTGTGTGTGTGCGTGCATTGCTCTTTTCATTACTTTTAACTGTTCCTCCGTCATACTTTCTGCCACCGTGTGTGTTGGGACAAGGCATTGGGCTTGACTGACTTGTTGTGAGTGCTGCTGGAGCATCAGATGTAACAGTGGGAGACTGAATCAGACAATTAATGGTATCTTCCTCGTGGTGCACACTGTGGCAATAGCAGCAATGGAGTGGTGGAGCAAGCTAGAGGCAGGAACCAGTTTCTTGTATTTTCAGAGGACTCTTTATATGTGTGTATGTGTGTGTGTGTGTGTGGGGGGGGTTCTGGCCAATATATGTCTGAGGGAGCACGTGTGTGTGTGTTTGTAATATGAGTGAATGTGTTTGCGAGACAAAGAGATTAATTTGTAATAATTAGACATTCAGCTGATGATTAGGTTTCAGTAGCGAGTGTTGAAGAATTGAAGACATGATGAAGTCTTTGAGAGAAGATAATAGAAACCCTCTAGTGGTTTAACGAATTCTGACGGTTGAGTGCTGGCTGTGGCTTTATCACATTTGGCTTACAGTAAGAGGAAAGATATCACATTGGAAAATTAATCATAAATCATTAAAATTCCTTGATGCCCTTGTATACTTGGATGGTTTTGTTTACCGAAGTGAGCTCCAGTTAGCGTGGGACTAAATCCCTTCAGAGCTGTTTGTCACTGTGTGTTCTTGTCCACTTTGCAGCTGTCTAAATAAAGAAAAGTGCAGTACGGGTGTCCCTTTCTCCAGCACGCCTCCGGGCTTATTTGCACTTAGTTATGAGGAATAAATAAAAGGGAGTAATTGAATAATTGGCTTTTTAAGGAACAATGTGGAGTTTGAAGTAAGAATGTGGAACCTTAAAATATAGTGTAGCACAAGAGACTTTTATTCCCTGAGCGAAGACCGAATGCCAAGAATTAAGCCACATAGCACTCTGCCTTGTTCGTTTCCTCAGCCAGTGATTGAGCCTACTTCTCCCTACTTGGTATGAGATTTGCAGATGATGTCACTGTTACTTAGTATCATATCTGCTTGATAAATCAGGGAAATTTGACTCATCTAGACAGCATGTGAGCATGGGGCTTAGCTGCCAGCTGTCAGATAAGATGTGGGTAATAGATACTGTGACTGGTTCACAGCACATGTCTGAAAACTGCTGTAAACTTGAACAGACCTGACAATGGGCTGCAGTATTTACTACATCCCAGTATAATGGTAATGGAGTGTTGATTGTGATTTACAACACACTGATAATTTTGTTCGTGTTACTCTTAGGACTAGAGCTAAAAAATACAATCCAAAGTTTGCCATGCCTTTAGGGATAGCAGAGATTAAAACACTCATCATCACCTTTGAAGTGTGAATGTGCTCTGCAGATTTCTGCCAATCTGTCTAGATTTTTATATATTTTATATACAGTATCCTACACAAAATATCTTGTGCAAAGTTTGCAATGAAAAGGGTTTATCCTTTAGAGAGTATGTATATTCTTGGCAAATTTTAATGAGTCTTCTTATGAGACTTTAACGCTACTTCTGTCCAAGAGTAAACTGTGGCATCTTTGTGATAAGACAGGAAATGTAATCATAAATGTAATCATAAAAACCTTTAGAGCTATATGCTGTTGGAAAACAACATCTAAAGTACATCTAATAGAAATCTAGATGTTAGTCTTAAAGATCCACTGAAGTGTGGGAAACTTGACCAACAGTTCCAAACCAAATGTCAACACACCTTACAAACCTACTGACCAATGCCATCACTCTTTGGCTGTTCTACAAACAGCATTAAAAACAGATTTTAGAACAAACAAACAAAAAAACACACGGTTTGCCTCCCACTTTGTTAAGAAATACATGTTGTATCAGGAGTATAACAGTCATACAAGCAAGTATGCAAATAGTGATGACAGTCAGCATTGTGAAGCAGAAATATGTAGTTTTTAACCAGTAGCAGCTTTCTGCAGGGAACTGACGTATTGAGCCTGCTATAAGTAGCTACTGTAAGACATAATTTGCATGATTTGATTTGTGAGCTTTACTCACCCGGTGTGGAAAGAAAGAGAGAAAGCTGCCCTCCAGTCACTACTGAGAAAATCAGAGTATAATTGTATCATTGTTTTTTTGTGTACTGTGCATTAAAAGTATAGCTCTTAATACACTTTCCAGGCGATAGCTGCACTTTAAATAAAGTTACAAAAAGAATATGGAAAAGAGGGTATTTCATTGCAAAAAACATGTTTCATGAAGTTCAGATTTAACCACAATAATCTGATCCATAAAGAAAACATTAAAAAGAAATGCTCCTTAAAATATTTTATGGGTATATCTTAGCCTACATATTTTTGTGAGCCTATAATACCTTACTTGCATGGAAAAGCAGAAAAGCAGGGCACTAGAAATAATGTGAGACTATAATTTAGCAATGATAATTTATGTCTATTTTTTCAACATTCACATTTAGATTCAGCGCAGACAACTCTGCTGGAGCTGTAGAGAGCTATTTTTGTTGTGTAAACTAGCAGAAACTTGTGTCAAATCACGCTCTTTCCCCTCTGGAGGTATATGGCAACATTCGAAGCCTTTTGATTGTGTGTGTGTGTCGGGGGGGGGGGGATCTGGTGAAGGAGCTTGCCATGAATGCCTATTCTGACAATGTGTAAAATTGAAATCATAAAATCTGTGTGAATGTAGATATGTGCATGTGAACTTATCATAAACATCCCTGTGCAAGCATTGGCTCTTTGAATTTTGTGTAGAATGTTTGTGTGCATGTATGTAGCCGGTCCTAGAAATCGCTGTGTTGTGTAGTTTCTGTTAAATCCTTCAGAGAGGTGCAGGTTGTGTCCTGCGGGGGGTTGGCAAGGCCATTGTTCTGTTTTCTAACATGAGCTTGCAGCCGAGTTGCTTCTGGTTCTTTTGTAAAAGTACACAAACAGTCAGTAAGTTAACTTGCACTAATATACCAAACAAAGACATTTTTTGCTCACAACTTTGCTTGTTTGTCTGCTGCGTAAACTTCAGGTTATGCAGATAGGCAACTTCCATCACCTCCTCTGGCAATGTTGATTTAGTGCTGAAACAAAAAAGGAGATTTTGATGAAGTTAGGAAGTAAAAGGAGCTAAATTATTTACAGAATTTCCATACTCTCTCACATCGAACTGCTGTGTATCTATCTTGAGCCTAATGTATCAGAATTATTCAAGCTGCACTAATGAAAGACAAAACAAAGAACATCAACTACAATTATGATACAAGACGCAAACCATTGCCTAAATGTGTTTATTGTTGGATTCAATTAATCTGTTGATTTATACACGCTACACCAAAAAGTTAGCAAATAACTTCCTGTTATCCTGGCTTATTTTTGATAGCCCAAATAATGATTGGATAATAAGTTGTACACACCAGCATCACCGTATCAGCAAAATCGGACTTTTATCACAAAAAATACAATCTAAAAACAATTCAAAATGATTGGGAGTTAATGCTTTTTTCTTTTTTTATTCTGTCTTTGTTACTGCTCACCATATTTTGTGCTCTCAAAAGCAGCCTTCCCCGTATAGAAAGCGGTGCCATCATCATCACTCCGCTGCTTGCTGTAGGTATGAATCATATTTCAGCTCTTCTGAAATAATTTCCTTGACATCCCATAGTGTCTCAATCTGAACACTATGGGATGTTTAAAATGAAGTGGACTGAATGAAGCCTGAAAAGATTAAGCGGAAACAGGGTCATTGATAATTAAAGAGCCGAATATGAGATTAATTAACAGACAGTGTGTGTTTGATTAGAAATGTGATGATGAAGCGCGTTGGGCTCAGACTGAGGAGGATTGACAGCAGCAGTGGCAGTGCTCAGACTGTGAGGAAGAGAGATAGACATAGGGAGGAAGATGAAAGGTGGAGAAAGACGTGTGTGATGAAGTGGAAAAAGCCGAGTGTTAGAGGAAACGATGTGTGCATTGCCATTTGAGTGTGTGTGTGTGTGTGTTTGTGTGTGTGTGTGTGTGTGTGTGTGTGTGTTTGAGCCCCTGTCTCTGTGAGTTCCAAGGGTTTGCCTGTTTTCTCAAGCGACGCGCCTCTCTATCTCTCTCAGCCTCAACAGCCACCCCCTCTCTCCCTCGCCCTTTCTCTCTCTCTCTCTCCTCTCTCCTTCCCTGTTGATCACTCGCTCTGTCTCTCTACCCTCCAGTCTTCACCCATCAGGGCTTGTTGAGCAGTGGGCCAATGTGTCGCTCTTCCTCTGCAAATCTAATTGGAGACAGGCTTTCATTGGCATGACATGAAGATGAGTTGCCAAATCCTTTCAGCCCTCCTGCTTGAGGCTCGCTCCCCTCAGCTTCCATACAGTGCTGCACACTGACGCAGCAGCTGCAGCGGCAGAGGCAGGCTCAGCGCCGACTACGCACCCAGCAAAGTGTCCGTGATAATCTGAGCGAGAGTAAAATGCACCCAACGCTCACTGTCTGGTTTAAATCATGCAGCAGACCCCGACACTTCGCTGGCAGGCGCGTTTCTTTTAAATATGTGACACTGAGAGGGAGAGACGTCAGCACTGTGGGGATCGATCTGGGAAAAAAAAAAAAAAAAACATAAAACTTTGTGTTTTATTTACATAGATGAGTGAGTGCATTTAACATACTGCGTATTTCTGTCCTCCGCTGGCTCTCCAGTGAGTTCACTGAGAGTGTGGAGTCACTGTCTTAACTGGAGGTTATACTCATATGTTAGGCAGCCGCACTGTACCTCGGGGAGCAGGGATGAGACATGGAGGTTTGTGCTTCTAAACTAGCTCTCTGGTGCCATATCTGCACAAAGGTTGAATAATGCCTCAGAAGTGATTCACTCCTCTACCAGCTTTTCTTCTGGGGCTAATTCACACAGATAACTGTTGCAGATTCAGTGCCACTACACCTGGACTATTTTGAGACTCCTAAGGCTGAAACACCAAAGCAGTTTTTGATGAGGCCCAGGATGAGAGAGAAACAGCGGCAAGATGCAAGAGGGGAAGTGTGACTAGTGATATAACGAAACAAAGACTAAAACTGGCAAAAACGCATTAATTGGTCATGACTGCCACAGAAAAAAAAGAGATTTGAAAGTACTACAGTAGTATATGAGTCTCTTTGTCATAAATTTGTTTACAAATAGCGATCATAGTGACAAATTTACTACCTAGTCAGGACAGCCCCAGTTAAACCAGACTGGCCGGGCTAACCTGCAAAAACAATGATTTCTTGTTGCTTTTTATTTGTTTATGTCAAACTGAGAACACATACTTAAACATTATATCTCAAAGAGAGAAGCAGGTTGTGTTGCAGCGATCGCCAATCAGTCACAACAGTCTCGTTCATACTCAGTCACACAGCTTACTGATGGAATTTGCGACTCTCATATTTGTGTTTTATTTTCCACCGTGTGAAATGCTGCCAAATTGAATCATATTTGGCAGCCTGATCTTTCATCATCATTAACTAACCAGATTAGTGTGTGGGGTTACAGGTCATGTTTAAAAGGGCCCTTTCTCGCAGTGCAGTGTTTCCCCACTGTGTGGAAGCTGAACCTAGATACTATCAGAGCTGTTACCTGCTCTATCCTATTGGGTACTGGATTTGGAAAAAATTATACTCCGGCAACACAGGCCAACATTATCCAAGATGCAAATGTTAAATTTTTCCAAACACATTTTTAGTCCTCATCATAAAGGTTTTTCTTTTGCAACATTAAAATTGAAAACAAACAATTTTAGAATGTGTACAAGTAGGTAACAGGTAAGCTAAGCAGCCAAACAGGGCTATTTTAGAATTAAATAACAGTGTGGTCCTGCATTTTTCATTATCATTCTTGTACTTCAAGGGTGAACTCACTCTACCCTGCAGCACATGAACAATGCTTCTTTACTTCAGTGTCTTCTACACGGATCGTCAACTGGAGAGCATGCTGAGTTTTTGAATGGGAGCTGCAGCTTTAGTTACATTTGGGGTTTTTTTTAGGGGAAATTTTTATGTACAGAGCCATCAAGTTCATATTCAAGTTCCTCATGGAAGGTTGTCATTTTATAATGAGTCAGCCTGAAATAGAAGATGGCATTTTCAACCTTTTTTAGGTGCTAACATTGGCTTAATTACCTAGTTAGTTATAGTTGGTAGTATATGCCAGCGATAGGTACAAAATGCCTCTGTATTCAACCTCTGTCTGAAATCAAGAAAACATAGTTTAAAAAATTACAAAAAGAAAAACTGATGGAAAATCTGCCATCAGTATAATTTTTATAGTGTTACGAATAAAATAATTGTGAGTCTTATTTTATCAACTTGAGTAACATAATTATGAGTATCTAACACCAGATGGTTTTGAACTTACAGTGTATGTAAAATGCATCTTCAACACATAAAAGTTTAGCTTGTCCTTGGTATAACAGTCATAGAGACATGTCCATTCCTGTCCAGCCTGCAGTCCCACTACTCATTTTCAAGTGCCTGACAAATTCTGACAGCACAGATTGCAAAATGTAACCCACCTCACAGACAGTAAATTGTGACTCATAGAAGGCAGACACTAAAACAGAGCTTGAAAACGAAGTGACAAAGCACTTTCTTGGGCTTATGGCTGAGTAGTGCATGATTGGAAATGACAGACAGGAAAACGCTCAGGCAGGGAGGCGGGCAGCGCCAGGGTCCAGTCATGACACACACAGACCGTGTCCTGCTCCGGGCCACATCATACATCTGAGATATGAACTAATGGAGCTGCAGGACAGAGTAAAAACAGAGGGAGCGAGGGAGGGATCAACAGAGAGAGCGAGGGAGGAAAAAAATGGACACTAATGCCAAGCGAATAAAGTACAGGTGATTAGGATGTGAAAGGGAAAGTATAGTCAGACGATGATTAGCCGTTATCTAAGAATGGAAAGTAGTGCCCTCATGATCCCTCTGAATGGCAGGTTCAGTCTCACAAGTGATTACACTGCTCTGAGCCCACTTTTTGAAAGAAAGAATCAGGAGAGTGTGATACCAAGACAATGAGGGAGTTTAGGAGAATGAGGGAGAAATCGACACTGTGGGAGGAAGTAAGTGAAGGAAATGAAAACAAGTACCAGAACAGCAGAGAAACTCAGTGATAGAAAAGAGACGTGGCAACTGCACAAAACTATAGGAGGACATGTGTAAAAGTGAGCTGAGCGAAGTCTTAGACTGCATTAATGAGTCGGTTCACCCAGATAAAAATATATATGTTTCCTGTATGCCTCTCGTGGTATCTGGCAAAGCAGATAGTTTTGGTTTTGTTCAGATGACTCTAAACTTTGGCAAGATCTCTGCTGCCAGCCCCTATAAAGTGGAGGTAAGCGGAATTTCGGTTGTGGTGCTCATAGCATTGAAAAAATACATTTAAATAATTTAGCAGCAACAGTGTCTTGATTCATCTGGATAGTTTGTAGAGCAGAACAGTTACCACTGAAACTAAGTTCTGCAGACATTCCCCCCCTCCCCTTCCTCCCAATGCACACCAAACCTCCCTCAGACAGATTTGACCAGAAGCCAAAAAGAATATGTCCACATTTAAATTATTTGGATTTTTTCATATTTCATTCACGGAGTTAACCGTTTAATAATACATGAAGATCTAAATGCTGTTTCAAAGCTTTCTCTTCAGGACCAGGATTAGAATTCTGCTGGAAAGATGCTGAAGCATTTTATGTGTTTACTAGTTTGCTGACATTAAGAGGTGAAATTTAAACTTCTTGAATCTAAGTATACTGAAAAAGTCTTATAAAATAAACTCCATATAAGTTTTTAATAGTAGAATTTAAAATCTACTCATGTTGCTAAACCGCCAATTCACAAATAAATAAGTATATTGGTAAATGCAAAAAGCGAATTCTGAGGACATGACCTTAGTGTCCTTTCTTGAACATGGCCATAGCCCTGAGCAGAAGACATAGTCCCTAACTGACGGTCGGTTAATCATGCACAGTAACAAGGGCATTGTTTCTGTGGAGAAACGTTGCTGCTGAATTTTTTAAATGTAACTTTCCACTACTGAGGCATCCCAAACCTGAGTCCATTCATTTTCATTCTACAGTGAAGTGGAGCCAGAAACCTAAAAATACCTCAAAACTTTGGCAAATAAAGTGAAAAAGTACAGTATCTGTATTGTGAGAGACCACTTATGGCAAGTTTTTTATGTAAAGTGACAGATAAGGCTGGCATTATTCTATATTTTTCATACTTTTAACAAGTCCCATGAAAATACCAAAACCAATTATATGTTAAATCGCCTGCCAGGTCTTTCTCCTGTCTGTGGCATCCCAATGTCCATTTGTTCTTACTGAGGGAACTGATGGAAATTGTTAAAAACATGTCATAAACATGTAATTTTATTTTTTATCAAAAGCTCAATCATTTCCAGAAACTTCTGGGCACTGTTGTTCTCAGTACATGTTGCTCAGATAGAAGAGAATAGGGCATTTGTGGGCGTATATGGGATCCTTTCAAAATAAACTACATATCGTTGTAATAAAGCACCCAATGCAACACTATGAGTCATTGAAATGTTAATTTTTGGACAATAACTTTTGGTCTGGGGCACAGGAATAACCTATAAGGATTTTTTTGTTTGTAATAAATTCATTGTTACTTTTGATCTTTTGATGGACTTTGTTGACAATAAGAAAAAAAAAAATCATAATTCCACCAGCTTTCTTCTTTTTGAAGCAGGAAGCAGTGTTAGTGTGTAGACAGGGCATGTTAAAGCTTGCTTAAACCACGGATCACGGATTTTACCATCTCTGAGCTATAGTCTGAGATGTTGCAGGGTAGAATTATGTATGCAAGTATGTCTTAGAGGTATTACTAGATGTCTTTCTGGCCATGCTAGTGACTCGTATTTTTGGAAGACTGAACATGAAACTTTATTTATGTAAAAGAAATGTATTCCACATATACTGCTCTTAGCTATGGGAAAAACTAACCAGACAAAAATAAGCAATCTACTTTCTTCTCTAGCATTCTTGAAATTCAAGTCAAGCTCTCAAATTTGTCTAGTATGAAAATTGGTATAGTTCCCATGGCACAAAGCCACAAGACGCTGTATGCAAATATATTTGTCTTTTCATGTGCATGCATTATTTGTTTGCATTCATTGTGTTCAGTGAGCTGGAGTTGGTCGTTTCCCAGGCCAAACGTGACTTTAGGACGTATAGAATGTGATGATCAATGAAAGTCACACAATAGACGTAATTTAAACAAAATAAGGTTTTTGTTGCAAACCCCCTGTAAATTTCATAATTGTTACAGATATGCACTGATTTACTGAAACATGTTACTGTATACAAAGTATTTGCTGTCAATAAAATTTATTACATGATTAATTGCAATTTTCTGCTTTTACTAAATCAGTATCTGAGAAATGTAACAAAAGACTATCAGGTTATACCATTGTAATCCATGCATATACAATAGCTCTCCACTTTAATAACCACTATGCGTGAGAAGGGTTGGTCACTCTATCCACCGTTGACTGAAATATCCCAGAAACTATTTGATTGATTGCTTTTTGATGAATCCTAATGACCTCGGTGATCCCCAGACTTACCTCCAGCGCCTCTAGAGGTTCATCTTGATGCTTTTAAGTGAAATGTGTGGCAGATTTGGATGGATTGCCATAAAATTTGGTACAAAAATGTTGTGCCCCCCACCCTCCATCAAATTCATGCTAATGAAATTCCCATCAGCTGAACTTTGTGTTTAGCGCTAATTAGCAAATGTTAGCATGCTAATATCCTAAACTAAGATCGTGAACATGGCAAACCAATTTAACATTGGCATTATTGCATTGTCATTCTTATATATTAAGACGCTGAGTCATTATTTAGCTCATAGAACTGCTGTGCCTACCTACGGCCCCACAGAGTAGCTAGCACAGCTGTAGACTCCTCATTCCTTTCAGTCTTTATGCTAAGCTAGGCTAACCATGTTCTGAGGCTCAGTAATTAACCAACAAATAAGACTTTGGTGTTGATCTTCCCATTTTGTTCATTTTGTATTTCCCAAAATGTTGAGCTATTCCTTTAAATCAAACTTTTTTTTTTTTTCTTTTTTTTGGCTTCCTGATCAATTTAGACAATGAAATAGTCAAACAGGGGCGAGTGTTAAATCTTGACCCAACACCTGCAATAATCTCAGTCGCATTTCAACAACATATTTCAGTCTGGACAAACAGAATACTCCTGACATGAGGTTGCTCTCATTACAGCCCCTCTGGCGTGTTGCCTCCAGTCAGCAACATTCGTGAATAATCCATGTTGACTCCTATGTCCTGATGAGTTGCTTGGCAGTTTTACAGCGGTGACTTAACCATCCATGAACAATCCATGACACCAGCCATCAGGCTCCTGGAGCTCTAAGAGCGTGTCTTACTTTATCTCTTCCTTCTCTCTCCTTGAAGAAAAATGTTTTGACAGAAATGTCTGCCTACACATTTGGTACTCTACATTATCTATCATTGAACCAAGTGGCCATCTTACCTGTTATGGTCTTCGTAGCATGCTAAATGCCTTAAGATAGCTTTGTCATGGGTCCTTGTAAATCTGATCACCTTTCCTGGTTTTAAATATTCATGTCATGTGGAAAAACAATTTGGACATTGCATAGGAGTTAAAAGTCTGGTTAAAATATCATATAAATGAAAATAAGTCATAGCATATTCTTTAGTGTAGTTATAAAGCATGAACAGAGAATGCCAAAATTTTGAGCTACAAACAAGACTATGTTTGTTCCTGAGGCTTGCAATAGCTGGACACGCTCCATAATTATCTGTGCCCTACCTTCCAGTTCTCTCTGATGCTGTATGACTCATGACCTTGTTTGCTGATTGGCTCAGTGTCTCTGGTTTCCAGGACGACCACTCCATGTTTTTCCAGTTTGGTCCATCCATCGAGCAGCAGGCCTCCGTCATGTTGAACATCATGGAGGAGTATGACTGGTACATTTTCTCCATCGTCACCACGTACTACCCAGGCTACCAGGACTTTGTCAACAAGGTAAATAATCAAAATCAAATCTGTTAAATACAAACCTGTAATATATCTTCTGTACATACCAGTAGATGTATATATCATAGATGTGCTGCAGAGAGGTGGATGAGATGCTCCACCTCTCTATAAAACATGCCACTTGGCAATAAGATGCAGCCGGAAATTGTAACCGATTTTATCTGCAAGGATTAATTTACTCTTTGATAAAAACTGATTACAGAGGCAGCAGGATACTTAGTAGTTATAAAACTAATGGCCATAAACTTTTTCAACTACAATTCACTTTTGCTCAAGGTCCCAGGCCCATTACTTTTGCTTTTTGCAGACCCATTACGGGAAGCCTGACACTTCCCGAGTTTTCAAATTCTTTCTAATCCTTGGATAAGATGTATGGTCCTATCTTTTTTTTGCAGTTTATTTAGCAAGGACTATGTACAATTGATGAAATGCTCCCAACAAAAGCAGCTATTTCTGAGAACATGATTGTCTGGTTTTAAGCCATTATTTCAAGCTTTTAAAAATGATAAGGTTTGGCAGAGCCTAATATAAGTGGGTAGCAAGTTTCATTTTATGATTGCTATAATGGAAATGGCAGATTGGCTGAATGCAGCCACTCACTGAGGCCTCATCCTCCTTATCTCTAGGGCTGAGAACAGACACTATAAAGGGGGATGATATGAGATTCTGAATAACTTTGAACATCAGACATACATCTGAAGAGGATAGTTATTGAAAGCCAGTCATTTTTCTTAATGTAACTGTCTTTCTTTTAAAAAAAATTAAAGTAACAGTCTGCTTTCAAGGAAAGAATATATATTAATCATCTAAATGAATGTTGTGAATGAGCATATTTAGCACTCATACTCCTCTTAGGTGCTTTTCACAGTAGTCAAATTAGCTTTATTAGTTTTATAACTTTATGTTGACTTTATGTCAGCCAGTTATTATTATCAATATAAATCTCATTCCATCCTACTGTAAATATCTCAAGTAAATATCAAGCTAACAAAGAAGATCTAATGTTTCTCTGTCTGTCCGTTCAATAAAGAAAAACCGAGGGGTGTAATTTACTACAAACAAATTTGCTCAGTCTGTTATTCAACTTCTACTTATACTATAACTCCCTATGAACTGATTCCCTGAAGGTACAGCTATTATTCTCTGACCCTGAAACACAAAACAAAAAATCTGAAATATTTTGTTAATTTAAATGCCATATAAAAACCAGGGATAGAGTCAGCCCTCGACTCTATGTGTGTGTGTGTTTGTGTGTATATGTATATGTCTATATCTGTATACATGTATGCATGTATGTACATATTTATGTATGTATGTATGTATGTATATATGTTACATATAAACATAAACACATACATGAATACATATAATCATACATATATTCAAATAGAAATATAATTGACAATATCTCCATGATATTTTGTGTGTGTGTAAGGATATAGCCTTAAGATTTGGGAGATTACCTAATCTTGCTCTTGTTACCTTTACCAAAAAAAAAAAAAAAAACTGCTTCCTACTCCCATGAGATGTGTAAAGACAGAACAGTTTTGCAATCTGGGAGCTGGAGGAGGAGACACCTTAGTCAGTATTGTTCTAGTATCTCTTCTTAACAACTCCACTGAATGCGCGCAGCCTACACTTTTGTAAAAGCACATTTCACTTTCCCATCTAGGTCCGCAGCACTATCGAGAACAGTTTTGTTGGCTGGGAGCTAGAAGAGGTCCTCCTACTGGACATGTCCGTGGATGACGGAGACTCCAAGATCCAGAACCAGCTGAAGAAACTGCAGAGTCCTGTCATTCTTCTCTACTGTACCAAGGAGGAGGCTACCACTATTTTCGAAGTTGCCCATTCTGTAGGCCTTACTGGCTATGGCTATACCTGGATAGTGCCCTCGTTGGTGGCTGGAGATGCTGACCATGTTCCCTCTGTCTTCCCTACAGGTACACCTAAACCAGAGGTCGGTTTCACAAAGATATACTTTTGATTATGGCATTGATCAAATGAAACGTCAGACTTCAGACAGACGTCTAAATTCACAGTTGCACAAAGCTATCTAGTTCTTGACTACGTTGATTAGGACTAATTTGTTATGAATTCTTGGAAAATAAGACATTTTTTAAATTTAAAACAATGCTGACTGAGCAACTGCGTCAAATTTTGAGCTCCGTTCATGTGAGCTGAAAATGTTTTGCTTGTGGAAGAATCCCAACATTTTGCTGTGAAAATTCATCAAAGGGTATAACAAAGAATGGTCCCAAAGCATAAAATCATAGGGCAGAGTGGAGATGCTGTGGCTGTGTTAAGTTAAAAAAAAAAGTTCCTTCACATAGTGGAGTAGTAAACAACTCTGTGCTTCTGTTTCCGCTGGAATCCAGATAATCGTGATTGGGTCTCGCCTGGCCGTCGCTTTGCACAGTGTCACAGGATATTTGCATAAGGTTGAGCCTTTCTCAACATTTCCCTGTAGTGTAGCTGGGTACTTTTTGAGTCTGACGAGCTCAGCGTTGGGCACAGGGCAGCAGAGCCAGATCTCATTTACAGTTCGTGAATGGCTTGGTAATGCCGCTGGGCTAAGTACTTCTGCCAACTTGTCAGTCAGACACATTTCCTTGGACAAATGAAAATGACTGACAGTGCCTTCACTGCTGTATATTTCGAACATGTTATTGCACTCTCTAAAATCTCCTCCCTTATTACAAGAGTTACCATACACCTGTCTTTATGCACATTTTCAATTTGTGTATAAAAACCCCAGGAAAATCTAGAAAATTTGTAAAAAAAAAAATCTCAAAAAAACAGTAGTGTATCGATTAAAGAAAAATGGGACAAAGTAGTATAGAAACAGATTTAGTAAATAAATGATGACTTACATGAAGAATGTGACTTAAACATCCACTGAAGCTTCTGCTCCACTGAAGAGATGAAAGAATCTGATTTGTGTGGACTGGTGAGGAGACTGTTACTATGGAAACAGATCAGAGTTAGCCTAGGAGTCAAACTTTTTACTCTAGAGATAAGTCCATCTCTCTTTTTCTGAAACTGTCTCACTCACCTTAGACTAATCTTACAACAAAATTAAGAGTGGCCTTACACCATAGACCAGTCTAAAATACTATGTGTAAAATCGGCCCCAGATAAGTAGGAGGTATTATTAGCATTGCAGGGTTTAAATAGAGTTGATACGCTCAAATTATCATACCATTAGTGACTGAAAAACTGCAGCTAGTTAAAAATTGCAAAGTACATTTAGTGCACCAGGTCAAGTTTTAAAACATCAAGTCTCCACTACCAAAGTTAAGTGCGGTACTTAACTAATAAAGGTGTAAACAGATGAGACCAACAGACCACTCTACAGACCTCTCTACCCCCCTCCCCCCTCATTCCATGTTTTTTTTTTCTTGGTCTGGAGATGATCAACATGCTGGGAAAGATTTTCCTTTGGTCTGTTATAAACTGACTATACCTCACTTACATGCCATTCTGATAAAACCAGCTTTGGTCTCCTGGCCTGGAATGATGAGGTCTGGAGCATAAAGTTACAGATAGAGCTTTTGAATTTAAGCATACACTATATAGATCAGAACTTTATTGAAGGATTACACAGCCAGAGTCAGTATCCCATCTTCATTTATTGATCCTTGTAGTTAGACAGAGCCAGAGGCTCAGGGCTCAGAGGTAAAACCAGAGATTAAATCACGTTCAAATTCATGTTATCAATTCCTCATTGAGCATCACACTAAATATCATTATTGCATATCATTCCGTGGTGAGCTCTCAAAAAGGTTTGTATTGAAAGTGGGCACAAGTGACAGATGGGCTCATTTGCATTTATGCAAATGTCCTCCCAGTGTATTTGCAGTATGTCATGACAGTCAGTGGTAGGCTGTATACTAATTTCTGTTGACCTCAGGTAAGGGAGACCTCAATTTGTTTCTGAGTTCTGAGTCTTATCTAATAATTTTTTTTACATCCACTCCTGAGGCAATATCTCAAATAAACAGACAAACAACTAGCTTTACTTTTATTTTGCGGCTATCACCTGTAATAATAGCCTGTGCTCTGACCTCCCTGGAATCCATCATTAAGATAAATTCCCAGTGCTTTTGTTTGAAAATGTCTCCGGAGGGCACCGCTTCAAGATGGAAAAATGTCTTTTTGCTGTGGCTCTCCCTCACATCCTTCCTCTCATCATGTTTGAAACAGTTCTTTTGAACTGCAGGGCATTTACTCCTGTAGCTACATTTTCTTTGGCATCTCAGTGTAACATGCAGGTTTTAAAATGCAGGTTTGCCTTTTTTACAGCTGATTAACACAAGACCCAAACTGGCCACGGAAAATGACCCGAAAACATTGTTGTTTATAAGTGTAAGAAATGGATGTTGACACTTGATAGCTAGAAGTTCCTCATGCTTGAGAAGCCAAGCATAGAAGAATGAGCTGAGGGATGACCATAGTTTTGACAGATGGTCATATTTAGCCATTTCGTTATGCATTTTCAACCTGTGTCAGCATTTTCCTTTTATAAAATGCAGAGTAAACATCTCCACTTTGGCTCGGAACAAATTAAAATATTGTAGGTATGATTGCACTCCTAATTTTGTCTCAGTGTTTTGCCACTTTCCTCTAAAGTGCTTTCATTTTTTTTTTTTATATCTTTTCACCCTCTGGCTATATTTCATTGCACACTGCCTCTGCATCCCTATTTGTATCCTCCCTCTCCTTCTCACCCCCCTTCATCTTTCTACATATTTCTTTCTACTTCTTTTTTTCCCACTTTCCATGCGCTCTTTCTCTCACCTCCCTCTATCGCTCTCTTTCCCAGGGCTTATCTCAGTGTCATATGACGAATGGGACTACAACATCGAGGCCAGGGTACGTGATGCAGTGGCTGTCATTGCCACGGCGACCTCCACCATGATGCTGGACAGGGGGCCACACACCCTTCTGAAGTCAAGCTGCCTTGGAACACCTGACAAAAAGAGCTCCAACACAGGTCACTCCAAGGAAATACTGAAGTGAGTCAGTGCTGGGGGATGGCTGGTCATTGGAAAGCAGGGCAGAGGGGCCGGAATAGCAAATATGTGCATAGACTGAAAAAGTGTTGCAAACTAAACAGGTGACCATATGTTTAACAACACATCAGAAGAGCGATTGTACAGTCATAGTTTACAGCATCTGTCTCTAGAGATTTGGATTTCATGCTGGAGCGATGTGCATGGGGCTGTAGTAAAATTAATCATTAAGAGTTTGGAGGAAATTGTCTTTTTTCAGGCTTTACAAAACAAGAAGACCAAGAGCAAAAGAATATATAAAGAATAGATTAAACTATGTGTTTTTCTGCTCTAGTGTAAGCTGCAAACATTAGCATGTCAGGCTAACTAACTCAGTAGTAGCCAAACAGTATTTCCAAGACTAGGGGCTTGTCAGTAACTATGGTATTTAGTGTAGTTACAGGTTACTTATACCTGTTAAGGCTTGGAATATCCTTCCTGTGAGAACTACAGGGCTAGTAATATCAGAACGTAGAAGAACGATTGCAGCTATGTCTCGCTCTTTGTATGATTTGGGGATGTACACAGCAACTGCAGCCAGAGTCGCGTTAGACAGCATTAAAGCTGGCCAAACTCTTCCGAAGAGCTTATTGGATGGAATCAGGAACCTGCAGACACCTTCACACGGTGACTGGCCAGCTGTGTGGAGGTGAGAGAGTGATCTTGGTTTGATAATCGCTGTCTCGCTCACGTTTTTCATTCAAGACGCAACTATTAATATTATTCACACGAGCACCTCAGTGTTATGGATGTCTTTCAGGAGAGGCTGTAGATTTGCTTGCTTTCAGTTTTAAATGATACCTGCCTCCAGCTTCTCTATGACAGCCAGCTCTTCATTCCACCTTCGACCGCAGTCATCGGCTCAGGTATAGAAACTTGATTTTAGATGTGGTTGCACATCATGTTGTACAAACTAATTCTCTTTGAGAATAACCTGATCCCGATTCCTTATGGTCAAATAATTCCCGTATCTGTGCTGCTAGAAATAAGGTTATGTTCAGACAATTTCATTTGAATGACAACTGGCTCTACCCCACAATAAACAAGCAATTCTGGTCCTGGTGACAATAATCTTTTTTCCTGTGACATTTTGCCTTATTCTTTTAATATGATATCGTGTATAGAGCCTTCATGTGCACCTGAGAATTATTTTCAGCTTCAAATAATCTGCTGATTATTTTTTCAATTAATCATTTAGTCCATGAAAGAATCATCAACTGAGTCAATCTGTTGGGGACATTTACTGTTTCAGCTGCCAGATTCACTGCTGCTTTCTAGAAATGAGAAGCTGCTTTTGTCTTTGACCATGTGAAATCAAGTACCCATTGTTTCAGAAATTAGTCTAGATTTGGAGTGGTAAATCTGTCACTGTTATTATTGTTCACTGCGTGTGTGCCGTTTGGTTTTACATCACATTTTCAGCACAGATCATTTCCTTTCAGTGCTGTAACAATCTGTGCTTTTGATTAAATATTGTTTTGAGTGTGAACCTGGGTCTAGAAAAGACAATCTTCCCAGCTGAAATAAAAAAACAGGGCAAATGAAAAGGCAATCAGCCATGTTCACCTAGTTTTATAAGCTTTGAAATGTATTTTGGCACAGATATTGAGCCAGGCATCATGCACAATTCAAAAAGAATGGCTGAACAAAAGTAGATAAAATTATTTTGAATTTGAATGAGTCAGAGCCAAAAGGAATTGGCTGGTAAAATAAATGAAAAAAAAGGATTTGGTTTGGTTTATAGCTGCTGAAGCAAAGTTGAAAATATCAAAATAAACCCAACCACACACAGGCAGTAAAACAAGAACAACGGGCATTAACAGCATACACTCTCCCTAAGAACAAACGGAATTTGTTTAAGCAGCCAATAAAAAACGTAAAACAGAAGAGGAACAGAGACATTCAGTCACACACTTATAACAACATGTCGTCTTATCTTTAGCTTAACCCACAGCCATCTTTAAAGGAAAACAACCCTCATTTCCTCTTCCCCTGAACCTCCTTGTTTTGCTTTTTGGAGCATGGTTTTCAATAATTAATCCCCATTTAACTTCATAGGGCATGCTTTTACTGTTCACATTGATCAGAGATTCCACAGCTAATTGAATGCTTGGGGACAACCGGATTAAATGAAAAAGGAGCCACGCTAGCAGGG
Organism: Istiophorus platypterus; assembly: GCA_016859345.1. Classification (NCBI taxonomy): domain Eukaryota; kingdom Metazoa; phylum Chordata; class Actinopteri; order Istiophoriformes; family Istiophoridae; genus Istiophorus; species Istiophorus platypterus. Next base: position 15,435,495 of record CM029114.1, on the reverse strand, counting down.
TTATCACTAGCACGCAGAAACATGCAAACACACATCCACATGTGTGTCGTTATAGTATGACATTTAAGTGCTCTTTAGGGCTTAGTCTTATACAAGCTAAGAATTACTCATACCATCCCTTTGCCTTACACGGCGATGCACATGCCTGCCTCTCATCCCTCTTTTTTCCTTTAACATTTCCCATGTTTGTGTTTGTTTTTTTTCTCACTGTCAGTTTGAATTTGAGCAAAATGAAAAACTTGGGAAACATTATGCAACCTCCACTGCCACTACTGCATTAATCTCTAGGTTGAGGTTTAATGTATAACTGTAAAATTCGGTCATGTCTTTACCTGTGCTTCTGATATTAATATCAGGAGCTTTTATTTATGCCATCTAGGATTCCACCACCAAAAGGCCTAAGATAACAATAACATAAGAATATTTCAGTCCCTAAAGGGCACTATCAGACATAGGGTTGGCTCTCAATCATCCTTCATGCTTACACCTGGGACACTGCTTTGCTCTGTGTGTGTGTGTGTGTGTGTGTGTGTGTGTGTGTGTGTGTGTGTGTGTGGGTGCTGTGCACCTTGAGATTGGTGTGACATGAATGTGCGTTTCCAACCAATTCCATTCCACTTTTTTCCCTTCGACTTGAGCAAAGGTAGAGATTTTGGATCCGTGGATCTTAGCGGTGACCCCGGAGGATAAAGAGACAGCCTACCACACTAACTCTCACATAATTCCACCTATCCCATTCCTTCGGTCCCTCGAGACAAAAGGAATAATAAGACCATATGTCTGTGCGTGGTCCTGTATAGCTACAGGCCACAGTGGGCTGCATGCATGTTGGATTAGCATGCCATCCTGTCAGCGCTGATGGACAGAGATGGGAGGCCTCAGTGAGTCACGCTCACAAATTTGTTTAGGGGCTGCCTGACCTAATGGAGCCCACACAAAAACATGCACACATAAATACATGCATACACCACAAGCACTGGCACGCTTCGACACAAATAAGCAAATACACACACACACACACACACACACACACACACACACACACACACACACACACACACTCAAAGAGCTCTAGAGGCCATCCATTGTTTCCTGCCTTACAGAGACGACAGGAACGCTGGGATAATGAGAGAATGTGCTCCAAGTGGTTTTGGATGAGGCGCTAAGGGGATTATTTGTGTGTGGATGTTGCAGGGAAAGATGTTTTTTTATGATTTGTTCGACTGTGTGTGCAAGTGCGTTCAAATTCTTTCTCAAATCCCGGTGCTGGTGTGCACAGCTGCAGCGGTAGATATGATGTAAGAGATGATTAATATTTTGAGTTTTCTTTCATGTGATCTGACGAGACATTTGTCTTAACGTCTGTGGGCTGGCTGCATGCACTCGGCCCAAGCCTTTCAGCAGAGCTCCTTAGACAACCTTTTCTGCAGGCCATCTGATACTTGTGCTTTCCCTCATGCATGTAAGGCGGGCTTGTTACTCTCATCCTATTTCACCTTTTAAAGTAATTTTTTCTGCAGTGGGACGGCAGCATTGTTGCATTTTTTTTAATGGGTACAGTGAAGGTGTCCAGCTAATAAATCCAAGTTCTGCTTACCAGAAGGTGAGATGGACATTTCATTGTGCTTTTAGGCATCCGGAGCACAAATCTCATAGACCCGTCTTTGCCTTGGAAGTGTGCCAGAGTATCAATTTGTGCATCTGTGTCACCTGCACGTCATGTCACTCAGTCCCTTTTTCTTTCCTTTTTTATGTCTCTTTCCTTTTGTTAACCTCTTTTCCAATGAGGTCTCTGTCTGGACTGTGTGGGTAACTCACCTTTTGTTCCTGAATAGTCTCTGCTTTTCACTCCGTTGCGCCCCCCCCCCCCCCCGCCCTTGCTCTGTGATGCTCTTTCAGCAGTCCATTCTCACTGAAAAGCTCTTTCAATTACATGAAGCTGAAACGTTGAATCAGAGAGCACCGATGGCTCTCTTCCACCCCCCACTTCCCTTACCCTCTCTCATTCTTCCTCTGTCAAAAACTGTTGATACTAATTTTTCTATATATAAATAGATTGTGAGGAGAGAGGATTAGTGTATTTAAGGACAGGATTACTTATACTGAGCATGAATTCAATTTCTCTCATTTAACTCATGTCAACTCTGTTCTCTGCCTATTTATGACTAATTCCTATGAGGAACATCAAAATGCTCTAGAGATTACCAATCAATATTTCATATGGCCTTTTACTTATTGGAATTTTCAGGTATTGCATCAGTGAACACTGGTGCACATCTATTACACTGTATCTGCTGCTCACTACATGTTTAGTGCCATATGTGAGAATAATTGTGTTTCACTGTTATTGAGGTATATATTATCATGATTATTTGTTGGTGTATAAATTCAATTTATATTGACCCCAAGCTTAGTTTTATTTCTATCTTATACTCCAAAAGAAGGGTTGAGGCTCTTCCAATAAGTTTTATTTTGGTTTGTTAGACAAACCAACTGAATTTTCCATCATAGATACATTGCTGGTCACAAAATTCACATTGTCTCTCATTCAGTAAGCCTTACTGTACTGGATTTTTGAGGTCGATATCAATAACAAATTGCAGATGGTGGTAGTGGTGGTCACACTGAGCTTCAGTCATCATTGCATTTAGAAGTCATGATGGTAGAATATGCCCTCTCAGCAGCACTACTTCATCCTCTCGTGTTTGACTGAGGACAAACTGGACGCTACAGTGACTCATTATCAGAGAGGGACAAGGCGGGCGGGGGCGAGCTAGCTAGCCTGTTAGCTTCTGTAGAAGAGAAGACATGATAGAAATAGAAGCAAAAAAGAAAGGAAAGGAAAGGAAAAGTTGACACTGGCGTTGCTCTCCCCCGCTGCAGATAGCTCTTGGTGACTAGAGGAATGAAGGTGGATGTTGAATTCACAACATTTTCTCTATACTGGTGAGTCCAACCAATAATGTTGGCTATGTACAGTTATCTAAGACTTTTATATCATTCTTTTAAGAAAAAAATAACACAACAATATATTGGGTGGTTTAAATTTTAAATTATCTATTATCTATTAAACTTATTTCGTGTTTTACTGTGCTTTTTCGTTGTTTTAACTGAAATAATCAACTTTTACTTTATTTGTTTTGGGAATTTTCATGTGTGAATTATCTTATCTTATCTTATCTTATCTTATCTTATCTTATCTTATCTTATCTTATCTTATCTTATCTTATCTTATCTTATCTTACCTTATCTTACCTTATCTTATGAGATCAACAACAAGAATTTCCTTTGAAATGACAAATTAAGTTTTATTATCTCAATTTCCCCCACAGGATTAAGAAAAATAAACAACAAACCCTAATTTGGCTGGTAAATGTGTTGTACATGGCCAACAGCTATTTTTAATTATGAATGAAGTGTTTTGGGGCTTACTTAATGCACCCTGCAGGAGTGTTGCTCTAATCACATTGAGCTAAGATTTTCATTCAAGTTTGTTCAAATGTTAACAAATAAAAATTGTGCATTTAATTGATATATTTTTGCTTAAATCACTTTGAGTCAATATTTTCTCTAAGTTAACATTTTTAGCCCAAGTCCATCCATTTATTGTATTTTCTTATTATTATGAACTAACACAAGGCTGTTATTATCAAACAGTCAATAGTTTGGCTCTTGATGGACAAACAGAGAATTTTCACTCTTGAATCCAGGCTGTTCAAGAGGTGGTGTCAGGTGTTTCTAGCTGAGATAAACAGTCCAATATCTAAAGACATTTTGATATTTATTTAAAAAAAAAAGAGGATTATCACATACTAAAAGAATTGGTTTATAATATGTGCAAAGGGTGAAAAAATGTTAAAAAGAATTTTATGTTTCAGTCATAGCACCAACTTAAGACACTCACCGCAATATACAAAGCGTTTAATTCTAGAGACTTAAATAGGTTATTAGACAAACAGAGGCCAATCCAGAGAAAAGTAGCTGTTGGAGTTTTCCCATTGTGTTGAATTATGCCTTGGCAAGTTGCCACTAGTAAGATGAGATCATCAGAGGCATATGGACCCCTTATTAAGAACTGTTAGAAAGCTTTGCTCTTTCTCAATCTGCCAAATCTGCTCATTTTATTTATAGATATATGATTTTTAATCATGGCTCTCCATGTGCTGTTAAAACCCATTAATCCCATTTACTTTACCTTAAAAAATGAAATAGGATAATTATTTCTGAGAAAAAACTAAGTATATGTATTTGGGGTTTGCAGGCTGCAGAAGGTCAGTGGCCTTGTCCGTTAAGCGCTTGTTCTCATTTTAAATAAGAGTCAGCTCTCTCTTATACAGTGCTCCCTCTCTCCAGACTCCACAGGTTGCTGTCTGATGTCTCCTGCTCAGCAGGGGTCCTCATGGGCCCAGATCACACAGCTCCTGTGGACTCACTTATTAAAGGCTTCAGCTCAAAGAGACTCGGAGCCTTACATCTTGCCTATGTGTAGTCAACAACACTCTTTGTGTGTATTTATGCTGTCAGAGCTGTGCCACCAGCAATAAATGAGTCAATAAATAAACTTTTTTTGAGTATGTGCATTTGTATGTACAGTAATGAAACTGAACAGGTTCGTTACATATATAAAAAAAATCAAAGTAACTGTCATATGTAACTAAAAGTCCAAGAAAAGCAACAAATTCAACTTGCAGACGATTTTAGTTTGTAATCTCTAGACAAGTGGAAATGCCAGTCTGCTGCAGATTTAATCAAAATGGCTGGAAGACAATCAGATACTTTAGATTCAAAGGACACAGGCTTTAATTATGACACATGTTGGAGACAACAAGAATGCTGATAATGTAAGTTATTATTAAGCTATTATAAGTTTTACTGTATTTTGCAGTCACACAGGATGATAGTACAGAGTAATTCACCAGACTTACTGCAAAGAATCAATAAAGATAATGCCCGATAAAATTCAGACCTCAGATGTCCAATTTAAAGCAAAATCTAATTCCGATTAAAAACAGATAGTTCAGCTTTAATTGGGGTGCTCTTTGAGGCCAGGCCCCTCCGGCTAAACAGCCCCCCCCCCACAAATTAGGTTTATATTGTATCGGCTAACGTCCTGTTTGTACCTGCCTTTTGTGTAGCTGTCTGCTAAACACTGTTATCCTGCTGTAAACTGATAAAAAATTTGGGGTTTTAGTTGTATTGTAATCACACAGAGAGTCCATCTAATACCACATTTACCACTGCATGACTATAATTTACCATATACTGTAGTACACATTGCACTGTCTCCTCTCACAGTCACTGCTTCTATTCTATGGAAGCTGTAATGTTTAGTAGACATGTTATCAGTAACTGGTAACTCTTCAGAGGTAGGTCTTCTGCTCTTATCCCAGATTGTGAGTCATCCACGAAAATCTGATACAGTATGTATATTTGTTTGTGTGTGTGCGCCCACCGCAGATTTCCTTACACTCACATATGCGTGTGTGTGTGTGTGTGTGTGTGTGTGTGTGTGTTTGTGTGTGTGTATATATATATATATAGACACATTGCATATATATATATATATACACACACTTTGCAGCGATGGAGAATTTGTGACCCTGCACAGATAAAAGAGGATCATATCAAATGACTCGAAAATACATTTTGAGAAAAAAAGGGGGGAATAAGAGGCCTTGTGTCCATGCCACTGATGATTTAGTGTCCCTGTAACTAACAAATAAAATTCCTCATAGAACCTGTGATTTGTTGGGAAACAGTTGGTGAGCGAGGCGCACACAAGCACTGCATATGGCTGTGCTGAAGCTGCTTGACGTTCTGTCAGTAGCTCATCCCCAGTAGTTTATTTTATTTTCTTCTTCCAGCAGAGTCAGAGGGGAATTCTGACATGAGAGGGGATCAAATGGCACATAAAAGGTACATCAATAGTACAGGGCTACAAAATGATAAACAGAGCAGCCTCCTCTGCTGTAAATCCTCAGTGTGCACCAGTCTTTGTAAAAGCATGGGTTAATGTACGGTCAGATGAATCCTATTGATGTGTGATTCAACGTGCTACTCAGAGGTGTGATGGAGAGATTGATCTGAAAGTGAAAGACAGCATGAGGGGAAGTGGATAAACACTCCTTTCTCTAAAATACTCCTTTCTCTCCATCTCTCTCTCTTTCTCCCTTTCAACCAGCCTCTCTCCAGTGAGATTACTGTTCCCATGGCAACCCAGCTGATTGCATGAAAATTGCTGTGGTTGTGGGTGCCATGGCAACACATTACATTTCATTATACCGGTGTTAAGAGCCTCCCTGCGTCCCTGTGTTGCAGTTCTGAGTACACTTACACATCAATCCGTCGCAATGACACACACAGAGGCCGCTACTGGTCACATGGGTTCGTCGTGGCGTCAGGATGGCAACAAGTTGGACCTCCCGAGCCTCAACCCACACTGCCTTGATCTTTTTGGTTCCCTATTCAAACTGAGATTATGTTTAAGAGGCTAATCCCATGTTACACATGCATTACAGGACTTTCAGTGTGCTAGCCAGCCAGTATGCAGCAATAGGCATTTCATGGAGGCTTGAGTCATATTATTGACTTACTCCAAGCATGTAGCCTACTTGCCTACTTAGGACTGTGTGTCTTTGTGTATGTGTTTGTGTGTGTGTGTGTGTGTGTGTGTGTGTGTGTGTGTGTGTGTGTGTGTGTGTGTGTGTGTGTGTGTGTGTGTGTATTTGTGTGTGAGGTGAGGTGAGGATATAAATACAGTTGAAGACATTACACATAGAGGTACTCAGTGTTCTAGTAGGATGTACTTGTGATACAATCTTGCGCAAGTTTCAGGCCAATTGCTCATCTGTTGTCTGCATTTTTTATTCACTTTTGGATAGATTTATTGTCTTATTTTCACAATGCTGACTTGGTGGGAAACATGTGCTCACCATCAGCTTTTAAGAATCTGCAGACAACACCACACATACATACACACACGGCCCCTCACTCCTTGCATTGAGACAAGATATTTATTTCTCTGGTGGATTGTTTCAGAGGCAGAGCATCTCCATGGTGATGGCAGCCCACAGATCAGGGCAAGGAAAAGTGAGGGAAAGAGGTGGCAGAGAGAGAGCGAGAGAGAAGATTCCAGCTTATCTGTCGTTGCTGTACACTTGCTGACACATATGCATGCTGATAAGTATTCACGCAGACCAGTAATAAACTCTCTACTCCTTCCCTGCTCTACCATCGTTCACTCCTGGCTTCCTGTCACTCTCCTCATCCTCCCTGCCCTCGCTTACTATCACAACCTCCCTATGCTCCTTATTTATGTTTCTAGGTCTAACAAGTGGCATATATATATATTTACCAAGAATCAAATTGGGTCATCCTTATATTTTACATATTTTACACTTACTTAGCAACCTTTACATCGCTGAATCAATTAAGGTGGAGAAAAATCACCTCACTGAGATTGAAAACAGTCTTTTCAGGTCCTGGTCCTGGTTAAGATAGCAAGAGTACATAAAGAATAAAGGTTACTACCTACTACTAATTACAATAATAATAACATGAATGATAACACACTGTTGAAATTTAATTATAGGAAAGCCATTGTAAAAGTAGGTTTGCATAAGAACATTAAATCAAAACTTTTCAAGTTCTTTTGGTAGGTAATTCCACAGTTGGGGTAGCTGTCCTAAACTATCAACTGTGTCCAGTCTTAGGACCTCAGACTTGTAAAATATACTTTTTTTTCAAGGTATAACACAGACAAATAATAAAATAAATTTAAAAATACATAAATTACAAACTAAGTGACTAATCAATAATCAAGAAAGCAGGTATGTTTAAAGGGATAATGTGTAACCTCTGGGTGTCAGATATTATACATAGTCATCTCCAGACATTATTTTCTGACCCAACACATATTACAAAAGGGCATTACTAGTATTACACATTAAGTTTTTAACTTTTAATTTGACATCTGTAGAGAAGTAGCGGGCAGCTTATGCTATGACAGCTGTGCTGTACTGGTGCTCCTGTGATGCTTTATCCTGCCCCTTAAAGCTGCACTTATCAATGCTTTCACATGAATGTTGAAAAAATGATGATGTGTAAGATAATGTGTAATGTTAAAGGTGTTGCTATGATAAACTTGAGAGAAATATCAACTGACTCTGCAGTTCTCAGCTCTACCACGCATTTTAGCACCTTTCAGCTCATCGTATTGACTAAGGACTGCAACTTCACTAGTGTTGGTTCACTCTAACCACTTTCATAATGTCTTTTTTGAGTGCAGCAGACCTGCCCATTGCTAAACGGCAGACAGACACAGTTAGCAACTAGCTGGCTAACATAGTACAGCATTTAACAGCTAAAGACCAATTTCAGACCAATAGACATAATAATAACTGCAACTCAAACTTGAATTCTCTTTCTCAGGTACCTCATGAATGTCACATTTGAAGGCCGAAATCTGTCGTTTAGTGAAGAGGGTCACCAGATGTTCCCCAAACTGGTCATCATCCTTCTGGACAAGGATCGTCAATGGGACAGGGTAAGTATCTTTGCCTCTCTGGTCTTCTCCTCTCTTCTTCTTCTGTTCTACCATCCTACCCTTTTGGCGTCCACTTTCTCCCTTCTTTCCACTTTTAATCTATCCTCTGCTCGCCCTCTGTGATTTGCCTGTCACTTTTTTGTTTGGAGTGTCTCCCCGCCGCTTGAAGTACCTGTTACAGTAGCCTGTACATCAAACAGCCCTCCTCCCACTCACTAATGCAGGTTGGCAAGTGGGAGAGAGGCTCTTTGACAATGAGGTACCATGTGTGGCCTCGCTTTGAGCTGTACTCCGCAGCGGAGGAGCGGGAGGACCACCTGTCCATCGTGACTCTGGAGGAGGCGCCGTTTGTCATCGTGGAGGACGTGGACCCGCTCAGTGGGACATGCATGAGGAACACTGTGCCGTGCCGCAAACAGCTCAAACTCAGGTGAGAACTTAAAGTTGGATTTGGTCAAATCAGACTTGCATAAAGAAATTTTCTTAGCTATTGGTTCTTGTAATTTTTTAAAATATATTTCCCTATTACTACAGCACACTATTGATCCTCCTGTGTTTTCTTCTCTGGATTTTTAAAGAAATCTATTTTGTCCTCGCACGATCTCTGTGTCCCGTGATCACCTCGACTCACCTCCCCTCTGCTAACTAGATCAGTGTCTTGGTTTCTGCCACTGTTTTGCTCCCTCCCTTGCCTCTTCATCCTAACCCTTTTGCTATCCACTTCTCCTCGGTGTGTGATAATGAATTTTCTTTATTGGCCTCCTTTTCTATCACTGGCCTACCTGAAATCTCCTGCTGCTGCCCTACATCTTCTGGCTCAGTGTTTTTTTTTTATTGACTGATCTTTCACCCTGTTCTTTCTCCCATTCCCCTTTTCCCCCATCCTTCTGCCTGTCTGTCTTTCTCTTCTTTCAAATAATATAATTTCAGGGAAAGGCAACAATATGCCAGAGAACATATGCAGGATTTCTCTCCAGCCAAAAATACTCCCTGAGCCATATGCAAAGAACTGTGTAGATTTGTTCTTGTATGCACGAAAGCAGAAATATGTCGACACAGCCTCAGTGCCAGAAAGATAAACCTCTGTGTTCACATTATTTAATGTTCAACAGTGCATTTTATCTCTGTAATCATGAGGTCGTTCACTTGCAGGAGCTGAATTCTAAATCCCATAGTTGTCTACAAATGTATGTTGACACATCTTTGTGTGAAAATGAAACACACTAAAACAAACACATTTGTCCTTGGTCTGGCACAAGCAACATCCTCCTCCCATCTTGCCAAAGCTGCCATTGTGTTGTTACCCACAGCTGTTATGCACCTGTATCTGCTGTGAGCCAAAACAAACCACTGATTGATGACACACAATTTGGTCAAATTTATTACTTAATGCGTATTATTCTTAGCGCCCCATTATGTAAAATCAGGTTGACGATATGTAAACCTGTTTACTTTAGCTAGAATAAAATTTGGCTCATAGAAATATGGATGTTAAAGTCTTCTTGGGACCTAATAATAAGCTGAAAAACTATGGATGAAAAAAACACACTTCTTTCTTTGACAATTTGCTTCTCATTTCCACATTGCTAATATATTTAGTATAATTTTTTTATATTTCACTCGTCTGATTTAGAGACTTTTTGGAGTATTTCGTTGGAATGAAAGCTCTCATACTCACAGCACGTGGCACTTGTTGTCTTTCTGCTTTTATTTCATCTCATCCCTGTTCTCTCTCTCTTGAGTTTACATACGTTAAGTTTTCATACCTGAACCCAAATAAACATTGATCGTAGATTGCTTAATCTTTCTCTTCTGTTCCCTCATCTTTACCCCCACCCCCCTTCTCCTCTCTCCACCTCCCAGCAACCAGACAGGTGATTCAGGGATTTACATCAAGCGCTGCTGCAAGGGTTTCTGTATAGACATCCTGAAGAAGATCGCCAAGACGGTCAAGTTTACATATGACCTCTACCTGGTCACCAATGGTAAACATGGCAAGAAGGTTAACGGGACATGGAATGGCATGGTCGGAGAGGTGAAGAAATCTCTTTCTTTCACACATTAACACAATCACTCCATTTATTGTGCCTTTTTCATACCGGTGCTTATATTGGCTGTTTCACTGATCTGTAGTGGGCAGATGTCTGTTTTTTTCGGGATTCACATAATGTATAGAGGTAAAAATGTGGGCTTTTTTCTGATAGGCCAAGCCCAGCACCAGAAAGAAGCAGCATTCTCACATTGACTGTAAACAGCTTAACAATACATACAATGTATTGGCAGTTTGATAGTTTGGCCATGGTAAGTAATTAAGGAACAGGCTCCTAGTCTGTTTATTAATAGGCGTCCATTTAGCTCATTATTGTAGGTGGTGTGTCACTTTGGGCATAGAGTAACCCTCTCAGCATTTAGCTGTTTTCTTGAGAGTTTAGTGAATTCAGCATGCCTCTTTGGAGACATGCAACGCTATTTATAATTCTACAGTGAAAAAAATTTGATCTTAGATAGAGTTTAACTGAGAATTGGGTTTCCAAAATTTTTAACGTAGCCTCCTGGAAGCTTTTAGAAAATTTGTAACACTGGTATTTGGCAAACTTCTGGGAGAAATCGCATCAATTTGAAAAATCTCTTTTTGTGAGAGCAAGGTTATGATTTAGGCAAAGCTCCATGGAAGTAAAATGGAACTAATCACTTAATGTCGGCCAGTTGCAGAAATTTTATCTTTATGATCGGACCAATTATATCGTCCGAATGTCTCTTTCATATTGTTAGTTTCTCAGTGCCTTTGTCACGCCATCAAGCACTTGTTCCCCACAACCTTGCCTGAGGGGGAGCTGTGATCAGCTCAGCAAAACCTCAGGAGGAGGATGATGAGCCTCCAAATCAGAGAGTGGGGAAAGAAAAAGACAGAGAGAAAAAAAGAGCAATAGGGAGAGAGAAGGAGAGAGAGGGAGAGAAAGCAGCCTCAGGGAAAAACCCACTTCTCTCCTGCACACATTTCACATTAGACATCCTGCAAAAATCAGCCTTTACATATCGACATGGTGTCCAACTTAATTGATTATGGCATAGAATTACTGACTTTGTTATCATTTTAAGAACATATATGACTGAAGATGTGCAGGGTAAAATAAAATAACTGCATGAAAACAGGATCTCAGTCCACCTAAGTCCTCCTACAGTAGATTTTGTTAAAAAAAAAATCCCCAGATACACATCACCATAAATACAAAGCTATGCAAATGTGCAGTGCATGCATGCATGGATGCATTAATCCATGTCCTTAAATGCCTAAGTGAGCAGCTAATGATTTAATTTGAACGGGGGAGGACAGGACAACAGACAGAGAAAACATAATGAGAGAGAGAGACAGGAAAAAAAGAGAGAGTCTATGAAGAAGTGTGACAAACAGGGAGAAAACACAGTGCATGAGATTCCTGCTCACTCTGGCATACATATCCCTTATTAAAACAGCCTTTTGTGCTCCATTTTTATTCAGCCCCAAGGCTCCAGGAACTTAGGGCTAAATATACCTGAGCATCCTCAGAGTGACTCTGGGGTTGTAGTGAGTCAAATACTGACCCAGTGGTGGTAATGATCCCCTTCTCCTCGTCTTTCCATTGGCAGAGATGGTGGGTTGACGAAGAACAGCAGTACAGAATTACTTTTACCATCACATCACTTTCACCTATCTGTATTTCACCACAATCCTGGGAATATGCAGCACTGTTGGCCCACTGACCCTCCATGTTTCCCTCCTCTCTGTCTCTGTCTGTCTGTATTTGACCCTCAGGTGGTGTTGAAGAATGCCCACATGGCAGTGGGTTCACTCACCATCAACGAGGAGAGGTCGGAGGTCATCGACTTCTCTGTGCCTTTCATTGAGACGGGGATCAGTGTCATGGTCTCCCGTAGCAACGGCACTGTCTCCCCCTCCGCCTTTCTTGGTGAGGAGACACACACCTGGTGCTTCTGGCAGATGTCCAGCAAACGAACATGTACAAAACACACTCACATCATGCAGGAAACACGACAATAGGTTTTTGATAAAACTAATACATTGTTTATTTGCCGTGAGACAAGTTTGGTCACATGCAGACATAAAATGAAAAAAGTTATTGATAATATTTTTATCAATAATATTGTTATTGATAACATTTTTATCAATAACAATCACTATAGCTAGAGTATTTTTTATGGGAATCACTAAAAAATGGTTCAGCTTCATTTGTGATGATTAGTAATTAATTTATTAGTTTGATCAACAGAGAGGTGACCAGCATCAATTTTGATCAAATATCAAACATTTGAGTCACTGTTTAGACAAAACTGCCAAAAATTCTCTGGTATTTGGTGCATTTTGTCTGTGTTATATCACGGCAAATTAAATGTTATTTGTTTATACATATATTATATATGTGTATAATATTTTTGCATTTTGGAATGGGCTGGATGGACAACTCAAGAAAATTGATGACACTATGAAGAAGCCTGAAATAATATAATGTTCACTTTTCAAAATGTTCTGACATTATAAAGGAAAATGATCAATCGAGAAAATTCCCTTACATTAGGTGATAAAGAGAAAAATCCTTAGTTCAATCTGCCAAAATGAGTGACACTGTCACTTCGAGGTCCCTTTAGCAGCAATCGTGTAACATTCAGTCATATCAGCCTTACAAATCACCTAAAAGCACTCTGTGCTAGTTCCTGCTTGTTGAATGACTTCCTGCTAATTTTTAAAATGGATCCCAAAAAAATGCCAAAATTGAGCTATCTCGTGTCATAAATGCATTTTTGATTAACGATAGCTTCAGCATTTAATGTGAGGCCAACAGCAAGAATCATGGGGTTGGCAGTGGCAGTTACTTAATACAGCCAGGAGAGTGACCAGTAAACAGAAGCTGTCGAAGAAATAAAATCAAAAACTCTGACACAGGATAATGCACAGTGACATAGCAGACTCCGCCACAGGCAATGAAAACTAATATACCGAGTGGTCATTGCAGAGTTTAGATACGTTGAATGGCTATTGTTAACATATGAAGTAAGTCGTATCAAAACAGGATCTCGTTTCATGAAAATTTGAAAGCTTTCGAGCATTTCCACATCTGTCACAGTGACGAAGACTGTGTGACACGATTGAAAGCTCCAGAACAGCCACTAACGGGACCTTGTAGTGAGATTATTTGGTCACAGGCCATACTGTATGTGAAAACTGCAAAGCAGATTACAGATCATGTGGTGAAAAAGTGTCCATTTCAATGTGTACGTCCGTCCACTCACACCCAGCTACCTTCCTCTTCGTTTCTCTCTTGAGAAGCACTTGTTAGTGTTCACAGTAACTTCAGGTAAAATCCATAAATGTGCAAAGAAAGAGACGCCATGCGTAATGTCTGAATAAAGGCAATCATTTTGATACCAGGGTGTAATATTATACAATAATAATTTAATAATTAAAAAAAAAGAAAGTTCCTTTCTCTGTACCCCCCCATTTCTTTCTCTTCCTCTGCTCATTGCTGCACCCTCTCCCCCCTTCTTTCCCCCCTTCTCCTGCCCCTTCTCTCCCCCCTTCTCTTGCCCCCTCTCTGTTTTAGAACCCTTCAGTGCTGATGTCTGGGTGATGATGTTTGTGATGTTGCTGATCGTGTCAGCCGTGGCTGTGTTTGTGTTTGAGTACTTCAGCCCTGTGGGTTACAATCGCTGTCTGGCAGATGGACGAGGTGAGAGGAAACACACATTGACAAACACACACACACAAACACGTACATGCACACACATGAGCGCCGGACCCAGTCAATGCATGCAGCAAAAAGGTGACTGTGAGGTACATTTTCATGCAATCTCACGTGCTAAAATGAAGACTTAAATGACATGTTTTGTTACCTTGAATACACCATTCAAAGCCCTCCGTGTGCTGAATTACATTTTACTGTCTGTTCTGAATGAGCGTGAATGGAGCCCAGGGATTTCTACTGGGTGTCTCGGAGTACTTATCTACATCTACAATCACTTAAGCTCTTTCACTAATGGAAAGGATCATTGACGAGAACCAGATAGGTGATCTTAAGTACACTTGCGTGAACAAAGACTCCTCTGTTCTCGCGTTACAATGTCTTCTGTATTGTGCCATTCTCGAATATTACAGCGGTGGTACACCACCATATCTAGGTTGTAAACCCAATGAATAAACTTGAGTAGATCTATTACCATACATTCAAAATATGTGTCAGGTTTAATAGTCTCTGACAGTACGGAACGAAACCACTCTGTTGAATCAAATAGGGTTCCAGCAGGCCATTCAAATCAATTTGCAATCAAAATCAATGGTTCAGATTCAATCTTTTTTTTCCTCCAGGTTTTATACACCAAGCTCTGTTGGACACTCAGGATTGCATTAGCCTGCCACAACGGGAGCCACTCAAGATTAAATCAGAAAAGCGTTTTATATTGCTGCTTGCAGCCTTTCTATCATGGACCAGAGGGGTTAAGAATGATGGTGTTTGGTCAGGAGTTATGTTTCCTACAGCACTGTTTTTTGAATATCTTCTGTCACAGCAGCAGTGTGTGTGGTTTAATTTCTACATTATATAAGGCTGTTGTCCTATGTTGCTGCTCCAGCTGTAGCATAATTGTTGCATGCTATGTGCCCATCCACCCCCCCCCCCCACACACACACACCTCCCCATCTCCGATGCCATACAGCTACAGTAGGTAGCTTGTCATACTGCCAAAGAAGTAGGTGGAACAGGTGGAAGAGTGAATGTGGACCGTACAGCGCACCCTGCGATCACTGACAAACTAAACGATGGGAATAAATCTAGTCTTTGTCGCTGCCATCCATCAACTCCCTCCTACAACGGCAGTCATGAGTAAATGCATATAGAGTGAAGGAGTATCTATGATCTGTGAAACTGTTTTTCTTGCAAGCTCTTCCTTCTGTAATCTTTCTTTTTCCCCCCTCCCCTCCCTTCTGTCACTTTGTCTCGCAGAACCTGGAGGTCCCTCCTTCACCATCGGCAAGGCCATCTGGCTGCTTTGGGGTCTGGTTTTCAACAACTCTGTGCCCGTGCAGAATCCCAAAGGTACCACCAGTAAGATCATGGTGTCAGTGTGGGCCTTCTTCGCTGTCATCTTCCTGGCCTCCTACACTGCCAACCTGGCTGCTTTCATGATCCAGGAGGAGTATGTCGACCAGGTGTCGGGCCTGTCAGACAAAAAGGTGTGAAGTCAAAGCAGCATGTGGGGTTGTGGGTTGGAGGTGCAGGTGCAGGTGTGTTAAAGTATGCATTGTGAGGTGTTGTGATACCAATCAGGGATGGCTCCCTGTGTTTGAACAAGGGCATACCTGAGTTTATGAGAAAGGGGTTCAACTAATGTCCATTTTCATGTCTTATAATATATTTTATTTCATTTAACCTTAATTTATACAAGTTAGGTGTTCCTTTACAGCAGCACCCTGTTAAAAAAAATATAACAAAAATGAAATAAATTTTGATTCATCTGTTAATTGTTTATTTCAGTGGTTTTTTTTGCCTGACATACCACCATAGTGCTAGATGACCTCAAATGCCCTGTGATTGACCAGCCTTTATGTTTTAAATGGGTTCATTTAAGATAGATTTAAAGAAAATTTTAAGCAATGTCTCATTAATTTTCATGGGAATTTAAGTCATGTTATTTTCATATGGTCGTGACGGGAGTTTCCTGTGCATTTGGAATTTCATTGCCGGTAGTTTATTGCTTATTGTGAAAATAAATATAGTAAAGATTAGCATTACGCCAATTTGCAACCCAAATTGTTTGTTTGATTTCCCTCTAAACACAAATAGGTGGATATATTTTGAAGCAAATCTTTATTTCTAATTTTTCAGATCAGCTTAGCTTGTCCACAGTCTTTTCAGGCATTCCCTGAGGTAGAAGTAGCCCTGCTTGACAGTCACTGGTGTAGTTCTTAAAAGTTCAAAGAAATGTCAAAGATGCCCATCACAAGTTCTTATATCCTAGGATGATGTGTCCAAATGACCTTTCAAAAGATCCTCAATCTGCTAAGATATAAAAAAGAAAGAATGTTTGAGAAGATGGGACCAGGGAATATTGTTATTTTTGCTTAATATCAGCCTTGAGCTCTTTGAATTGCTTTTGTAAAAGATTGTGCCCCCACAAATAACCTCAACTTTCAACTAAATTAATCAACTCATTTAGAGCTGAACAGTTAGCTGATTAATCAGTTACCTGAATAGCAGAAATTTAATAAGCTGCTATTTTGATAATTGATTGACAAGTTGAAAGTCGTCTTTCAAGTTACCGTCTGTCCGTCCCATTCTTGTTAATGTGATATTTCAGGAGCAACCTGAGGGAATTTCTTCAAATTTGGCACAAAACATTCACTTGGACTCAAAGATTGACTGGTGGAGATTTGGGTCGTCAAAGGTTAAAGGTAGGGGTCACCGTGACCCCACAAAACACGTTTTTGGCCATGACTCAAGAATTCATGTGCCAATTATGACAGTTTCACACTAAAAAAAATGACTAAGTGATGACATTTCATATCCAAAAGGTCAAAGTTCTTAGTGACATCATATTGTTCTGCGAAAAACCTTTCTGGCTGCTATTCGAGGCCATAACTAGGAAACAGAAGGGGAGATTGTAACCATGTTTCACATTTGATCAGATACTTCATGGATGGCAGTAATATTTGGTGCCCACCTTAAACTGTTGGTGGTTGTACAGCTCTTCTGTGCTGCTGGTTTGAAAAGTCTTCACTACATACACCATATGAGTCTGCAACTTGACTCATACAAGCGCATGGTTTGTACCAAACAATTAATCAGTTAATTGAGAAATTAAATTGATTGGTCAGTTTTGAAAATAATCATTAATCACAGCCCTAGTGTACTTGTTTGAGTGCTTTTATGCCCCCGATCTGCGTGGTAGATCCTTACTTTGAACTTGATCTGGTTTACTGCACAAGTTTTTTTGTCTAAACGTGTGCTTGAGATGTTTGTCTGTCTATTGAGCTCCTGCTCAACAGTGCATTAAAGGCTGTTTCATGTAGCTCAGTGCCTTTTCCATGCTAACGAACACTCCCCTTTCTTTTTCTCTGTGTGGTTTCTTTTCCGAAAAACCCCTCACCATAGTTCCAGAAGCCGAACGAATTCTCACCACCGTTCCGGTTCGGCACCGTGCCCAACGGGAGTACAGAGCGCAACATCCGCAACAACTACCCGGACATGCATACCTACATGACCAGTTTCCACCAGAAGAATGTAGATGAAGCGCTGTATAGTCTGAAGACCGGGTGAGAAAGAGAGAGAGGGGAGAATGGAGAGACAAATGGAGGATGTTATGAAGGAGGGAGTTGAAAGGATCTCAACAGGGAGAAAAGAGATAGTGTTAAGGAGCTGTGAGGTCCTGGACTGATGCAATACAGAGACAAGATGATGAAGGAATAAGGAGAGGGAGACAGAGGAAGAGGGAGCATTCTGGGCAATGTGGGTGGGCAGCCGGTGGAGCTGTGTATCTGCCTGCCGCTGGTGCCCAGAATAGCAGCATAGCCTCTGGTTGATGTGAAAGCTTGGTAATATTCACTCTTTGTGGCAGAGAAAGCTAGCAAACATCTTCCCTGTCTCTTCACTCCCTCTCCCTGTCACCCAATGTTTTCATCAACCTATGCTAAAGAATTAAGAATGCAGAGCAGTGATGTACCTCCGGTGTTTGATGAGAGTTTGAGATGAATGACCACAGAGGCCTGGAGATCCCTGAGACACTGTCTGATGGAGGTTTATCACAAAGCTGGAGACTGTCATGTTCATTTAGCCATCAACTCACTCAGGATTGATATGGATAGAAAAGAGAGTATCCTCCAGCGAATGTTTTTGCTCAGTTAGTAGACACCCAGATCCTGACACAGCTTGTCAAAGGGGAGTTCAATCAGGCCTAAACAACAGTCAGTCTGAAAACAGGAGTTTGTCAAGAGAAGATTCAACAAAAAGGTCCAACTTACTCTTTTCCGAAGCTTTCAACCACATTTGTTGCCTTCCTCAGGGGATGGGTTGCTCAGTTGGCATGAAGATGGTTTAGATTTTATCTCATGACTGAAATTCTAACACTTAACCAATCTCCATGACAACTGAGCAACTCCGTCCTCTGAGGAATACCATGAGATGTGGTTGAAAGTTTGGAAAGGAGCAAGTATGGTGGATTTCGTATTGAGAAATAACTGTGAATTAAATGTACGGCATTTGCTGAGGGCGAATAGTGCTGCTGCTGTTTTCCCACAAATATTTTTTTATTTCACAGAAAATAATTATTCATTATGCCAGTGAAGGTTTTCTTCATTTGAGGCAAGGTGCCCCATCTTTGCTATACAATGCCACTTGAGACCCTGGAATAGAATAGAATGGAGAGGTCTAGTCTGTGATTATATCCAAAATACCTGATGCTCTTTATTTAGGTTATGCCATTTTTATTTGTGTGTCTGAATATGAAGTGAAATATCTGTGTCTTATATAGTACTCTCAAAAATTCAGACTAAAAATGCAGTCTCACAAAACACATTGCACACAGCCTTTGACTTAAAAGATTCCTTTCTACTGATTTCTAAGTTGCCTTAAAAGAGCAATGCAATTTGTTATTAATTATAGTTAAAAGAGAGAAGGAGTGGAATTGGTGTGCTTCCAATTAATTAATTCCAATTAAGTGCTAGCATATCCCCAAGTGTTTTAGTCAGCACACAGCAGTTCAGCTGAACATGCAAAAATGTGCACAGGCGAGCTTATACTGTTTTCAGAATAGAGTCTCCAATAGTAAATGAATGATGAATGAATATTTACCTTGGTTTGAATGGAGGGGTTCTTACATCTCAAAACAACTATCTAAAGAAACTATTATAACTGCTTCAGAATGTGTTGTCTAAATTTTGAATGATCATTTCTTAGAAACTATTAACAAATCACATTGTTCTTTCCAGGTAACTTTCCAAGAAAGAAATCAACACTACACTTATATGATGACACAGATTATGGTGATTTATGAATATTTGAAAATCTCAATTCATATAAACTATCGAGTAGAAATAGCAAATAAGTGAACGAGGGACGGGTTTTGGACACATTTGTTCAACATTACTGCATAATTGTAGGTACAAGAGGCTCCATAACACCATGTAACACATTTTCCTACCATTGCGCTTGGCAGCAAACTGGATGCCTTCATCTACGACGCCGCAGTGCTGAACTACATGGCGGGCAGAGACGAGGGCTGTAAGCTGGTCACCATCGGCAGTGGCAAGGTGTTTGCCTCCACCGGCTATGGCATCGCCATCCAGAAGGACTCGGGCTGGAAACGAGCTGTGGATCTTGCCATCCTGATGCTGTTTGGAGATGGTAATTAAATAACAGTGTAAAATGCTGTATTGTAATATTCTTACAGTAATTTTACCATAGATAGGGCTGAAAAATTAAAGCTGTAACATTATCGTATAACAGCCATCTTACAGGAGAATCAAACAGATCCACTGTTAAAGAAAGAAGAAGAAAAAATAACAGAGTCATCAGAGTAGTAAAGTTGGAGTCCTCCAAGGAGCTGTGAATCCGGAGGAGGTCACTACTTGTTACAGTGATAACCCAACAACCTGCAGCAGTGTCCCAGCAGTCAACGAGGCTTCCTGAGCCAGGTTGGCAGACTGCAATCTTTAATCAACAGTGAGGCACCAGGAGGTCCAAACAAAGCTGTAGCTGCTGTAGTTGCTGAGGAGAAAACTTGAATATGGAAGGAGCTGGTTGGTTTGGTAACTCAGGAGGTTCTACTCATGGTAGAGGCTGTTTGGGCATTGACAGGGAAATATTGGCCTTAAATGGCGATAGGTAGAAGGAGTTCTGTGGGTGAGATGATTATTGATATGTTGAAGCCTCTGGATATTGACGGACTGGTGCGATTGACATTCTAAATTTCCACAGTGTCAATTTTCAGGAAAAGGAAACATGGACTGGGAGACTCGATGGATAATTTCAACAGGGAAACCCTAGATATATTTGGATTTGTTGTGGCTAGGTTTATACTGTTGCATCTCATCAAGGGAAAGCTTTCAAACATATCAAATGACAGGATTTGAGAGTGTTTGAGAGCTTTCTGGTGTGAAACACATGCTCGTGTTTGCAGTCTCTGTCAATTTGTTTTTACTCTTGGTCACAAATTATTTTGACATATTAAAAGTGAAATCCCTCCCTGGTTTAGACTAGTGTAGAGATGTAAGATGTTCTTTCTGACAGCTAGTAAGCCACCTCAGAAGATGCAGACATAAAAGCTGTAAAGCTCAGTCTGTGATTTAGAAAGGTACATAAATATTTTAAACCTTTTACCACCTCCACTGGCTGATAAGTGATGTGCAAGCAGCACAGGAGTGGGCCGCTATGACTGCTCCTGACCAGCGTGTTTGTCTTTGTAAAAATTATTACTTCAGCCCTGTGACACCAGCTTGTCAATTCAACAGTGTATAGACAGTATCTCTCTGGCTAGACCAGGACCATGTAATGTAAATATTTATATGAGAGAGGTTAAATTCTGGGTCTGTGTCCCAGAATTGTTTTTTTTTCTGTCTGTAAGAGGGGATCTCTCTGTGTGTAGGTCAGGTTTTGTTATGAGCTCCAGCTGTTGTTGTGTTGTTGTGGTCAGTGACCAAAAGTGACTGGTGTGACTCTCTGAGATTGATGTGTGCAGTAATCCACGAGGGCTTCTGCATCGAGATGCTGCGTCTGTATGATGAGAGGATTGATCCAATTGATGTTGTTTAGGCACATGGTAAGAATATAAACTTTGCATCTCTTTTTGAACAAGGTATGACAACAAACTACAGGCAGGAGGCCTCGACGTTTGGGGATGATGCAGTGTAGGGACGTCTCCCGCCAGGCTGCGGGAATTTTAGTGGGGCAGAGGATGTCTGTTAGGCTCACGACTTCGCAGCCATTCACAGTTATAGAGGTGTCACAAAAAAACAACACGATACATCTTTAATATGTTCTCCTACATGTAAATGACATTATAGAAGCAGGCACATTCATCTATTCTATATTCTGCAAAAACATTTGACACATGTTTTAACCAGGACTGAATCTTGACCACGTTTACCACACGACCATTATATTCAGTTAACACGTAAGCCTCTGACAGGAGTACACGCTGGATGCTGCTTGTCACTGTAAAAGCTGACCACTGTGCTGTATTATTATTGACATTATTACAAGGATTAGAAGTGAAACATACTGGGGCACTGAGCTGGCACACACATATCGCTAACACTAACCGTTTGCCTGTTTTCGTCATTAACATCAGCTGTAAAGCGACTGACTGTGACTGCGTCAGTAACTGTGTCAGTGTCCATCCTTTAGTTCTTCCACTTTTGTTCCTTTTAAACAAATCAATCTAATTACCACAAAGCAGCTGCAGGTCAGGTAGGTGATAGAAGTCTATCTTGTGCCCTAAACTGCATCTGCTAATTTACTCCACTGATTTAGTGTTTTTGAAGGAAGATATTGTCATTTTCCTCCCATGCATTCTTCTTCCATGTCAAATTCCTCTCACTCAAATAATCCACACTGCAACTCCGGGGCCGACAGTTGGGAGCCAGTCAGAAATTTCAGTTGTGTATTGCTAGCTAGCTGCCAGCCTCAAGAAGATATGAGGAGAGGGGTACTTCTATCTAACTCCACACCTCCAGATTGTTTTCATGTTCAAACTTGCAGCATCAAGCCTCAACCAGTGCTGCCACAAGTGTCATCACACTTAGCAATTTATCCGACTTCCTGAGGCTCCCTCCGGAGCTACAGAGGTGCTTCATTCTATGTCTCTATTTTTTACTCCCCTACTCCTGCAAACCAAATTTGTTGTGTAAAATGGGTGGAGTTCCCCTTTAGCTATTGCAGCCAAACATTCTCTCTAACTTTTTGAGCCATAAAAGAAAGCGCTGAGTCAAGTCAGCCTCCTGGTGGCCTTGTCAGCTGCGGACTTTTGTATGAAAGCCATGGAGTACAGGGTTTTTTTGGGTTTTTTTTTTTTTTTAAAATACAAATCAGCCTAGCTAGATTCACTTTTTAGGCAAAAGTTTTAATAGAAAAGAGTAAAGAATGAAAAAGTTCAAGGGATGTTTAAGGGGAGCTTGGCCCATTCTAGGGGAAACTGAAGTGTCCCTATTAAATGCTACATGATGTGTATACTGCAGTTTATGTTGACCAGCTAGTAACAAGTGAGATAAGATTTATTTTTGCCGTCAGAAATTTCATGATTGTATCAA
This sequence comes from Istiophorus platypterus, assembly GCA_016859345.1. Classification (NCBI taxonomy): domain Eukaryota; kingdom Metazoa; phylum Chordata; class Actinopteri; order Istiophoriformes; family Istiophoridae; genus Istiophorus; species Istiophorus platypterus. The sequence goes on along the minus strand of CM029114.1, from coordinate 15,412,660 downwards.
TATACAAAAGTATCAATTGCACCTATTGTATAACAGTATACCTTTTAGTTCTTCGTGTACAAAAGGAGAATTCTGCCTGCTTCTTCAGAATAAACTGGGTTCTATGGGAAACACAGAAGTTGCGTAAAAGATGTTAAAATGTCTCATCGGCCTCGGTTTCAACAGCACTTTAACATGTGATATCTTAAGATAAGCTACAAGTAAAAGAAATTCTACAGCACCAATCCACCTCAAGGGGATTATGAGCTCCATACAGCTCAAAACATGCCAGAAGATATATAGTAAAGCACACTGACACAAAAGCACACACAAAGTGGCCCTCAATGGAGAAGGTTGGTTGAAAATGGAGGACAGAATAGAAAGCAGAAAACAATTATCATAATATGGATTTCAATTCCATTATAGATTTTTTGTATTGATTAAATTTTTAATCAACTCTTCTCAAATTGATTCACATTGTTGAGTCATAAGCCAGCACAGACTGATTTAATAGCAGGGAGTGTGCACTCCGGAGAGTATGCGGCTTGACCTTACGACACTGTCATTTAAATCTGCAGAAAGATGAGAAGAATCAATGTTGTCAGAAGAGTCGGGATTGACGCTGTGAAATACTGGAGACATGTCCAGTGTGCACTCCGCCTCTCGCCCAATATCACATTGTCTCTAGCCCCCCCCCCCTTTTGTTTCCTGTTGTTGTTGTTGTTTTTCTAAACCTTTATCACTATGATCATGCAAAATGCAAAATTGATTTAGATGCTACTTAATTAAAAGACATTACAGATCAAAGTATGTGACTTAGTATGTGAAAGCACAGGTGTTACTAATTACATTAACACTGGCCCAATGCAGCTATCACTGAAGGATGACATTTTCTTCTTAAAGGAATACTTAAGCATTTTTTGAAATACACTTATCTTGTAAGTCTCGTGTCACAACAAAATGTCTGGACACGGGGATTAGAGCTAGTTAGCTTGGCTTGGCATAAAGATTAGAGACAGGGGGAAACGGCGAGCCTGGCTCCAGGAAGAGTTCAAAACTACTAGCAGCCTAGTAAGGCTCACGAATAGACACATTATATCTCACTGGTTTCATCCATACATAGATAGATATGTAAAAGAGAAAAAGTTATGGTTTTGTGTTTTTTAGCGTTTCTTAGGAAAGTGACTTCTCGGAATCTTGCATCACAGAGAAGTTGCCAGATGTGGTAGCAGAAACCTCGGCTGTATCTGAAAACCCAGGCTGTTGCTGGAGAGGCTGCACAGAAGTGCTGAGAGGATGGAAAAGCTGTTTGTTGAGAAATAGCTCCAGCAACTCCTCCTAGAACCCAAACAAGCTGGTTGTACTTTTCTGTTTGTGTATGGTTTAATTGAAGAGGTAACTAAATGTCATTTGTGGATTTTTTTTTTTTTTTTTTTAACTTTGGATAGAGCCAGGCAAGCTCTTACCCTCTGCTCCTAGTCTTTATGCAAGGCTAAGCTAATCACCTCCCAGCTCCAGTTGTTGTTAATGCAACAGAACTATTTTATCTATTTTAACTCGGAGAAAGTATTTCACAAAAACTTTTATGTCAAAATTACAAAACTATTACAAAACTACAAAAACATTTTCTTTCATGAGCATAATATATGTAAGTGAGACACCTCAGTCCAGAGTCAGGATTATCATTGTTTTTGTCCACTGAATTGCTTTTTGTTTGGTACTCATCAGCATGTTACCAGCTGGCGACCAGTCATTGTAAGTATTCCACATACTTGCCATTTTCTTTTCTATCATTAAGGTATTTAGGCAAGAAAGTCTTTGTGAAAACTACTTAACAGCTGTCTGATACAAACACACATGCTCTTTGCACAAACATCCATACCCAAAACAGGGTTATGCAAGCATTGTAAAATATATACCCCCTTGATCTCATGCAGACACACTGAAAAAACAGACCATTGGTTCAGATCAAACAAATCTCTCTGGACATGTCCTCTCCCCTTAGCAACCCCTCCCGGAGATGTGGAACTGAGGGGGACACATTTTATGGCGGAAACCCTCGTCATTTGAACACGCACACTTCCTCCCTGAGGAATGTCAAGTCCCAGCAGGCAGGTTTTTTTTCCCAAAACAAGAAGGGGTTAGCCTTGCATAAGCGACCCTTAATGAGGATGGTCCTCTAGGGGGCATTCAGTCAAAATAATGCAATATGACATTTGTTGCACGTCCATGAGACCTGAGCAGTTTTTGGCGTCAACCCCCCATCTAAAAAATTTGTCCTCTCTTACTGTACTCAAAAAAGAGAGAACACATTTTTCGGGTTCAGACATCTACAGGCCAGCCCATTCAAGTGCGCAGGTCAAACACGCATTCATCAACACCAAGATTTAAATCAACAAGCACATCAATACAATAACCTGCATCCATGTGTCTCTCCTTCCCCCAGGTGAGATGGAGGAGTTGGAGGCGCTGTGGTTGACAGGCATCTGCCACAATGAGAAGAACGAGGTGATGAGCAGCCAGCTGGACGTGGACAACATGGCGGGGGTCTTCTACATGCTCGGGGCCGCCATGGTTCTTTCATTCATCACCTTCATCTGTGAACATTTGTTCTACTGGCAGCTGCGCTTCTGCTTCATGGGCGTGTGCTCGGGAAAGCCCGGGGTCACTTTCTCCATTAGCAGAGTGAGTATGCTCGTGTTTTGTTTTAGGTCTGACCTTTGTCCTCGTGACAGAAAGATCACTGGAGTGGTTGTTTTAAAACCACTGGCTGTGGTTGAGCTGTATTGAGTCCGTCAGGGGGATATGATGACTCACCTGACTTACCAGTGCTTTTTTTATAGTCCAGGTAGTTGCATAAATACCAGAACACAAGTCAAGAGCATCACGTGCCATGTGAAAGATCCTTAAACTGTCTCAATGTTTTCAATTTGACATTTCCAGTTTTTACAATATACTTCAATATTTGCCATAAATAACTGAAGTTCAAGGTTTGTTAAAAAATGTATTTTATTATAATTCTGTTGCTGTCAAATTTGTTGGCTCAATGCAGAGCATTAATCCAGCTAACCAGCTGAATCTGCAAGGTTACTGGTGTAACTGACTGCAGGTATGAGCAGCTTCAAAATTAATAGATAATATAGGAAAAAACGATGAACCGCAACATTAAGGTGTTAGTATGCTTGAAATGATCTAGTTTGTACAACTTGTAATTGAACCATGTCTGAAAACAAAAGTGCTCATAGATGTTACAAAAATGGCCACACTTGAAGTGTGACTGAAAAGCCAGCTGCTGTAGAGAGGGGCGAGATGTGAAAATCCTCTAAATATGTGGATTACAACACACATTTCTCACCATCTCTCCTCAATAGTATTCAAGGTTTTGTGTATGTTTGTGCACACAAAAAGTGAATGAAGCGATTGTAATAGAAATTGAAAAAGGGCACTTGAGAGAGAAGCCCATCCCTGTTTACTCTTTCACCTCCAAACACCTGGCCAGTTGTTGCATGACCTCGATGTGACTGTTGCATTGTTGCTATCAGAAAGTCACAGTAACTGAGAAACACAGCAGTCAGGGGAGGGGGGTTTCAGATGCTGTCTGACCATCCAACAAGCGCTCAGGGTCGAAGCACCTTAACTTCCACCGAGGTTTTTCTTAGATCGGACTATGTCACCAACCCCTCTGACTTAATGGGGTCAAGAGTTGACTAGAATGTAAATGAATAGTGCACAAAAGCGTCATTTCCAATAATTGATACAGGCAAGTGAGCTCTTTACAGCGGAGTTGAAGAAACAACCTCTGATGCACACGTCATAACAAAACACAAGGAAAGGATATAACCAGTAGCTCATTTTGTTTGTAAGCACTCAGGTTATCGATACATTGATTGACACGAAAATAGACCCGTTGGGTGATAAGCAAGCCTCACTTAACCCTCAATCCTTGACGGGGTTGGAAAAACCCACATTCTTTGAGCAAATCCACTGTTTATCAACTTAATGCTGCTGAAATGAAAGCTACTTACTATGCTGCACGTTCTCAGTTAGTGACCTGAAGGTTCGTTGGTGGATGTCAAAGAGCTCATCTCAGTGTGCTTACGAATCTGCTCAGACAGATCACTTAACAAGCTGTCTCGGTCTTATTGATGCAGACTGTTTGGGTCCATATAAATAATCACTTGAGGTGCAATTCATTTGCATAATGTCACCTTTTAAGAAAGGGGTGGGGGTGGGGAGGAGGGGTTTTCCGTGCAAATTAACTGCATGCAAAAGTTGTTATATGCTTGAGAAAGGACAACAGTGTTTATGTGTTTGGTGTCAAGGCTGGAGGTGTTTCTAATTGTAATGTCGTCTCAGACTAACCTGAGAATGACAAACAGATATGGTCTTAAGCAAGGTTTTTCAATGTTTGTCGAACTGGCAGCAATCTCCCAGTGTCTTTTCAGCTTCTTAAATTGTAATATTTTTTACGATAAAAAGCTTTTTCACATGGTAGCTTCAAGATCAGTGTAGGCTCTAATGTGCTCAATTTTGAATTACAACATATATTTTAAGTGCAGATATGTTTCAGGAGTGGTTCTATTACTCAAGAAGATATCTTACATCCAGATATCTTCTATACATTTCCATGCCTGGTTTAACACTCAAGTTGCAGTGTGAGAAAGAAATGGTTAAGGATTGTGCAGCATTTAAGAAAATTGTGGTTTATATAGAGTATATAGAGAGTATGAGGATGGAGAAGGGGTGAGACTACTAAGGGCTAATAAAACACTGAGAAAGAAAAAGAGATCAGTCATCAAGAGCCATGATAAAGAATAAAACAGCAGCGGGACAAAGCCAGAGAAGAAGAGAATAGACACAGTGTGTGCGAGTTACCTCTGTTCTATTATATTTCACAGCAGCCATAGTAGCTACAGATGTAGAGAGATAAAGACAGACAGTCCCATCGGAGCAGCTGAGGCTCACCTGAGTGCCCAGAAACCGAGATAAAACAGACACAAAGAGAGAATGGCATAAATTGACAATTCATGGATGCTCGGCGACGGAGAAAGTGACTAAGAGACAGACAGAAACCGTTTCTGACAAGTTGACGCCTTTGAGGAATGTCGGCCTGCACGCAGGCCGGTGGGCAGTGTGTCCTTGACCTTTCGGATCTGGCCATCCCTTTGACCACAGAGTCCTTCAGCCCCCATTTAAACACGCTTGTTTGACATCGCTCACAAAACCTTCCCCCCCTTGCTCGAAAATGCTGCTTTTGCCAACCAGTCAAAGCAAGCACACATTGTACCGACGGATAATGACACGTTAAATTGATTGTTAATCCTTTCGTCTCAGAAAACCAACAAACTCTTGGGTTTTTATTAGGCTAATACAAGCAAAACAGTTGTGATGTTGAAAGCCAGTGGCACCAGTGTCAGCTGAATTTAAATGACATTGATTAAACCTATTGACCGGTGGTCAAAACCGGGAGTTTACTGCCTGCCTCGTGTTATCAATCAAGGCTTTGATGTGCTCATTCCCTTCTCGCTCCGTTCTCTGAGTCTGAGGTGGAGTGCTGAGCAGCAGCTGTGAGGGTCCATGCTGTTCCCCTGAGAAAAGTCATTTATGTACTCAGCCCTTATTACTGTTTAATAGTGTGTAAACAAGAGGGTGGTCAGAGGGAACATGGCAATGCATTAACCTCCCTGCCTCTGTCTGCCTCTGTACTACTACTTCTGCATACTCTATAACTCTCACTCTTCTTCTGTCTTCCTCCCATGGCCTGTCTCACGCTCTCTTTCCCTCTCTATCTCCCCTTTCTTCTCATTTTCACACTCCAGGGTATCTACAGCTGCATCCACGGGGTACAAATCGAGGAAAACAAGTCAACCATAGACTCACCTTCGGCAACCATGAAGAAGAACATGAACAACACCCACTCCAACATCCTGCGGTTGCTCCGCACTGCCAAGGACATGACCGCTGTCCCGGGCATTAACGGCTCTCCGCACGCCGCCCTGGAGTACAGCCACAGCGGCCGTGAGTCGGCTATCTATGATATCCAGGAGCACCGGCGCAGCCTGGTGGGTCACCCTGTAGACTGCAAGTCAGCTCCGCCTTATATGCCAGAGGACAACTTGTTCAGTGACTACATCAGCGAGGTGGAGAGGACTTTTGGCAACTTGCCCCTGAAGGACAGCAACCTGTACCAGGACCATTACCGGCACCACCACCCGGCCTCGGCTCTGGGTATGTCCGGCCCCCCGCCTAATAGGCCGCGTAGTTTAGGCAGCGCTAGCTCGTTGGAGGGGGGCATGTTCGATTGCGACAGTTTGGGGGGAGGGGTAGCGCCCATCTTTACCACCCAGCCCCGCCCCTCCATGACTCACAGGAACACCAATAAATTCGACCTAATCGCTGGTCACACCCCTGCGGATTCCAACCAGGGTGGTTTCAAGGGAAGCGCTGTGTACGGCAGGTTTTCTTTCAAAGGAGGCGCATCCAGCACGGGGCTCATTGGGGGTCATGACAGGTACTGTGGTGGGGGCGGGGGCGGCTCGGGGGGTGACGATGGGAACATTCGCTCTGATGTGTCGGATATCTCCACCCACACTGTCACCTACGGCAACCTGGAGGGCAACACCAAGCGGCGTAAGCAGTACAGGGACAGCCTGAAAAAGAGGCCAGCCTCGGCCAAGTGCAGACGGGAGCAGGACGAGATAGAGCTGAGCGGATTCAGGAGGAGACCTCACCACCACACCGTCCACCACCACTTCCCCCACGGGCCCCTGGCACACCGCACGGTCTCACCTCCCCTGGAGCGGAAGAGGGGAGGTGGAGGGGGTAATTCTTCACCTTACTTATTCCGCAAAGACAAAGAGAACCTGAGGGAGTTCTATGCGGACCAGTTCCGCTCCAAGGAGGGCAAGGCCAAGTGGGAGCAAGAGGGTGGAGGTGGAGGAAGCGGTGTGGGCGGTGGTAGTGGTGGTGGTATCTGTAAAAGCTTAGTGCCTGTGGAAGACTTCCTTAAAGGTAAAGGCAAGAAGCCCGAGTGTAAAGGTGGGTTAGGCTCAGTGCCGGGAGGACAGCAGGCCCACACCTGTTGGGAGAAGGGGGTCCCCGGGCTAGGAGGGGGGGGCATAGCAGGGGGTGACTGGGAGTGTCGTAACTGCCACAGTGTGTGTCACCATGGTGGAGGCGTAGGAGGAGGCGGCACATGCCCAGCTAGCGGAGTTGGGGGGAGCAGCAGTCGCCCCAGCTCTGCTACCTGCAAACGCTGTGACTCCTGTAAGATGCAGCCAAGCAACCTTTACAACATCAGCGAGGATAATAACATGGTGTTCCCCGGAGGAAAGAGTAGCGTAGGACCCAGCCAAACACAGACCCAGGCACAGCGCAGGAAGCTAGGGCCAGGCGGGAGGGTTTTACGGAGGCAACACTCGTACGACACATTTGTGGACCTGCAGAGGGAGGGGGCAGGCCGCATGGGAGGGGCTGGCGGGGGTATAGGGGGGCAGTTTGCCCAGCCCCGGAGCGTGAGCTTGAAAGACAAAGATCGCTTCTTGGAGGGCCCCAGCCCTTATGCTCACATGTTTGAGAGGTATGCGAGTGAAAGGGAGTCTCCCATGTTTGGAGGAATAGGTGGGGATAGGGCGAAAGGAGGCTCCTCCTTCAGTCTGTTCCGTGGAGGCGAAGGTGGGTTGCATCGGCGGTCGGTGGGGGAGAGAGACCTGAGGGACAGAGATAGAGCTATGATGGGAGGTGGGGGCTGTGGTGGTGGTGGTGGTGGTGGTGGTAGCAGAGGGGCCGGGACTTACTCCTTGTCTAAATCTCTCTACCCAGATAAGGTGAACCAGAACCCCTTCATCCCAACCTTCGGCGACGACCAGTGTCTATTACACGGTGCCAAACCGTACTACATCAAAAAGCCACAGACGCAGCAACAGCAGCAGCAGCAGCAACTTCTCAACAACAGCCGAGGAGGAGGGGACTTCCGTGGCTCCATGGGAGCAACTTCCTATTTGCCCGCGTCTGCCACAGCTGGGGTGATGTCCAATGTGGCCCCCAGGTTCCCCAAAGAGCTGTGTCTGGGCGGGGTGGGAGGGCCCATGGGGAACCACCACGGGGCCAACAAGCTACTGCCCGGGGGCAGGGACACGTTAGGTTTGGGGCAGGGACAGAGACCCTTCAACGGTGCCAGCAATGGACACGTTTATGAGAAGCTCTCCAGCATTGAGTCAGACGTCTGAGGGTGAAGATAGGGGAAGAAAGAGAGAGGGAAGATGAAGTGGCTGAAGAAAAGAGGGAGAGATAGAGACGAAAACGAGAAAGGGCTGAGGCCAAGGACCTCTCTGTGTGACAAGAATGAGGAGACACTACACTGTGTGTGTGTTGTTCTCACTCCTCTAAAGGGAACGAGTTTGGAAGATGCGCAGAGGCCACTCCAGGCTAAGCTGTGGTGAAGTCTGGCTTGAGACAAGTTTCTAATGGGAAGAGAGGATTCTGGTGCTGCTCCAATGCTCAGAGAGAGATAGGAAGGGAGGGAGGGATGGATGGAGGGGAAAAAGTGAATAAAAATCTCCAGTCTCTGCTCTCTTCACATGCTCATTGTCTTTCCCTCCCTCCTGCGGTTCCTTAACACCAAAACAAACATTTTGTTTAACAACGGAAATACAATCATGAATGAGAAATCAACACTTCTGTTGAAGTAACAGGGTAAACTAATAATAATTGTATTGATAATGTTAATAATATTATTGAATATTATTCTAGTGCTTAATGATGATCTGTTTGGATTGTTTTTCAATTTTATTTATTTATTTGAATAGTTCATGTTACATATTTGTATGATGTTAATTCCTTCTTAGCTTACCAATATTACAGGAGGCTGGTAGACCGGTTGTCAGCACAGATCTTCCTGGGGTTCCTGTAATTTGTACTCTTCTTTGCTATCAATTCTTCATGTTTGATTTTTTACTTTTCTTAATTTTGAGTGCTGTGAAGTGTATGTGAAAGGCATGACTCGCTGAGTACATTGTATGTACTTATAAATTTGCAAAGAAGGTTTTTCTTTCAGCTGCAGAAGCAACATCATCATACTGATTTGCCGTCTCCTCTCGTTTTTCTGCTTGATAGTACCAAATGGGTCTCTCATTTTTGAGCTGGATGTGCCTTAAAGGATTAATGCTGATTTTCTACACATAAGATCTTTTCTGTTGGTAGACAGATCCACCTGCAAACAATCAGTCAATCTGTGAGTGAAAAAAAAAACACCTGAAAAAGTGTGGTGTGAGAGTAGAGTTTCATGAGCGTAACGGGCTTTTAAACATCTAACAGATGTTATGGTACAAAGTAAAACACAAAAATTGCTGTAGTCAAGAAAGCTTAAATTCTTACATTGACATACCCCAACAGCAGGATTAAAAGGGTTAAAACCACAGTGCCATGATAAATAAACATTCCTGTTCCCTCCCAAAAGCGAGGTATGACAGTCATGCTGCTGTTTGTGAAGAAATAATGCATTAGAAATAAAATAGAAACGCCTCTTCTAGTACGATTAATATAACTCCAAGTCAGTTTCCTTTAAATCACTCCTTACCTCATAACCAATGACCCAGGACCCAACTATCCATTAAATACAAATCGATCACATTTAATGTCCTCTTGTTGTTCTCATTGCGTTTCATCGGGTCTGACCCACTTGGCTGTGACGGTTTTGCTGTTCAGGACAGGGACATGGACGATGGACTCTCAAAGCGTAAAAACGACATGTTGTGGTTTTATGTGGGAATATGTACCAGACATTCTGTACCAACGAACCGCACATTTTTACACCGTCTGGCGAAATACAGAGGAGGTGGGAGGCAGATTCTGTTACCTGTGGACAGAGGCAGGCTAGCTCCCCCCCCGTTTCAAGCCTTTGTTCTAAGGTAAGCTAATGGGCTGCTTGCTGTAGCTTCACATTTAATGGAGCAATATGAAACAGTATCAACTATCTCATCAAACTCCTTATTCCTTTTAGTTATTGTCTTGCAGTCATGATATGAGACCTCGTCTACTTTCGGTCTATCCCTTTGTTCACTCTAAGATGTCGCTCAAACTCACATTTTCACCTAAACAATCACAAAAAATAATCTCCACTTGTAACCTTGATTTCTCCCTCCACATGACCATAATCTGATTCACACGCTGAGATTTTGATGAAGGAAAGAATTTGCCCTCAAGTCCAATGTCCCATGTGGATTGTGTCAACAGCAGACTGTTTATGGAGGAAAGGAATAAGGAGGAAGGCACGAGAGAGTCAACAGCATCCTACAAGCAGGTGGTACATTTCTCTACAAAGCATTGCCTTTGTTGTTTTGATCCATCGGCGGCTCCCGGATCCATAGCATCAGACACACAGGTCATCTCTATCCTAACACAAAATAATAATGATAACAATAACAAAGACAAAAATAAGCTGTGTTTTGTTTAATTTACATCCTTCCCCGCCATTAAAATCTCATAAGCTACTATTTAAGACAACTGTTCTCCATTTTCAGCTATTTATTGTCACTTACCAAACCAAATTTAAATATCTAAGCACAATCTGACTGAATGGATCTTACATTTAGTTCTTTGTACATCCCAGTGAAAACTTTAGAAGACTTTTGTTCTCTTGGTTGACAAGTCAGTATGTATGATACAAAGGGGTTTGTAAGGACTTGCATGTATACTCCTATTTTTTTTTCTTTATTTCTGTTTTTTAAATTGTAACTTTTAGCTCAAGAAAATGGGTATTTTTGAACAATATTTGGAGTTTTATCAATTTCATTAGTACTGATGATCCATGTAGTACTGTAAGTGTGTGCGTGTGTACTTGTTTGTGCAAGAGAAGACACAAATCTAACAGTCTAAATTTGGTTATACTCAAATAAATATGGCTAAATTGACTAAAAATTTTCACTCAGATAGAAAACCTTTTGTATTAATGTTATACAAAGATCGATTTTCTTGATAGTTTCTGTAAATGCTTTTTAACACGGTTGAGGTTTTAATACATTCATTGTCACTGAAGAAGCCTTTTTTTCATTTCAACTACTTTTCCTGTTTTTTTTTCTTTTGAAATATAACTCAGTACGTTTCATTACTTCTGTTTTTGTATGTGCCTGAATACATACGCTTGATTACCTCTGTGTGTGCTCTTATGGAAGAGAGACGGAGTGTATGTGAGAGATAAATGTTTATTGTACATGTATTATAAAAACAGTGTAAATACTTTACCTCACGCTCATGGACTTTTGATAATAAAAAAAGATGTACAAAACGGAAGAGAATAGATCTATTTGGGATAAATCTTTGATTCGCAGGTCCCCTTGCAAAGTTGCTTTTGTAACGACTTCAGGCCAGGATATGTGCAATCATTTATTATTACAGACAGTGTGCACATTTAATAAGTACACGTTTGTTGATGTGTTTTTATTTCCTATTTCGATTTGGTCAAAGACCAGCTTAGGCGGTTGTTTTTCTCAAAGGGAAAATTGTAAAGCACCATATATTGTCACATTAGAAAGCACAATAGATTATCTATTGCATTTTTACAGAGGTAGTCTCACTTTTGTTCCTCTTTGGCTGCATCTTCTGTTTTTGTGTTTTGCCACAGAAGGTCAAACAACTCCATCCCTGAGCTGTACAGATTGTGAAAAATGTACATACAACAAAAATCTAATTCACCCTCACATTTTTTGTATGGAGAGAAATTACTTGTGTGAAGAGAGTATTTCAAATTTGATTGAATATTTAGTAATATTGAAAATGAGATTAAACACTGTCAGTGTGAAAATAAGTGCTGAGAAATATTATTCTTCTGTCTCTTTGGAATAAAAGTGTTGAGTATTAATAAAAAATAAGAACTCTCACACTTGTTTGTCTTTTCTTTTTTCCTTCCTTTTTTTTATCCCACATCGCTTCCAGAGGTCGGCAGTCGGCAATGGGACTTCTTTCACGTGTGTCCCATTTATATTTGCTAATCAGATTCGCTGCATACATATTGTAAGAGATCATATGTTAGGTCCAGGAGGAAATGGCTGCATCTGAGTGGCATCTTCTCCTCTTTCATTTCATCTTTTTTTTTTGTTGTTCCTCTGTCTTTTCACAAACATCTGTCTCATCACATGAGATTGATGTTGCTCTCCATGTTGGACAACTGTTATTTTGTTGGCCATATAGGCATGAAAATAAAAAGGTGGAGAGAGAGGGAGAAGACAGAAAAAATAATAATGAGAGATATATTGAGGGAAAGGAGAAGTGATGCAAACTGTACTGAGCAGCAGAGATCAAAGTCCCCCCCAAAAACCCACTCCCCCTCTCTCCTCAGACTCTCTCTGAAAGCCTTGTCCAGCAACAGGAGTTATTTAAAGAAACCAGCAGGTTGTAAAATGTACTGAGTCCTTGTGTAGGGGTTTGGTGGGAGAATTTGAACATCTGCATTACTGAATGTTTACTCAGAGTAAGGTGAGGCGGTGGAAATAATCTTTTAATCAGTTTTATCTCCAATCTAAAATCCACTCTCTGGCCTGTGCTGCGCTTTCTCTCTCTTTCTCTTAGCCATCTCTTCTGCTTACTTCTTCACTCCCTACACCCACCCAACAACCTCAGGATGCATTGCAACACATGTAACTACTTCTTGACAATTAACTGTTACCTAGCAACTGGCTCTTTTTCCAGAGATTGGGAGGGAGGAGGGGTGAGGAGGGTGAGGGAGAAGGTGGTGGTGGGGGGAGGTGTAGAAAAAGAGAGCGAGAGAGAGAAAGAGATTTATACAGTATTCCCACAGCATCTTAACTGGATTGGATGCAACAATGCATCGACAATACAATACCAAAATGGAAAGTACAGCCTGAGCTTAACGCCCACACATAGTGGCGTAGAGGGGAGGGAAAAAGAGAAGGAGGGAGAGAAATAGAGGAGGAGGATGAGGAGGGGTGGTGGCGGTTGATGCACAGATTACAGTATGAACAAAAAGGGGGTGGGCTGAAGCCCGTGGAGGAGAATCGCTGTGAAACAAAAGAAGAATTGACAAGCGGCAAGTTTGCAGATGCAGGTTGAAAATGACAGAACGTTTGGAGAGGTAAAGAAAAAGAGGAGGAACATGACACACTGCAGTATGTGGTGTGGATGACAAGTGGACTTGTAGAAGAGGAGAGAAGCTGGTTGCTGTAGAAACACTTGGCAAAGTTTTAATGAAGGCATAAAGTTTGATGTCTGTGCCCACAACACGCACACACACACACACACACACACACACACACACACACACACACACACACACACACATACACGTACACACAAGCAAACAAACAGTATAATTATGTTAGCAGATAATAGGCACCCCCTGCTGGGCCCACGAGGACCGTGCCTGACTTCAGCTGAGCGAAAACAAAAGATCAAACCTCCATGAATCAGTGTAATGTCACGTCTGATTACAGCAGCAGGCGAGCACTGACACCCTGTGGCAAAAACACGGCATCCTCTGGTCACTGGATGTAGCTCAGGACACAGTGAACAGGTAGATGGAGCACGACCTTCATCTGAAAATTTTACATAATACTCCCTTTTGTTCAGTTTACTTATTGCTGGAGTTGAATATACATATTTTGCATGTCTGTATTATCTTAAGGCAGATGTGAAAAATGTGAACTCGTGCTTTAGAGGACTACTGGTCTCTGTAATCTCATATTAAGAACAATGCAACTTTGAAAGAAATCCACTTGATTCTTCTAAAAAAGACTGCTGAGGTCTATTTCTAGTAATGCCTTATTTTAAAATTGTGCTATTGCCATAGAACTTCTTGAAAGTTTCGATTAAAGAACTCTGCAGTTTGATTCTTAGTGCAGTAAAGAAATGAATACAAAGTAGTGAGACTCAGACTACAAAGTAGTGAGACTCAGACTGACTGAGTTATTTTGGCTAGTTCAATTAGTAATGAGTATATTATTGACCTCCAGGATTGCTCCATATAAACATAAGTGAATATTCCTCATTTACCTATTTTGAGACAGTTTATTCATCATTTGTCCTGAATTGTATGTTTGTTTGTAGAAATATTTTTGCACACCTAGCTCAACCGGCTATCCTTTGAATAAAAATCTCAAGGTGGTGATAGCTTAGCATTTAGAAATACGTGAAATTGTTCCAAATTACATGGTTCTTTCCAGGAAACTTCTTAAGAGACTATTTTGAAATAAATTGGTATTATAAAATAACTCGTTACAGTTTTTGTACAGGGTGAGGGTTGTGGATTGTGACCATCACTTCAACTGAAATCACTTTAGGTAGCAGTCTCTGTTGGCAAATCAAAACAGGAAGAACTATTTCAGTGACCAATAACCCCTTCGGTGTGCATATGGGTATGTCAGGATAGTTAAACCTAAAAAAGGTAAACCTAAAAAAAAAAAAAAAAATGTGCAATGACCCTTTAAGGCAACCTTTAAGAAAAAAAGTAGAGTGTTGATAAATGCTCCTGGCAAATCCAGTGTGAACTTAAGGTTACCCCTCTACTGCATATTATTACCCTGAGGCAACAGAAAGTGTTTCTGACCCTCTCACACTCACATTTACCACATATCTAATTTTCACACACTCTAATGTGTCCTGACATGTCTCTGGCTATTCAAATGAGGAGGTGATGTGCATATAGTGTTGTATTTGGACGTGAGGATGCAGTTTTCAGGAAGCAGAGCCACATGGATAAACAAATAGCTTGTTAGAAAGAAGCATGATTGATAACCCAAGGGCATTTTATCCTTAAAAATATTTTCCTAAAATGTAATTTTTCCATTTGATGCCTCAGGGTAACATTGTACAGTTATGCTACTTGTTAGGATAGGACCACGCTCAATGTTGGAGGTGTGTTTTTATGTAACCTGATGATCCTGATCAATGGGGACCAATGAATCTACTGATATTCACTGGTATTAATGGTTTATGCTGTAAAACAGCAAAAATTCTGTAATTATCAGAAGAATCCAACCTTACAGGAAATAGGCTGTAATATATAAACATTAATATGAAACATATTAAACTAACACTGATATAACACAAAATATATCACACAAAAAAACATCATTCAGTGAGGAGGTCTTTAGCTGAGGAGTAGGATACATTTGTATTATTTGCATTCGAAATCCGTCTGGCCTTCTTTTGCTTGTAGTCATGAATCTTTTCCTTTTTCTTATTAGTCCACTATGTGTGTCTCCTGTGTGTCATCTCAGTACCCCCTGTCAAATTTGTGTTTTGATTTATGCTCTTGATATACTGAAAACCAAAGTGTTCAATATTGAATGAATAAATAGGTCATTGCTTAGACTCTTCTTCTCACAACAGTTTGTTTCAGACTGTTTCTAGTCAATTGTGGCTGTTTCAATTTTCAAAATGTTCTTATATATCCAATGTCTATTTTGATAATGTCATTAATGCCATTTTCCCAATAACCACTTCATTTCATGATGCCACTTTTTAAGTGTTTACCTGTCAATCAAGACAAATTGAGAGCAGCGCCCACACATTCAGACAACCAACCATTTATTTAATTAATACTAAACACTCCGTATTTGTTTGTGTGTCCTTTAAATGAGAAGGAAACGTAAAAAGACATCATACATCATATAATCACAATGAACCAAACATGAGAAACTACCATCTGCATTGGGGGCCATGAAGTGTGGTTGAAAGCTTCAGAAACAAAGAAGTATGAATGTTTTTTTCAGGCTTTTGTTTTCAATGTCAGGAATGCAGTTCAAGCTTGAAAATTTTTTTTTAGGATGTTGGTCCCCAGGATTGAATGTTGAAAAGGAGCTCAAAAGTAAAATAATAATCTAGATGTGTAGTGTTAAGGAAGGAGGAGGGAGGTTTGTGTTCCTGTGCATGTCATTACTTCAAACTCAGTCCTATATTTCCCCAAAATATCAACAATGAAATATTGAATATAACAAGAGTTTATAAAATAAGATATGAGGTTTTCTCTGACTAATACAAATAATAATGTATTATTCCTGATTACACAGGAAAAGTCAGGTCTAAATCATTACTTCTCAAGAATGGTATCTATGCAGGTCTTGATGGATTTCATACATTCTATAATACTGGCAGAGCATCTTTCTATCACCCAAACTTTCCCATTCTCTCTATCTCTCACTCCGGACCAGCTTCACTCCCCCCTTTTCAGGACTTTCACCCGTCTACTCTTCACCAACCGGTTCCCCCTTGATGGGCTGGCCCTCAGTGTGGTCCTTGGGGTGTAGCCGGCCAGGCTCGCCACCTCTCCTCTCAGGCTCTGAGGTGCCAGAGCCCGGCGGCCCCCTGGGGCCTCCCCCTCCTCCCCCTCCTCCCAGTAGCCGTGGTGACGGAGAAAGGGCTCCAGCGTTGCTAGGCGATGGGAGAGCTCAGTGATGCGCCGGTGCAGCAGGGAGACTTCTCTGAACAGGTCGTTGACGGACTCGGACAGAGGGCGCACCCTACAGGACAAGCAGAGAAGTTCAGAGAGGTTCAGAGAACAACCCACGTTCATCAGGACACGACAATGACCGTTCCTTTTGTGTGGATGATGAGACAAAGGGCCCCTGGGCATAGACACGTCGAGGATCCCCACACCCCTCCTAAAACTACATCTGTGGTCCTTTTAAGCAGAACTCACACACGCCGACACACAAAACAATGAAATTTGTTGCTGTTTTGTGTCTCTGTGTCTCTTTGTGGTCACTTTGTGTGTTTTTGTGTCTCTTTGTGGTCACTTTCTGTCTCTTTGTGGTCATTTTGTGTCTTTGTTGTTTGTCTTTTGTGACACTCTGTCTCTTAATAACTTTGCGTTTCTCTGTTAGTACTTGTGATGCTGTAGTTGTTTTGCATCTCTGTGGTTGTTTTGCATCTATTTGTAGTTATTTGACTGACTTTAACACAAGAAATATCCTCTGTTACTCATAGAGTCTCAGCGCCAAGTCTGCCCATTCAGCAATTTCACCATGTGTATGGGATAAGCCAACATGTCAGCCAGAAAAAAAAAAATATTTTAATAGCAGGGAACAAAGTGATTAGGTGTATTTCCGAAAATGTCAAACTGTTGCTTTAAATTTTTTTGCATCTACAGTCCAATGACAACAAGACAAAATCCATTTACTGATGCAGATCGTGATAGGTGTTATGATATAAAAGCCCAAAACTAAATGGACCGTGTAGTGAGATTTACATCTCAAGAATGAACCTCTGCTTTCCTTTACCTTTTATCTCCCTACCTGTGATAAAAACACTGTCTACCAGAAGAAAGCTATACATGTCACGCTCTGGTAAATCCCTTTATTAACTTTTTTCCAGAGTAACCCATCATGTGCACCTTGTGTGTGACTGTAGATTGTAAACACCTTCTATGGTCTTAAAACTAGGGCTGCACCAATCCATATACAGTTTCTTTGTTAAAGTGTGCTATCAGTTACATCCATGCAGTTGCAGCCAGTTGGTAACACCCTGGAGTATCAAATTTTGGGGAAAGAGGGCACTGATTTGGATCAGGACTCTGTTTCTCCAGATACTAGCTCCAGGAGAAAAAAAGCTGAATTGGTGCATCCCTGATCAACACCCCCCAGCTCCCACAAACAATATAGAGGACTTGACCTCTGTGTCCCCAACGATAGCTACTACCCTGGATGGATAGACTGGGTGAGTTTGTGCTCATACAATATTTCTAAATAAATAATTAAAAAAAAAAAGAAGAGCACATTTTTAGACAAGTAGACAGTAAAAATATGTATTAAAGGATGAATAAAAAGGGGGAAAAATATTGCACAAAAATCAGTGGAAATTAAACATACTGCTTCAACAGGTCTGCTCAACATCAGTGAAGGTCATACAGAGTTATGAGGGACTAAATGATCTGTGAGACTTGAGGACAAATCTAACTAACTGTCATAATAGAAATATTAATGGGCATAGAATCAACAGTGACCAAAAAATAATGCAAAAGTCCCAGATATGTCTTTGAAGAAGTAATGTAGGTTAGTGACTCAAAAGGAGGCTGCTCAGACAGCACGGGGGGTATTGGTATATGTGTTTAAAGTTACCTGGAGTAGTCGGGCAGCAGTGTGCTGGGCTGAGAGTGCAGTGAAGTCTTGATCTCATTGAAGATGCGTTTTCCCCAGGCATCTAAAACTCTGGTCACACTGCGCACTGAGGCCACATTCACACTGTCAGCTGAAACCGAAACATGACGCCATCAGGTGCAAAGAAAACCAACCTGAATGAATCACCAAAATCAGAGAGGCACATATCTTTTAAGTATTTTAAGTTTTAAACAGTTATCTCTGTTAAGTTTCTTAAATTCTTGCAATGCATTTAGTTCAATGATAAATTATTCTTATGATAAAAAAAATTTGTCACTGTGACTTAAAGTACCTGTATCCCTAAACATTAGGGCCTATGATTTACCTCCCTCTCTGTAGTTCCAGTAGCCGTAATCCACTTCATTTTCCTCGCTGGCTGCATGGGCCCCAGTTAACATGGCAAAAACCATCAGCAACATCAACAGAGAGGGAGAGGCCATGATGAGCAGAGAGACACCCCCCCTTTAAAAAACAAAAAGAGAAGAAAAGGGAAAAACAAACCTTCAGGTGTCATCTGCTGAACATTTACAGATCAGAAAGAGCGTGAGATGGAAATTAAAGAAGTTTCGCAACATGTGCTCAACTCGAAAAACGCTAGAAAAGTCAGCAGCACACAGTTTTGGACACAAATCTGTCTCCAATTGTAGACGGTAATTGCTTTTACTCAAATAACTGAGCAAGTAGGAACTTTTACTTTACTTTAGTATATCCATTTACTACTACTTAATACTTCTAGTCCATTTGTTTAATAGTTACTTGTTACATTTCAGATTTCACATACAGAAAATATGGCCAATTAATTAAATATGATACATCATTATAAATTAAACTGACCCACTATTTATAGAACTGTTAAAACACTAAAGTGCCTCTTTTTCGATCATCAGTGTGATGATGAATGATATAATAATATCACAGCAACAGGGCCCATTCTGCATTATGAACACTTTTACCTATGATACTTTTTGTTGCTGTATACCTCTGTACTTTTTTTTAGACTTTTTTCCTGTGACAACTGGATCTATGTGTGTCTGCCTTGAGAAGAAGATGACCACAGTCCAACCTAGCAAAACAAAGGAGGTTTTAGGTTTTGTTTTGTTTTTTGTTTTTAACTCTGATCCTATGATTCCAGGTGTGGTTGGAAAAAAACAAGACAACTGTTATAAATGAGAGGAGGTGAAGGGAGGGAACCTAGAGAAGAGGACAACTAAAGAAAAAAAGCAGGATTGTATCCATATGACACAGTCCAGGAATCATACTGGAAAATAATGAGCTAATGACTCATTGTTGAGGTATTATAAATATTTTCAGATGTTATGAATTTGGAGGCTGATCAAAGGCACACTGAAAATAAGCTGAACAAAAACCTGGAACAGCTTGTTTCACATTTGGAAGAACATATCAAAAACACTGGAAAAATCAAACGACAAACCAGTGTCCCTTGCTATGATGAGTGTGGTTTGAGTTTGTGATGCAGCAACTACATTTTCAACTTTGCAAACTAACAGGGAGAAACATCCCTGATTGGAAACATTAAAAATGAACAAATGGGTCAATACTCACAAACTGATATGATGATGACACTTCAAGTCTGAGCGGGAGATCCTTCACCGACCTAGTCTGAATAGCAGATGACTCTGCTCCTCAAGCCTCTCCACTCTGTCACTGCCTTGCTCTTTTCCTCTTATTTCTTCCCTCTCTCTCTCTCTCTCTCTCTTATTTTCTGTGATGCTGTCTCCAGCCTCAGCTCACAGCTGTAATGTAACTGCAAAGAGTGTGGCAGTTCCAGTGCAGAAAGGTTTTAAAAAAACCTCTTTATTTGTGAAGAGCTGGTATACCTTTACACCCCCAAGACAAACCTAACTCTCTCTCTCTCTCTCTCTCTGACACACACAAACACACACACACACACACACACACACACACACACACACACACACACACACACACACACACACACACACTATGACAGATATGTGTGTTATTTAAAATAATGTAACCCACTTTTGTTCCTCCTCATCTTTAACCCCTTTATGGAACAGGTATATATACATCAGTGGCTGTAATCCCTCTCTGCTGCTGTATCAAATTTCTAAAGTAATATACTGTGGTCTCCACAAACTTGAGTTATAGACCTTTTTCATCTGTCTCCGCTTCCCCACCATCTGTCCTCTACCTTCACAGCAGCAGTGCAGTTCAGAGCCTCAATGCACCTTCCACTACAAGACTAAAACTATTACTTCTATATTTCAGAGGGAAATTCTGGACTCTTCACTCATCTACATTTATTTGAAAGCTGTGGCTGCACTGCAGATTAGGATTCTCATGCAAACAAATGATCAGTACGGAAAATATGATGCATTGCTATGCCCAACAGTATATACAACAGGTTATTTTGTTTGTGTTCTTTTGGTTCATAGTGTTTGTTTTATGACAGAACAGTCCTGGAATGACATTTTAAATTTGAAAAAGTACAGAGGTATTGGCAACAAAATAAAATAAAAGTATACGAAGTAAATGTAGTCAGTATGGAGATTGGCTCCCATCAATGTTTTATTGCTATGCTGTTCAATCATCATTATTGATTAATTTACGTGAAAACTGTACTTTACTGTCATATCAGGTTATATACTTTGTGGCAGTGGCAGAAAGAAAGCAAAGAAAAAGTACATTACTCAAGTGCTGCACTTAGGTACAGTTTCCAGATACTTGTCCTCCATTTTCATTTTATGCTACTTCTCCAAATTTCAGAGAGAAATATTGTATTAATTTTTCCAGAAGATTTATTTAAAACCTTTAGATATTTTGCAGATTCGGAATAGTAACAAAAATTCAATCAACAAATAAATTATCAAGTATTATTATAGAATGAGCTACCAAATGGTTTATAAAGTAGTTACAATCAGTCCTACATTCACCAGCTGCAACAATACACTGATAAGTACATGGATGTATCAACAGTTATAATCCAATGTATTACAGAATATTTGTTTATTCTGAAATGGACCATTCCACAGTCCTTTTACTTTTGTTCATTAGGAATAATTTGATGGTAATATTTACTTTTATTCAAGTACAAATAGAAATTTTGCTTGTATCATTTTTTCTACGATGTGGTATCATAAGCAAAAGTATATATTGTATTTATTAATTTATTGTAGTTTAATGCATAACAGTGTACCTTTGCGTGTCAAATATAATTAAATAAATGCAGTGAAGTAACAGATGAAGCAGAACTACAATGTGACAAAAATGGAGATACTAAGGCAAAGTTCATCAAAATAGTAGTGAACTACTTCGGAAAAAAATTGTCAGTTTCCGCCACTGGGAAGTTTTATTTTGTAGAAAGCAACTTGTTTTCTCTTTGCTCCATTTATAGTCGAAAGGAAGCACTGCAATCCCAGCTTATCTGTGTTTTTATAGTGAGTAAAGGATCTTGATACTTTACTCCCCAGGAAAGAGCAGAGATAAGGAGTGCAGGAGATGGGATATAAAATGGAATGAACTATTTTTTTCCTTGACTGGCATCCAGATGTCATTCCAGCTCTTTTTCTCTCTGTCTGTTTTCATGCTGTGGCTGAGGTGAGGTCAGAATTGGCCACCAATACAGTCAGAAAGAGAGAAGTGAGAAGGCAAAGAGAAGGAAGGAGGCGTAAAGGCAGAAAGAAAAACAGACAGACAAATGGGGTTAAATAATGATAACCACTGCACTTCAACATCTGTGCACCTCTCCTGGCAGAGTTACTGAGGTGAAGAAGTCACACCGCCAGCCACAGCTGGTGGACATTAACAACGGGCAATTTGTCACCTTCAGCTGAATTCCAGCCTAGCACACACACACACACACACACACACACACACACACACACACACACATGCACACACACACACACATACACACACACACACAATATGTTCTCACTCCTGCTTGAGTCTTTCCCTTCTTCTGTCTTAAAAAAAAAAAAAAAACAACAACTCATGATGAGGTGTATGCTCATGGCTCATGGCCCTTTGGAGGAAAGCCAACATTGTACTTCACCTAACATCAGACTGATGTAACAAAATAATGCAGCCAGAAATACTCCCTCTTAATACATAAGAAAAGCAAGCTAGAGACTGTGTTTGTACATTTCTTTTTCTACTGTACCCTTCTGGTGGGCAATGTCTTCAGGCTTTAGACTTAAATTTCACGAATCAAACAGAGTTGTAAATGTGGTTTTTGTGCTCTGACATTGCACTTTTGAGGAAGTGTCTCTAGCAGAAACAGGAAATACAACAGTGAACAAGACAAATTGAGAAACACAAGTACATACACGGAACAAAGCTGTTGAAAAAGACTATGAACAGCCCCCGATAAACACCAAAATATCAGCATGGAATCTCAACGATTTTCCTGTCTTTTCTTCATGCTGACTTGGATATTTATATTTTTTCTCTCTTCTATATGCTCAGGAATGGACACAGCAGGTAAGCCATTTGAACTATGTTCCGACTGACAAAGTATATTTTTACCTTTTTACCATATATTTTTATCACTGTGTAATTCTTGAATTTTTTGCAGGCAAAGAGGTCCAAATATGTGTTTCTGTAGCCACCTATCTTTAGTTTTGTGTCTAGAAATGTAAAAAAAAATAGTGGAAAATATAACAGTTTCCCAAAATCCAAGGTGAAGCAAGGTAAATTGATTATTCTGAATTCCACAGATATTGAGTTTATAATGATGAGACGATGAGAGCAATACAGCAAATCCAAACATTTGATAAGATAGAGCCACCAATTGTTTGGCGTTTCTGCTTTAACAATGACTCAAACAATTCCTTGGTCATCAAAGTTTTTACAGATTCATCTTCAGTCATTTGACTAATTGATAAATCAACCAATCATATCAGCTCTGATACTGACCTCTATATTACGTCCTTTCACAGATTTATCCATGGAAACAAGCGTCTTTGTGGCCTGTGCAGGTGTAAATCTCACTATTGATATTAAGGTTAAAAAGCCAGCAAACCAAAGTAATGGCATTATCAGATGCATCGATCCCTCCAAAAATCCGATATGTAACCATGAGTTTCGTGAAGAAAGTTCTGTGCAGTTGCAGCTGAAAAACCTAACCGTGTCAGGATACTACATCTGCCAGTATCAAACAGCCAATGTCCACTGGTTTCTTCAAGTGATAGGTGAGTAAGAAAAGAAGAGCGTATGAATGAAGGATGAAACTGAAAAAGATGTTTAGGGCAGTGAAGTAGCAGAAAAGAATTAAAACTAAAAAGACCTTGTGATATATGTAAAACAGATTTATTGAATATGTTCAGTTCATCTGTTGTTTCAGATTTTCAAATTGAAGGTGATTGCATGGTGTGATATTCCTATAAAGACTTCCTCTCATGTATATTCAAACACATAGGCTCTGGCATTACTAATGATTTTGTAATCAGATAGCTTAAACAAATAGAGTCTGTATTATTGTATAGGCAGTGGGTCCCAGCCTTTTTGACTTGTGTCCCCTTAAATTCAGTAATGTCATTTGTGACCTTCTCATAGGTTATGGTGAAGACCCATTAAATTTAAACTTTATGCATATAGAGGCAAAATTTGCCTGGAAATGCTGTTGTGATTTGCCAAATTGCAAATTTGATGAAGAAAACGTGATGTACTGGTGGGACAGGACGATTAAGTTGTAACTATACTCAAAACAAAACAGTTACAAGAGCTTTATAGCTGTGAAGAGTGGTGATGCTTGAGGGCAGGGTGAAAAGCCAGCTCCCATAAAGAGAGGGGGGAGACGCAATAATCTTTCAAATTGGGAAAATAATGCACACTTTTGGACAATTCTTCCAGAAGTGACATAAGTAATTTAGTTAGAAAAAAAGAACCTGAAAGATGAGTTTAGATCCTGCTTACTTTTTCACTTTCGCATGGCTGGGCAATCACAGCATGACGTGGGTATGAATGTCGACTTGTCTGTTTCAGAAAGTTAAAGAAACGTACAATTAGAAGAGGTGCAGGTGTAGGTTTTAGACTCAGGATAACAAAACAAGAAGCAATTTCGTTGAAGCATACTAACACTTTTTGCTGCAGGAGGAGAAGAAGATTATTGCAGTTTCTTTAATTCCTCTTGCATAAATCCCCTGCAACCCTGTTTCCTAGGAATTTTATTTAAAAAAAACTAGACTGCAACAGCAAATGCATTTTGCAGAAAACATAATCACTGGCTGGATTATGCTCAGAGGCAATTTATTTTGCAAATGAATGAAGTGCACATTTATAGACAGTAACAAGGTCGCAATCAGTTGGTTGGAATGAGTAGCAGGTGTGCAAACCAAAAGCCTTTAACACCGGAGATTGGGTGTGGTTAGGTGTCAGGCAACAAAAACAGTTTGGTTAAGGTTAGTCAGATCATGGGTTGTTGTTGTTGTTATTGTTATATAAATAAACACCTTGTGTCTGACATCATTGTGAACCTTATCTGTATGAAACCAGATCAAGACCTTATCTTTCCCTAACCTTTGCCAAATGCTGCGAGTGCCTAAATATAACCATAAAACTGTCTAATAGCGCACAATAGTGCACTCATTACAACTGGATAATGCACTAAAAGATTTCGGCGGAAGACAAATACTTTGTCTCTCAGCATTTTAATGATACATCTAGTTTTGTATTTGTCTTCTATATTGTTCGGTTTTTGACTTCCTAATACTTAAATTATCAACATCTTTTTACGACGTAAGTAGGAAATGGTTGCAATTATGTTTTGTACAAAGGTTATTTGCTGTTGCCAATTAGTAAATGAATATATTTCTGGGAGACAGGGTTGGACCCAAGATTATAAACACAAACAAAAGACAAAATGCTGCTTTGTACAAAGTCACTTAAATTGTGAGAAAGTTGGAAGCTGATTACCTGTGCAATGTTTGCCGGCAAGCAAGTTGTTAATTTATTTGTGAGGATTGACAGGCCCACAGAGGGCATGACATTCAGTTTGTTCATTTCTGGTGGGTCTTCATTGCTGGTTTGGACATGAGTAGTCAGCAAAAGTATCCAGTATTTCCCAAGAAAAACCTCTGAGAAAATTTTTAAAAAAACAACAACTACAAAACATAATTTTGTGTCGCAGAGGTGTATATTTTAGTTTCTTATCCCCTTAATCATTTTGTGACCACTTAAATTTATCTTGGGACTCCATGGGTTTTCCCAACCCCCTAAATTGGGGAACACTGCCAATGCAAGAAGAGATTAGTGGAATAAGACCAATGCTAACAACATATACAGTCGATCGAAAAGCATGCCAAAAAATCAACTGATCTTAAATATATTTAGCCAGTGGATTTGTTGCTTCACAGATGAGGAATTTCTCAGTCTACCTCTGCTGTCCGGTTAGAGTGAATTCCTGGCACAGACTAACATTGGACGGTGTGTATTTTCCAGATACCCACTGTGGGGGGCCAGAAAAGCTGAATGAACCAGAATTCAAAGTAGTGGGCATCCTCACTGGTGTGCTAGTGGTTTTCAGTATGCTCGGATCAGTGTATGTCTTCAGAGGAAATCGGGTAAGATTTGCCTGTTCAAGATCTGGCAGATGTTAAGAAGCAGCATGTTGTATATTTCTGATAATATCGTTATGTTACAGACTTCAATGGTGGTGTTATGACAGGCTTGAGTCTCTTGAGCTCCACATGCAGTTATGTACCGATCTCCTTTATTTACAGTTCTAAAGATTAGTGGACTCATCATTTAGTCAATTGACATAAAGTTAGTAAGCAACTATTAGAAAAATATTTACACATTTACATCATTTTTCAAGCCAAAATGCAAAAACAGTTCCAGCTTTTGAGGATTTACTGCTTTTTCCTGTTTTATGTGATAGTTAACTAAAAATCTGGTTGGACAAAACAAGATGTCACCCCAGGACTTAGGAAAATGGGTGCTGGGCAATTATCAGTATATTTTTAACATTTTCTAAAACCAACAAAAATGAACCAACTTAAAGCATAATTATTAGAATGAATTAACAACGGAAATAACCTATATTTGAGGCTGAAGATTATGCCTGGGCCAAGCATCAGATCACCTCAGCGTTTGGGTTACTTAAGATAACATATAGTATGCTAAACTGAACTAAAAAATAAAGAACATTTAAATCAAAGAAATTTTCTGGTTGAATCCTGAACAGATAAAGTTTAGTTTGCAGTGTTTTTTTGTGTACAGATGCTCTCTTTACAGGCTTCCTTAAAAATGTCCTCAGCTGGAGACAGTAGCTCACTCACATCCTGTTGTTTTCCTATTACTTGGTTGTAATACAGTCTTGTCTCAAGTGGGACATATGATAGCTTGTGAACCAGTAATTGAGCAACTGACAACTTTACTGTCTGGATTTTGGCCTCACAAGAGTCTTGAGCAGACTGCTTCCTTTGAGGTCCTCGTATTCATCTTCACACTAACAAAGTTCAGGCCTGGTCCTTTTGGATCTAAGTGTTGCCTTTGACAGGGCTGATGGTACAATACCACCAGGCAGACTGGACGACTGAGTTGGACTCTTAGACAGACTCCTATCTCTAGGACGAGAAAAACTTTGTCTCAGTCACTAACCATGACCTGCTCTACTTGGCAGCAAACACACACTGTTAGATCATCCTCTCAATTGGTGTTGTTTTCGTAGCTGAAGTCCAAAGGTGGGCCTACACTGTCCAGTCTGATTTTTTGGTAAATAATAATAATTGAATTCAAATATTTGATAATTAACTCACAAGACACAGAACTAAAAAGAGGGAACTGTCAGGGATAAATGTATCACGAAGAAGTCCACTTATACCCTGGTCTTGTTTGTGTGTCATTTAGTTTATGTCACTGTTCTTTCTTTTGATGTATTAAACTGCAATTTTTAGAAAGACCAGGTTACTGAATGTGACAAAACGGAAAGAAAACAAAAGCAGAACAGAGAAGAAAGGAATGCAAGAGAAATGGAGGAAGACAAAGTAGATGTAATATCTCCATCTACATCTTTCTACGCTGTAAGCAGTTTTTCTACTTATTGGTGTATGTAGACAGTGACATTACACTGGAATTAAATTTTACCACAGTATTCTTTTCCTCCATTATTCCTGTATTATATTCTCATTTTTATATTTTCTCAGACTCTAGAGCCTCGTCCCAGGTCCATTTACGATGTGTTGGACCACTCAGCTGCTAAGGGAGACCCAGACCCAGGGGAAGAGAAATCCAAGAAGGATGGACCTCAAAAAAAGGTCAGTATGAATTTTAGACGCTTTGTTACATTTCCTGTTATGGTTGATAACAATGAAACATGCAGATGGTTACCTTTCTTCTACTTCCTCCACAGAAAGAGGAAACCACGCAACACCAGGGTGAAGGTGTATTTGACTCTGTCTATGAGAACTTTTGAATCATAAATAATCTTCACCAGACTGCAATATTTATTGTATACCAGTAGCTGAAATCTCCATTTGCTTTGCTTTGTCATTGTCACTGGACAATAAAGGTTGAAAAAGCCTTTACATTCTCTAAAATACAAATGAAAAACCAAGATATAAGAAGTCTTTCTTACATGTATTTTTGAAATAAAGATACAAAAGTGTTGTCAGAAGAATGTACTTAAAGTAAAGTCTATATTAATGTTGCTCTATCATGTTGCACACTATTGGATTATTATTATGTATATATTTTCATGTAAGCAGCATTATAATGTTACAACTTGTTGCAGTGGAGCTAATTTGATTGTATTTACTGTATTGGGGGGGGGGGGTTACTGTATGACGATGTATCATTGCTTATAAAAGTCTAAATATGTACAAGCACCTCTTAGGCGCATCATTTGAGTAGATGTACTAAGTTAGTTTATACTGACTAAAAAAAATAAATCCTTCCTCATCACTCGATTGCTGCACTTTCTACGTCATCTCTCCTTATTTGGGCATGCCCCGTGTTACGCACGCTGACCAATTAAATTGCGAGATCTGGATTCTACGAGCCAATCCCGACGCTCCTGTCGGTTGGACTTCCTGTTTGGTCTGCTCCGTCGACCATGGCTACAGAGAGCGATTTTCTGGCGAGATACCGCGCTGTGTCAAATAAATTGAAAAAGTAAGGCTTTTAGTCACAGTAAAGGACTTGAA
This sequence comes from Istiophorus platypterus, assembly GCA_016859345.1. NCBI lineage: Eukaryota > Metazoa > Chordata > Actinopteri > Istiophoriformes > Istiophoridae > Istiophorus > Istiophorus platypterus. The sequence goes on along the minus strand of CM029114.1, from coordinate 15,384,444 downwards.
ACGGGCCAGAAAGTCAGGGATTACCGTGTCGTTCCTCGGCATCAATGTTAAAGATGAGTTCTACAGCCAGCTAATAAGCTAAAAACAACTGCTAGCCTATCATTAATGTCAGCGTCGCGTAATTAAACCAACGCCGATGCGTTTTGATCGACCTTTAACGCAAATATCATATCCACGGATTTTAAATTGCTCAGTCGAGGCTCGGGAAATGAATTTAGCTGAAATGTAAACGACGTGATTTGGCAGCTAACGGCGGTAATGTAGCTAAACCTGAGCAGCGCTGGTTAGCTAAGCACGCAGCCCAACGATACCTCATCTCTCTTCTCCTCAGCCCGATGACATTCGACTAAAGTTGACTCGTGTTAAAATGCGAACCGGACAATAACTTGGAAATCTGACAGATTTGTAATTCTCTGTCGTAGGCGTTTTCTCAGGAAGCCCAACGTAGCGGAAGCAAGTGAGCAGTTTGGTAAGTGACAGTTTTATAACCTGCTGTATAGCGTCAAAACGACAGCACTCGCTCAGTCTTTCTCCCTGTTTCTCCGGCGTGTTAATGGAAAACGCGTGTTGTTAAACATTTCCTTATCAGTTTGCTTCTCATGTGCTTTCCTTCCCGTCTTTGCAGGTCAATTAGCCAAGGAGCTAAAGCAGCAGGACTGTCTGCAGTATGCTGCCTTCTGTAACTTGGCCATGGCTCGGTGAGACAATTCCACCGACTTGATCCAAACTCTACACTCATGTACTTTATGCACAGGTTTTGTCATCCCCGCGATAAATTACATATTTTGTTGAATTTTTCTTTTTAGGTGAAAAAAAGGTTTTTTCGTTTTGTTTTGTTTTGTTTTGTTTTTTAAAACAAATGCAGCAAACGTTTCAAAATTACCGTTAAATTGTTTTCTAATTTTTACGTTTATGAAATAAAAGAAACAGTGCATTATCATTTTTTTAACATCTGTTTGCTTCGGGGGTTATATTTACTTCCCTACAGCTCAAAAATCGAAAAACTATGCAATTTGTACAAAACGATACAAGATTGACATTAGAAAGGCCCCTTAGTAGCAGTTAGTGTATTTGTTGCCATACACATATCTGGTTCCATAGAGAAAAGGTTTTCACAGTTTGGTGGCCTAGAGCTTTATTGGCCTGCACAGGGCCCTGATCACAACCCCACTGAACATCTCTGAGACGATGCCAACCGAGAACCAGACCATACCAGACCGGCATCAGTGGCTTACCTTACTGATGATGTTCTTGTGGGTGAATCGGAGTAAATCCCTGCAGCTAGATTCCAGAATAATGTGGAAAACATTGCCAGAGAAGTGGAGGCTGCTACAGCATTTTTTAAGATGCTCAGCATATCACATATTGGTTTATTGTTCAGGTTTCAACTGTTGTTTTGGCCATGTAGTGTGTTCCCATTCCTACCTTCACCTCATGAAAAAATTCTTTAGTAAATGTGCTTATTAAAAGAAAGAAAAACACAAAAACTCTCATCAGCAATCTCATCAAAAACTCACTAAATTAAAAAAAAAAAGTTAGCTTGTGCCCATTACAAGGTCAAACTTAAGTTTGTCACAGTGGACTGCAACATTGTCACCTTAAAAAGTGGTTTGGTAACCAGTCATTTAGATCCTCTCAGAAAGGTCTGGTCCAGTGAGTCCAGTAGTTATACTTGTACCTCCCAATACACCAGCACAGGTGGTCAGAGGTCTTGCTAATTGACCCAGAAGGAGCCTGTATCGGTCATGGGGATGACATGTTTAGTGTTGATGTGCTCCGTAGTGCATCTGTTGTTGTAACACTTTCTAAATGTCTTGACTGCAGGTGTGAGCAGACTCTTTTTAACGCTCCTGGAGAGGCCTTGGCGTTAACCGATGCTGCCCGCCTCTTTCTCATGTCTGAGAAGGAGAATCGGGCCCTGCAGGCCCCTGGCTTTGATGAGCACCTTCAGGCTGCACTCAACTGCTACAGCTTTGCAATCAAGGTACACCATGATTCTTAGTTTTTGATGACATTTTCAGTGCGTAATGCAAGTTGCGTTCTGAAAATATCTGGAAAAATGTGTGAATTTTGTAATATTTTGTAGTGATTTTTATAGAATATATAAACAGAATAAGGTTCTGCAGAATAGATTTTGCTGTACATTTCTGTATTGAGTCCACAGTGCTATAAAGACAGCGGGATAACGCTGATATATAAATGGCTCACAGGTGTACATTGAGATGAACCAGCCTGTGATGGCAGCCAGCCTGTGTCTAGAACTTGGCAATGCACTCAAGGTAAAACTTTGGATCAGAGCCTCAAGCTCTGAAGTCTCATAAGATGAATGACCTTGATTTTTGCTTCAAGTGTATATATTTCATATGAAATATTAATCTCAGCTCCTCCTTCTGTCTTCAATAGGAGATGAACAGACCAGGAGAGGCTATTGTTCATTATCAGAGGGCTACAGAGTTGCAGATGCAGACACCAATTGAAGCACTGCTATCAATGGGAGAAATAGCCACATGTAAAATTCTCACCCGTGAGTTCAGTCCGTCCAATCTCATCCGATTATGTAGGTGATTTCAGCAGTTGGAAGAAGAAAAAAAACTGTGCATATAAAGTTGATTTGACTCGACTTCTGCAGTTTTAAACTTGTCCCTTCTGTTTCTGCAGGAGACTATGATGGTGCTTTGTCAGTGTTCACAGAGATGCAGCTGATGTGTCAGGAGAGAGGACTGCAGCTACAAGGCACTAGCACCCCTGTTGGTAAGGTTGTACATTTATCTACAAGCTCGACCTGTTTCATATCATCTTGTGTGGACAATATATTAAACTGATCCTCAGTTATACATTTTAACAAATGGGGGCTGCATTCAGTATCTGAAAAACCAAAGAAAAAAAAATTTAGAACATTTTGATACTTAAGATGAAAAGAAGGGTGTTTAAACAAAATTAAGAAAAAGATTTCACGATCACTGTCTCAGTTTCTGCTTTATGTCATTGTTGGATTTTATTTGATCACATTGACCTGAAAACTGTTGAATAATGTACTCTCTTCATTCGTCTTGTGTGTCTTTTATTTGCTTAAAATTCTCCAAGGTGCATTTCTGGATATTGTTGCAAAATGTGAGATCTCCAGAGTACTGCTGCTGATGCTGCTTGAGGTAGATATGCTTATTTCATATATAAAGACAAGGTATTGCACATAAACCATCTACATGGCAATACCTTTGTAACTCAAATGGAAAATAAGCCTCCAACGAAGGAAAAACATATTTTAGAAAGTATTAATTAAACCTGCTCTGTAATTTTTACTCCACTTATAAAAATATTTTAGCACGGATACACAGTAACCTAAACACCGGTCAATATTTTAGTGCCAAACATCCATTAACTGGTCAAAGGGTGAGCCTCCACATCAGCAACGCAACCGAAAATATTGCATTACTCATGCTAAGAGTATTCATAATGTATCTGCATTTTGATTATTTATCCTACATCTGTAATTACTTAATGAGAAAAGTTGGATTGCTCATGCAGCAAGATTTAAATGGTCCAACATAACTGTTTTCCTGTACAGCCGCCACCTCAGAAGTTGTTATCAGAACATGCACAGACCTTGGAGAGATATGCGTGGGAGTCCTTTGACCCTCACAGCCAAGGTAAATGCACCTCATTATTTAACTATTTTAGAGCCATAAAGTATTGTTTATATTTTTACCATTACATACTGGGAATTCAGAAAATGTGTTATAAATCCTGTGAGCGGCATTTGTTCGAAGTAGTGTAAACATTGCTCTTATTCTCTCCTTCAGTGACCTTCTTGCCTGAGAATGTTTTCCTGCTCCTGCAGTCAGTAGTGGTGAGCTTCATCATCCATATACTTGTAAAGTTCACAGGATTTCCTGGGCCTTCCTGCCCTATATGGAAAAAATGATGTTCTTCATGGCCTTCACATGACAGTGATGGATATGTTGGAATTAGTCTTCCTTAGCCAGTGGAATGATTTTTTTTCTTTTTAATTATTATTTAATAATTATCTGCATCCTTTGCATTGGTGTCTGTGTTATGAGACTTGTCCCTGTTTCTTTCTGTGAGGCAGTCAGTATTAATAGATCCTGATTGTTAATTCTTAACTTTAATGTCTAATAAAAAAGATTCTGTAAGGCAACTTGTTCCGGATGAGCATGCTTTATCCATCTTATTGGGATAATTATAAGAGAGCATAAACAGTGACAAGACTCTGAGAACTTATCAAGGTCATCTGAATCTGTCTTTATGCTTTTATTTGTGCAGTGTTTTAACAGCAAATCTGTTTCGCAGATGGCCTGTCAGGAGAAAGACACAGAGTCCCTCAAGTCTCTTCAGACTGAGTTGTGGTGAGCATTTGAAAATGTTATTTCCATCACTGCTTCATTTCTTCTCAATCCTAATTTTCCATATTTATCAACTGTTTGTGGGTTTTTTTTCCTCCTCAGGCCACTTCTGACAGCTGAGCAGAATCACCTTCTCCACCTGGTGGTTCAGGAGCGCATAACACCGTCTGGTCAAGGCATTTAGTACGGCCCCGTTTTCACTCACTTCCTCTGGGAACGATACTTCGTATAATGGAACATTCCTGTTTCTGACTGGGTCTGTTGTAAGGCCTGAATCTGTGTTGTATTCAAAACTTCAGTGTTGTAACTCAGACAAATGCATGCAATACAAAACTTTGCCCTTATTAAGCAAAGCCATGCAGATTTAGAAAACTGAACGTACAGATTACAAATAGCTAGTACTGTATGTGGTTGTAAAGATTACTGTCAGAATGCTAACTGAAGACTAAATTTAAATGATTTATGATGAAATATTTTGTGCTCTTACCCGAGTGAAGGCTGAGAAACAGGACCAACTCATACATATTTATTATGTAGATTCTAGAGATATTTGGGTCTTGTGGTATTTAAAGTAGTATAATAGATGAAACATGAATGCCTTGTTATAATTTGTTTTATTAATAAAAGATATGGCTTCTATTCCAATGTCATTGAAAACATAAGCTTCTATTGTATAGTTCTGTAAGTTGATGAAATGAAAAACCATTGTCCTCCATCCCTGGTTCACGTTATGTTCACTTGTACAAATTACTTGTACTTAGGATAGCAGCCAACTACAGACACAAAATCAAACATGATTTAAAAAAAAAAAACTCCATATAAAATGTTACAAAAATATAATGGTTACAATGTACATAGATTAAAAAAGGATGCACTATACTTCATCATAAAATAATGATACATGTTTAAAACTAGCTGTACTGTAAATTAAAGCTTGTCTTTCCTGATTGTTCAAGTTCAGCAACAGGAATGTAGTTTTGCCAACGGGCCTACCATCTCAGACACAGTATTACATTTCTCTTCTTCACTCTGGAAACCTGCAGTAGTAGCTGTCAGCCTAACAATGGGATTATATAGGATGATAGGTAATGGGAGCTATCTAAAGGGGGGCCCTTCTCACACCAGTAACTTTATGTTAGGTTCCATAAGCAGTAATTTTGACATTTTGGGTATCTACGTTTATTCGCTCTCTTGATGAGCAGTAGATGAAAGAGTCAACGTCAGTTGATATTGAGATTTAGAGATGTGGGTAGGCAGATTGTGTTACCCTCTGTCAGGGCCAGGCGAGTTATTTCCCCCTGTTTTTAGTCTTTATGCCAAGCCAAGATTAACCTGCTGGCTGTGGCTTTATACTTGGACACATAGATTGTGTGTTTAGTGTGTTAATGATTGTCTCATCATTCTTGCCAGGAAAGCAAGTAAGTGTATTCATCAAAATGCTGAACTGTTGGGTGGGCACGAGTCCTTCAAACTTTAATGGGACTATCTTTAACAGTCAATGGAAATAACTGATTTATTAATAATTTCATAGTGCTATGAAACTAGCACTTGGATCACATCCACATAATCACAACCATCATTTTGTACACCATACTGCCCCAGTAAAAACAACTGTTTACAGAAAGTTTAGTCCTTAGTGTGATTTTAGTATGAGATCAATTTGCCTTTATAATCAGAATATAAACAAATGGCTCTTGTTAGTGACTGAATGCATAGCCCCCATTTTTGTAGCAGCAGGTGTAGATAAACCATCTGAAGTTAGATTTTTTTCTTCCCCTTTTTGTGTTTCTTTAGAAATTTTGAAGTAAATCCCATATTCTTAATTACCCATATTCAAACGAATATGATCCCGGCCCCTGCCCACATTCGCTTATCTCACTCGCTTTTCTTCCGCAGGACGAGGTAGATGATTGCTAAGAGGAAGGTGAGGACAAAAGAGATCCAGGCTAGGACATAGGAGTGTCCATACCCGCCATCGTTTTCCTTGGTGTGAAGCTCAGCCGTGTAGACAGATGCTGCTATCATTATACAAAGGCCTGAAGGAAAGAAGACGGGAACATTGTCACACGAACCCAGACAAGGCAACTAATAAGTGATTACTTTTTCTATTATAAGATACCGCTCATGAACAGCAAACGGTTCAGATCACAGTGAAATGAGAAACATGACAGTTTCCCCTTACTAATTTTCCCAATCATATAAACTCACAAAAATACATGTCAAAATACCATTACCTCTGCTCTGTGTACACTTGTTATGTACCAGTAGCAGTGCCACTGATAATCCATATTTAATCCATTTAATTTAATTGTAATGTGACAAAATTCTCTTATGAAGACATTCAGTTTTAACATTATCTGTCACAGCATATCTAAAACATTTAGCATTTTTTTTTAAACGTGATTAATTACTAATAAAACACCTAAGTGGTGTGAATGTGACATTTTTGGCCTTGTACCAGCCACTTAAATGTGAATATTTGCTTATTTTTTATAGACTTCAACAATAATAAACTCTACCTCTGGGTTTTATACTCTTGGTTGGACAAAACAAGCAATTTAAACAGGTCAACCTGAGGTCTAAAATTTTGATGGTCATGTTTCACAATTTTATGATTATTTAATTGACAAACCATTCATAATGAATTGGGAAAATAATCAGAAGATAAACTGATTAAGAAAATGCAGCCGTTATTAAAACATTTACAAAAAAAACACCCTCAAACTACCAGACTATCTTCAAAGACTTTTGAACAATCACTTCTCCTTCCCTGCTGTGTAAAGCAGCTTCTCTTGCACAGATATATTATTTGATTTCAGACAAATTTGAATGATATTTCTCACCCAATTCAACATCCTGTTTCAACCTGCAAATACTACCAAGCAATACATTACATTTACATGTGCAATATGCTCTAAAAATGCCATCTCAATGTGATATTTAACACAGAGAGGCTGAAATTTAAGAATCTTCAGTCATCAGATAGAAAGATTCATAGACACCTACAACTAATCCAAAGACACTGGCAGTCACAGTTTAATCTGCTGCAGAGATTTTCAGTCCTGTGCCATCAAAGCCTGAGACTGATTGAAACCTGCCCAGTTGAGCTAGTCTTTGGTTGAACTGAAAAGCTGCACACTCTTTAAGTTTGATGGCACGAGTGAATAATCACTGATCTATAGTACACCCATGATAAACAGGTTAAATGTGGAAAAGCAGTCTTTCCTCTCCCTGTCTGGAATAAAATGACGCTTTTCTCACTCAAAAACTGAGCTTTCCCGTGACTGCCAGTGTGTATCTTCATCCAGATAAGCTTTGATAGATTTCCTGTCAAATGTAATATTTCCAAAAAGAAAAAAAAGGATATTGTTTATATGATAATATGATATTGTTTAGGGATCGTGAAATACACTCCTTAATCCACACTCCGTAAAACTAAACAGTCTGCTCAAATAGCTTGGAAGCTGAGAAGTGTAATATTTAGTCCTATCAAATTAAAGTCTCAAAACACTGAGGTTTCACAATGTTGTGGTCATTTGTTTTCAAGGTTTTAGTAAACATCCTCCATAGAAATGTAAAAATCTTAGCTATGAGAAACAAGCATATAGATCTGTATTTCTTAAAGCTGTAGGTCAGACATTGACTCTGTTACTTGTTACTTACAGGCGATTAGCTGTAAAATGCCGGTGAAGGTGAACCTGTGGCCTTTGGGCAGGGTGAACAGCTGGGCCAAAAACACAAACAAAGCCAGGATGGTAAAAATACAAGCCAGCACTGAGGTGGCCTGCACTGTCTGGAGATACTGTGCATCTGCAAGTGAGCAAAACAGACACACAGTCGGGCAAAGATCAACATTAACACACAAACATATTTCCATGAAGCCTGAAGTGATGTTTAAGGTCCGTATCTACATTATAAGTATTAATTATTTCCAAAATATTACTAATAACTTTTGAATATTTTTTTACTACTGTACTTAAGTGTTTACCCTCTGAGTGGTCTGTCAGGTTGGTGTAATGCCAGACTGAGTTTTTCAACTCCCACTTGCCCCACAAGTCAGTTGACAATGAATGAGTGACCCACCAGGCCTGAAGAGACAGAGGAAGATAAAAAGAAAAACACCTATTAAAAGATATAAAATCACATACAAAGGTCAGATCACATGTAAAAAAAAAAATATTGAAAATTAAAACATTGTAAAGGTTTTTGCAGATTTACCGTGTCAACAAATGTTTAAACTTATCTTCCCCAACGTAAACTCACATGAAACCTGTTGTTCATCTCAGCTCATGTGTTTGTTCAATGAAAGACCTAGAGAAATAAATGTCCACTCACGTTATCAATGGTGGCCACCAGAAGCAGGATGATGGTGGTAATGTGCAGAACAACGATTCCAGCAAGCATCAACATTGTGACCTTCTGAAAACTGATAACGGGGGAAAGGCAGAAGGATGCACACCATTATTTAGTTTTCCATGCGCGGACTTATGTAACAAAGGCTTGCACATGAGGAAGCATCAATATTCACACACACACACACACATCTGTCCCGAATAAACACCGTCTCAAACAGATATAAAAGAAACACTGGGGAAGGAAAGCTGTTGCATGCAAGTCCAAACTCGCCCCAGAAATCCTGAGTACACATTTTTGAACAGCAAAACATCTGATGTCGAACAAATCACAAGTTCCTGCTGAGACATCGGTGCTTTTTAACCCTCCTTTTAAAAACCCATTTCCTAGAGTTTAAGCGGCCCCGGCATCAGCGGGAATCCTTCTCCTCGTCCGCCCGCCCGACGGCCGGGTTTTCGTGGCTCTAGTCTGGCTCAGCCGACAAGAAAGGCGCGTTTGTTTGGACGCTGTGGGGGCATTTCCCTAAAAGGTGAACTCAGTCAACAGCCTCTAAAAAAGAGCGCGAGAATACGACGACAGAAAACAACAATAAACACACCTCTTATTTCTATACCCAAATATAAACATTAGGGATGATTCGACTCCATGTGACCCGACAGCTTGAAACCGTGCGTCCTTTTAATCATTTCCTTTTTTTTTTTTTGTTCTGTAGAGTCCAGTAAAGTAAAACCAGTAAGCAGTGGCGTGGATTTCCAGCTACTCTTGGAAGAATTGTACGGATTCAAAAAGAATAAAAACAAATGAAAGTACAAGGCGCGCACACGCACAAGTCGTGCGTAAGAGCGTTCCGCGGAGGACGGTCCGTAAGACACGACTTGATAAAATGTAAACATGGTGGATAAACGTTACCTGAAAGCGCGTTAACGCACGGCCCGGGAGTTATTTGGGAATGTGAATCACGGTGGACCCACCCAGATTTGAATCCACAGCACACACATCAGCCTGTTCCCCCTCTCCAGTCCCTCTCCCCCTCACCAAGCCCCACCCAGAATGTTCCTTTCTTTTTTTTCCTTTCGTTGAAATGTCCGTACGAAGCCCCCCCCCCCCTCCTCCCAAAACAATAAAAAAATAAAAAAATCCAAACTGTGCTTAAAGAGGAGTGAAGTCTCCGGAACCGTTCGCTGCCACATGGATGCTTAACACTTTAAAGAGCCGCAGAATTATTACTCTTTCTAACCTCGTTTTATTCTTCAGGTATTTTCCCCTGCAGGCTGCTTCCAGATGATTTCTCTTTAGTTCACCAGATCACCTCGGTGTCTCATCTTCATAACGCCCGCAACAGCTAAAGCTCTGCAGTTTTTTTCATATGAAAAATAGATGTAATTTTGGCCATGCGTAAATATGTCTTGCAGAGCAGCTCTTGCTTGTGCTTTTTGGCTATTTTCACACACGCTCTGGTTCATTATGCACATAAAATGACTCCTCCAAAGATGGGACGTTAAGAAGCGACTGAATGAGTTGTACAGTACGTTCTGAGCCCCCGGACACTGGAGACATCTTCATCTGTTTGACTTGCGGTTACACTCTGATTGTGACATGAAGTCAAGCAAGTGAAAAGTGAAACAAGATACTGGCTCGTGTGGATTAAGTTTTGAAAGCTTTCAGTCTCCTGACATTAGAAGGTGTTAAGTTTTGACATCCTGGGAACAAGAAGTGTCTGATGTGTGACCAGCTCAAGGTGGACAGGGACCTGTGTGCCATCACGATGAGATCCTCAGTGAGATTCCCACCGTCAAATACCATGATAGTCACATTTTTTTTGTGCAAGTAAAAGCAAGTCTGGCATTCACAAAATAAACCCGTGTGGAAATGAACTACAGCGTCTCCATAAAAAAAGCCTCAAACATAATCACATTGTCCAACCCTGTTTATTCTTTAACTGAAACCCATTTTAATAGATGAGGTTAAATCTCCCCCTGGGTCCACATCCGACCTGAGGGAGTGCTGAACAGACACAGGAGACAATTAGAGTAATCTGCCGTTGCACAAAATGTTTAAACCTGTCTCTTCCCGCTTTGCTGGTATTCTCCACATGTATGTTGCAATGTAGACAGACCCCATTCATGGTGCCTTCGATAATCCAAACCCACAATGATTTTTAAAAATTCTATTTAATGCACCATGTGTGTGAAAACGTGACACCAGAGAAATGTAGATATTTGCAACACTTGGCGTGCAAAAATACCAAATATCTATCTATCTGTTCATCTATAGATCTATCTATATAGACTGATACACTGACATTTGAATGATGACTGACATACAAATCCTGCATAATTTCAAGGGGTTTAATGACTCATGCATTGACCTGAGCACCCACTGGCATTGTAATTCATATAAAACTTGTAGGAACCATTTTCTGACACTTACAGACTAATAAGTTGACACTAGAACGTTTAGTTTTTCCTCTGTATGTCTGCCTCTTTTAAATTGGAACACAAAAGGGAAGGGGTGAAAGGAAAAATAGAAACTTACATTATTGATGGTGGCTGCCAGAGGCAGGATGGAGTTAATTAATATACTAGACTCTTCAGATAGAGACAAACTGTCACAGTGTAACCGCAGACTGTCGTACTTTAAATAGACAGGTGTTATCATTGGCTGTAGTCAAATAATACCCTACTATTAGGGGCTTAGTTGGCAGACAGTGCACATCTGGTAAAGCCTTTTATCACCTGCCTCGGATGAGTAGAAAACACAAGTTATTATGGGTCTTCTCATTTCAACAAAGGAGCTTTATAGCAGAACATTAAAACATTTTATATTTCTTTTTTTTTTCTATTTTGTTTTTTGCTGGCAGGCCCCAGCTCATCTCTGCCTCCGTCTTATCTACCCTCAGACTGTGGTTTCTCACTGAAGACTACATGGACTAACGAAGTCTTGATCCACGCTCTACAATGGCTGCCTTATACTCCTGTAGGTGAGGTGAGGATAGATGCCATAATTGCTTCCTTTGCTCTATCACTGACCACTCCCTCATTTGTTGACATTACAGATTCACCCAGCATGAGCAGACTAACCTGGGAATATATCAGGAATTATACCAAAACTTTCCCAATCAGGTCATCTATGTGTGTTACAACAATATGAGGCAAGATTCAAATATCCTGTTCACATGGCTAACAGCTGAAAACAGCAAATAACAGTATGTGCAACTATTGTGATTTAAGTACAAAAGGAAGGGGGATATCATTTCCTCTGGTTTGGCATGGGCCTGCATTGAAGGCTCCCCTCTCCTATAGCTGTTTGTAATGTTTCATCAGCAGATCGAACAATTTTAAGGTGTTAACAGAGTAAAGGCCTTCTCTGAAAAACGGAGAAGGTAATCTAAAAACACTTACCGCTGTTCTAAAGGTATTTCCACATCTCTCAAAGATGAAATCATAATAATCGAAGAGTCCCTGAGGGTTCTGTAAATACACACAGAACACATGTACATGTTGTTTTGAGGTACTTTTTAATTTTTTGGAAAATTGGATGCTTAGCTCTGGGACTCCAGTATAATTGTATGATATGAGAGGCACAGACTGGGCCTATGTTTTGTTAAAATCTAGTATATGTGGATCAGACCCACTGAAAGCAAATATCTCCTTTAGAGTGAATACATTTCTTGCAACTTCTGTGTTACATAAATTTTTGCAATGGGCGCTGATAGACCCATTTGTGTAAGTCTTAGTTTTTATTACAGTACTGCTGAGATGAAAATCATTTAAGAGCTATATAATTGTCAGAGGGTGTGGGAAAATAGACCAGGGGAAGTATTTTCTGCAGGCAGTAAGTCTGAATAGAAGTCAAGATTGAAACCATTATATCTGACCCCTGATGGTTTGTCATATCCTCGCAGTGAACACTGAGTGGGTGCTGAGCATTTCTCATTCCCCTTTTATGCCAATTCTAAGTGAGTGGGGTTTTCTATTCCTGTCAAAACATGTGGGCCTCTGCAGAAAGTACAGTCTAACATCCACTGTTTAGTCCATTGGAAAGATATTATACAGAAGGAGCCGCTGCTGAAAGGACCTCATTTAAGATTGTGATATCTTTCAGGAATAAATGCTGATAATAATCTTATTTCTAACTTTGTTGTGATTCTTTTTTTTAATTTTGTGTACAGAATTTATATTCTGTCTTGGGAAGTCCCTCGTCTACTTAGATATTGTCTTAACAAACTATAAAATGTTTACACACAACCACCACACCACCAAACTCAAACAATCTCAGACACAGATCCAAATTTTCACATATTTCTCAGAGAGGCTGATACTCAGTTTTTTCCTCTTTTGGGTTCAACCAACACAAACAACAGAGGGCGAAGGCAGTCACACTGTGCTAAAGTTGATGCCCAGAAAGCGCACATCTTCCCACAACAAATCCTATTCCCCTTCATGGACTACACTCCCCAGCTCCCAACTCTGCACAATTCCTTTTGAAGTCACTGCACATTCCCATAACATCCAATCGATTACCACAGCCGTCACTGCAGGATTTAAGCTCACAAAAGTCTGAGCTTTTCGGATTAATTCCAGAAGCTCTCGTTGCCTCTGGACACACAGGCTTACACCAGTCTCATCCTGAAGCAGCACGCTGCAAACCTGCAGCAGCACAATAACCAACGATCTCCACCGAAGGCACACCGGCTCTCCTCCTCTCCAGTATGTCATGACTCAGACCTGCAGGACTTCCTCGTCACCTTTCATTCCTCCACCTCATATACGCATTGCTGGTCTGTAACTGCCACTTTTAGCCAATTTCGTCTTCAGCAGTGATTCCCAACCTGCTGTTCAGGAGCCCCACAAGGGGTCATTAGATAAATCTGATGTGTTGTAAGACATTCAACAAGACAAGGAAACAGAAAAAATGCTTGTCTATACTAATATATGATTATTTTTTCAGACTTGAATTAAGTGACATGTCTTTACGGGATATATTGGGTGAGAAAATATGAAAATATATATATCGGCTGACCATCAGCTCTAAACATTGTGAAGCATCTTAAGTCTCAAATTCTGAGGTACGGTATTGTGAGATTTAAAGAATCTCAATAACTGCCACGTTATACATTATGAGGATCCTAAAATACCCCATCATGACCTTGACATACCTCTAGGGCTAAAATTAATGATTCATTTTATAATTGATGAATCCGCCCGTTGTTTTCCCGGTTAATGCTTTAGTCTATAACATGTCTGAAAATAGTGGGAGAATAAGCATCCTGATGACTCAGAGAGCAACGCGACAGCTGCTAATGTCCTGGTTTGTCCGACCAACTCTAAAACCCCAGAGATACTCTCTTTAAATGTAATGTATATATATCTATATATATAAAGATTTATGGATCTTTTAGCTCGGAAATGACTTAAATAATTTTTCTGTTATCGGTTAGTTGTCGATTATTTTTCTGATGACGAATTAATCGACTAATCTGCTTGCGTGAGGGTAAACTTACCAACGGGCCCTTGAATAGATCGATGGCTGCCAGTGATTGAACGGGCCCGGACGTCACCGATAATCAGAGCTCGTCACGGCGCTCGCTCCGCCCGTGCGGCGTCCACGCGCTAGGGGCCTTTTAATTGGCTCGTGCTCGATGACCCCTAATTGATCGCGCTCTTGTTCGATCGACGCCTCCCGCTCGCACGTGAGCAAAAAGGCGTCAACAATTCCGGCGATGTCTCGCGAACAGGAAAGAGAAACGACCTTGTTTTTATTCGTGGCTGCGGTTTGTTTTCACGCGTTTCGGGTTTGTCACCCGGTGAGTTTGGGGCGGACCGGGGACGGGTTTGGTACGTACGGGGCCCCCCTGCGGGGAGGACGGGGCTGGGTTGAACAGGTGATCGGGGGCGCAGATCCGGGCGGAAGCGACCGGCCGGGGCCCCGGGGGCCTCGGCTTGGATCCGCTGCCTCTCCCGCTGAGCCGAGCCCGTATTTCGTTGCGCCGAAAGTCGATAAAAGCGGCGGCAACTCGGAGGCCGGCGGCTCGTCCTGGACCGTCGGTAACGTCAGCGCGGGACCGAGGGCCTCGGCCCCGGGCCCCGAGGGCGGATATCAGGCATATTATCCAGGTTAGACCAGGTTAAAGGGAAACTCCAACGAGTTTAATATCAAACCCGTGTAAGGGTGTCGGGAGTCGATGGAGTTCTCTCTTGAGAGATGCGGGGCCCCTCACTCGTCCCACCTTCTTTATTTACATGGTGTTTTATTTCGTTTAGGTCTCCATGGGGTCCAGGGTAAGGTGATGGGCCCATCATTTGACTCCAGCCCACATTTCTCAGAGTGGCTGGCTATGAGGCCTTTGGTGCTGTGTGATGAGGATGTCATGACCTTCACCGCCTCAGGACAAGGAGTGACACAGCTGTTGGTAGCCAGAGGTATGATATAATGTAATTTTAATTTATGAAGGTGGCAGAGGTGTTGGATGGACTGTGCAAATGGAAGGAAGGGCCATGGTCTTGCACGGGATCCCTGAATTTCTTGCAAGGAAATGAGAGGAAGCTATTTGCTTTGATTTCACACAGCAAGGTGAATGACTGTAATGTATATTTTCAAAGATTTTATGTTCACAGATTCACTTTTATGCTGGAGAAAATGAGCGTCCCAACAGCGAAACTTTGAGTATACAAGTAATTTACAGTTTACATGAAACAATAGGTGTCGTAGTGGTGGCGGCCTCATCCCTATAGTAAACCACTGATCTAATTAAAAAAAAAAAATTAAATCGAATGATAAAGCTGCATTATGTAGTTTATCCAAAAAAAAGTTAGACAGTGGTGAGAAATCCCAATTCATACTTACCCAGAGCACAAGATAAAGTGTCAGTTGCTAATTTTGTCCAACTCGGTCTAAAACTTAGAAAAATAAAACATTTTAGATACACTGATCTAAAACAAAGAAGATAAACAAATCCTTACCCTTGTGAAGCAGGAACCAGTGGATAATTAGTACTGAAGCTTTCTAAATGCTCAAGCTAAGAACTGCACTATTAAAATTGTTAGTTTATTTTCTCTGCGAATTGATGAATCATCCAGTCGTTTCAGCATTAAAATCGGCTGTTCACCATTTTCTCTGCACAGAGGGAGGGTCTCCTATCTCTTTGTCCCAGTTACCTCCATACTGTGGGTACTCGGTGAGGACCTCATGGAGTGACCTTGAGATGATGGTGCCTTATGATGCATGTTACATTATACAGGAGGTACCAGCAGCACAAGCATTATTACTTCCACCATAAGCTGTTCCCCAGTCCTGTGCTCATCTTCACCCCCTTATTTTTCTCTCCATCAGAATGACAGCTATGTGTTGCCCATGATGTGGTGGGGGAGCCCTCTAAAGCTCTCATGCCCCGTGCAGATGCCCATCCCTGCACCTTTCGCCCTCTGCTCCCCACATGGCATGGCAGTGCAGATACAGGGGCAGGAGCAGGATATACCACTGCTTGGAGTCTTGGGTATGTTGGCTTTAACGGGGTTTTAATGCTGAGCTGTTCAGTAAATTGATGACTGTTAAGTTTTTGTACTTTTAATGCTGTTGCTTTTGACTGTATGCACAATGGTAGATAGCCTAGAATAAGAGAATCCTCCTGGATTACAGTGTGAATATTAGGATATGTTAGATCAGAATACAGTATATAATCTAGAAATCAGTGTTTGTCCTTTTAAGTATATTAAATTCTAGATCTCAGTCAGTTTTTGGTTTTAGAAATCTTACATTCTGTGGGTAAAACCCTTTTTATACTTTCTTTTTTTTAAGCCATATTGCAGTAGTACATTTTTTTTTTTCTTTTTTTTTAAGGATCAGTGCAATTAAAGTTGACTATGTTTTATTTAAAAAAATAAACGAGGGAGTCAGTATTTTATTCCTGGCAGCATGCAGAGAGCTTTAAAACAGTGTTTAGACATTAATTTTGGCAAATAAAACCATGACCTCCTTTTTTTTTTTTTTTTTTTAATGGGTCCATACTTCTCCAATAAATTTTAAGGGACATTTCCTGGAATGAAATACCACATGTAATCAACACTAAGCCAAGGTAAAACAGATTCAGAGCTCTGAAACTGATTCAAAGCTTTGAGACAGTTATTCTGGGAAGTAATATGTTCTAGAGGAAATTTGGGAGCCACACAAATGTTAAGTTTAAATAAAACATATTTTGAACTTATATAAATATTTCACATTTAATATTTTATTTATTTGATTAGGAGTTGAATTGTATGTTTTAATGTAATTTTATTTAAATGGAGCAGTTCTTTCAGGGGAATTCCTTTTTGAAGATTTAAAAAAAAAAAAGATTTAACTGAATATTCCCTGTAATTACTATTATATAGATCTTTCTAGCGAACTTCCAAGGCAACTATGAACTGTTCAACTGAAGAGTTACTCTTTTCGTTCCCTAAATGAAGGTCTAATGCTGTTTCAAAGCTGTTTCCATGCTGCAGTGAATATAATTTTGGTGGTAATGTTCCGATCCTTTATAAATTATTTGCCTTGTGGGCCGAAAAGTGGTTGAATTTAAATATAGTGAGTCTAAAAAATGCTATAATTAGTGTATGTTTTTAACTTTAGTAAACTTCTAAGATAACTACAATCCCCAAATATCCCAGACATAACTTACTATCCTCAGAAATGCGCTTTTATTAACTGAATGAGACTGATTTGAAGAACGTGCTTTACATGGATCTGCTTCACAGTGAACGGAGACTGGGGTCCACTTGTATCTAACGAGTGCGCGCTTCGTATTTTCTCCCAACCTGACGAGCTTACCTTCTTCATCCCCTACACTTCTTCTTGTATCGGTAGTGGAGTAAGTTTTTGAAATGTAGTGTTATTCTGGCAGTGTGCTGGATAGCACCAGTAATGTTTTTATTTGATGTTTTGGTGTGTGGTTTGTTTTGTTTGTTTTTTCTTTGTTTTCTCTTTTACAGGAGGGACTTCATCTCCATCTTACATTAGATGATCAGGAATACATCCTCTCGTGTCCAGTCAATCCTGAGTTTCCTTACATCCCAGGTCCTGTCAGCCCTGCACTCACCTCTCTTCCTCCCCCTCAGCCTCAGCCTCCAACCACAGAGCAGATTGCTCAACATCCAGACTACTCTTACTACCCATACCCTGGGCTCCAGTACCCCCAGCTTCCACAGGTCTACCCTCCTGGCCCACAACCTGTCCAACCCCCCAAGCCCACTCCAGGCAGTCCTCCTGGGCCCCAGCAGCAGCATACCCTCTACCCCACGGGGCCTAGCAAGTTGCCTTACTCTCCTGGAGAGCACCCAAAATACACCCCCTCTCCTTACCAGCCTCCTGCATTTGTACAAGCTACATCTGCCCCAAATCATAGCCTAGCACAGGATAGTCATTCCCATCAAGTCTCTGAATCACCTCTCGGCCCTTCTCAATTTCTGTCCGGTCTGTATTACCCCTATGTGCCGTTCTACTACCCTGCAGTGAACCCAGCTCTGACCCCTGCTGCTGAAAAATCTACTACTACTGTTCCTCCGGCTACCCATCCACCCAGACGTCCAGCAAGTTTTTATTACCCTCAGTATTATTTTCAGATGCCTTATCATCCTGCACCCACTGCAGCACAAGTGACCCAATCCCTTGCTCCTCTCCCTCTCAGCCCACCTTCTCCTCCTACCCCTTCTCCACCGAAACAACCCGGGGGTCCACAGCACCAAGCTGGTCCATATTATCCACCTGATTTTTATGGCTTTTACTATCCTTATGGAACAGATTTCTACCCAAAACCTGTTCTTGAGATGCCACCCCCCTCTGCTCCTGCTCCTCCTACCACAACTACCAGGATTATGGTCAACAAACAACCTATCAGTCCCAGCTATCCCTCTGCCCATTTTTATCTCCAAAGACCCATTTACTTCCAATCACCTCTGCTGCCTGCCAAAGAGAAACCTCAAACAATTCCTCAGGAGCCCCAGAGACCTGCTGCTCCACAAGCCTACTGCCCTGCTTACACTCACACCCTTTGTAGCCCCTACTACTACCCCTATTATCCTTATTATCATCCTCTCTACCCACCACACTACCATCCATCTTACCCTCCTGTGCCCCAGTATCCGGAGATTCAACCATTGATGACCACAAAAAAACCTTTCACAACCACTACTACTACTACTACTACTACTACTACTACTACTACTACAACTTCCACCACCTCAAAGCCCCCACCAAGTCAGCCCAATACACCGATGCCCTATCTTCATTGTCTCAGGGGGAGGATGGTTGTCTTCCTGCCTTTTGCTCACCCAAACTCCATTCAGGTCAGAGGTCAGTATGTGGCTTGTCATGTTTTCTAAAAGAGCCCAGTGTGGGAAATTTTATTTTTAGTTGTCTGTGATTCATTTTCAGCAAGAAAAAAGCCAGTGCTTAGTGAATCTTGGATGTTACGCAGGAAGGAACACAGCAAGAATAAATGTAGCATCCACACACTTAATACACTTAATACAGAGCCATTATTTTATTTACACATTTAATATGTAGGGCTGGAACAAACAACTAATTTCAATTAGTCTTCTATTAGCTTCTCGATGAACTTGTCTATAAAATGTCAGAAAATAGTGAAAAATTCCCATCACAATATCCCAGAGCTCAAGGTGGGGTCTGGTTTATATGGCAGTCTGTCCATAGCCTAAAAGCATCCCATGTAGTATGTTTTATGTCAAAGTAAAGCAGAAAATCCAGATATTTGGGAAACTAGTACCAGGAAACATTTAGCATTTTTACTTGATCAACTAAGCAAAGACTATTCTGTTTA
This sequence comes from Istiophorus platypterus, assembly GCA_016859345.1. Taxonomy (NCBI): domain Eukaryota; kingdom Metazoa; phylum Chordata; class Actinopteri; order Istiophoriformes; family Istiophoridae; genus Istiophorus; species Istiophorus platypterus. The sequence continues at coordinate 15,364,917 of CM029114.1, read as the reverse complement.
TTTTACCAAACGTCTATCTCGTCTATCTCGTCTATCTATCTTGAATAGTCACGAAAGTCAGTAGAGACACTGTTGAAAACTAAATAACCATATAACTTTTAAGGACTACATTGAGATGTTGTTGAATCAAGCATTGTAAAGGAAAAGTGCATATATCTTCGTAGAGTATATTGTAGCTAGTCCCAAATGAACACCCATACTTGTAATAATTTGGTAGCTTGCTCAGACACCCCATTAGTGTTCGTAGCCTTTTCTTCTGAAAGATGTTATCTCTGGTAGAGATATCAAAGATCTGACAATCATTGTTTCTTACATCAGACCAAATGAAGACCTGGCACTTCCTCTCCAATGTGTCTCCACTTTGTGGTTACATGCTACAGATGGCTGAGGGCTCTGGAGTAATCCTTCACTCTCCTCTGCCTGCCTGCCACAGCCAGCCACGGGTGAGATCCTTCCTAATGCTCTGTCACTGCCTCCGACTTTCACAGATGTCTGCGTTTTTAGAGAAACGATAAAAGATGGTGTTTCTTTCATGAGGTTCAGTGATTTCCTGACAGGATTATTTATTTTTAAAAAAACGATTCTTATCTTTATAACTAAAGTTCTCATGAAATGGCATCATTAGTATAGTAGGTAACAAATGTGAGGTCAGATACTAACAAATGTACCTCATGCTGAACGATCAGACCCTTCCTTGATGGTATTGTGTGATGGATAATAATCCTAACATCTGCAATGTCTAAAACTTTTGAACCATACTGTATATAAATGGGTGTAGGAAAAAAAAAAAAACCTAAGAATGCCATAATGCAGTCCCACACGATAACACCACAAAGTTCAAAGCTATCTTGGATTGCTGACGGTGGAGGTTTGTACCCCTTGGGTTGTCACTGTAGCAATTTATGACAGCAGTCTATGAAACACAGATGAGCTGTTTTCCCCGTCAGCAGCTCATATTTAGAATTAATAACATATGGACTATGTGCAGCATTTGCTCTGCATCCATCTGTATTGGCTGGAGTTTACTGTGCAAACCAACAAGCAAGAACACACATTTTTTTGCAAATTTGAGCTTAGTCAACTCTATTTTTAAATACAGGGGCTAGAAACAATGCGTGGTTGTTCTTACTAGCTTTATTGATCCCTCTTTCTCTTTAGACTCCCACAACTATTTCCTTACCTCTGAGGTTTTGGGACCTGTCTGTGGCAAAGTATAGGACTCTGGAACGCGAGTGCCCATATGAAAGTACCCCTGAAACGCCTGCACCAGTTAACCCACCTATCTCCCCTACCCAAGCCAGCACCACCCAATCTCTTGTCCCAAAGCCAAGAGTCATCTGCTCCTCCCATCAGATGACTGTGAAGCTCCCCTCTGGTCCCATCTCTGGAATTCTTCTTAAAGGTGGGCGCATGTCCTCACCATGCCGAGAGCTGTAATTGTGCCATTTAAAGTCCACACAAAAATTGCACGTTTCCACGTGTACTTTTTCAGACATCAAAGGGAACCAGATGAACCTCCAGGATGCCCCAAAGCACTGTGGGTATTCTGCAAGCAAAGGCAAAGATGGCAAAATCAATTTGAGTCTCCAGTTACACTCACGCTGCCACATGAGCGTGCAGGCAAGTATTGACTCAGATTTCACACTGAGCACATGACCTTTGGATAATTGACCATTTGCTTTACCTATTAACTCCTGTAATAACATTTTTCTCTAAAAGGGTAAAATGTACATCATCGCTGTCGTCTACATGACAGTGAATGGGAGAAGGGAGGCACGGTTTTCTTGTCCAGTTGTCATCCCAGGGTCTGGACAAGGTAGATAGATATTATGTTTACATGTCAGAAAGGCTATTCAATTTGGCAAAGGGTTCTTTTCTCCAGGCCATTCAGAGTTATTTTAACTGTGCAGCTGACATTTGTCGTGCTGTCCCACAGAGTGCAACCTTCCCAGCGAACAGCGTCTCCCCTGTGGACCCATGTCTGTATCCCAGCCACAGTGCTTCTCCATTGGCTGCTGCTTCAGCAAGCATCCCCCTGCCTGCTACTACCCCATGGATGGTGAGCTGCAGTTTGTGTCCCCACTGGCATTTTCACACCACTTAGCTGAGTACAGTTGAGCTGTTTTGGGTACGGAAATATAAGCTCTACAGCTGCTGGATGTGTGAAGAGGCATATTCAGGGCCAGCATAGCATGACTCAGGCTGGCAGTGACACAGAATGTGAAAAGGGTATAAGATGTGTTGGGTCTCATTATCAGTTGCCTCCTGAGATTTCTGACCTTTACATAACTGTGTGTGTGTGTGTGTGTGTGTGTGTGTGTGTGTGTGTGTGTGTGTGTGTGTGTGTGTGTCTTCCTCCAGAGTGCACTATTGACCGCCACTTTGTCTTCTCTGTTCCTGCTGCCCTCACGGAGCCGCCTCTTTCCCCTGCCCTGCTTGTCACTGCCGGCAACTCCACCTGCAAACCTCAGAGAGTGACTTCTGATTATGCCTTATTTAAGGTCCCAATGGATGGCTGCGGTGCACACAGAGTGGTGAGCTTTAATGAATTGAACGCCTTTCCCAGAATATTGATAAGTTGAGGAAGACATCTGCCTGAATAAGAACTATGTTTGCATTGACTTTCAGTTAATGGAGCGTTGGTCTTAAGGACAGGTTAGGTGATAATCTACATTTGTTTTATCATCAACAAATCCCTTGAAAAGAACTAAAATAAATGATTAACTGATCCTGAAAGCACTGCCTGTGTAAACAAAGTCTGACATAGTTTAGTCCTCTGTGCAATAGACCCCCATTATTGTCCAAAAAGTCATTAAAAGATATCTCTGAGCCACAATGCTGCACTGTGTGACATGTTCCTTTTAATACTGTCAAGACAGCTACTGTAGTTTATTTTTGATTCAGTGGCCCATTTTTAAAGATTTGTCCTCAGAAGGAACCAACGTCCTTTGAGTTGTGTAAAAGGCAGAGAGGTGAAGCCAGAAAATATTGAGAGACTAACAGTGTCAGTTTTGGTGTTTTCATGGGATTTTTAGTTTAGTTTATTTGTGTGTTTTATTTTTTTATATATATATATATATATATATATATATATAAGAGAGAGAGAGAGCTCTCTCACACTAGGGTAATGTACATCATTACCTGTCCCATTATTGCACACTTTCTGGACAATTTAGTATTTGTTACGGTCCACACACTAACTCATGTGTCCGATTCTGTCCTAACAGGTGGTGGGGAAAACGGTGATCTATATGTTGGAGGTCATCAACAAGGTTCAGACAATCAGCCTCAACTATGGCACCATCACAAGAGATTCTCCTGTCAGGTCAGAGCAGAGTCACATGATTGTTGTCGTCCATCCCCTTCTCGTTATGTGCATTTTCTGTCAGTTGTTGCATTCAACCATCATTTTATGCTTAGATTTCCGTTACCATATTTCCTGTCTCATTCTCAGATTGTTGGTGGAATGCCGGTTTCAGCCGGGCAGTGTCCTGACTGTGAGTTACCTGGTTAAAACTCCCACCCTTGGACCTGGAGTTCAGATCCAGGGGGTGTTTGGAGTCCAGCTCAGGATTGCCAAAAGTAATCGGTCTTTCAAACACCACCGGCTTCTTGACATAGCTTTAAAAAAAATGTATTCTGTGCCGTTGTGTCAGAGAACAAAAGTTTACTTCAGCCAAGATGAATGGAAAATTTTGACTAACAATTCTCAAGTTTCAGCACCATATGATTGCTTCAAACCTCCCTGATTGGCTGTAGTGGAGCTTCTACCTAGCTTTGAGTGGGGGGAAGTTGCTATTATGGTTTCCAGTTATTCCAGTACACTGTCCTCTTGTCCCAGATGCTAAGTACAGCAGCTACTACCCTCAGTACCACCAGCCCCTGCACATGCTGCTGGGGAAACCTCTCTACCTGGAAGTGCGGCTGCTTAACGCCCCAGACACCAGTTTGGTGCTGCTGGTGCACTTCTGTGTGGCCTACCCCCGCTCTGGGAAATCGGTGTGGGTGCTGCTTTACAATGGGTATGTTGAAACATCTCCTCTGTGAAGAGAACGTCAACAAAAATATTTGAGCTCAGGAGGTTGATACTGTGAAAGGAATCGATTAATTGCACATGAATATCAAAATTTTGGAGAGTGTTTTTCACTGAGAGTACATAACAGAGGAAAGTGAAGGGAGGTATATTTTTGAAACTGTTGTCCTGTTATCCAACTAGCATAATGATTGAATGTTGCTCCTTAGATGTCCTAACCCCTTGGATCCAGCCTCGCAGCAGGCTGTTCTGTCTGTTCCACAACCACCCTCTCCTCAGGGTCAGACCCGCCGCTTCACCATCAGCACCTTCCATTTCCTCCCTGATGGTGAGTTCAAGGACCCAGGTGAAGAGGTGAGGATAAGTAGAGACCCTTTAGTTCTGTGTAAATGTGGGGGGTTAAGACAATATTTAAAGAATAAGTTGGGAAGGGTGCCCGTTTGCTTTCTTGCCAAGAGTTGGATGAGTGGATTACTATTGTTTTCATTTCTCTGGGATAAATATGCAGCTATAGCCAGGCGATGGTTAGCTTAGCAAAAACACTGGAAACAGGGAAACAACTAGCCTGGTTCTGCCTAGAGGTGACAAATCTGGTTACCAGCACTTCTAAAGCTCACTGATTAAAACACTGTATCTAGATTTAATCTGTAAAAAATGAAATTACAAGTAGTGGTTTTACATGGGGTCATGCTGGTAGGGGGGAGTCTGTTCCTTATGGACAGTGCCAGGCTTTTTTTTTTCTTTTTTTCCTCTTTACAGGCTTTGTTCTAAACAAAGATAATTAGCGACAGACAGTTGGGAGCGTGGTATTGATCTCCTTATCTAACTCTCTGCAAGAAAGCAAATGATCGAATTTCCCCAAAATGTAGAATTCATACTTCCCTACAGTTTTTGTGTGTTACAACAAGAAAAAAAAAACATGCAGCTGTTTCCCAGGGGTGCTTATGAATTTGCCCCCTGGTGATAAAGTCTTATCTTAGGTTGGCAGTAGGCATTTAGGCCCGCTGTCTAATTTGGAAAAAAAAAAAGTAAATGTAAATTTTTGAAAGCATATGGCTTTTCTCTTTTAAACTATTCACACAGTTTATTGCTTTGTTCAGCAAAAGCATGTAGTGGAAAATGAAACCATTTACAGCTGTATCTCTAAATCTCAAGTCAGCATTCATTACTAAGAGATGTGGAGAGGCCATTTTGTAAAGTGCAAATTCTGGCCAAATCTCAATTGCCAGCAGCTGTTTGTCCTAGTACACTGCACACACTCTGGAGACTGGACGCTGCATCTAATTCTGCTCCACTTTTTCGCCTCTCAGATCTACTTCATGTGTTCAACTGAAATCTGCTCACCACGCGATGGACCTTGTGTTGAGGGATGCTTTGGCCAGTGACGGTGAGGAAAATTGTCCTCAAATAACCCATCACACCCCCCTTGAACTCGGAAAGATCACAAGAAAACACCTATGAATGAGCCACATTACACTGAAAACAGCCTGACAACCAGTAGTGGCTGCAGTTCCATACGACAGCAGGACAATGATTTAGTAATGAAGAGGGTTTTGAATTATTTATTAAGACTGATCCATTTCCTGTTTTTCCAGTTACGACACAGTAAATGCTTGAAGTTGGCTGAGACGAACATGGTGATTGTGATGGGCTGGTAAGCAGTACTAGAGCTGTGTTGAGCTACTGTTAAAATAAACCAGTGTGATATTTCCATTTTGACCATACCTTCTATGTTCCTATTTTTTCAGGCTGCAGACGTCACTCATTTAACTACCAATAAAAGCTCTTAAAGGGCATCAAGGGTGTATGATTTTGTTCTCAAGTTTGAAGCCACTTGGTTTTTACACCAGGAAGTGGCACTCCACCAAAAAAAAAAAAAAAGCCCATGAACACTTGGCCCTTCTGTACTGAGCCTGACTGAGTCTGGCCTGCTTTGTTGCCCTTAATGTGGAACATACTGTAGGTTTATTTGAGAGAGATAATGGAGGCTTTGCATAGAACTAATCCCCCCCCTCCCCAGAGGAAGAGAAACAAACATTAGACACAACTATATGAACGTGCATGTATGCAGGCACCGGTAAGAATGCGTTACTACAACAGGACTGAGGTTAAAAAAATGAAGAAAATCGGTACAGTGGAGTTAAGGGAACGGTTTGATATCTTGGGATTTATGTATATTTGCTTTATTCCTGAGATTATAAATGGAAAGATTGATACCACTCACCTGCTACATATTAAGCTATAGTCAGGAAATGGTTGTTATCTTAGCGTAAAGACTGGAAACTGAGGGATGCAGCTAGCAATTCTGTCTAAAGGTAAAATGGCCTGCCTGTCAGAGCCTCTCAGGCTCACTTATAAACAGGAAGTCTTCTGTGGATAATGGGGGTTATATATGTGCAGGACTTCTTGAATGCAGTGACTTCCTGTAGTATTGCCACTGTGTCAGGCAGCCCAGTGGAGGCTTTAGGAAGTTGTGGCTCTGGGCCAAAAAGCAGTCTGGCACATAATCCACTGTAATTTTTGTTTACAATTTTAGAGTTTTTGTTTTTTTGGTTGGTTTTTCTTTTGGGTACGACCCAAACAAGACACATGTTAGTAGTTGATTTTTTTAAAGGCACTGGTATGCAGATTTGTTGCCTTTTGAAGAGTCAGGATAGCTGTTGCCTTTATGCTAAGTTCTGACTGTACCCTGGCTATATTTATGTTTAACAGTGGAATTAATGTTCTTAATTAACTCTAGGCTGGGGGAGGGGGGGTTGGCTTACAAACCAGGATTAGGATTTTAAAATCAGCTTTTACATGTATTGTAATTAGCTGGAGCAAATTGCCTTTTGAAGTACTTGCCTCTTGTGGTAGCCTTTGACCACTGGGTGTCATCCAAGCAATAAAAATGCCAGAGGAACATAAGGTACTCCATGCTGCATGACTCACAGCTGGGCTTGTGTGAAGACCTTGGCCTGTGCATGGGTTGTGTAATGAGTTAAGAATGAAATCTTCCAGAACCAGACTTGATGATAGGGCCCACCTCTTTAATATTCTGCCACGTAATGCGGTCTCAAGCAGCCCCGGAAAGAAAAAGGGGGGTAAAACTCTGGATTTAATGAGTAGATTTTTCGGAGAACTGCGCACCAGTGGAAATGTAAAGAACAAAAGAAACGCTTGATTTTTTTTTTATTTTTTTCTTAAGGACCGTAAGAACCACCCCCCCTCATACACACACACACACACCTCCCCTAAGTGAAATGTATGGAAGCACTGCGGCACACTGCGTGTATTTGCAGGCTGCATGGCCGCCTGGCTCTGCGTTCAAAGGGAGAGCGGAAGATAGGAGGAGGGGAATGACTACACCGAGAGGGTGGTAGGAGGAGGAGGAGGAGGAGGAGGAGGGGGAGGACGATTTCCTTTCTGTAACACACACTACGAGAACACACCGGGAAAACGGAGCGAGGAAAGAAAATAACAGGCGAGAAAGAGAGAGAGGGAGAGAGAGAGAGAGAGGGGGGCAAAAGGGGAAACACCGCAGTCCCTCCGTCCGTCCGTCCGTCCGCTGGCTGCTGTTTTTTGGTTTTTTTTTTTTTTTTTTTTTTTTTTTTTTTTTTTTTTTTTTTTTTTTTTTTTATATTTTATTTTTTTTTTTTTTTTTCCTTTTGGGGAAAAAAAAAAAGAGAAATCGCATTTTCCCTTAACGCAGACTTGCGGACTAACATGGGGGAAGAGAGAGCTCCTGACGAGGATTGACTTTCAGTGAGCCTCTGCTCCGCGGCACCAGTCCGAGGCTAATCAGACAGGGAGGGAAGAAGGCGACGGGGAAGACATGTTGAGGGGCTTTTTTCTTTCTCCCCCCCCCCGTCTTGAGGTCGCGGTAGGATGTTGATGTTGTGCTCTTGAATCGGGCTGCGTTTCGCGGAGACGTTTTAAAATTAAAAGAGGGAGAGACGGCGGATGGAAAATCGGGCGGTAGGCGATATTCGGGAGCCATTGTTTTGATCGGTGTTTCTTTAATTGGTTTGTTATGATCTGAAATATCCGAGGCCTCACAGGCAGCCCCGCAGTAAATATATATATATATATATATATATATATATATATATATACATATATATACACACGCTCAGCGAACAGGGGCCGTATCGCTTGGGATTAACCTGACAAACCTATTTATTTTCTAGCGGACGTTTTTTGAATCGAGCCACTTGAGTTTTGCAGCGAGTTAAAGGCGGCGTTCACGGGCCGTTTGTCCCTGAAACTAAACGCGGTGGTTTTTTTAGATGAAATTGCTCAACCAGAAAGCCGAAACATTTCCAGATACATCAACTCTTAAGGGGGTCATACGAAGGCCCGCTAGGAAACACGGCGACGACTACTTGGCAGCTTTAAGAGACTATTTCGGCTGCTTAGTAAAAAATCCACCAGAGGCTGGATTTTAAAACGCGGAGGTGTCTGTTTTAGCCCCAGTTTAGCTCAACGCAGGGGGACGAAAGAAAGATTTTTAAATGTTAATGTCGACCGACGTTGCATCAATCATGCTGCCTGTGTCCCGGGGTCTCATGGACCGGGATAGAGAGCTGGACACCATGGCCGGGGTGCATCCCAACCCGGGCGTCGCTCCGGCAGCCGTGCGGGGCATGAAGCGCGGAGACCCCGAGCCCGACGTGCAGACTGCGGCGGCTCTGGTGGACTCTACCGGGGCGGAGTGCAAGCGTCCCCGTATCGACGGCTCAGGAGGACTCGGCGAGGTTGGTCAGGTGAGGCGGGGGGGGGAATAAGAAAAATCTTCTGTCCACATCCAGCTAATGCGGGCACGACTAACCGAGCTAAGCGCACACAAAAGGTCCACGGATCTCCCGATGCATCACGTCAACGCCTCATCGTATAGATGCACACAAAGGGATCCTCGGTGATTTATTATATCGTGCTTGCATTCGCAACCCGTTTACTGGTCCAAGCAGCGATTGCATTTGGTCGAATGCAGATAGTTGTAGCCATATCTGCAGCAGAGGGGCCACCAATGGGCCCAGTCCCCTTTCCCAGCACTGCAGGAAATACCACCACGTTTCACAGCTGGAGATGACACCACATGCTGCTAATTCAGCCCAAGATGTTCATCAGGCTGTTACACCGTTGCTGCTACATTGCACATCAGACGTTTACCTCAGGGTTTTACAGGGAATTGCAACAGTAATTTGGTGCGGTCCAATTTGTAACAACCCAGTGGTTCGGTTCCACTGGTTCCTTACATCTGCAGCTCAGGCATCCTGTTGCTCCCAAACTCTTCAAAGAGCCTGATCTGTTTTATGAATATCAGTGAAGCCCTGGTAGAGTCCCTGCAGACTGCAGGGAATGTAAACAAACTTGACCTTTTATTATGCAAAAAAACCTCCGCCATGTGGCACAGCGGTGTGGACAACATTTGGTTTAGAATGGAAATTGAAGTCGGTGTTTGCTTGTGTGATCTTTTAGGGGAGAGGGGGCAGAAGGGGGTGTCTGAGGTAAACAAAGACATCAGGTTTCTCAAGTTTTACTAGGATGCAGTTTATTTTCTGTCGTTTTTTTTTTTCTTGCTTTTGAAATTTGGATTTTTTAATTTTTTTTTGCCCATACATGATCGCTGTCCCCAAGTATCCTAATGTGGTCAAATGTTTCTTACTAAAGCATCTCAAGAGGATGCTCAGGGCATCATTATAGTATATCATGATCGGCAAAGCACTGCTTTCTGAGATAGAAAGCTGTTTCTCTGCCATGAAAGCACCAGTAATGGAGGTGAAGTGGCCTGTTTGCTCCTGTTTGGAAAACTAAATGGCTGGCTTTACACCGCCGTTCTGTCTGTGAGTGCTGACAGACAGGCTTAGGAACGTAATGCACTTACAATCAGATGTGAGTGGAAGAGAGTGTGTTTGTGTGGGAGAGAGAAGCGCAGATCAATAGCTTCAGCACCTAAAATGTATCGAACGTGAGCTGGCTGGACAGTCCGGAAATGAGAGTGGGAGAGATACCTCCTCCCTCCCTTCCCCTTCCTCCCTCACAGTTGGTGCAGGAACAGATTTGCCCTATCACTGGCAGTAAAGAGGCTTTGTTTCCAGCTAATGGGATCACATCTCATACTGGAGGGGGCATTATAACAACACTGATCTCTGAGATCCTTATCTTAGGCATAAGATGTATACAACACACATGCACATACATACATACATACACATACACTGGTATGATCCAGATCAAGATTAGAATGTAATAATGTATCTGGAGCTGCAATGATTGGTTAATTAATAAATTAGTCAATTGACAGAGCAGTGATCAGCAATTGTTTTATCAATAGACTAATTGTTTGAGGAAAATTTCTCCCAAAAATGCAGCCTCTCAAAAGTATTGATTATTGATATATATTTATTTGCTCCTTTTTTTTTTTTAAATTAAATATTTTTAGGTTTTGGACAAAGTAAGACATTTGAAGACCTCACTTTGGACATTTAGTAACTGAGATGGACATTTATTCTTTATTTTCTAACATTTTTTTAGACTGAACAGTCAATCCAGTAATCGAGAAACTAATCGGCTAATTGATCCGATAATGGCACTAATCATTAGCTGCAGTCCTAAATTTGTGTTTCACTCCTCCAAAAGACATACTTAAGTATCAGTTTATTGTCGACCTTTGCAAATTCCACCATGTAGACTGTTTTTCCACTTCCTCTCACACTGCAACAATCACCCTGCAATCCCAGTGTGTATATAAATTACTGTGAAGTATTTTTATTCCCCTAGCCTGGTGACACCATTGATATTCTAGAAGCAAATTAGGCTGAATGACGTTTAGTTTTCCTGCTTTTTTTTTTTTTTTTCTAAGCAACTGACTTTCCAGGAAATGTCTATAAAAATTCACACAAAGTACTTCTGTAAAGCTAATCTTCAGAAGAGGGCAAAGGATGGAAAGTATTACAGAGAACCATTCCCTGGCTCCTGTAAAGCAATGTGTCTACCTCCCTCCCTCCTCTCCTACACTGATTTAAAAAAAAAAACAAAAAAACAAACGACCCCCCCCCCCAACATTTATTGCCGACATCATGGCAGGATTTGAACTCTGACCTGTAATTGGAGTCAACACGGCGGGGTGTGGTTGTGGTAAAGAGCAATCCATTTGAGCCGCTGCAGCCTAATAACGGGATCTTTCGCATTTGGCCACTGACCCTGTTGTTTTTCTCATTAGCTGGTAGGGTATGATGTAATCACAATGCGGGGGTGGAATGCGCTGTCAAGTCAGATCTGCGAAGTTTTAGCAGAGCAGCAATGCATGTGTAAGTCAGTGCAGCATGCAGTATATGACTGAATGCTCAGTGAACACAGGCAAAATAAAGCTAGTGGAAGAAAAAAAGCTGTGTGCATTCAACAGGATGGGTTCAAATGTTCACCACTGCTCATAGACGTTAGGTGCTGACCTGGCGATGACACTGTGCTCATCCAATGGTGTATATTTCAAATAAACATTAAGCTATCTGCTGAACAGGATACCAACTGGAGCGCTCCCAGTAAAAAAAACAAAACATTATTAGTCTATTTTGCATTGCAGCTCTGGTAAAATCTTGTTTTTCAAGACAACAGGAGATTCGTAGCAACACCCTGTGTCTCCAGCCCAAGTCAGATTTTGGGAAATGTTGAGAGGAGGTTGTCGACTTCAATATCCATCCGGTGTGCTGCTGAGCTGCCCATGTTTTGTTGTCACTCTGCATAGGAACCGGGACTCTCTCTAACCTAATAAGGTCTTGCCTGGGGTGACAGCACTGAGGACAAATGACTTGACTAGGACATTAATGTAGGTGGATCACCCCTCTGTTCTTTCATCTCAGGCACGGCACTGAAATAGAATGAAAACGTCAGCGAGAAAAATGTACTCTTGCTGCACGTTCAGAATATTTATTTCATTTTTTGGGCCCCTGCTTTTCTGTGATAAATGGCTAGCAGAGGTCTGTTGATTGAATTATGTTTGAGAGACCAACGGACAGAAGAGAGTACCGTAGGTTTTGATACTCTGCCTTGGGGAGGATTTTAAATGCTTTAATAAGTTATCTTCACTTCTAAACTGCAGTTAAGTGATTTGTTTTTCTTACAGTGTTCCTCGGTTTGGTGGGATATAGTAATATATTAATGTATTCCTGTTTAGCAACCGGAATTTATTCTCGGCATTTGTTTGTGTATAAGTTCTGTGCATTATGTCTTTATATCAGTACACCATCAGTATACAGCCTCTACATGTTGTCTGATGTGCTGAAAAATCACAATAGTAATTAAAAATAATTACCGCTGAATGATAAGTGATTTAGAGAGTCAGCAGAAAATCGATCAGTAACCGTGAAGTTTTTCAAGCAAAAATGCTAGAAATTTGCAATTTTTCTTAACATTTGTGATTGGTCTTTTCGTGATGTTGAGAAAACTGAATGCTTTGCTTTTGAACTTTTAGACGGGAACTTGTAATGGACTTTTTTAGTGACTATTATGACATTTCCTAAAACAAACAAAGAGCGCAAACTGCAGATTAAATCATAATCAAAATAATTATTAGTCAGAGCCTCAGGCAGAAATACACTTAAAATGATGTGGAAAACTTGTCAATATTACATTATTTTGCCAGCATACTCATTGGTTTCCAGTGCTTTGTTCTCTGAAAGATTATCGTCCAACTATGTAATTTAATGAATTCCTGCTAAAATGTCAAATAAATAGCACTAAATACGGGTATCACCGTTGGTCCGAAAAGTCCAATATTAAGCTCTAGTTTCAGTGGGTTGATGTTGCAATGAAATAAAGATTTAGTGTTTCATGATCGGCAGTTATGCTTCGTGGTAAATAATCACAAGCAAATACTAATTCTGTCCAATCAGATCAGAAAACGGTGGGACAATAATAAGTTTTCTTATGCAAATCGGTTTAGTGGACATCAATTTGATTAATGTTATATTTGATTTGCTATCTGATACGGCTGTATGATTGTGAAGTCAGAACTGCCAAAGCCAACTTCCAAAATTCACTTTGATTCCAGCCAACATCCCCCTGAAGAAACGTGTGTAGGTTTACTGTGGAAAGTTGAAGGGATGTGAGGTATATTGAGGGAAAATAAACTTCAGATCGTCTGGCCACAGGTTTGGAGGCTTAACACATAAGTGCTCTGTCGGTGAAATGGATTCACATCCTGTTGAGTGTATGGAGTGCCCTGCTTTGCAGGTAGGTAGGAGAAGTGAAATGTGGTTCCTTTTCTCCTCCTTCTCAGAAGAGCAGCAGTCCCAAGACACGATAGGAATAGACCCAAGTCTTATGACCAAATTAGACATCACACACACACAAAACAATCACACACACACAGACACCTACCACTACTTGTGGTATCTAGAGAGGAGTAGCAGGGTTCATGTGTATAAGGGATCAGTGTGGCATTGTGAAAAGATGGTGTAAAGGGTGAACTTTGAGGTAACAGAGCTTCTCACCCTTTGCTTCAGATTTTTTTATTACCCCTCACCAACCCCCATCCCCAACGAGCTCCTCTGTCCTCCCCCTCCTCCCCTCGTTGCCATCTGTTGACTTCAAGTCACTTTGTTACTTTCTCCTGATTGCTCACCCAGTCTTTCCCAGCAGTAACTTCTCGTTTTAGAAGCCCCCCTCCCCACTGAGACACACACACACACACACACAAACATATATATATATATATACATACATACATACATAAACACACACAAACACCCCGCCACCAACAGCAGCGTTGCCACCCTCAGACAGAAATCAGCTAATTCATTCGTCATGGTAAAATGGCCAAAAAAGGTTGACCATGATTAACTATAACTGAATAAGTATGAAAAAATCTTTTTGTTATTCACATTCTGTGCAAGGGAGACTGATGCACACTTATGTTGAGCAGCCTCTGTGCAGCCCTCCCTTTCTCATTCCTCCCAGTTCCTTAAGGAAATTAAGCACATGACTCCGCTCATGTATGAGTCATTGTCTTTGCTCCCTCCATCTCATTTTGGTTTTTTTTCTTTTCTTGTGTTTTTTTTTTTTTATTTCTTTGCTGTCCATTTCCTTTTGTATTTCCAGCTCTGGTTCCTTGCTCAGGCTCTGATTCATGAATTCCAGATGTTCCTAGATGTGTGTGTGTGTGTGTGTGTGTGTGTGTGTGTGTGTGTGTGTGTGTGTGTTTTTAACAGCACCTCCTCCTTCACTTTGACACAATGTACTGCCTCAATAAACCTCCTTTTTCCCCTTATGCTCCATACCTTCAGTGTGTTGCATCTGAAGTTTGGCATTGCTGTAAAATAAGGTTTATACTTTATTCATGTTATTCAAGCCTCTAAGAGGTGATTCATTATTTAGAGTTTCTACCTCCCAAAGCCAGTTCACTAAGTACATTTTTGGCTCTGAGATAGACTCACACAAACTGTATTTTTCAAACTTCCTTCTCCCCCTCTCTGTCCAGGCCTCTTGCATTTGGAGACGTTGTGCTTGGTTTTAGTGAATTGGCCCCTTGGGGTCCAGAGTTAGATGGCTACAGTATTAATCAGGCGAACTCAAGCTGTGAAGTGCACAGAGCAAAGTGTCCCCCCTTGGGATAGAGCAGATGAGGGACATTGGTTCCAGATGAAAGGAAGATCAGGGGGGAAGGACAGAGAGAGGAGGGAGGAGCTGAGTTGTTTTCTAATCTATTGATATAAAGCCAGAGACAGGCAAATCTGTTTTCCCCTTCAAAGTGTGCTGTAATTGCTGTGAAAAGCTCCTTTTTAATGGAATACATTAGCATAAAAGCCGGAACACTGAATAATGAGTGAAAATAAAATGAGTTACAAACTATTTTCGGGAATGGGGACATGATTTCTGTTTAATATTTGGCTCCAAACAAAATGAGTTTTTTTTTTCCCTGTGTCTTGTTTAACCGTAATTACGCACCAGATGTTTGATGTATCCGTCTCTGCTTTACAAAGCCAGAACATTGAGAGGAATGCGTTGGAGATTGCATCAGGGCTCATGATGCCATTTCACACCAATGGGCTTCATACTCGTTGAACCTCCTGACCTATTTATGATTTAAGAGCCATGGTGACACTTGTTCTTTCTGCTCGTCTTTCATCTCCTGCGCGCATGATCTCACTCGCCCCCGTTATCACGTCTTTACAAGCAGACAAAAGATCCACTGGGTGGAAAACTCCTGAGGAGATAGTAGGAGTTTGTCAGTGGTGGAGTTCATTTGATTGGGAGTCAGTAACACCATAGAACTGTAAAGTAAAATATAGAGACACCATAAAAAAAAGGAATAAAGACTGAGTGTATAAAGTAATCCTGAGCAATGAAAGTAATATTTAGTACGTCTTTTGTTTTTTTGTTTTTTTAGTTAACAAGATACTGACCATGTATCCAAAATCTTCCTTTTCTCTTTCAGAATAATGACCCTTTGACCCTTGGTTATCATGGCTACCCATCTCATAGTCAGGTAAGGACACATTTACACGTCAAACACATGTAACAATCCATGTTTGATAATATCCTGCCATCCAGTCCTCTATTATTTTTTATCCTGTCTGGATACAGTGTTCATATAGCGTTAATATGAAGTGAAGCAATATGAGTGAAGCTCTCTAAACCACAAGGTGGGGGTGTAGATTATAATTTATCAGTCATGTAGAAGAAGACATGCCTCCACACCCTTCACTCTTCCAGTCAAGCCCTCCCACCACTTTCTCCCTGTTTAACAGTAAGCAATATTATTAATCATCTTTTCAGCTCATAAATCTAACTTGTTTTTTCGTATTTTTCCCCCCTTGAAACCTGAAAATATTCTTGCTTTTCTGCCCACAAACACAGATACACATCCAAAAAAAACACCCACTAGTATTACATATTGTATTTATTATTGTGTGTGTGCGCGTGTGTGTGTGTGTGTGTGTGCGTGTGTGTGTGTATGCAAGGGGACAATCTGTTTACTGTTGTTTGTATTAGCCTGCTGATTGTGTTATTAGACTGTTCAGTTTATGTGGTTAATCCTTAGATCATCCTCTGTTCATCCTCTCATGCTCTGCCCATAATCCCCTCATCCCTCACTCTCTGTGATGCCCAACAGCCTCTGGCTGCTTATCTGCACTTTATCGGTAATAAGTCTTTGCTTGTATGCTCTTATTTGCTTCAGAATGAGAGATTGTTTTCCTGGCTGGCTAGTTGTTGCCTGCTTAGAGGATATTGCAGAGGCCTGGAAGCCCAATTAGCCAGTTTTCATTTCACTGTAAGATGATACAGCTTAAAACCGTTTCCTTCCCCAACACCAATGTCCAAAGAGTAATCACACAGCGTTACCTTGTGTGAACAACTCTCGTGTTGGGATAAAACCACGTCAGTCAAGGACCACTTCAGGGGCTCAGAAGTGTGAGCTGGCTTTGGACCAGGAAAGACAGGCAGAGAGGAAGAACAATGCGGGGCAGTGGAGGCTCCCACAACACTGAAGTGCTAAACTGTCAACAACAGTGTGAGAATGACGTGATCAAAGGCTCCTGAAAGGAAAAGCCTGGAGAGCAGCAGAAGCTTGACGTACGAGGAGAGAGCTGAGCCATTTGTAGACGTGGAAAATGAAACTTTTCTGGCTTCATCTGTCTGTTGAAGTAATGCTTGCTTGGGCTTTCTATATATAGGAAAATCATCCAATGATGGTTTTATTCAAACATAGCAAGATGTGTACGAAAAGAGCTGCAAGGCAGTGGTGGTACTGCTGAGAAACAGCAGTGAGTAGCCAAATAAAATAATCTTTAAGATGACAGGCTCACAGTCTTCATTAGTAATAGGTGTTAAAGCTTGTTTTACCATTGAGGCCCGGTTAAAGACCATCGTGAGCATGACGGAGCTTAACTCTTACCTCTGCTTGTCCAAACCAGTTTACACCCCATTAAATGTTTTTCATCAATATCGTCATATAATTAATGGAAAATTAAATTCTGCTGCATATTTTCTCATGTCCAACAGCACCCAGGCTTAAATAAAAGTGATGATAGGTTGCAACTGTTACTTAGTTGCCATTTTCTCACACATTGCATGTTACACGTTTGAATCGGTATTGGAATTGTATACAGTTAATATGATTTGAATTTTTTAGTTTGTTTTTTCTCCCATCTTTTGCCCCAAACACAATAGGGAAAAAACAATTGACCAATTTATAGAGCCTGATCTGACACACAAACTTACAATGGTCTTATTTACATTGGCATATTCTGTGGTTTATCAAAATTGTTTTATTTTTTTCAGTGATTAGAAATGATGAGTAAGGGACTCATTTAAAAATAAAAAAAAAAAGGTGGGCGTTTACACTCCTCGTACTTACTGCAACCTTTATGATAAAGTTATATTTCATGTGGTTGTCATCATATCAAATCATAAGCATTTAATATAGGTATTCAGTTATTTACCTTCTGTGATTTGCTCTGTATAGCAAAGTCGTTTTTATTGCATGTATCTCTTCAATGTTGTGCTGAAGAAAGAGACTGGTGTATGAGTATAGTATCCCCATGTTGGAAGACGCTGACTGTCATCTTAAGTCTTTTTGTTTAGCTTTGCTGTCAAAAGATACATTGGTGTTGCATCTGCTCAAGGCATGTTTTCCTGCCCCCAGTGGCCATTACATGTGTCATTTCACGTAACTGGAAAAAATATCTGGCTCTTGAGCTGCCAAGTGATAGACTATATTCATATATTCACCAACTAGTTTGCTAACTTTGTTTTTCTGCAGTTTGGTGCAAGGCAGGTAGAGCACTTCTTCTTTGTTTCTTTTTTCTTTTTTCTTTTCTTTTTGTTTTTTGCTGGAAAAAGCTGCCATCTGCTGCTGGACATGAGGTTGATAAGAGTGGTAAAACAGAACCAAAACAATAAAATCGGGAGCTGTTAAACCAAAACAATGAGCTGAAAGATGCAAAAATGCTCCCTAACGTTCAGGGGGAACAATAGAGTTAGGTGATAATTATCTGTGTGATTATTATAGGTTCAACCCCTTTCCCATTACATGTAGTCATTTTAACCACTGTTACTATAAATAATTTTGATGAGTGGCATTTGAAGGATTATAGCTTTATAACTTAGCTGTGTTGGAAGTGTTATAAAAATTTTACAAGGTATGAACTAGTCAGACTGCAGTCTTGACTGTTAAAGAAAAGTGACTTGCATGCTTATTCAGACATGAGACAAAGATGTAAAATTGCCAGCGCATTTACGTAACAAGGTGCATGTCTGAAAGGGGCTAGAGAGAAAGAAGGAAAGTCTTCACTTCCTCTCCCAGTGGTGCCAGCAGCCCCAGTTAATTCACCTACATGGAGAAAGAGAACAGAGGAGGAGAGAGAGAGAGAGAGACAGAGAGACAGAGAGAGAGGAGGGAGGGACTGCGACACGAGAGGGAAGCAGTGGGGAGGGGAAAGTTTGCAGGTGTGACAGAGGCAGAGAAGTAGGAAGGGGGAGGCGTCAGGCTATCTAGGTGAGAGAGGAGGAGGACTGGAGAAGAGACAGAAGAGATGAGCAGGCAAGGGCACAGCAGCAAAACAGAAGGCTCGGGGTAGAGGGAAAGCAAGGAGCGAGTGGGAGAGGGAAAGAAAAGAGTGAGTGGGAGACGGAGAGAGAGAGTGAGCCGGGGGACGGAGAGAAAGCAAGCAAGCGAGGGAGAGTGACAGGGACAGAGGCCAGCGGAGGAGGAGGAGGAGGAAGAGTTGGGGAGGGGGGGTGGGGGTGGTTGGCAGGGCAGACAGAGCGAGCGGGGGCAGAGAGAGGGAGATTTTGAATCCGTGAGACAGACAAG
This sequence comes from Istiophorus platypterus, assembly GCA_016859345.1. Taxonomy (NCBI): domain Eukaryota; kingdom Metazoa; phylum Chordata; class Actinopteri; order Istiophoriformes; family Istiophoridae; genus Istiophorus; species Istiophorus platypterus. The sequence goes on along the minus strand of CM029114.1, from coordinate 15,346,087 downwards.
AGAGACTGAGCTAGTGAGGTGACACAGACTCGGAGAGGGAGAGGAAGCAAGGCAGCGTGAGAGGAGAGAGGGAGAGAGGAGCGACGACAGTTGTTTGAGTTGCTGCACAGAATACGATGATGGGACTGTACTATCCTTCCGTGTTGTCGGTGAGTGTTTATCTTGATATCTTTTCATATCCTCCTCCTTGTGTATGCGTTTGCTGTAGCTCTTCGCCAAAGCTCGGTCTCCACTGTACATGAAACGGCATCAGAGCGAGCAGCACTGTCATTGAGCATGAAATGTTAATTAACTACTCACAGATGAGGACTCTACTTGACCCCCTTACCAGAGTGGTCCAGTCGGGGCATTTCAGTCTCTTGTTAGGACTTGGCGGCCAGTTGCTACAAGGTATATAAACACTGAAGCTAGCGTAGTAGGTGTAGATGACAGCAAGATACAGGCTGGAGATTGTATCGCTACAATTATAATTCGCTATGGTGAAATGCACAAGCAGCGATGTATTATTGTACGCCGTTGTTGTGGCATCTGTTCTCCTGCCCAGAGCTAGAAGCGCACGCAATCTGAACATCAAGAGCTGTTACTGCCAGAAACTGTGCTCTGCCATGTATTATGTATGCTCTGAAGAGTCTGTGTGAACATATAGTACAGCATTTTAGTCTGTACAGCTGGATGAAGCAGCTTAGTGTGTTGCTTCTGCAATAAACTCTTAAGATATATCTGAGGTAAAAGAGTGGAAACAGTGAAGAAATAGGGGGGCGAGAGGTAAGTTAAAAAAAAAAAAAAAAAAGCCTTTCTTCTTTATTGCCCCTGCAGCTGTCTCTGTACATCGCCTAAGCCTTTGAGCGAAAAGGACAGGTGTCCACAGAACAGTTGTTTCTGTCTTCTTTTTTTTCTTACTCTCTTTCTTTCTCTTCGTCCCTGCTCCCTTCTGCATCTCCTCTATTCAGATAGCAACACCTCCTCACTGTAATTTCTGTGTCACACATTTCACAAACACACAGAAGCTCAAGCACACTGTGGGCTGCAAAGTTGGTGCATGAAGTGCCTCGTTCATATCATTACATTCTATTTTGTGAGTCAGTGTGTGTGTTTATATATATATATATATATATATATATATATAAGTGTGTGTGTATATGTGAGAGTGTGTGTGTGCACGCATGCATGTGTGTACATGTGTGTGCGCTTCTCTTTCAGCTGTACCTTGGATTCCTGCTCTCTTTACTGTTTGACCTCTTTTCTCCCTCCTCTTGCTCTCCCTGAGGCCCTGGCAGCTGTTATCTCAATGTTTTCCTTTAAGAGTCCATGGAAGAGAGGGGGATGGGTTAGGAGGGGGGGAGAGAGAGAGAGAGTGAGAATGGGAGCAGTAGAATAGAAAATTGATTTTTAAGGTGACGGGACACCCTCAGTCAGTTACGAGGGAAGCCCGTGGATGAGGAAGCTGAAATTATGCAGAGGTGGGCGCATGAGTTGAAAGAGATGGAGAGCGACGCAGAGATGTGACAATATTGTAGGTCAACTGGAGAGAGATAGTTTGCTCAGTGATGCAATTCTAGACTGTAAAGCTGACTTTGCAGTTATGTGTATATGTGGTAATGCGTTCAGAGTTGCCTCACAATAGGGGTAATTTATCAGCTCTTATATAGTGTTAGTCTCTGCCAACATTTTTGGCCTATGCAGAAAAAGAGAGTAGGAGCAGCTGATCGGGTGCAAAAGACTGAAATATTTTCTTTGGCCCCACCTAAGCGTGTGCCGTAAGGCAATGGAGAGATGCCAAAACTACACACATTGCCACTGCACGCTTGCAGAAACTGTAAAGGGGTCGTGAGGACTCGTCCCCCCACCCAACCTCTTCTACCTCCCAAATCTTGTTATTGATTCTTTGCAGGGTTAACAATAATGGCTGTTAAATGATCCCAATGAGCCGTGTTGCCGTGGCAACTCGCATGAGTCATTCATTTTGTACAGATTGTTAAATGGTTAGAGGCGTGAGGAAAACGTCGATGGGAAAGCCGTGTGAGGTAAACACCCTTTGCACTATGCCTCTAAAAAAAGGTAGTTATGAAATAGCTTAAACGTCGAGCTGCCTCAACCATAATGCCTCTTTAGAAGCTATTTGCATTTCTAATGGATATAAAAGCTCTTGCTATGAGGCATCTGCATGGCTTTCAAAAGAACCTGCCTTTGAAATAGATAGGGATTGCCCTCTCTGACTCTTTGGCATTGCAGTAGATGGTGACAGCTCCATACTATGGCTTGGCTTTTATATATTTTTAAAATATGCTGGACAGACAGAAAAGTATTGTATTATTGTATTATTAAAGGAGCTCACCTGGGCGATGAACGAGACAAACTTGTTTCATGGTCATACCCAATATGTTGAAGGAGGTGTGCCCATGTTGGGTAAATACGTGGATGTCTATGAGTTTGTGTGCTCACCTGCATACATGTTTATCTGGCGTGGTCTGTAGGCTTTAAAGAGGAGTAACTGTGGACAAATAATGTCATCATCTTTTTGTCATGGAGTGTTTATTTTTCATAAAATGCTGCAGTGGGGCCTTACGGACCATTGATATAGCCAGTGAGGAGATGACAGGGAAAGTCAGTGATTTTGTGTGTGTGTGTGTGCGTACTACAGGCTCGTGCATGCGTGTGTTCCCACACACATGTATGTTAAAGGGGAGTTTCCCAGAAAAGGCTTGGCGAGGAAGTTGATTCATATGTGACACCCTACAAGGAAAAGGATAGGGGTGTATTAGGAGGGGTTTGTTTGACAAGCAGATATGCTACCCTATAAGGAGATGGCAAAGAGTGTGGGAGGAGGAGCCTGGGTACCACTGATATCCTGTTGCTATGGGGCGAATGGTCTTGATTGACATGCATGGGGGCGGGACATAGGCGAGGGTCCCGTCTGGATTTTATGGAGCGTAAAGAAGCAAAGCACACAGCAGAGAGAGTGGGAGGAAACGCAGAACAGCAGCAAGAGTAGCAGAGAAGAAGAGCGAGAGGGGGAGGAGGAAGAGTGAGGAGGAAGGGGGTTGATGAGGGATGGAATAATTTAACAAGAGGGTGTCTCCTGGCTCATCGGTATGCCACAGACACGTCGTAAGCATTTCTCCAGCTGTTTGCAGCTTGTGTAACAACAGCACGAAGTCAAAAGCCAAGATCTGAGCTGAACACAACTTCCCCAGTTAATATGATTATTGAGCCAAAATGTGAGCTGCGGCTAACAGTATGAATCACATTTTCCGTCATCAAGTTTGTTGAATTAGGCTATAGACTAATGGCTCCAGGCCCGAGAAAGTAAGATCTTGAAATGTCATTATTCATGTGAAATGACCCAGTGCTGCCCTAGTTAGCCATGTTCCTCTCCTCTTCTCTCCTCTCCCCTTCTCTCCTCTCCTCTCCTCTCCTCTCCCCTCCCCTCCCCTCCCTCTCCTCTCCCTCTCTTCTCCTCCTCTTCTCCCCCTGTAGCGTAGTGAGACTGCTGCAGATGAGCACATTTTATAACATGCCTCCTCAGACGCACTTGCTGCTGCTAACTGACCCGAAAGGAAGCCAGCTACAGCTACCGCTCTGAGTCAGTGGCTCAGCCTGGCCAACGCATACACTTACACAACCCTTAACGCCTTGATGCCAGGGGAGCATATGTGCAAAAACACACAAGCTGACATGCACAAGACATGTACACAAACAAAACATTCACAAACCTGAGTGTTGACACACAAATGCACCGTATACAGTTTACTTTCCTACAGGGCAGCACTTCTCTTCAAACTGTCCAAGAATGTCCTCCCTCTCTGTCTTTGTGTACCTGCTATCTGAGTGCATATATTCCATATATGCTTTTATCCTGATGCGGATCACAAGGGCCACTTGCAGTCAGCAAAAGGCCAATAACTTGACGATCTGAGAGAGTAGAGAAAAAGTAGCATGCAGGCACACTATTTTTGTAGATACAGAACTCTTAGGGTGTATCAGGTGGAGGAAGGGTAGTTGAGATGGGGCTAAAATGGATCTCCTCTGAAAAGGCCAATCGTCGAGTACAAATACAAGGTTGTTTTTGGCTTGTACACCCGCTTCTATTTTGGGCTGGCAAAAGGATCAGCAACAGCCGGGGTTGTCCATTCTCCTACTAGGCAGTAGTCTGTCTCTGTGTATCAACAACATCAATGAGGAGGATGTTATGATTTATTATGAAAAATGTGATTTAATCAGTGGTATAGAATGAGAAAATGATAGTGTTGCAGCCTATATATATATATATATATATATATATATATATATCTCAAAACAAAACAATTCCCAAGTGTCCAGCATTAAAAATCCAAGTCACAATCCAAATGTCTGAATTATGTCACAACTTTTCAAGTCCAACACTGACTCATCTGTAGTCGAGTGAGTTGTGTCATGAATGTTGGGACTTGAATACAACAACAGTGGAGCCTTGTTGAACATTTTAAAGCAGAGTAGGAGGGTAGTTTTCCTGACAAGTTGGATAAAAGGTAGAATTTCTCAGCCTTGCAGTCCGCAACATTCTCTGCACCAACCACTGTGGCAGGGGGATCGCTGAGTAAAGTTTCCCAGAATTTTTCTCGTGTCTTTTCCTTCCTTCATTTTTGCCTTGTTCCAGTTCAAGGCATATTCTACCCCGCAAGGCAATTAATTGCACAGCAAGCACACATGATAGACATGATATCTTCAGATTTTATACAAGACCAAAGCTGCCAATACACTCTTGTCAGAACAGTTTGTTGGATGGTCTATAGCTTTGGAACATCCTCCTCTCTGAAACCGACAATCTTACATTCACACCCACTTCATGCCGTAATTGGTTGGCTGTGTGGAGGTGAGAAAGGACGACAGATACTTCCCTAGCTTTCCTTTTTTCCAGTTGTTTCACTGCTAGTTCTGACATTTTTCAAGTGAACGACCGAGTGCAACGCTAGTGGCGAGCGTTGCGCTTTGTGGAGTGGAAGAGTGGATGAACGAGTCTCACTATATCCACATTTAAACGTTATCATGTCTCCCCCACTCTATGATGACCAGATTTTCCCTCTGCCTTTCAGTGTGGCCATTTTATATCAGCTGTCAACACTTCTGATTTTCTGACAGGGTTGGACACCATATTGTACGAGCGCTTTCGTTTCAAGAGTAAACCAACCATTAGGCACAGCAATGCTGTGAGATCAATGCTAATGACAACATGCGAGTGTTATGAATGTGTGGACTAAATTTCATGACAATCCATCCAATAGTTAATATAGTCTATATTTCCGTCTGCAACAAACTGGTGGGTGGACGAACAGAAAAAAAAAATTAAAAGGAGGGAGGAGTAATGTATGGAAAGACTTGCCACTGAGAAACCTTGAAATGAGTAATTAACCCATACAAGTAATCCTGCTATTGAATTAAAGTTCATGATGCTGAATACTTGGGAACTAGTTGGATTTTAGTTACCTAGATGTATATTTACATACATATAGGTTTTATATATGTAAAACCTTCAAAAGTCATGATAATGACTGTGCAAATAATGAGCAAGGATCTGAGAGATGTTATCATTTAGCGAAATCTTAATTTGGATGCTTTTGGACAAGATTGGAAGAGGTTCATACAGCTGCAGGGTTTAAATGAGTGGACACAGCTGCTATCTGAAAATGTGAATGAATTTAAGCTTGGACACTGTGGTCAGTAATCTTGCGGCTTTATTATTCGAGTGCCAAGCACAGATTTATGGAGAACATGGTTACTATTCTGGCGGAGGTGGCGACTCCTCACCTGGCAAGAGAGCAGCAGCAGCAGGAGCAGTTCAGGAATTCGGGTACAAGAAGAGGACGGGTATAGCAGCACAGTTTTGTTACCAAGTTAACAGTGTTGAGGTTAATAATAAATCATGTATTCATTGTAGGTGGGGGTGTCAGGGCAATCACTGATTGTGATTGCCCTGCTAAAAGCATTATAAGGCTGAGTAGGACCGTAGTCATAAAAGGTTGAGTTCAGAGCATTTCTCATTGAACACCTGCTACTCGTGGAGCAGCCATTAGGTAAAGTAGTGTCTGACAGCACAGGGACTCTTCTTCGAACTACGTATACAAATGACATTGACAGATTGACATTTAAAGATGTTGCTGATCAACATAGTATTTATGCCACAGATTTGCATGGTTGCACTGTAGTTGAACTGTTGAGTGCCATCCATTTAAAAGTAATAAATGATACAGTCTCAACCTTTCAAAACAAATCAAACAAAATGCAGACAAAATATCTTCAACCTTATTATAATGTGCGTCTGACATATAATACCTCTCATTCATGGTTTGTTATTCAAAAAGGAATCATAGTTTGTAAGTAATAAATTTAGAAGGAAAGAGAGGAGGCTGGGATTAATGCATAAATCAAGTTTTAATTATTTCAAAAACACATGACACTTTGGTATGTTGATGCTTCACTCCTATTAATTATTTTGATTTACTGAATTTCAGATAAAAGCTAATATTTTTTAAACATTTTACATGTATTAAAAAAGCAGTTAACCAACCATGAAAAATAAACCCACTAGTCAAAAATTTTATTATTAGTGGTAGTCCTGGTTTTGAAGTTAATTGGTAGATTATTTTCACCTGAAAAAAATTGACTTTAAAGAAAAGGTTTATATACAGGATAAATAGATTATTTTTTCAAAGCAAATAAATAAATAATTCATTTCTTGTTTATTGTCCCTGCAGTCGTCAGCATGACAAAATATTTAAAAATATGATTAAAGTGGAAAAGTAAATCTGACCTCTACCTGTTAAATACTCATTGCTGTAATGACTATGGTTATTATGAATCTTGTAAATATTCAGTATAACACAGGAAGCGAAGATCTGTTTACCTGTGGTGATTACAGAACAAAGTTTCTCCTCACTGTTTACTCGGTGCAGCTCGGCAGTGGCTGCTCTCACGTCACAATATCAATGTGATCTGTGTCGACCGTGTGCATCCTCTGGTTTGTCACTGAGTCGAGGGGCCCGGCTGCCATGTCACAGGTGCGACGCCGAGAAAGGTCAAAAGCTGGGAGACAGATGGCATGCACTCAGACACACACACATTTCACACAAGCACGCACGCACACACAAACTCAAATACTCTCGCTCACACACACACACACACACACACACACACACTTTTAACACTCCCAAAGGGACAGAGATCTATTGTGCAACTTCGATGGGCATGGCTGCAGCCTGTCAGTCACTCACTCACACGCTCACACACACACACAGACAGTCAATGTTGCCAAGCAGATGTCTAGTAGAGCACTGAATCTTCTTAGAGCTGATATCATTTTGGTTGTAGATGAAGCCGAACGAATACTACTTTTACTATTGAATTATTATTCTGCTACTGTTGCTAGTAATAATAATGAACAACATTGAAAATGATAGGGATAATACTGATTAGAAGTAGGAGGAGAATGAGAGGAATACGGATATTAAAAAGAAGAATAAGAGACTAAACAATGCTTGTTTGAGTATTTATGATGTTATAATGTTTTTAGTATTCTACCCTCTACATCATTTTATTTGCGTCTTAAACTTGTTTTACAGCCTGTCATTCATATGAATTTCATAATTTTTTGTCTTTTGATAGTTTTTTATTAATTGACTTGATCACATGATTAAGTATTCTGGTTTTAATTATATTTTAATGAATCTTAATGTTAGACATTGATAACTGTTGGTGGCCTGTGTAAACCTCATGGACAACAATTAAACTAAGTCTAGGACTTTATTGTTCAATCCTGACAAAGCCTGATATGTTGTATTTTTATTAGCCATGCTAGCGACATGGCTCTGGGGGTTGCATTGTTATTGGTCCATGACTTTGGTCCAGACCTAAATATTTCAACCACCACAGGATGAACTGCTATGAAATTGTGCACAGACACTGGTTGTCTCCAGTGCCAGAAGATGGCAATTTCTGCACATCAGTGTGTCAGTGTGAGCAGGTAAGCGTGCTACCGCCAGCATGTAGCGCAAAGCACCACTAGAGCAGCCACACAGAGCCACTAGCATAGCTGTAGACTCTTAGGCTTGTTATAAATATATAAATATTGTCAATAAATCAAAACATTTTTAATTGTTTGGCTCTCCAGTGCATTTATTGGTGAGTTATAATAAGATCTGAAAGACAGTGATGGTTGGTTTTATCTTTTACAGCTGTGATCAGAGACAGGTCATGCCTCTTCTATCAGTCATCACCTTTTATCATCCACCCCCCCTTTTCTCTCCCGTCCCTGCCGGCTCCCTCCACTCTCTAACTGTTACCATTTAGGGTATCCATGCCCCACTGCCAACAGCAAGGAATGTGTGTGTATGTGTGTGTGTGTGTGTGTGTGTGTGTGTGTGTGTTGTGTTGAGTATTTTTGTTAGCCAGTGCCATGTTTGTATCTCCACTATGTGTTTGTGTGTGCCTGTAGTTTTCTCCCACTTGCTTACACAAGCATTTTCTGGAGGAAATAATATAATATACGCTAAATACCTGGGCAGGCTTCCCCACTTTCAGTTGCTCCTTGTGTGAGTATTGGTGATAGCGTGTCAAAGGTGGTTTGTGTGCAGAGGCGTTTGTGAGTGTTAGTGCGGGCGTGAGACACCATTGTACGACACTCTGAGCATGGAGGCATCTGACCCTCAATAATAGATGTGGCTGCAGTGAATATTTAATGAGTGGGGGGGTGTAGAGACATCCATGCATTTGCACACACACACACAAACACACGGGGAAATGGAAATGTAGTATCTATGCCTTCATGACTTTTAGGCTGAAGCTCTTAGGAAAGTGGTCTCTGTGTGTTTGGGTGATGCTCTCAGTAAAAGATCCTGTGGACATTCGCCAGCCGGGTACTTTAGCTTTCACCCTTGCTCACTCTTCTCTCTCTGTCTTCCAAAAGGGCTCTCAGGATAGTGCTGGTGGTCAGGAGGGACTCGTACCCCCACCTTTCTCTGCGTTCCCTCCACCTCCACCGCCACCCCCCCAGAACGGCCTGGCCCTGGATTACGGGGGCAGCCTCTATGCAGCGGGGGCCGTCCAGGGCCCCGTGGAAGCCGGCGGAGCAGCGAACAGCGCCGCCAACGCCGCCAACAGCCTCAGCGCCCAAGTGAGTGCCAACCTCTTCATCTGTGTGCAGCCCACATCAGGTCTTTGCCTTGAGAGGACACAGAGAGCGAGAGTGTGTAGGAATATGCTATAGATCAGAAAAAAGAAAGGTGCACCGATCTTTTTCCAACAATACAGGTTCTGATACCCAGACTCAGGATACTGACCGATGCCAGTTACAGATTCAATACTGTTGCTGTTTTTTGTCATAGCCTCAAATCCCCCTGGCACACACGTACAAACACACACAAATTAAAAAAAATACATATGAATTCAAAACTGTAATTAAAAGCTGTCTGACTGTCTGTTGGCCTAATGTAGTACATGTAGCAGAGGTGGAGAGTGAGAAAATAGGTGTGTGAATGAGCAGCAGACAAATTTGCCCCATAACATATAAAAGGATCAACACTGTGAAACTACCAGTTTACTAGTAGTAGTTTATATTAGTACCGGTGAATTTATTACTGCAGTATTTTTGCTACTCCTCTCAGTTGGATGCTCTCAGTCTTTCCTCACTCCATCCTCTCCACACTGGTGGTTGATGGTCACAGATTCTTGGCAGTGAAATTTTCTGGAAAAAGGGAAATTACTTAAAATGAATATATTATAATGAACACTATAAAATGGGACCAGGAACAGTTAATACCATAATAAAGTGGCTCTACATGTAATTTACTCACTTAAAAAATTGGTTTGTGTTAAGCTAAAAGTGGAGAGGTTCATCTACTAATATCCTTTCAGGCTTGTGAAAGAATTTACTGAGAACTTAATACTAAATCTACTGTAAATGTAATGGCGTTTTATTATATTTGTATACGTTTTTATGTATGATCTATGTACTTGCGCACATGTGCACTGTGATGTTCTTGACAAGTTTGCCTTGTGATGCAGTGGTTTGGAGCCTAAGACAAGTTTCTCTGCAGGACAATAAACCTACCTTACCTATTTAGTGTGAATGGTGATGTCTTGCAGATGGTCAGTCCACCTAAACTTTGACATTTTGATAACAAGAACAAGACACGTGTGTGGTATGGGTCTTGTCAACCAACTCTGCATGAAAGTGAATCATAAGTTTCCCAAAATGTTGAACTATTCCTTTAATGAAGTCTGTATCTGTGCTGATGCCAAAACAAAGGATAATCACATTAGTTGCAAGTCATGGAGTGGGGGATATGGAAAAAGCCTTATTGTGGGTCACAATATGTACATACTATATATCATTCTTTTGCTTTTTGCTTGATTTGTTTAACCAGCAGGACAAAACCCCAAAATATTCTATTTTTAAATGGAATAAAACAGAAAAAACAGCACAAAACAATCACATTTAAGCTGCTGAAACCAGTGATTTGTGTGGCAAATACATCTTTATAAAAAAAACTCTGCATTAAATTCAAAATTGCTGTTTATTTATATTCTTTTGATCAGATAAGAAAGTAATAAGAAACCAATAAACACTTCATCACCGCAGTTTATACATAAAAAGAAGCCAATGTCACCGCTTCACAATACCACTTTGACAAATACAACTAGAAATAATATAGACAAGACATCAGTTGATTTATCAACTAGCCCAGTGACAGAAAATTAGTCATTAACTATTTTTGAAAAAACTTGCTAAATTGTATGATACTCTTTTCTAGTGAAAAAAATCCTGAGTCTGTCTTGTTAAGCTTCAGTACTTTCTGTTTAGAAATATTTGTAAACAAAAACAAGCAGTCAGATATGATTAATTAGTTAATCAACAGCATCATAATGGCAGATTATGAAACCCCTGTTAGCTGCATCCCTACAGCTAGCACTGCGGAAACAGTAAGAATCTGAGGAATTACCTATCCTGTATCCTCATAGCTCGTCACCCTATTAGGACGTCACTTCTTTGTTTTCCCTTCCTCATCTCCTCTCTGTCTTTTTCATGTCCCTATGTCCCAGCAGTCAGACGGGTCCTCCCAGATTGATGGACAGTCAGGGGTTGGCTCGGGAGGAGGAGGTGGGGGGGGCAGCACCGGGGATGATTCAGACGCCAAGGGGACCCCCAAACGTCTCCACGTGTCCAACATCCCCTTCCGCTTCCGAGACCCTGACCTGCGGCAGATGTTTGGGGTATGTAGACTGGATTATTCTCCCCTTTCTTCCACAATGCATCATTGTATAACAATAACCCAGAAAACTAGCTCAGAATTTAAAGCATGCAGTTAGTAAAAATAATGTCTCAAAGGACCCATCCGGCCCTGTTGTACTGTTGATGTCATGTGATTCTTTAGAGACATTTTAAAAACAGATATAAGGTTCTGTCCTATCTGTTCCAAGTAAAGGAATCACGTTTTGTCATCAAAAAACAAACCGTCACTTGGAATATCGACATGCTGGTGGGTGATTCAAAGTCAGGTGTAAAAATTTGGCCTTGTGCTTGGCTGTTTTTGTTAGAAGAGTGTCTCTAAAATGTGGCGCATAGAAAAGAGCAGAGGCAAGGAAGATATGGTGGGGGTGGGGGGGGTTGCCAGAGCTGGCTCTGTGCCCAGCTCATTGTGGTTGAACAGTGCTGACACCCCGTGGCAAGATACAGAACGTGACTTACATGCTTGTTCCTCTTTTTTTTCTTTTTTTTTTGTTTCAGCAATTTGGCAAAATCCTCGATGTGGAGATCATTTTCAACGAGAGGGGATCCAAGGTAGGGCACCGGAACAACAACTAATTTTTAACGTCAACGACGTGAATAGAAAACCTTAACGGCTATTTCTACCATTCTCTCCCTCACTCTCGCTCTCCCCCTCCTTTTCTTTTTTCCATTGTCCCGTCTCTTCTCCTCGCAGGGCTTCGGTTTTGTAACATTCGAGTCGAGCGCAGATGCAGAGAGGGCCAGGGAGAAGCTTCACGGTACGCTGGTAGAAGGACGTAAAATCGAGGTAACTCACCACCCCTCGCCCTTTTCTGAAACAGTGACCATTTTCTCCTCTGTTTTCCCTTCCATGTCCAACAATGAGAATGAGTTTGTTCTGGTCGTTTCTGCCCCAGAGAAGGTTCCGGATGGCTGTGATATGTGTTCAACTCTAACCCCTCTGGCTTCACTACAGCATGGTGCAGTGGTGCCACGCACACAGACGTCTCTTTTGACGGCACTTCCTGTCGATGTTTATGCTGTCGTTTGTTCTTGTTGTTGATGTTGTGGGCTGTCCATTGCACCTTGATCTTCAATGATCTTAAAGCTGTGTGGTTTGCAAAGCATGCTGGGTGTAGTGGCTACACAACAGGCATGGCCGGTGAGACGTCACTAAGACACAGTTGCAGGAGATATCCGCTTCTCTCACAGCATGTAGGATCTTATTTGTTTTTGTTTTCCTGCACCTTTTCCATCACCATCATCACTTCTTCCATGATCATAATTAGTGGCCTATTTTGGTTTATGGGTGCATTTATGACTGGAAGGGCAGTTAATGGCCTCTCAGTTATTTTCCTCTTAAAAAAAAAAAAAGTAGTGCTTGCTAGTGTCTGTAAGAGGCTACTGTATGTTGCATGGATGAATCATGAGGTCAGATGTCTTCTTGGAGTTTTTCACTCTTTCACTTGTGCAGGTGCCTTTGGGTGGGGTTTTTTTTTTCTGTCTGATGTGTTAAGAGGACTGATGCATGACGGGGGCATTTTCAGGGGGCAGTTTTTGGGAATGAGACTGCCCGGAGAAGTGTTATCATTTCTGATGCTTCAAAAAGCTGTTTTCAGATGTGTGAGATGGATGGTTAAAAAAAAAAAAATACATTGTTTACACACACACTTGCATCAATCTCTCCTGAAAAAGAAAGCAAGATCTCATGGAAGTGCATTTTGTTGTGACATCTTTTTTAATTTGTCAGCATGAGCGCGGGTTTCAGTTGCAAATGGCCTTGGAGATCAAATACACCACGCTTTTGCCATTTGCTCTCGCTCTTGATTTTAAGTCACGCTTGTTTTTTTGTTGTTTTTTTTTTTTTTTATTGTTACTTGCTACTAAAGCTCTTCTGCATGGTCTTGAATGTCCTGCACTCTTCTGTCTCTGTGTGTGGGTGTGCAGAATTAAAAATATGGAGGAGAGAGAATGAACAAGCGAAGAGAATGCTATAGATAGCTCTCATCCCCTGTCCTTTCCTTTGTTTTTGTGTATATTGGTTCTCCTCCATCTCTCTCCACTCTTTTTCACCAGGCCAGTCTGTCCGTCTGTCTCTCCCAGTTTGTGTGTCCCCATAAGCACTCGCATTTCTGCTGTCCATCCCTCCCTCCATATCTCTGTCCATTTCCCTGTCATGTGATGTAGTCAGGTAGCATAAACATTGGAGAATGGGATTACATTTTTTTAGTCATTTTTTTTGTCAGTTTTTTTATTTAATATAATCTGTGAAAAAATATTGAGTAGCTCCCTCCTAAAGAAGACTTAAATTTCTGACATTTTCTGTTACCATTCGTTTCTTCCTTACTAAACTTTTAAAATCTGTTTATAGTGGGTCTTAAACAGTAGAGGCTAGGTTGTCGTTAAATGGTAGATACTTGTAGGTGACTTTTGACACGTGACCTGTTGCATCACTTCCTCTCTACCACAGGGTGGGGGTTGCTTTTCATTACCTCATTTTTTTTGTTTTCTTTTTTTTTTTTGGTTCATCATTTCTTTCTTACATATATTTTCTCTATTTCCCTGATGATTTTTGTATGTTGTTGTTGTTGTCAGTCTCCACGGTAACTGCTCGCGTGTCCTCACGCCGTTTCCCTGGCAACGGTAAGTTGTGTACACATGGCATCATCTTTGAATGACCCCTCCCCCACCCCATCCGTCCAAATGAAATAAAATGCACCCAACACCCAAATGAAAGACTCCTTTACTGAAGGGAGCTTGATTGATTGATTGATTGATTGAATAATTGATTGATTGACAGAACCCGATTGGCTAATCCTGTGATTGATTGGGGAGGTGGCGAATGAAACGATTACGAGATTAGCCATTGACCGCATGGCATTACAAAGGCCACTTGTATAACTGAATGTACTGCATCTATCTGCAAGTGCAACAACTATGACTACCACTTCTTATGCATTCATTCCAATCACCTCTCTAACTGCATTCAGCATTTAATTCCAGAGCTGTATCCTGCATGGTTTACTCTCTTTCTCGTCATCTGTATAACGTCATATAGTACTATGTCATCTCTGTGTCATGTGTCAGCCAATAGCTGCATTTTTGCACCTTAGTGGGACAGCATGCTGAAGCATGAGTGCTATGTTAGCTTTACTGGAGAGAGGGTAATAGTTGTCTGTATATTGTGGTGTACTGTAGTACTTGATTTTGACTTTCTGTGCCACTTTGTAGACAGCACACAGTTGTAGAGGTACAGCTGTTAAGATTTAAATTCAAAACAAAGAAATATATGTGGATGAATTGTGTGTGCCCAAAAGAGGACGCAAGCATACTCTACTTAAAAGCAAATCTACTTATTAAATGTAATACAAACACATTAAGCTTTTTAGACTGATGAGAAGAAAAAAGAAAATAATATTTACACCCCAGCAAAGAAAACTGAGATACTGATCAACATGATGGCAGTGTTTCTGTATGATCTCTGTGAAGACGTGTCCTTGTTTTTACTTTCTGATCACTTTGGTTCTGGATGGTGTGTGTTGGTGGTTCTGTGCTATGAGGTTTTTCGGGTGTGTGACACTGATCTGGAATGCCTGGCAGTGTTTCACAACCATAGTTCAATTGTATTTTATTTTGGTTTTTTATTTTTTTATTTTTTTTTTTGAGGAATGATAAATGCATCCCCCATCCTCTCTGTCTTTTATCTAGACTGTTCTCTCTCTGTAATCGTTCTTGCTCCATTTATCATTTCTCCATTGTCGCTCATGTACAGTTAGATCCAATGTAGGCAAACGGTCAGATGTATTTTGTATGTGTACCGCATCTTGTCATTTCTGTTTGCTCATTAGAAGATTTGCACATTTAGAGGAATTATTCACTCTCTGTCTCTCTCTACTCTACATCATGTACGTGTTATTTCCATGTCTTTTCATGTGGACTGGCTCCTTCTCCTGCATCCCTCTATATTTCTGTCTTTTCTCTGTCGTTCTCTCTCCCTCCTCTTCCTCCTCTTTCTGTATGATGTGTATTTGATTGGGAGGGCTGCCAGCCTTTTTTGATTGGTCTCTTGCTGCATCTGATGCTTGCTGACTGGCTAGTTTTGCTCACTTCTGGTGATGTGATGCGCTCTTGATTGGCTGCGTGTAATTTTTGTATGAACTCTTCGATTGATGTTTTTTGCATTGTGTCCAACTGATGAATCTGCCGCTTAATTCACCTTCTTTTTCCCTCCTTTTTTTTAAAGGTAGCAACATAATGGTCTTGGATTTCTTTTTGAATGCCTCTGTTCTGAAATATTTTGTTTTCTTTGTTCTGTTTGCCAATGGATGCATTGTTTGTGTGCAGAACTGCCTGACTACTCACCAGGATCCTTGTTTTCAATGTCTTTCTCCTTCAAAAGAAGCGCATGCATCAAATACCATTGCTGCTCATCAACAGAATTAACCTCTGTCATAAGTTAAAAAAAAATCTGTTAAAAGTTTAATGACACCTCACACTTCACGTACAAGATTAATATGAAAACTCTGATTATGTTTCCATTATGTGACAGCGAGTACATTCAGCTTTAAAAAACATAACCCACAAAGTATAATGAAATTGGTTTGGGCATAATTTTGATCATTCCTCAATACATGTGTATCTAATAAAGTAGGTTCAATTGGTTTCTGACCACTTTTTCTACTATCTAGGTCAATAATGCTACAGCCAGAGTGATGACAAACAAGAAGATGACCACACCGTACTCTAACGGAGAGGGCCTTGCTGCTCTACCATATGGTATTGCATTTTGTACTCATAAGCTGTGTTCAGATACTTTTGATATACAGTGGCTAAAGCGATGCATTATGGCTGAATTCCATGTCACAATATTGGTTTTATTTTCAGTACTCCAATTTATGTCAGCAGAAGGCGCTGTTTTATGCATTATGTCAGTCAAAGCAAAAGAATCTTATATCGTCTTGATTTTTCATTACAGTATACTTGTCTTGAACAACAGACTTCAGTAAATCAGTGGCATAACCTAATCACGGAGATTTAACTTAAAATCAGTCAATATATGATGACATGAATTGCCTTACCCAAGTAATGACACGGAGTAAATGCTGTCACAGATGTGAACCTGTGCAGATAACAGTCAAGCAGCTTTGTCAGGAAGATTGTTTTGATAAACACACAAGTCATAAAAATGTCTAATTGGTTCAGTGATTTTTCTTTTTTTTTTATTCCTGTGAAATATTGCTTCAAAAACATGTTTTTCCTGCAGCCGGGTGGAAGTTGAGTCCCATGGTTGGAGCAATGTACAGTCCTGAGCTCTATACAGGTAAGACAACACACATTATCTTTATACTTACAAAGACGGATGAAGATAAGATGTACAAAGCATGAGGGGAAAAAAAATATGCAGTAGTAATAGAAGCCGCTCTTTCTGTCATTCTCTCTCGCTCAGTCCCAGGGTTTCCATACCCAGCAGCCGCAGCAGCAGCTGCTTCCACCGCTGCAACCTTTCGAGGCGCTCATCTCCGGGGTCGTGCCCGGCCTGTCTACAGTGCAGTCAGGGCAGCTGTGCCACAACCTGCCATCCCTACATACCCTGGGTAAATACACATAAACTTCAATAAAAACTGATAGCCACAACTGTAAAGTGCTATTGATAATGAAAAGCGGATTTACTGTAATTTTACACATATGACGGTCTCCTAAAATGCATGCCTTCACCTAGTTAAATAATACTTTATAATTGTGCATGCTGTGTGTCTGAATATAGTTATTATTTAGGTAATGACATTGATTGCTTGCTGAACTGAAATACCATTTCCTTGTACCTCAAAGTTTTAATGATGTGAGCCTTTAGTGCAGTAGTATCAAATTGAATATCATTTCCTTTAATGTGTTTTACTCACCGGCCGAAGTAACAGTAGTATCACTCAAGTCAGTGCATTTACATACAAAGAGGTGGTATTCTGTCTTGCATGTTGCACGGTGTGTAATAATCTCACCCTTCTTTCTCTTCTCTCTCTCACAATCTGTTTGGCACCATTTTCTCAACTCTCTATCCCCTCAATCGTCACCCTTGTTTTTGTTGTTTTGTGAAATGCCCACATGGTGGCGCATCACACACATTTTTTTTTTTGTTTTGTTTGTTTGTTTGTTTCAACATTCCACCACCACTCCTCTGTATTCTCTCCTTTTCCTTCTCGCTTTCCTTTTCTTGTTCCTCTCTCAGCGTGATGGCCTATCAGGATGGTTTTTACGGTGCGGCCGATCTCTATGTAAGTATACCTCTCTCTCCTCTACTGCCTCACTCCTCACCTACGTTTTCCCCCCCTCTTGCCTGTGGGTTTTCAAGTGTGAAACGGCACAGATCAAACCCGTAGAGACGTGTACTTCTGGGTGTTTTGATTCATCAGAGAGACACATTTTGTGATCTCTATAACCTAATTGTAAATGATCAAATTATGTTCAGTTTCATTCAGTAGGCTCCATCCATCTGCTTCATACAAATATAGAAACTCCAACAGTCCGGCACACACACTTTAATCATGTGATCATTCATGAGTAGACTCCTCTAGGGTTTGTCTCTGTGCATTTGTGAGTTAGTTTGTACCGATGTGATTATGAGCGTGTGTCTGTGTGTGTATGTGTGTGCTTGTGTGACCAGGTTGACAATAGCTGTTTCTGTTCTCTCTGTAGACTAGTGTTTCAGGACATTAGTGGCAGATTGCCCCAGGTAGGGTTTACACACTCTGTGTGAGAGCCAGTGTGCATCCTCCTCGTCTCCAATGACTGCGTGCTGCTAGACATTTTTGACCATCTGAAATTGAAATGCCTTCTCTGTCTTCTTCTACTAACTCACTGGATTCTGACTTGGGTGGAGTTGCGGAAGGGGGAGAAAAGAATTAAGTTTAAATCTGGATGCATAAATAATATACAACCTAAAACATTCACTCACAAAATCCCCTCAGGAGAAATGGATCTGCATTTTAGGGAAAATCAGAGGCAGAGGAGGTCAATATTGAACAGTGGGCCACTTTCTTTAACCAAATTCTGTGCTGCTGGTCAAGTTTTCAAGTCTATTCCATGACAATACATTCAGCTAACTCTGCACATTTTAAACACCAACCTACTCCTCTCCTCAAGTGCAAAAAACAAAGGCATTTTTCCTTATTTTGGCATCATCCTTGTGTTAACACCTCAAAGCAAAATTCATCTATGCAAAAATGTAAAACAAGTATACGAAACTGGGATAATTGAGGGGTCAAAAAAGTAGACGATGCCTTTTTTCAGATGCCAGGACATGTCATTTTGTTACACCTTTGTACCTTTTCATTAACTCCCCTGAAGGTGCCAAAGCTTGCATATTTTACACAAATGTTACTTCATCATGCAAACTGGTCAAAACTATAATGGATTAGCGAGCTGCGTTTTCATGCTTGAAATACAAACAGGTCATGAAATAAATGAGTAATGAATAAAGACACTAAAACCTGAGACTATCCAGTAGTCAGAGGGATGTGGGACAAGAGTATTCATTCGATTAGCAGTTAATTCAGACCCCTTCCAGGAATCTCCCTATCTGTTTCACCTGTGGCATGATAACTGAATCAGTGTCGGCATGCAGACATACTTACAAGGCTGACTCCTCCCCCCGGTCCTCCCTATTTCCTCCAGCCCTCTTCTTCTCTTTCCAAAGACCCCCCCCCTTCTTTCTGTCACTTTTTCACATCTTCTCACTCTGTTCCTTCTGTCTTCTGCCCTTCTTCAGACAACATAGGACACTTTTTCTGTAGTTCTTTTGCTTCAGGCTTCAATTATATCGTTCTTTGCCCTTTTCTGCTCCTTTCATTTTATTTATTTATTTATTTTTGTCTAGTCTTGCTTTGTTCTGTAACTCCTCCTTGTTCTTTCCTATGTTCTATATCGCATTATATCACTTCCTCTGTCTTTGCCCTCATGTCATCTTCTTCTTCTCTCAGTCACCCCTTCCTCCTCTTCCTCCTCTTCCTCCCTTTCCTTCCACCCCGACCTCCCCAGTCCAGCCTTCTTCCCATAGCAGCAACTGTGTGGTCCTGAATGCGGGGACATGGTCGTGACTGATTCTTTAGGATAGAATGCAGCGGTGTTTGTTTGTTTTTGCATTTTTTTATAGGGATGTTTGGCCTAATACACTGTATGTTCTGAGTTTGGGAAAGCATGCTGTGTCTGTCAGTGGTTGGTTGCTGGCCACGTGAGTGTGTGTTTGTGGGTGTGTGTGTGTGGTATGTGTGTGTGCGCGTACCCCTTTTTTTTAATCCAACTGGCTGACTGCCTTCTTACACCTGTAGTTTTTTGTTTTTTGTTTTTTGTTTTTTTTTTTTGTGTCTGTTCATCAGCTGTCCATCCAAACATAATAATGACACAATCATCCTGCCGCCCCTTCCCCTTTCTTTAACTTTTTGTTTTTGGTAGGGGAAGTGGGGTGGGGCACAGTTATGGGTATGAAATCTCTCTCCCTTCATGTCGAACGCACCAGGGGAAAAAATAATGCATTTAAATTATGATTAAAAACAGTAAAACACACAAAGTACTACTAAGGATTTGTCTTCCCACGTTAGTCATGGAGGGAGAGACACACGCAGAGCCTGAGCTACATCCTTGTGAATGCTGTTCTGCACCAGAATAGCCAGTTGTGCTGACCTGTCTGCTTGTTAATCTTTCGCTCTCTTCTCAGCAGTTTTTCTCACAATGTAACCCTTTAGATGCACTGTAGTCTGTTAGTTTGTAAAGGAAAAATGGCAAACTTTTAACAAGAGTCCACTCTTCTTTCTATCCCTCCCCACCTCTCCCTTCGTCATATCTCTCTCTCTTGTGTTGCACACGATGTCCTCTTCCTCCGCCTTTCTCTTCTTGGTCGCATCCTCACAGGGTGGCTATGCAGCGTATCGTTACGCCCAGCCGGCTGCGGTAGCGACTCCCGCAGCAGCAGCGGCGGCAGCTTACAGTGACAGGTGAGTGGGCTGTTCAGTACATCTTAGAGCTAGATCAGACAGGGCAACACCTGCAGAACTAGGTCTCGAGGTGGTTTGGTGCCTGGCCAGGAAGTGAGTGATCTCATCCATCCTGAGGTCCCATTACATTAGTTAATATGTGCTTTGGGCAGATATATAGTGCCTCTCTTTCCTTTTGAGTGTTACTTGGTGAATAATGCTTGATATATTGGCTTTTTTCTGACAGCTACGGACGAGTTTACACGGCAGACCCCTACCATGCTGCACTTGCCCCGGCTGCCTATGGTGTTGGAGCCATGGTAAGTTTGTATATTTTTTAATATTAGGGGGATGAGGCTGGCATTATTCTATTTTTTTTTCTTAGTGTCAACAAATTCAGTAAACATGCCAAACTGTCAATGCATTTGTCCTTGTGTGAGTACTTCCCCAATAAGGCTCAGTGCTACATGTTTGTGGCCCATTAGCTCCCACTAAAGAGGCAAATCTTTTAAACAGGGTTAATTTTAGTCAAATTTTAATTCATTTTACAAAAAGATGTAATTTGCTAAAATAACCGGGTACTGTAGTTCTGAGAAATTGTTTTTCTAAAAGGAATTAATGTATTTGTTGGAAAATAGATTAGTCACAACTAATTAGTAGTTTTTGTGTTACCACCCTGAGACCAAGGTTGGATTACAAATTTGTCAAACCAACAACTGTCCTTGACAACTCTTGACAGCACCTGGCTTTTTTTATAAGGCAACTGATTTGTTATGACCTGACTAACATGTGGTTTGGGGATATGTTCTATAAAAACAGAATATCAACTGACTGTCCTTGTGTCCAAATCTAGTTATAAGAATAAAATTCATGTCTGCTAAATTATCACACAGCAAATCTGGGGCCGGGTAGTATTCCTGCATAGGGAAAAAAAAGGCAGAACATTATAGCTGCACAAATAGTGATGGTAATTTAAAATGATCTACTGTTTCCATTTACTGAAGTAACATAATACAAAACACGTCCGTTTTTTATTCACCAAATGTTTCTTGTTTTACAGGCCACGCTGTACAGGGGAGGCTACAGTAGATTTGCCCCTTACTAAGGACACTACATTTCCCAGGAGCTCCTCTCTTCCATTGAATTACTTTAAAGAGCTCCCTCTGTTGTCATGGAGGTGGACTGCACCTAGTTTTAAAGTGTGGAGTCAACCACAACAAAGAAATTTACGATCCCACCCCAGAGCGGTCCCATGTTTTCTTATATACGCTATTACAGAAATAGAGGAATGCTGTATTAAAGACTGATGGATGGCCTTTATATTAAAAAAAAAGAAGAAGAAAAAAAATAAAGACTTAAAATGGCCACCTTCCCTATTGCACGGCTGTATAATAGTCCCCCCCTCCCAATTCCCTCTGCACTCAGCAGCACAAGACTCGGGATGGAGCCCAGATGTTCTTCCAAAGGCTGTATGTGGATAACTGACATTTAAACAGCTGTCAACCATGTCTCAGAAAGAGCTGAGGGCTGTGCGGCCTCGACATTTAAGGAAAAAGAGAGGAAAGAATGAAAGTTGAGGTTTCCACAAAGCAGTTGGAGCAGTAGGAAGCAGTAAGGTGCATCAAAAGAGCATCTAAAAACATTTTGAACCAGAATGACGAGTCACCAAAATGATAAAACACCCACGGAGGATTTTATTATTCCTCCTTAACGTGGGCGGATAGTAATGTGAAAGGATTTCCATTCTCTTTGAGTTCTGATAGAGGGACGATAAACATGGTGACTTGGAGAGATGTTGTGATGGTTTATAATGCTACAGAAATCACGTCCGAAAGCTGAGAGAGGGAGGGTTATTAGAGCTGTTCCTTACCTCAAGTTTTCTTAGTATGTGGAAATGGTGAACCTTTAAACTTAAAATTGTTATGATATGCAAAGAAATTAGTTTAGAGAAAAAAGTTACCAAATTGTTATTATAATTATTGTAATTATTCTCATTATTATTCTTATTAAACCATTATTTTTGTTTGACTCAGCTACACAACAGCCACAGCTGTTATGGGACATGTAGATTAAACAGTGAAATCAGAAAACGAGCATCAAATAAACTAATGTTCCACCTTTTGACCATATGACACAACTGTAGTCTCACTTCATCCTTCTCATTCACAGGATTTCACTACACTCTGTGTGCAGCCACCATTTAACACTACAGAAAATGTAACACTACTCTAAAAAGCATATTCTTGTTTAGTTGATTTTAGATTTAGAACCAAACACAGTCCTCCATCTGCAACCCTGGGGTTCAAGTATTTCTTGATCCATCATTGTAGAACTTTATTATTTGGATGTTCCCCTCCCGCTCCATCTTTTATAGAGCAAAGTCAACATGAATGAGTCTTCCTGAAACATACATTAGTTGGTAATTGTGTTTGCGATGCTGCCAGCAGCAGTTACTGAGCAAGAGAGAGATTCTTTTGGTGAATTAATAGAAAATATTTAAATGCAAAATACTTACTATTGTGCATATTTCTTTACTGTTGTATTTCCAAAATGTGGCTTTTTTTGGCTTTTGTTTTTGTTCCAAAGATTTGTAGAAAGCACATTTTTTTCTGCCATATGTATAAATATATAATCTGTTATCATAATCCTTGATAATCCTATTTCTGTCTTTATTTACTTTTTTCATCTTGCTTTATTTTTCATATATATATATATATATATATATATATATATATATATAAAATCTTTAAGTGTTGTTCCTTCTTCTGTAAGGTGAAATGTCTTGAGCCGAGAGCGTACCTGAGTAGTGATAAACTAGAGGTATGCATGTAACACTATCAAACTTTAGTCCCTATAGTTAAATATTCAGTCAGTACTGGCTGATGTTTTTTTTTTGTTTGTTTGTTTGTTTTGCTTTTGGTTGATTTATAGGATCCTCTAGCATTACATTTAATTATGTTTCAAAATATGCAGGAACACCTGGATTTTTCTCCCTATTATATCCATATTTTGCAGGTGACTGAGATATTTGGAAAGCATGAACATAGGTGTGTAGCACTTTGGTTATAACCAAATGCATTCTTTTCTTTTTTGTTTTTAATTTTTTAATTGTTGCTTAAGGCAGATTACTTGCATTTCAGTGGTGAAATCTGTCATTTTGGCCGTTGTGGTCGCTCCAGGTTTATTTGAGGATATCCAATGAAATATAAGTGTTATCTCTGGTACATACGCAGGCAAAAGGACCAGTGTGTAGCATTTATTGACATCAAGCAGTGCAGTTCTAGATTGCGACCAACCGAATACCCCTCTCCTTAACCCTCACTTTCCAAACATGTAGGAGAACCTACAGTGGCCTTCAGGTAACGTAAAACACAAAAGGCCTGCTCTAGAGCCAGGGTTTGGTTTGTCCATTCTGGGCTACTATAGAAACATGGCAGACTCCTTGGAAGAGGGAACCGCTCCCTATGTAGATGTAAAGGGCTCCTTATGACCTAATGAACACATTAGGAAGAAATGTTGGAAATTATAATGAATATTACATTTTTTTCAATAGATCCTCTTAAATCCGACACACTGGTCCTTTACCATTCCGAAATGGTGTAAAACAACTGTCATTGTGGGATATGATCTTAGCTATGTGTAAAATGAAGCAGTACTTTTTATTTTTTACCCGTTAACAAATTTTAAAGCTACTGTTGTGTTTTCCACCTTTCACTCTCAGAAAAACATGCAGGTCAATATGATGCTTTTTTCTATTAAATGTGCTGCTGTTGGATTTGCTTATGACATTTACCATTTCTTTTTTTTAAAAAAATATCTCCATAATAATGTAGAATGTGCTCTGGACAAAATGAAGAAAAAAAAAAAAAAAAAAAAAAAAGCTAGCCAAAGATGCTAACTAATAGTCCCTAGCACGTTCTGGTTCCAAACTTTAGAAGTGCTACACAAAATACACAAAGATGGACTTCTGTAGCCACTGAAGAAATGGACAAACCAGCATGAGCGAGTCTTGTCAAGTTTAAAAAAAAAAAAAAAAAAAAAGTTTTGCATGAATCTTGTGTCTTTCATATTTGACTCCTGAGCAGCCGAGCCCAGTTTTGTTCTTCTTTACCACTAAGCTCCATGGAAAGTGACAGGCAGCTAGCAGTTTGAAGCTAGTCAACACAACAAAGAGCACAGTGCTGATTGGTAAAAAGGCCTGCTGACAAACAAAACGGCTGCCGCACAAAAATCATTTTCTTGTTGTGGTTTTCTTGCCACTATATTATAACTATGTGACCATTCTTCATAGTTGCTATGGTTTCTCAATGATCAGTCCTAGCCCTCTGTCATGTCTATATCCCCCTTGACTGCCATTATGTTTTTTTGTTATTGAATGTCCATATAAAATGTTTTATATAAAAATCATTTGTTGTTGATTTGTTGTGATCAAGCTTTCAGGCTGTTTTTTCTTTTTGGTATTGTATTTATTTAGTAAAATGGGTAAGCATTATTTTGTAGTTTCTCATATTATTTTACACACAGACTGTGCCAGTATGTGGGTGCTGATCATTCATTTAAATATTAATTCAGTATAATTGCTTTAACCCTGCAAATGATTTTATTTATTTATTTATTTTTTTTAGCTATTGAGGGCAGTGAAAAAGAGCTGTAAACACAATATTGACCTTGCATCACATTTTAGGAGTTGTTTTTCTGGTCACCTGATGAATACAAGTCCAATATTTACTATGTTTTGGTCTCAACCAACTCCAGAAATATATTTCTTAACAGAAGCTAAATGCTATTGCTAACGTATACCGGTTTTTGCCCACTTCTAATGTTTGGTGGTAGGCACATATGGTGCAGGTATGTTTATGAAAGCTTATTGTTTACCACTGCAGCAGGCAGCAGTCTTAAATAAGGCTGGTGTGAATGAACCAAAACAGTAAAGTTGAAGGCTGGAAAAACAATGAGCTGAAAGAAGCTAAAGCGAATCATAATTCACAACAAGTGACACCTTTCACATTACACATAGCATCACTGTAGACTAGTCAGGACTAGCGGCTATGTGAGGCTGTACTTGCATTGTTTTGGGCTATATTTACAAAAATGCTCACAATGACAATACAAACATAAACATCCTAATGCTCAGCAGCTGTAATGTTTACCATGTTGAGACATCAACTAAAATTTGATGGGGAATATCATTACTTTTGGCAGGGGTTTGGTGTTAAACTTGAGTACGGGACAAATTAATAATTTGATGCTATATGGGAAGTGAAGGGATTACCAAACTGAGGATAATTCATTTTGAGGCCAGATTTCATGGAAATCAAGCCAATAGTTGATAAAACATTTAAATCAGAATTTCAACCTCATGGTGGCACTAGAGGAAAACCCAAGGGAAGACCTCAATCATTAGGATACATTATGGAATTAAAGTGGTAAAATGACCAGCTGACAGTGCCATTCTTAGAGCCACGCTATTGGCATTGCCAAAATTATTGATAATAGCACTAATAAGGAAGGTATGATGATGTATGCTAATGTCAATTCCCATAAATTTATACAGCATGCTCAAAGAGGACAACATTTCTTTGGGGAAATATATTTATTGGCAGTTCTACTCAGCTGTTTGGATTCCTAATGACTGTGCGCACAGATTTACATTCATTGTTCATAAAAATAAAAATATATATTTTATATAGCTTTCATAAACAGCTGTACATTAAGAAGGAATAGCTCCAAAGAGGGAGACGGTCATGGAGTGGCAAAGGCAGGAGAGGAGAGGGGTTAGAGGTGCACCAATACTGTTACAACGGCAATCGAAAGCCGCTTTCAATAGATTTAATTTCTCAGGGATGCATAGGCCAAGTGCACAGACCAAGTATGGGGGAGGAAGTTATTGTTTGGACACATCAATGAAGCATATATAAACAAATAATTATATGATTTAAAAAATTGGATGAGCCAAATTAGACACATTTTTGGATCAGCTCTGTGTATCAATTTCTGTGCAGTGTTTCCCAAAACCCATATGGGACTAACACATTGACAGACATCAGGTCAGACAGTTTCGAAAGGTGAAGGAGAGCAAGGCGAGCAAGAGCGAAGTTAGACCGGGTGACGGAAAGTCAGTGAAGGGAGGAAAAATATTCGCATGAAAGACACAGGAGGGTTTCTAGACAATTCCATATTTCGCCAGGTCGCTGAGCTCCATGTCGCCAAAGGCTTCCCATGGGCAAACCACGGTGATGTCTGTGCCAAGACCCTCCATGCCGGGGATGTCATCTCCAAATCTGTAAAAGAAACGAAAACACGTCTTAATGTCTCGCGAATGTTGCACTTAGGTTGTTTTTTCTGGTTTTTGACTTTCAGTGGTAGAAGAAGTATTCATATCCTTATATAAAGTACCACTACATCAATGGAAAAATTAATAAATAGATGCACGTCATTTCTTTACACCACTGGGGACTTGGAGTCATTCTCACCCCTTCTGGCCCGGTTTAGGGGCCTTGCTCTTGAAGGTGCGAGTGGTCCTCTGCTTGAACTTGGGAGGTGCCTTCTTGTCAGCGGGAGCTGCAACAGCTGTGTCTGCCATCTTTTACACACTGAGAGAAAAAGAGTTAAAAGTGAATGAGTTAGTCTTGATGTGTAAGACCCTTTCTCCATTCTGCCCCTAAGCCCCTGCTAGTCCCGTGCTTGGATGATGTAACAGCCCAGGTTAGGTCAAATTATAGCCTAAAGCTATAATACAGCTCCTTAAAACCCTGTTACTCAAACAGCTTTGTCTATTTTTACACTTTGGCTTTAAAGATTATTCTTGGCCAAGTTACAAGCTGTACATCCTCACACCACGGTATAACTTATAGCATAAGGAGATTTTGCCCTGAACCACTAATTTTTAAACCGGCTTTAATCCAAAGTATTCCCTGATCTGTTTAGACTGTGTTTTCTTACAGGGAAGCTCAGCAGTGCTCTGAATTTTACCAGAAATGCACTTTGATGACAATGATGATGTATTTTCTGTTAGAAAGTCGTAGTTAAGCAGTTGATTATTAAAATTCACATCCTGATGGACTTGTTTCTATACTTCCTAATGTAGTTACTGTATATCCCTGCTTTTGAGTAACCACAGCTAGTAATGTTAGAATTTTCTTATGTGCAGATATACAGTTGTAATGTTTTTCATACCTATGATAGTACATAAAGAAACTTCTACCTTCAAGAATTGAATTTGTTTTATATATGCATTTAACCAGGATCGTTTCTCGAGATCTAAGTCCTTTTTTCAAGAGAATTGTGGTTATTACAGCACATTTACATTGCATTCACCAAATCAGATACAACATTCGCTGAAGGAAGAAGTGTATGAGAAATGCTGGGGAATAATTCAAGAAATCTTTGCTTGACAGCAAAAACATCAATTTATAGTCTATTTGTTCATCTTCTTTTTGTTTTTTAGAATTTTGTTCTTATTGATTAATTTCAGTTTTCAAGTTTATTCATGACTACAACTCATGCCTTTACTGCTATTGATTGTACATACAATTTAATACTGTCGGACATGTCTTTTTGGTGTAGCTCATGCAAATTTCCCAAAGTGAGACTGAACTGGAAATTTAACAAAAAAATTTCAGAAAAATACACTTTTACTCTTTAATACATGCATCATTCATTCCCCTCAAAAACAAATGAATACAAATTTGCAAAAGACATAAATGCGTGAGCTTATTCACATGTTGAAAATAACTACATTTAAAGGTCATTTATTCTCTTAAATCTTTGCAGTAAATTAAAGGAAATAATCTTTCATGAAATCAGGCACAAGCATGTATGCATTTCTATAAAATTCCTGTTTCATTATACTAAATGGCAAAACTTATTAACTGTGTCCTAAACATGCAGACTAAAAGCAGTGACTTCTGAGGTCTCATGGGCTCTATAAAGTAAAAAGTAAGTAATTAATTTGGTGAATTTTACCTACATAAGACTTTTTAAAACAGTACTTTAAAGGTTCTAGTAGAGGTCAAGAAGACAATATGTAATAACCAAGAAGCAAAGCGCCAAACTAAAAAGTATTAATTTATACGACAGAGAAAAATCCAACAAAAACAATTGGAATTTCATCTGCTTTGAAGAAAGTAATCTCACTGATTTGGCTTCTTAAAAACCTATTTGAAGCTTTTTCCAAAGTTGTGGAGCAGCAACAACACATCCAGGCACAAAATATTTTTTTTTAAAAATTGTCTACAAAATATTTTTAAAGGTTTGCCATAGCATGACATCTCACAGTATCTACATATCTGAAGTCATGCTTTCTCAGCACTCTCCTGCAGTCTCTTTTATGCTGTAAACTTAATCCTGATTGCAGAATTGAATATTTGCCAAAGTTCTCAGCTGAATAAAAGTCCAAGTTTGATCTTACCTGTTTTTGCAGTAGTACAGCTGGCTTCTGTCGTCTCTGTGGTCGTTGGTGTCTTAGTGGTCTCTGTCCTGCTGTCTTCTTATATACTCCCCCTGCTAATCCCTAAACATGCTCATCTATAACTCTCTTTGCTCTTCTTTTACACCCCATCCTCTAATTGGACTATCTAATCTAATAGATTACGGAGGGCCCACCCTAATATGGTATGCCATGTGAAGACGTCTTCAACCTTACATAATAAAGCTTCTCTAAGAAAAACTCATTTGAAATTAACAGAACAATGTGAGTTGTTTTAAAACTTGATTATTTCCAAATACACGACTCTTCTTGTCTGACAGTCTGCCAAAACAATCCCATATTATTATTCATTAATGATAAATTCAGTTCACAGATTTAAAACAAAACAGTGGACCCAAAAAAAGGACATTCCTGGCCTTGAAACCAATAATTTGACAGAAAAATTTTAACTCTAGTCTTTCCAGAGCTTTCATCCACACCTCATGGCCTTAATCGACGAATAAAGAGAGTGAACGCTCTAGAAAAGACAGAAATTTGGGTTCAAGTTCAGATTTTCTTTGTAGCAGTGGAGATTGCGAGTCAAAACTGGTTGTTATAACAAAATCATGGTGTGGACTCCCACTGTTTTATCACCCTTTCAGCTCTTCTTTTTGTGATACATTAATAATTGTTGAGTAAGACTGTCAGTTACTGTCTCAGCGCTGTCTCTCTTCAACCTAAGTGCTGGCCAGGGGGCAAGGGATTATGACTTGAATGTTAAAGTGGTCTTTATTTGTCACTAAGTGACTGATCCCCTACACGGAGCTCAGGGCATCAATGCACTTGTATGACATGCTGCAGATCCTCGTGCAGGCCACATCAGGACACGTTTGTTTACAAATGAAGAGACCGTATATCCCAGACTTTAAAATCTAAGCAGTTTCTACTCTTTTCTTCATGCTACTTACATTCTGTCTTGCCTCAAATCTTTCTTATGTTTGAATACGAAGGCATGGGATCAAAGCCGAGTCAACCTTTTGTCAATGCTGTGTATATAAAAAACAATATGGGCAGTGTCACGATAACTAGAGCTGCTATGAGGCTTCATGCAATATTGCTCTTTTCAGCTTTCTCATGGGAGTAAATAAACACCATCAGGTGTGGACTTTTGTTAAATGTAGTAGTAGCATAGGGATGATATATACTAAAAGAAAGTGAAAATAAATGTTCCGTATCTGAGGCCTATTTTGAAATTCCTCTCATTTCACTGCATTCGACAGCTTCCCTTCTTTTCCGTGGCCTAGATTCATAGCTAAAACGAATGGGACAAAATGACTTGGTGTATTGCATTGAACAGCTGCTTGCACTGTAATGATATTTGATACAATTATTGAAGTTTTCATGATGCAGAGTTGGTAACATACCGATGCCTGTGGTGGACTGTAAAAGACAGACAATTACTATCTTTCGGCAGAATTTTTTAAATTTCAACTTGATATGCATGCTAATTACTGTCAGTCTCTACTGCCAAAGCATGGCACCTCTATAATTCACTTCAATTCACGTGGACAAATGACAGGCATATCGAGCTTGAAATACACCTTGTATTTATATCTACCTTATCCTTTCTATTTGTGGCTGAGCGGGATCGTGAGAGAACTGATCAGAGTTGGCACATCAGAGAGTGACAGGCTGAACATCTGAGGGGATTAGCAGCTCGGAGGACTTTAAAAAGGGACAGTCCAACAGAGAGAGGAATGCCACAGGCAAGGAACTGACAAGCTCATCAGACAGCATCAGAGAAACAGCTTGGACTTCAACAAAAGGTAAGATGAAACTGCAATTTTCTTGGCTCTGATGCGAGCAGTTAATGCTCTCACTGCTTTGATAACATGTGTTGCCTCAGATTCCTCTCTTCTGTTGCAACAGTTTCGTTACAGTTTTGGTTTTTTGGGTTTTTTTTGGAGCTGAAATGAGATCTGTGATTTGTGCTGAGTAGTTTTTGTGCTGGCCTTCATGTTGGGGCTGCTCGGGGCCCAGCTACCATTGCTTTTGATGGATTCAGAACCCTGAGCAGTTTTGAACACTGGTTGTTCTTTTTTTCCCCAATTATTATTGTAGTTATACAATAGTTTATTGTCTGGTTGTTGACCAGTTCGGAGAAGAGGATGATAAAATACAATTTAAAGAGGCTGTTTTTTTTATGTGAGGAGTGATTTTACAGTAGTGACACCTTTATTAACGGGTGATCATTGGTTGATTGTACCAGAGGAATCTTCAAAGGCAAGTTTGTCTGTCAGCACCTTTCAGCAAGAAGGAAATTCAAATTCTTTGCACAAGACATAAAAGATATGCAGGATAACAAATGAGTAGGACCAAACTGAATTTAATACAAAGCAATTGCAAACAGAAAAGGTTTAAGCCTATGCTCAAAAGAGCTGAGAACTGCAGGGAACTCACATACTTTGTTCTTTTCATTTTCTTTTTAGTAACTAACTAAAATGGCAGACGTCGCCGTTGCAGCTCCCGCTGACAAGAAAGCACCTCCCAAGTTCAAGCAGAGGACCACTCGCACCTTCAAGAGCAAGGCCCCTAAACCAGGCCAGAAGGGGTGAGATGGATTTAAGATCACACAGAAATCTTTACTCTGTCTTCAATGTTGTTAATTTCACTATTAAACCACTACCCTGTGTCCCTCATTTCGGCAGAAACCCCAAAAAACTCTTCGTTGTTTCCCTCAGTTTACTCATCAGATCTTTTTTGTCTCCTCCTTACAGATTTGGAGACGACATCCCCGGCATGGAGGGTCTTGGCACAGACATCACCGTGGTTTGCCCATGGGAAGCCTTTGGCGACATGGAGCTCAGCGACCTGGCAAAATATGGAATTGTCTAGCCCTCTTTCCTCTGCCTTTACCTCTATTGCCACTATTGTCCCCTTATGTTTTCCTCCCATTGATTGAGCAGCTCACAATCTACTACATGTGTGCTCTAGAGAGGGGGCAGACCCTGATGCACTCTTTCTTGACTAATGCACTTTATATGCCCCTGCCTTGCCACCAGTTCTCCATTGTCCTTTTCTACTTTTCTTCAACCCGTCTTCTCTTTTTTCCCTGAATCTCTCTCGCCGCTCATGAGTGGTATCAGCAACTCTGGGCTTCACCTTTCACCTTTGTCCTTTCCACAGAGAAAATAAAAGAAATCAAATGAAATATATATTACAAATATATATTTATATATGCTGTAAAAGAGGGTTTGATATCTTTTATTGTGATATCTCATGCCTGTTCTGCTCTTCTATATGCCCACGTCTTCTCCTCCAAGCTGCTAATTCATAATGCACAGATTTCTATTTTGTGTAGTAGCTAAATAACATTTTATTTTTATGAGAAAGTATAATTCATTCTATTCTTCAATGAAAAAGATCAACCCTTTCTATTTTGTCAGTGACGAACAATTTGGTAAACACAATAAATGTCCATATTTTCCATACAGTACATGTCTTTGTGTCCTCTCTAATATCAACACACAACAATAAAAACAAACTACATACATTTTGTTTGGTCTCTAGTGTCTCTCAGTGTTTTCTGGCTTTATCCAACGCACATTATATAACAATTGCATAATAATGTAGGTAATCCATCATCAACAAGTGTGGCCACTGTTCTTTTAGTTGCCACACCTGCACATTATTTAAAATAAATGTTATATAATTCACTAAATCTGTAAAAATAAACCGTCTTCAAGGACCGAGCAGGGATGAATAACCAATGCTGCTGTTGCCATGGCAACCACACCACAGAGTCTCCTCTTTTTCCTTAACAAGTAAAGAGGAAGGTTTGAAAGAGAAGATGAACTTTAGATCAAATGCCAATTAACATAATATTATCAGTTATTACAAAAATCTAGGATTTTAAAGAGTTTTCGAAAGAAGCAAGACCCAACCTCAGGTCTAGAGATGATCTGTCTGAAAATACCAAATTATTGTCTAATTTGTAATACTTGAAAAGGAACAGCCTCAAAAGTCAAGATGTGTGAAAACTGGAGGAGGAACAGCAATGATAAATCAGAATATAGCAAACATGCTGCAAATGGAGGTTTGCAATCCTGGTTATTTAGTTAAAGTCCCTTTTCAAAAAGTATTTATTTATATTTTTGTCTATCCCCTACCCACTTTTTTCTGTGTATTGCACAATGGTGGAAGTAGTATTGAAATACTTCACATAAAGGAAGGGTTCACAATTTTTCAAGTCTGTCATAAAAAAGCAGTCAGGTGCCCCTATGAGCACTAAAACAGGGTTCACTTGCTGTTATGGTTCTCCCTGTTTGTACTGAACAGAAGTAAGATCCTTTCGTAATGCACTTGCAATAGTTGCTATTGGGGACTAAGTCTACAGTCCTCCTGTGCAAAGGGGCTCCTAGGGGCCACTCCACAGATTTTAAACATGAGGTTCAATAAACTTGTCGGGAGGAGTATCACTCAGCATGTGAAGAATGAAACTGTAAAAGTACTCATTGTGTAGAGGAATAGCCCCAGTGTTACATTATATGATATATTATTGCATTATTTACTACTGATGTAGTACTGTGTATTTGGGCAGGTGAAGCTAATTTTAACTAATTTTATTTATTGTTGAGTGGTTAAATCTACAACAATGCATCTCATTTCATAGACTCATTATAGGTTTTGTCTGTAAAATCTTTGAGTAAAAGGTACAATAAGTTACTTAAGTCTAAAAGCGAAATACATATATAGAAAGGGAAATGCTCAAGTAAATTAAAGCCAAACTTAAGTATAGTACTTTGCAAAATTTAGTCCAAAACTCATATTATATACTTTAGAGACTGATTATATGTAATCTACTCAATGTGATCTTAAAATGAAATGTGTAGCAGTCCTCTGGTAACAATTTTTGTTGGCGTTGTTTGCTGATGCCAGTATCTGTGTGCGTGTGTGACCTCCAGAAATTAATGTGCATTTGTGTCACTGCACCAATTAGCTGCACAAGCCTTTGAACAGCGAGCTGACAAAGGGCCTTGCGCAGTGTGGCATACACATAACAAACATCATCTCAAAACCTTTGTCCATGTCATTACTGGGCCATGAAGGGGAGAAGTGGGTCAGTGGATTAACACAGAAGGGAAAAAAGTCAGGATAAATGACAACAAAAGGTAGGTGTGAAATGGAGGAAGAGGGTTAAGTGTGAGGTGCTTTAGCCAGAGGTGTCTTCTCCTCCAGCAGAGGCTGAGTGTAATAAAAGAACAGGAATCCACCAGATTATATATTAATGAGCTGTATTATGGTTTGTTTTTTCAGATGTTAAACTCAGCAACTCCTGTTCATTTACAGATACTTAAAATAAAATGATCCTCTACTCTATTTTTACACTCTGGCTGCAGGATTAGACTTTGCTAAGTCACAGAGAGTACATGTACAGTAATCATCTTGATCTAGTTACACTGTGCACCTTATTTTGTGTCCTAATTATCATTAACAACTCTACATTTAGTTTCTTCGGCTTTATACTCCCATCCTGCTAAAATAAATTTATGGCTGCCACAACCAATTTGAAGCTATTTTAATTTAGTCTGTAAGTGTAACAAGGATGAGTATTTTCTAAGAAAGTGCACTGCAAATTACAAACAACCAAAAAAACAAAAACAAAAAATCAGTAACAGTAAACTGTATTGATATTTAAGCTCATATTCATCATTTAGATATACAGGACATAAAACAAACAAATAAATAAACAAAATTTGACTCTCCTGATAATGTTACTATGCACATTACACAATGACATTAATATCTCCCACTCGTAGCGCCAAAATGCCTGTGTCTTCTCAAACAGCAATGACTGAAAGAAATGCGCTTCCGTAATATTCAGTATAATGCATCAGGCATTAGTATGGTTAAATATGAACAACTGAGTACATCTGCTGCATTATTTCTCTCAGATATGCTGCACAAGCAAAGAGTATTTGGACTAGTGTAATTGGTTTAATGAAATCACATACTTATGCTTAGAAAAATAAACAGGTTTGAGTCAGCACTCACACTACGACTGCCACACATACTTTTTTTTCTTGCCCTAATTTTCAATATAATTATAGATAACTCACTTCCAGTAAAGTGTAAAATTGTTATAATTGGTGAACAAAACTAATATATACTGCAGAAAGGTGTAATGCTTTAAAAATATGTTTTTTTATTGAGTTATTTAATTTACCAGTGCTTCCAGGAGTTCAAGCTGTAAGAAAAATTACTGATGCTTTTAGGAAAATTCTGCACATTTATTACTCTCAAACCATAGTGCCAGCAAGACTGAAAGTCTCTAAGAGGCTCCACGAAAAGCAAGCTGACATCTCATCAAATGTGAAAAAACTTCAAGGAACCTATATAACGCTTGTCTAATCCACAGATTTGTAGAATCAAGGTTCTGCAAGATTTGCCTCAGTACCAGCAACCGTTTGTGCCAGCGATTGTTGTTATTTCAGCCTGAATATGAAGTGCTCAAATAGCAACCCATACACCAAGGAATCAACCACAAACTACATTGTGTATATGGTTAAAATTATAGTTCCTAGAAGGAGAGAGCTGGTCAGCAAGGCCTTCTGTCTGTGACATGTTGACTCTGTCTATACGTCTCTGTTTATCAGTTTTTCTACGAATGATCTTTACTTGAATAAGTTATAAATGTTCTAACGTCACATATATACATATACATTCTGTCTCAAATTCCAGCGGCAGCATTGCAACACAACCAAAACAAAAAAAGAAAAGAAAAGAAAAAGTAAGTCAAGGCTTCAGGGAAAAAAAACAACAACTCTGAAGGCTGAGAGTACTCAGAAAACTCAGTGCAGAACCTGGAACATCTTAGCTGATACCTGTCAGATACTGACCAAAGGATCCTGTTTGCCACTTTGGTCTTCGCTCTGACATGTAGCTATGACTCTTCACTCTGAGGCTAGATGAGCTGGCAGCTTACAGGCTGTAATAGGATCGGGACTGATCCATATGGGTCATTTTAGACAGATACAGTGTTGCGTAATTTTAAAGGCCTGTGTTTTCTTCACCTAAAGTTGGTTCTTATTTACAAGAGATACACGCACAAATCAATGCTATTTTTTATAGTGCCATTTGAGCTATTTCCTCACATAAAACAACAACCGTATTACTGAGTCATTTATTTCGGTATGCATGACATGCTTCACTTTCCTCAGTAGTAAAGTTATTATTAGTTATCATTAGTTATTTTCTGATGTGTTTAAGGTATGGATAAATCACTGACTGGATATCAATCTGTTTATAAACTTATTTTTCAAGGAACATCTTTCTCACTTTAATTGTTTATTAATTTGATTTTAGTGACGGAAAAGTGATCAGGTAATTATCATTTAATTTCCACCCTGTAATTTCAGTGTCATGCCATAATCTTAGTCCCTGTATTCTGTATTTTCTACACCGTCATACTGTGTGGGTCAGAGGGCTTCTGCATCCTCTGCAGACCCCTGACATAACCACCAGACAATCTTTAAGCTGTGTTGAACCAATCCTATGAAATCCATACTGCAAACACTCCCACAGAGATGACACAGTGACCTTGACACACATCATAATAATGCTCAACTATCAGTGGTTTACCACTCCAGACCAAACATCCCTCTCAGAAAAAAAAAAGAAAAAATCAAAGACATAGACACTGAATATTATATTAAATTATCTTATTCAGATCATTTGGATGAAACGGAATAAATTATATTGTCTTCTCATTGTTTGATTTTTTTCAAAAGGTTTTTTTTTTACTATGGTTGTTTTTGTCTTCATTCTTTTGTTACAGTTACAGTATCTGTGAATTATCTCTTCTCAAACCCTTCAAATTATAGTTCCTAGAAGAAGAGAGCTGGTCAGCAAGGCCTTCTGTCTGTGACATGTCGACTCCGTGTATACGTCTCTGTTTATCAGTTTTTCTACAAATGATCTTTACTTGAATAAGTTATAAGTTACAGTATCTGTGAGTTATCTCTTCTCAAACCCTTTTTTTAGATTTAAGGATGTTTCTTGTTTCTTAACATTTCTTCATCACTTTGCACGTACACATTGCATAAGAGAACCACCACCTGTGTCAGCAGCAGTTGTGCAGCAGGGTTAGAGGATTAATAGTACATGAGGCAGACGCTGAAGCTGTGTTGAAGCCTAACAGGGTTAAAGGTTGTGTAACTGATGATTGAGAAATAGTGACAGCTTTAACATGACCCCAATCCAAATACCAGTAATCCATTAGCTCCAGGTTCACCTGCATCACATCACTGATCACGCAACTAAACTCCCCTCTCTGTCATCATGTAAACACAGAAAAATGAAAACTCTCCGTTGGGAGGACTCAAAAAAGCTAGAAAACATGCAGAAAAACAAGCCTCTTTACTATTATTACTGCATTTTTAACAAAAAGGACTTTTTTTTTCAGTCAGTCGTAGAAAAAAAGAGTCTTAATAGTTCTTAATGGTCAAGAATGTTGGGACAAAGTTCTGGTGGTATTTAAAAGGGCCATATCAGAAGCTTTTGAATTTACCTGAAATCTCTGATATTACAGATATTCCCTCTTTTTTTCCCAAAACTATTGAAAACTTGAGAAGTAGAGATTTGTCCTCCTCAAGTAAAACTACCAAACTTCAACTTTTTCTCTTTTTACATTGCACCCTATTTAGATTGAAGTGAAATGATTAACCAAGATATAATATTGTATATATATTTTTTAAATATGCTTTGATGTAGCCCCAAAAAAATAACACAAAGACAAATGCAAAGACAAAAGACAAAGATAAAGGGGAAATAGAAATGGAAAAAACAGGAAGATGGGAAATAAGTTGTCCACAGATGCATTTAAAATCATTTTTTAAAAACTTATTGGCCCTAGATATAATGGTCTTCAGAAGCCATAATAGTGTTTGTCTTTGTTTCAGTTTTGTGCAAAACATTTTTTTAGATATGATACCAGATTATTCGTCAAACAGTTTTATTCATATGTGGTTTAATGCAGCACGTTCCCCTTCTTTCAATGTTCAGCCCCCAAACCCATCCACCTTCTGACTACTTCATCATCATTATCATCATCATCAAACATGTCATCACAGCCCAGGATGCAGCTGCTGTGATTAGTGTTAGTCCCCTATACAAGAGTGATGACAGACTGACAACACCAGGCCATTGACGAGTGTCACGAGAGCAGAGGCCTTTAAGAGTAGATTTAACAAACAAATGAGTATCTAGAGACAAATTAGTTCTGCTCTTACCTTCAACCTAGAAAAAACACCCAATTCTCTAGACAGTGTTTGCAAAATTCAGATCTTTTTTTTTCACATTTTTTCCCTATAAAGTTTTCCTGAAAGAGGTCGAGTGTCCCCCTGCCTTAGAGGAAGAAACACTACTAGCCCCGTGTAACAAACCTCCCACTGTGTGTATTGCGATCAGGACTTTGGTGTTGTTTATTTGTGGCAACATATGACTTGGCTGGGCTTGTAATTAACCTAAACTGCATCTTCTCTGAGCCTGCTGAACACTATCACACTTGTCCATGAGTAGTTAGAAATTACCAAAGAGAACATTTTTATTTATTTCTGTGCTTCCTGCTTTATTTTATTTCTATCTTTTTTTTCTACCAATCTCTAGAATGCGTCTGTGTGTCAGGAATGCTGTAAATACAGACTTTACTGCAAACCATATGCCTCAGCAGTCTTGTAAGTTGGGGGCGGTAAAAGCTTGTTTGCTGCCTTTGAGAATGCAACTAGAAAAGAGTCTTAAAGCAGCAATATATTTTTTTATATCTCCAAAGTTAGAATATATCCTTACTTTACCTCACAGGGTAACACTTTAGAGTTCAGCATGCAGGATACCAATGAAATACTTTTTTGGAACCTGTGGGTAAAAGGCGAAGAACTGAACGAAACAAGGGGGTAAAAAAAAAAATTGTGTTCAACTTAGAACTAAATTACCCCATAAGTCATTTTTCAATTACCCAGCACACATGGAATAATTACAACATGCAAACAGGGCACCAGCAGACTCGGTCCAAGTGTTTTTACACAACGGCTACATCAGGAAAAAGAGGGAAAACTACATATGGCACTTAAACTTCGTAAAAAAAAAATAAAAACAAAAACTTTGTAAACACAACTATAATTACAGTTTTAAAAATGAATGAAAGAAGCCTTAATTTTACAGTCTAGTATTTAATCATCAATTTAAAAACATAAACATAACCTATAAAAATGGATACTATTTTGTCGCTATGATACCACACCCTACTTCCTAGGCTAAGACTAATGTTTTATTCTAAAGCAACAACATTTACAGAAATCTTTAGATTTTAATATGTTGTGAATATATCATAATCTTAAAATAAACAATAATGTAGATAAATTCCTCATCAACACTGTCAACCCATTGCCTCTGCTATATTATCTAGTAGTAATTCTACTGTTCAGTGTGAATATAATAGATGCTCAGTGATTTAAAGATACCTGTAAAGATAGATGTAATTTATCCTTGACCTTTATGATATCTTCTTTTGAATTTACATGTAATTTTCGTATTATACTGATGTCTTGTGTACAAGGAATGATTACACAGTCATGTTTTGGCTATTATCTAAAATGTTACCTTTCACTGTGCTGTGACAATTGGAGCGACAGAATAAGTGTCGGCATATTAATGACTTTCAGTGGTCCTCAGCCGAGAGGAGCCGAATGCTCGTGCCAGAAGTGTTGCCGCTCTGAAGCAACAATGAATGTCATTTTAACGTTGCCTCATTGCCTTTCAGCCACCTGGAACACACTTCATCCGCACCAGTCCTGTAAATAAGGCCAGAATTTTTACTGCCTGGAGCCACATGTCTTTTCATTTCAGAAGAGTGTCTAATAATCTAGTTTTGAGTATGTATTAATAATCTGTAGAATCTATTTGTTAAAATTATTGTTTGATTTTTAGTCAGTGACGTGGGTCTGGGATTCTCCTGTTCCTGATGGATCGGATTATTTATGGCTTCAGTAATTC
This sequence comes from Istiophorus platypterus, assembly GCA_016859345.1. NCBI lineage: Eukaryota > Metazoa > Chordata > Actinopteri > Istiophoriformes > Istiophoridae > Istiophorus > Istiophorus platypterus. Next base: position 15,306,429 of record CM029114.1, on the reverse strand, counting down.
TGTTTATGTCTATATTCCCCAAGTCAGGAAAACCGGTGGGGTTCCATAGTAAACAAAACATTAAACATTACAAAACATACACTACATTTATTCCCAATCAAAATCTAAAATATGTATAGAGAGATATGCATAATAAAGATGATGTTTTTTTAAAGGCTGAGCATCCAGCTGGACTTCACAGTTCTGACCTTGAGAATTTCTCATTACTCCTCTCATTAGGCTCATTCTTGCACTGACCACATTAAGGCATTTAACTTTATGGGGCTGTTTTTAATGTATGTCACGTTAAACCTTAAGTAATGTAAGGCAGGGATATTTTGACCTCAAATTCAGAATAACTTATATACTTATACTATATATATATATTATTTATTTACTTACTTAACTCTTTATGTATTTATTTATTTATTATATGTGAAACGTAATTGGATTTTATTGATGTTAAAGAAAGAGTTTATAAGGTTTGGACCAAATCTGTCGTGTCCTTAAGAGTTTGTTGTATTTTTGTGCATCCATCTGTTTCTCTTCTGCTCTGTGGTCAGCCAAGTGGATTCCTTTTTTGTGGGACCAGTGTACAAAAAAATGTCAAACTTGATATACATCATTCTTTTTCAGTTTAATCTAATAATTGTTGTTGCACTGTTGTGAATAAATCTGCTTTTCAGAAGTGTCTTGTTTTTGTTTTAACATCCAGATAAAAGACAACATTTCTGTGGTGTTTGTGGGAGCTGCTTTTTCTGGGCTTTGCCATCTCTCTCTAACTGGTTATCTTAGAGTAGGGTTTATGTCCTTTTTTTCCCATGACTCACAATTTTAGATTTCACTACAACTGCTAACATGGAAAAATTGTGTTTTTTAATCTTTTTTTTAAAAAATGTATTTATTATCAAGGCATTCAGTCACAGATGTCATGTGAATTTATTTTCCAAAAACTCCTGGTGAACAAAAAGTCATAAGGCTATATTAACTGGCTGATCACTTCACATTGGTAAAAAATGAATAAATAAATAAAAACACTCCTGCACCACTACAAGGTTATTTTTGTTAGTGTTATCTGTTTGTTTGTTTGTTTGTTTGTTTGTTTGTTTGTTTGTTTGTTTTTTTGTTTTATTTTACATTTGTCAAATCAGATGCTTGTTGTTTTTGGGACTAACATGACTTTATGGTGCCATGTGACTTATAGAAAATATACACATCAGTAACATTAAGTTATTCAGATGATCTGATCAAATTTAGTTCTCATAGCAGAGTTTACTTCATTATGAGTAATTTCAAAGAGATTTCTTCAGATAGTTTGGTTTACACTCATTGAATGGAGGATATACGTACCTCTTATTTCAAATCTAATGAATCATGATAATTAATTTGTTTTATATATTTATTTTCAACACACAAAAAGAAACTTTGTAAACAAGATAAAATTTGTTAAAAACATAGTTTTAAAAAAAGATGAAAGCAAGGTAATAAGATCTTGACTTTCACCTCGGTGTTTTGTAATATCACCATTGCATAAAAATAGTTAGATTTCAAAGTGTCCCCAAATAGCAAACACTAAACACCATGCATTTACTACTGAAATTTCAAATTTACTTCATTGAGTGTCAGCATCACATGACCTGGTTAGGTAGGACTTGTGTCCCTCATGTGGTGAATGTACCAAAATGCAGCCCAGCCACATTTAGGTTACAGTGCAGAGAACGTTTTTTAGAAGATGCTACTGACTAGATGTGTCAAGACAAAAGAAAAGGTGTATGATGTTTATCAAAGGTAAAGGTCAACTGGCCTAAATGTTTTCTTACTGTCCGTAGTGCAGGCATAGTCTATACACACTCGTGTCCCCTGTCCTACAGTGACACGTGGCCCAACGTCCCAGCGCCTCAACTTATCAAGAACACCTTGCCGGTTCTCACGAAGCCTCCAATCACATCCCAGGAGAGTCACGGCAGCCAAGGCCGGCTGGCATGTGACGAATGACAGAGACAGAGCTGAGGTGACATGACTCTTCGGCAGAGTCAAACAGCCACAAAGTCTTCTGGGCTTTCCTCGGTTCTCCTTTTCTTTGGCTGCCTGCCTGTCAGTTGAATCAATCGAAACATGCTGACCACTCTGTTTCTCGCCTTCCTGGTGTCTTCTGTCAGTGCCACAGAGAAAGGTAAATTGATTAAAGTTTACTTTGTTGTCCCATTTTTAATTTTTTTTTTGTCATTTTGTTGTCTTGGCTCTTGTTTTACTCTCGATGTGGAAGATCAAAAATAATAGAATTTACATGTCCCATGCTAGCAGCATGGCTCCAGCCATGACAGTCTGCCTGATTTTCATTGGTTTGCTCCAACATGACATTCACATTTGTAGTTTTGCATGAAATACCTCAACAATTAGGGAATTCGGTTTTGATTGTCATAAAATTTGGTGGACTAATTTATGTCCCTCTCAGAATGAACTGGAAAAATTTTGGTGATTCCTCATCTTTCCACCTTGAGCCATTATCAGGTCAAATTTCAATATTTCCAATGTTTTGATTTATGATCAGCTTGCAGCAAAACTAATGACATTCCCACCAGCTCCATTAGTAAGAATTAGCATCCGGACACACCGAACTAAGATGGTGAATATATAAAATATTACAGTATACATGCTAAACGCTGGCACAGCAATACTGTCATTCAAGTCATTTTGTTTATATAGCCGAATATCACAAATCACAAATCAAAAATTTTACCTCATGGTAAGGTCAATGTGAGCATGTTAACTTGCTGCCTTTAGCATTTAGTTCGAATCACTGCTGTGTCTAAGTACAAGCTCACAGAGCTGCTAACATTGCTTTAGGCTGTTAGTCTTATTGAGACAATAACTGGGACTCTGTTTTCTAGTGTATCTTGTGTCCTTCCTTCTTAGACAGTGCTCTCCCCAGGCTGAGTGACACCAAAGCTGCTGAGGCCTTCATCGACTCCGCTGAAGTGGTGGTCATTGGATTTCTGGAGGTCAGGCAAAAGAATTGCATTTAGACAAAAGAAAAGTCTCAACGATGGACCCAAACAAGCCTATAGACATCTTTTAAAACGAGCCCACGGGCCCTACTTTTTGACTTAGTTTCCAATGTTAAAATGTATGCAGCACACCAGACATCATCTGGCAAAGCTGAGAGTGAGACTTTGAGGGCTCCAAAAATACAGCATTTGTTTGCATCCCAGTCTCAGTGATGCTGCTGTCACGAATAGATTTCGAAAAAGGATATATTTCCTGTGGCCACACCTTTGGCAGCGCTGGTGCTGTGAGGACAGAAGGTGGCTGGCTCTCCCACAGGGGCGAGCCCTTTTGGCCTAGACTCAGTGTGCGGGGGAAGATGGCAGGCCACTTGACAGGAAATGCATACGTATCTGAAGCCTTGTGGGATTGGCTGCATTGACCCTCTCATAAACAAGAGCAGGCAGGGAATAGGTTCATGAGAGGAGAATGGGAGAGAGAGAGAGAGAAGGAGAGCACATGAGGATAACACATAGTTGGCCCATGATGCTGATGGCAAAAGGGACCAAAATATTGGCGCTGTGACCTAGTGGGCACAAACACATTTTACAGGCTGCAAAATAATAAAGGGGATTGCCAGCACTCATGTAATGCTGCCTCAGAAATAGAGATATGATTTACCTTCCTTTGAGTCAGCTTCATTTCTCTTCCTGGTTTACAGTATTTCTTTGTTTCTTTATCTCCTTCTCTCTCTGTGTCACCTGCATTTCTGCTCAAATTCCCATTTTTTTATAGGAAAGAAAAAGTAACTGGAAAGTTTGTGGTGTCCCCCACACTTTGAGGGTAAAATAACTGTAAAATAAAGATATTATGCCCCAACTTTAAAATATGCCATTTTATGCCTAGGCTTAACCTAACCGTAAGGTAGGTTGTAATATGAAAAACAAGTTCCAGGTATTCAAATGCATGGTTAAGAATAAAAAGGCTTTAATAATTATGGGCAAATACGTTACAAAAAATACACAACTGCTCAGGTGGAACCCATGTTAAGATCTTTTATTTGAAGTAAAATGCAAAATGCCTTTTTTTTTGTTTTTTGTTTTTAGTAAAAGTAAAAGAATTAAATGTAAAAATTTAAGTATTTCATTTTCAAAAGTACTAAATATGCAGAATTATTCCCGTCATGGTTGTATTTTTATATTTTATGTAAATGGCTTATCATTACTGATGCATTAACATGTAAGTGGTATAAAAATATCAAGTGCAAGTAGCCTGAGTAAATAAATGTACCTAGTTACTTTTCACCTCAGAAAAATTAGCCCTGTTCAGAGTATCTAGAATATTGTTTTTTTTTACAATAGAGGATTGCCAAAGTTGGTTATACAAGATTTACAATATAAGTTTAATACTTCACACATTTTAAGGACAAAGAGAACAAATTTTTACTCACATTACTACCGTGTCTTTAACAATTAAAGAAAAAACAACTTGTGGGGTAAAAATTGAAAAGAATAAAAGATATTGTACATGCTAGTATGTGACATATCCCTCTGTAAGTGTCTCTTTGACTCTGGTGTTCCAGGGAGAGGAGAGTCGTGGCTATAAGGAGCTTGTTGCTGCTGCAAAGCGCATTGACTCCGTCCCTGTGGCCATTTGCACAGTTAAAGAGGTGTGGGCTGACTACAGTCTCTCCTCGGACACCATCACCCTCTTCAGAAAGGTATTGTGCACCATCATTTTCACCAGCACATTTTTTTTCCAACAATAACTGTGACGGTACTATCAAATTCTTATGATGATGATGATGTCGATGTGTGTCATGTAATCCAGGCAGATAACCACCAGGAGAATCTCGTTCTCACGGAGATTAAGAAGTTAGAAACTGACGGTCTTGTAAACTTCATCAGCATTAACGAGGTCCGATACATTACAGAATACAACCAAGTGGTAGGTGCACCTCATGTCTTCATCATGGTCATCTAAATTTTTCTATGCAGGCAGCAGTGGGCTTCTCTCTGTCTTTTCTCTCTTATTAAAAAAAATGTATTCGAGACAAACGCAAAATAGAAAATGAGCAGAAAGCAAAGAAAAAATTTACATTCGACATTCCCCATCAAGCTTGGAGAATACTCCAAGAATATAAACACATCCTACATAAATGAGGGGTTGAGCAGAGCTAATACAAGAATAGTAAGCAGGCACAAAGAAAAAAAACACACACAATGACTTTATATTAGAAATTTAAACAGAATCCACTTCTCCCTCTTCGACCTGGTCATGTGTGAGGCCTCTGAGAGAGGATTTGATGACCACTGGGAATATAATGTCGCCCATCTTAACTCTCACTCTGTTCCTGTCCTTTTTTATTTTCCCTCAGACAGCAGTGGGCCTGTTCAATTCTGAGGTAAAGTCCCACCTCCTGCTCTTTGCCAACAGGGGGAGTAAAGAGTATACTGCGGTCAGGGAGCAACTGGAAACTCTGGCCCCTGAGTTCACGGGCAAGGTGAGAATACGCATGAACTTCAAACACCTACAAAACAATAGCTTTAAAACTTCTATTGCTTTTTACAGGGTATTTGAAGGTATGCATATATCTAAAGTGAGGAATCGGTTCCCTCTAAAAAAAAGGCTTTGGAATTTTTTACACCACTTAGATTTCATTTACAAAGGTCTTGAATATTTTTTCTTGCCTGCTGTGGACATTAACATTATTTCTATCTTTTTGACTTCTTCATTTCTTCACTTACTTATCATTTAATTGGATAATCCATCCTACAGCTTCCTGACGTTAATATGATTATGAAACGATAGGCCCCTGGGTATAGACAACTTAAATGCCCCCCACCCCTCCTATATAGGACATCCAGGCTGAAAGAGACACAAAAATCTACAAATGCCACAAGTTTGCCTCTCTTTGTAGTTGCTTCTCTTACAGAGAGCTGTGACTGTCTTGGTGAACACTGCAGAAACCCTGTGTACTCATTTAAGTGTTTTTTTTTTTTTTTTTAACTCCAGAAGAGGTTACAGGTTTGTAGTTCCTCGATTTAATCGATAATAAGTTAAATCTAGTCATAAAATCTAAATGAATCTGTGTTCCAGTTCTTGTTTGTGCTGATTAATGGAGCAGTGAAGTCCAACTCTAAGTCACTTGGCTACTTTGGCCTCAAGTCAAAAGACCTCCCACGAGTTGGCATCTACGATGGTGACTCTGACATGAAGTGGCTCCTTCCTGCGGGAGAGATTTCTACTGAACGAGTGCGGGAGTTTTGCCAGTCCTTCCTCAGAGGAGAACTGAAGGTGAGCAGTCTTCACCATTTGACTGATTTAGATGTATTTATCTACAACAGTTGGTTAAGATGTGGATGATGCTCATTGCAGTCAGAGGACTCATTTTAAACAACTTAAAGCTAAAAGAGTGGCCAGGTTTAGTGCTTTAAAATAAGCAGCACGATAAAAAAGTTTAAAGAAAAAGTATATACAGTAAAAATGGAACAGAAACAATCTGCACCAGTTGTCGTGCTCGAGAAACTGGCAGAAAGGAAAATGGAAACACTGGCCATGTACAGTATATCAAGAGGAAGAGCCCCCCTCATTGTCAATGTAAAATATATATCTGCCAGAAAAGAGGAAACTTCACTAATTTGCTCTGTTACACCACACGAAGCTCTAGCTGGTTGTGACACAGAGTCTGAGGCCTTTAAGCCAGACAGAAACGCCAGAGTTAGTGCCAGAACATACAGAGCCGTGACTCCTAAAGACTGAATTCAGATTAGATTATATCAGCTGAATAACTGGCACTTCACCTCCAGGGGTGGAAAAAGTATTTAGATCTTTTACTTAAGAAAACATAACACATTCAACATCATGTTACATTTCCAGTGTAATCTGTAATCTGAATGATAAATAGTGACTGTAGCATAATATGGAAAGTATTTTAAGATTATACTAGTGTAGATTTACTGAAGAAATCAAATGGAGGCAAATATCAGGTCAAGAAAAGTAATTAATAAAAGGAACTGTCATCATTTTTGGACCACTGTACCTCTTTAGAAGACCACATACAGGCTCCATCTAGACAAGCTTTTCCTTTTTCATTGGCCTTGGGTTGCTGTTGACAACACCACTGCTTCCATACACTTACCTACCTTCAAAAACCACCAAGATCATCAGCAACACAAATAAACTCTACAATCTTGATGATTTGGTTCATCTGCCTCCAGCCCAGCCATGATCTTCCCCAGCTTTTCTTGACTGTGACTTCCCTTTGATAATCCCTGGACTTTTAATCACGTACGTGCTTGATTCTGCTGAAAACACTGAATAATTTGAAAGTCTGGACAGAAAGAAATGAAGAAGAGCCTAATCAAACCAAGAGCATCGCATAATGCACACGTGTATTTCAGATGGATGTAGTGAATTCCTAAGCTGAGGAAGTTTTTTAAGCTTTCCCCTGAAGGAAATCCGGTCTGACATTAAAGTGACTGTATCTGTGAAAGGCTAAATAGATAAACCTGAGGTAAAGTTTATGTACAGAAGCTATATGTCACTTATCCCACTTTTACATTTTTCAGGAGGTGAAGCAGGCAGGAACAGAAGCAAAAACAGAGCTCTAGGACTTCTAGGGCAGATGTAAATGAATTGTTACACATTAAATAAATAACTGAAGAGTGGTGTCTGATGTGAATTCTTCCGTCTGTGAAAAAAAGAATGACTGTGTAAAAAACAAAAAAAAATGAAACTATGCAAAGGGAACATTTGCATATGTGCATGTATATATCATGCATCCTCACTTATTTACCAATGAAAGTTAAGTTTTGACTGTTTACATGAGTGTGAACCCGTCTGTGGTGTGATTCGCCGACCACAGGTTACTGGCCTCAAGTCGTAGTTATCTGGCAACGTTTGTTAGTCTATCCGCTAATGTTATTGTCAGAACCACAACACACCGACCTCAGAGAGACTGACAGAGGGCAAACTAGGAAGAGCGGAGGCAGTTAAGACACAGTAGTTAGTGGCACTTTCTCATATGATTCTTTCTGAATAGAAAAAGCGTGTGAATAAAGTGGAGAACATCATATGTACAGAATAAAACAACTTGTAAATCCCCAGTGCAGGATGTTTGGGAATCACAGAGGCACTAGTCACTCAAAGTTAATTCAAAATCAACTTAAAGATATTTGACTTTAGGACATATCCGGCTCTATAAACATGGGATACAAGCATATTTAGCTATATGGGCAATAAAAACTCTGTAAAAGAACAACAGATGAGCTTTAGACATCAAGAGTGAAAAAGGTTGGGCTTGCCCCAGATATATTCTCTCAAGTGAGATGGGAATTTCAAGGCCCAGACTGGAATCAGTATAATTAGTGGTGTCGTATTGCCAAGCGGATACATCCGGCGGAATTGGGAAAAGCCTGGCAGGTGACCGTTTCTCACAGACGAGATGGAAATACACAATATGTGTTGCCTGCCTCCTGAGATTGTTTACGGCTGCAACTGAAACAATTCAGAAATGGAGGTCGAAAGGTGACAGACATGAAATCAGTTTTAGTTTTAAAGCATCAAAGTGCAAATTATAAGTCACTGCCCCTTTAGGAAATAGTTGGCCCCAGTCCTTGTGTCTGATTAATACACTAATGCACCCTGATAACAGGGATTAAACAACACAGACACCGATCTCTGGTAATTAAAATATGATTTAATGTGCACTAGTGTTTGCTGTTATTATATTTGTTTTGTTAAATTTTTTTATTAAGCAAAAAAAGTTGGCATGGCCTCTGGCTTAAAGCAGATCTCATGCTTAAATTAATATAAGTAATTATTTTAGTTGGTGAGCACTTCATGATCCAAATCTGTTTTCTCTCTGTTTGACTGCAAACATTAGATAATACACAGCAGAAAAAGACCTAATTATATGTGCAAGTTGTGATAAAAGACTTAAATCTATTGCTAAATGCCTGAATTAGGGTTTGAACTGTTTAAATTTAAATGTTTGGAACCTTACACTATTTTCCTCTGTAAAAGAGGTTGGAACTTTACCTCTTATCACCTTTTATCGCCTTTTATTTCTATTTCATAAAATTATTAACTTATACATTCTGCTGAAAGGCTCTTTAGGGAAAATAAAGGTTATGTTAATTGTTTATAGGATGTTTTCGCTGACTCTTAGACTTTCCTTTAAACATTTTCAGGTTTAAACATTACAGATTACAAAAACTTTAGCAGAGGCATCACTCTGACAATATGTTTTATCTGAAACAATATGTTGTGCTGTACTGCTTTACACAAGGTAAGGAACTGGCTTCAAAGTAAAAGTCTGTCAAAGTTAATTTTCTGATGTTTTTTATGTTCAATTTACGGGTGCTAGGTGGTCAGGTTGCTGGCGAGAAGCCTTCATGCTTTTTCTCATGACACTTTAAGGACTCTCTTCCTTCATCTCCTGCACAAAGTAAAACACAAAACTCTCTGCTCTCCAGAACAAAGTGAATCGACTGGAGATGTCAGCTTTACAATCCCTAGGAAGAAATGGCATAAATCCTCATCTAGAACTGGTCTCTAAGTAAGACTGGTCTCTAATTAGTAAGCAATAAGTATAATGTAGCTAATAAATCAAGTCTAGTCTCTAGTCGAGTCTATAACTTGTATTATTCCTAGGTTTTCATAATAAATAAAACTTTTTGAAACTTAGTGCGTTGCTGTCTGTTTTGTCTGTTTATCCCGCCATGAGGTCGTCCTGATGCATTTGACAAAAAAATCAATTATACTGTACACAATGCATCACATTAGACTCTGTTAAATGGCTGTTTTATGGCTCCATCTTCCCACTGCTGTCAATGAGTGATGAGTGAAGGAAGAGAGTCTGGTCCGGTAGAGAGATCTTTTTACATGCAAAAAAGAGGACCAATTAGAATAGAGCCAGCTGGACACCAGATAGAAACACAGTACCATGTCATTAAGCCTCGACCCCTTACTGATGTTACACTTTACATTTCATAATATCTAATGAATGTACAATATATCATAGGTATTGAAGTTACAATACTGGAAGGTTAGCACAGGATGAAAGAGGGGAAACGTTCTGCGTGAGTTGTAAGCTTCCATGCGCACAGTGAGTTAATAGTTTTTAAAAAATGCTGAATGCATTTCAGCAACAGGTTATTTGAATGTTGTTTATTGCAATAATATAATGCATGTGTATCATGCAAGAGGGGAAAAGCCTGCTGGAACAAAAGAAAGGAAATTCACAGTGAACCCCCAATATTACAATAAAAATGGCTCCAGTAACCCACCATACAGGCTCTCGGTTGTATCTGTAATACGCTCACAATTTTCTGGTGAATATTAAACCCACTGCTAAGTAATGCTTAATGTATCAGAAAAGTTCCAATGGCAGAATTCATAAAATGACCACATGTGCCTTACATCCCCCGATACACACACGTTAAAAAAAAAAATAAATCAAAATACAAAGAAAAAAAATCAAACAACTTTTGACCAGGACATATCAAATTTTGGTAATTACATAGATTTGTAGATTCATAGTCTACTAGATATTCGAATAACTGTAGATGAAGAGGTGCTGTATATACTGATTATCATTGACCACAACTGCCCGACTGGTTTCTGGGCACCTGTGCGTCTATGTTTTTCAGTGTCTGCAGGTCAGGCCCATTACTCATTTGTCTGAATGAAGTGACCTCAGTGCAGAGATGCAACAACAAAGAACCACAACCAATCCAAAGCAGAGGTGCCCTAGCCTCTGTCTTTCCTGCATATTCAGAGACGCTGTGGCTATTGTTTTCTCCGACTGCTTCTCCCCTGCGCACAACAATGCATCCACAAAAACATACACATGCCTGACTAGACACTGAAATTACACGGCACACAGTCCAAGACAAATCCCTGACACCAGGAATAACGCTAGACTATGAAACACGAAGGACGCCAAGGTCACTCTGCAGTAGCAATGCATTTCTCGCTACATGATAAATGAAGCTGTCAGGGGCCCTCTAGGATATATATATAAATGTATACATATATGTGAAGTGATATATGTGCATAAATGTTTGGTTATCTCCACTGTGTTTAAGCTGCAAAACAACTTAGTTCCAAGTTGTGAACTTTTATCAAAACACCACAGACTAAGCCACATTTGAACGGCATCGCTCAAACAAACAGCTGCATCCAAACCCGCATGCATAACGCCGTGCATACAAAACATGGGGCTTTCCTATATTTAGCTGTATATATGCTGAAATATATCAAGCGAGGTTTTGTGTTGGGCCACTGACTCGTGTTGGTAAGCTGTGGCCGTGCCCAGATCAGGCCCGGGACCCGGGCCGAGATGGATCTTTAAATAGTGAATGACTGCGGCTCTGGTGGGACTCTGCAACACTCTAATTAAGCTCTGTCGCATAATGAGGCTCACTGCTGTTCCGTGTCACTCGATTAGTAGCTTGTGGATGGCTCAGGCTATAGTTTGGGGTTTGTGGGGGTGGTAGATCACATCTGGGGCAAGGAGCAGGGTAACATAACAGCATTGGCAGTACTGGCAACCTTGATATTAAAGACGCAGCCCTGCAGTGGGTCTCCCTGATTAAAATCCAATCACATTTTAAGGGTATTTTAGAGAAATCAGTAACATCCGCTGGTTTGCACTACCAGGGGGTTTGTTGTATTATTTATAATCCAGTGATGAGGGGTGAGGATTGAAAGGATTCTGAAGGGGGCATACAGGATTTAAATAACAGAACAAGTATGAAAATGATTGGTTTGACATCAGAGAGTAACTGACAGAGAAATTATGCCATTTTTGTTGTTGAAAAAATGACAAAAATACTGTTCAGGTTACCCAAAAGTCAGAGAGAGAAATTATTTCAAGATGTCAATTTTGTCATTTAATTTGACATTTAGCTACAGGTTCAATATGCTCTTCAAAATTTGAGGATAAAACATTTGCGATGAGTGTTTTTTTGTGTATTTGAGAGTGCAAATTTGCATTTATGCATGTGCATTGTGGAGAAGGTAGAATCCCCTGAGATGTAAAGTTCTTTTTACCCTGTTTGTCTGGCTATAATGTCAAAGTGAAGTTCTAAATACATACACACATGTGTAAGCTTACATACAGTACCATGTAATGTACATGAAGACGAATGCGAGGAATGTCTGTGGCTTCGCACAGATTTCCTGAGGGTGAATGAGTTTTTGGATTCAGTGCCAGGGGCTGCGTGGGTGTTTATGGGAGCTTTCATGACAAGTGGAAGCGGAAATGTTGACATCTGATTCCCCAGCCAATCAGAGGGTAATCTCATTGCGTGGGTCTGGTCTCACACGGGAGGTGGACTACAGTATATATTGACCTCGAATATGGGGAAAGAAACAGTGCAAACCATCGAAGGTCAGCAAAGCGGATCAAGCTATCGAGAAAGTACTTGTCTACAGCAAGAAACTAATTACAAGGCATCATGAAGACTCTGACTCTCCTCTCTATCTGTGCCCTTCTGTCAGTGTGCTGGTCCATGGGAGGTAAGGACTAACTCACCTCATCATTGCTGTTATTCCCAGTATTGCCCTTTGTTTTTTAAAATAATATAAGTACCAAGATTATATTCAATAAATGTTATTTTCTGTGATCATCAGCTGTGGAACCAGAGGTTGTTGTGGACCCTGATGCCGACACAACTGCTGAAGCTGCACCTGCTGACCCTACAGCTGCTGCCCCCGATTCATCCGCTTCAGACTCTTCCTCCTCCTCTGAGTCAGATTCAGCCTCATCCTCTGCTTCGGAATCTTCCTCCTCATCTGAGTCCGATTCAGCATCATCCTCTGCTTCAGACTCCAACTCTTCCTCCGACTCTTCAGCATCTGATTCTAACTCGAGCTCTGACTCATCAGCCTCCGATTCATCCTCCTCCTCCTCAGAATCCTCCGAGTCCTCCTCATCTGAGTCTTCTGAATCCGCTTCCTCTGAGTCCTCCTCCTCCGAGTCTAACTCTTCTGCCTCTGATTCATCAGGATCTGACTCCCCTGCCTCTGACTCTTCCTCTTCTTCTTCATCCTCCTCATCTTCATCAGAGTCAGCCAGCACTGAGGGTATGCCATTTTTTTTCTAGAATCAATCTTTGCATGGTTTTGGAATTACTTCAAGTTTTCATATGACTGTAAAACAACAAAGCTCAAGTCTGAGTTTTTGATTTGTCTCCTCAGCTCCTCCAGTGATTATGAAGAGAGACCTGGCTGCTGTTCTCCTGAGGAGAAGAAGAGTGGCCCCAGCAGGAGACCTCTCGCCTCTGCAGCTGGAAAGGTACAGTCATTTACTCTAACTGGACAAAACTGACCCATAGGAAACAATATATGTTGCACACTATTAGCTAAGGTTTGATTTGACATTCGCTGCAATTCTTAAAAAACACACACTACTCAGAACTAAAATACTGAGTTAAGTCTTAAGTGCCTCTTGACTGAGATGCTACAAAGCATCTAACTTTATTTCTCTCCTCTGCCATCCAGCCTGAGAGAGGTTTGTGAAGTGAACATCGCCTGTGACGAGATGGCTGACACTGCAGGCATTGTCGCTGCCTACAACACCTACTATGGACCTGTTCCATTCTAATTTAAAGACTTTGTTTTCATCCACACGTGAACTCCTTTCTTTGTCCTTTGTAATATAACGGTGCAATAACTCCCCTAAATCTAAACCAGGAGCAGGCAAATACAAAACACGGGTTTGGCCTATGTTATGATACTAGACAGAGATTTTTATTTAGGCACAAATCTTTGCACAAGAGACCAGCTTTAGTGGTCCAATATGAAACTGCTTCTTCCAGGCTCTCAGAGAGAGGCACATGGAAACACAAGCCTGTGAAGTATGTAGTAGGCCACACAAAATTAAATTATTCTCTCGTCGATAGTATGATACAATGAATGGTGCTACAAATGCAAATGTATTGTATGTTAATAAATTAATGTGTTTAAATCACGCTTTAGTCTTAGAAGTAGTGGTTCTAGTGAGTAGTGGATTTAGAGATTAGTTCTTAGAGGTATCGTAGTTTTAGTAGTAATATATTGATAGTGGTAACCATAGCATACAATGCATGTAAAATGCGCATCAGTTATCTGTAATGACTGTAACCACAAATTTCCTCTGGGTTTGAAAATAATAAATTATTTTGTTTTGTTGAATTTTTGTATTGTCTTCCATATGTTCTGATGGTGGCCCTTTGTATCATGTAAAGTTGGGTTGATATGGTGAACTTGTTAGAAAACATCCAGCTGACACTGAGCAACATTACAGTTCATTTATACCGACTGGTGAGAAAAAAAATATCTGGCTCTTTAGCTGCCAAATGCTCCACCATGTTCACAGTTACATAGCGTACAGTTGGTTACTCAGAGTGTTTTGCAGAGGAAACAGCTCCTACTTCCACTGGAAGTAGTCGTGAAATCGTAAAGATTATAGCTGCTTTAATGCTGGCTGAGAGTTATTCTGTATTGTATGAGATTATATTGACATTTAAGCATGCACTATACAAATGGCACAATCATCAATCTCCTCCTCTCTTTCATTCAGAATTTAGTTGTACCCACATGTCTCCGACTCTGTGCTGTTCTCATATTTGCCGCCAGAAGACAGTGCTGGTCAGTCAAACAGATTTCAAAACAGAAGTCAGGACTTGAATCTGTATCTTAACTCGATTACATGACCACATGTCAGCAGCCTGAACAGAGGAGACTGGCTGACACAAATTCTTAACCGCAGGCCTGACATGAACAGGGAATTCAGTCTCAAGAGTTCAGGCTTGACGACATGACCACTTTTTTTTTTTTTTTTTTTTTTGCAGGCTAACACCATTGTGATACAAATTGATATACGATGTTTTGGGTACATTCTAACTAAGTCATTATAGATTCACGCAGTGCAGCCAAACATTGTTCAAACCCACAGAATTTTATTTTTAAATTTCACTCGAGATCCCAAAGTTTCTAAAAATACCAAATATGTGAGGCTGAATTTTGGAGAAAGGTGTGTAAAATCGTGCAAAAGACATTAACAATATTTTCTACAGTTTTACAGTTCTACAATTCATTTGGCTGATGTTTTTATTCAAAGCAATGTACAGCTGCGAGCTGAAACAATGCAAGCAAGGATCTAGTCAAAAGAGAACAACGTCAGTTGTTCATTTGATGGACATGTGCAGCCATAATAAATATGGAGTCTCAGGTTAGAGTATATTATTCACTGTAAACGTTGGAAGCTGATACAGAATATATATGATACTTTTTTTAACATTGGTGGTTGTCTCGTTACTGCACAGGTCATGGAACTGTCATATTTGGAATTACAGGTTGTGATGCTACAGTGACTCCCTGTTGACTGCTTGTGATTGGACAGCGCTAAAGGTGTTTCCGAGCAACCAGTTTACACATTACTTAAGTCTTTACAGGCTGAGACACTGAGATTTAATTGTGCAATACAGTTACTTAATCAGTAGTTCGAAACTAGGTGGTAGATTCTAAAAACTTAAGAAGGACTTCAGCTGGCGCAGCCCATTCCACAAACTATCTGCACACGCGTGCATGTGTGTGTTTATGTGTGTGCGTGTGTGTGTGTGTGTGTGTGTGTGTGTGTGTGTGTGTGTTTGCGTGTGTGTGTGGACTCTCAAATTAAGTTTTAAGATACCGCAGTGAGGACACATCACAGTTGTGAGAACTTTTTTATTGTTAACACTTGATATAAAAGGTTACATTTCCTATAGAGTGTGTGAGTGTCAGTTAATCATGTGACAAATGTCTCGTGGTTGTTGCGTCATGCACTTTGGCACAGTTGTGCACCATCGATATTGACATATTGATAATCCGTCTCATGTTCTTTGCACATGGCTCACTGACATGTGACACTACGGTGGTTAGCACAACAATGGAATTTTCTTGTACACTGACTGTTTTATCCCAGACACTTAAAAAAAGGAAGAAATTCAAAATTCATAAATGCAACAGAATAGTCAGAATATAGTTTATCATACTTCTGACATGTGGTTACTCTGAACACTCTGAACTCTACACTCTCAACTCTGCTTCTTCCTTATTTCATAATTGGTCTCTCCCTTGTTCTTTATCAGAAAATATTCAGATAACACTGATAGGTGTGCAATAAATATTCTCCTATCATACCTTTGTTACAGGGTCAGCTACATTTGTGCTAATGAAGGAAAATTAAAAAACGATGAGTCTGGAGGTTTCCATCAGGTGAGTAGAAAAAAGTGATGTGACTCTTTTTATTAGGTGTCATTTTTAATATTCAATTTTTTAAATTTTCACATCAGTATTATAGGACAACACTGTGTAAATCCACATTAAACTTAAAAAATTCAAAATATTAAGTTAGATGCACATTCATCTAATTTCAAACGACATATTCCTTGAATACAATCATCCATCTCAATTACAAAAAATTTTTTACACCTTAAAACGATGTGTTAAGGATGTCAATGTGTTTTATACACAGTAAAAAAAAGAATTCTCTGTAAAAATACAAATGATGAAACCTGATACATAAGTTGTGTAAAATGCAAAGAAGTGTATGGTAACAAGTTTTTTGTCTGTGACATCAAACCTGTGGTCTCCCAAACAGGTTTGTGCTGATCAGATTATGACTATATTTACTGTATACTAGTGCACCAAGGCCATGGCACATTCAGGGGTTTCCACATTTTAACAGTGTCAAATGTTAACAGTGTCATACATCCTAACAGCCTATATTGGCCAAATACAGTCACTTTGCTTT
Source organism: Istiophorus platypterus (assembly GCA_016859345.1). Classification (NCBI taxonomy): domain Eukaryota; kingdom Metazoa; phylum Chordata; class Actinopteri; order Istiophoriformes; family Istiophoridae; genus Istiophorus; species Istiophorus platypterus. The sequence continues at coordinate 15,289,679 of CM029114.1, read as the reverse complement.
GCATCTGTCCACTCTTTCAATAAGTGCTCATTTTGACTGCAGTATTGACTTTAGTCAACATTAGATTTAAATATACCCCTAATTGTATTTTATTATTTTAGTCTCGTCATTAGAATATAAAATTCAATAAATATGTTCGAATTTTTTTAAACTGTGATTTGCTCTTTCAGGCTGTCTAAATGGAAACTGATTAAGCTTTTTAGAGCTAAAGTTGCAAACTCAACTATTATGGGATCAGTCTGGTAATATTCTAAATTTTCTCTTGTTGTCCACAAATCCCATTAAAACCAACACTTAATTGATCCTATGACAAGTATTGACCGTGTGGCCAAAGCCTGAACACAGATCCCCACTGTTGTTCAACAGCACAAAAGAATCTATATCAATGCTATCATCAGCTTGGTAACATGCTCATAGGAAAATACTAACATGCTGATGTTAAGTAGGTATATTGCATAACATGTTCACCTTCTTAGCATACAAACATTTACTAAGTAGCACCAAACACAAAATACAGCCGATGGGAATGTCATTATCTTTCAAAAATTTGACCTGATGGTTTTGCTAGAGGAAAAGTCAAGGATTAACCAAAATCATTAAGGCGTATTCATCTGGAGACCATTAATGTCTGTACAAAATTCCATGGCAATCCATCGTGAAATTGGTGAGATATTTCATTCCGAACCAAAGTGGTGGACCGACTGACCAGCCAACTGGCGTTGCCAAATTTGTGTCAATCCACAGTTGAAATAGTTCCCAACCCAACACGTGCACTATTTCCCTCTGTTTTATTAATGTTTGCTAAAAACTACAGTGCCCAGCTGCTTTAGGATATTATTCAGCCTTTTTTAAAAAAAAGAAAGTGTATATCCATGTGCTGCTTCTAAGATTTATGTTTTTGGCAGGAGCTAATTGGCTTGAGGCCGAGCGCCATAGACAGTGTATGGAAAGTATGAAAATACTGAGAGCCTGACATACACTTTGCTGGCTTTGGTCTTTCCATGGGATTTTCTTACAATAACAAAAATAAAGAATATTACCAGCCTTATCATTTGAAGGCCACTTCGGTTAACACCATACAGTGGGACGACCAGCATTTTTCTGCATGTGTTATTTTCTTTGCCTGACAGTTAGAAATCCCTATACAGCCATTTCCCATCGTTCACTTAAAGATATACTAAAAGTAATAACATAAATATTTAAATTATATTTTTTTTCTGACAGTTTTTCAGTTTTTGTGCCAACACACACATACATAAAATCTCACAGCTGGGTAATTTTCAGAATCTTTAGCTCTATCTTTATCTCATTTTCGACCTCTTTTTCTGCACTCATTGCTGGGTTATCATACATTCCCGTTTGTGGCTTCTTTTTCTCTTCCACAGACTCTTTCTCTCTGTGTTCTGGGTCATCAGCAGCAACTTGGCAGCATTTGCAGCAGCAACAGCATTTGGCAGTAATCACACCAACCACTTTGTCCCAGGGAGCCAGGGAGTGAGCCCAGAGAGGCAGGAAATCCCAGGATCGCAGTACTGCAGGCAAACACCTAGGTTTCCGTTTCTGCAACACATTGATCACTATGATGCTGATCAATATGAGGATTAGAGGTGCACCCACACCGGCCAGCACCTGCCAGCCAGCCAGCGACAGGCTGAAGACAAAGAGCGGTAAAAGGAAGAAGCAGCAGATAATGTAGATGGCAGCAAACCAGCGGTAGGTGGCAGTGATGTTTCCCAGACTTTTGGCCAGTCGGATAGGGATGCGGGTAAAGGGGAGTGGATACCAAAGAATGATGCCAGAGATGTTGAACAGGAAGTGCACAAGGGCAATCTGGAGTAATCATGAAAAAACTTTATTATAGACGAGTCATTATTTTTCTCCTTTCAAAATAAAAGCTTGGAACTCTATTAAATATAAAAATAAATACTTATATAGTATATGTGAGTGACTCTGTATCCTGTCAGGGAAAACTACATATATGGATAGAATATTTTTAGTTAAAATGTTTGGTGTCGCTTAAATTCACAAGTTTGTAATTTCCTGATAATTTCCACGAAGAACTTTCCTTGAAAGGATAATCTTATTTAGTACTTAATGATTATAGGTAAAATAGACACTGAATTTAATCGGTACACTGCTGTTTTTTTTTCCTTTTATTCCAATATATTTTCAGTGCACAACAAGCCAGTTGAACATGTGAAATGATTTGAATTGTGACACAATTCAGAAAGTATCGATTTAAAATTGCTCGTTTGGATTTTGTTTGACCTGAGTGTGAAAGCAAATGTGAGACAGTTCGTAAAATAAATTCAAAGCAAACTTTTCAAAAAGTCAGTGGATATGTGAACGTTTTTGCGTGAATTACTGACCTGTAGAGCATTAGCCAGTGTGTCTCCAGGACTAGCCATGGCTGCCAGGATGGCAGTGGTGGTTGTGCCAATATTTGAACCCAGAGACAATGGGTATGCTCTCTCTATGCTGATGACACCAATACCTATTCAAACAAAAGAGACACTAGTTAAAATTCACATTCTCATATACACAGACGCATTTACTTCTGCTTTCTTTTTCACGAGCTGCCTATGTTTTTCCTTTTTTACCTGGAAATTAGTTACTTTTATTAGCTTCAAGTCTCCATAATAATGGATAAAACAACAAGAGAGTAATGCAAGTGAAGTGCCTGCATTCCCTTGATCAATTTCTACTCTATGTAATCTTTCTTTGTTAAAGATCCTGTTTTGGTACTGTGTATTATGTTACTACCCAAGGCTGCATTTAGACTGACTTAAGCCATGTGAGAAAAAGTTGCAAAGGCAGGAAAATGCAGGGAAGTCTGGTAAAAATGTTGAAATTGGCTCAATTTTAACTGCAAAACAGCATGTCATCCGCCAGCAGCTGCAGTGGTCAATCAAATACTTGCAAGTTCACATTCTTCTCAGATCCTGTGGTAATGTGAACTGTATATTTCTACTGTTTACTTTGTGATTCTCACAATGAAAGATAAAGCAGTGATAATGGTTCAGACTTGTAAGATTTGTTTTTGTGTACTATAAACTCGCTGTAGTGTTTTGGTCTCTATAAAGTCTTTTGGGTACATTAATCAATTGTTCCAACTGGACTTCCTGGGACATATTTCATGTCTCACTGGTGCCCTCAAACATTATGTGCCAGACTGTTGGCCAACTGTAATGCTTAAGCGGAGAGAGCAAGATACAGAAACATAAAGATTTTCAAGTGCAAAATGGCACAGAGACTTTTTGAAATTAAAAAGAAAAAAGCAGAGGAAAAGATCGAAATGGATGGATGGTGGGATGGAGAATTAACCTTACCAACAAGTGGAGTAATAGCAGAGGTGAAAACCGAACTGCTCTGCACAATGAAGGTCATTCCAGCTCCGACTAAAATGGCAATGACACCAGTGACCCAGCCAAATGGAAATGGGAAATCTGCACACACAGACACATAAATGCAAACATCCACAAAACATTCATGTGTTACCATACAATGCAATTATATCCAATTTTATTGCACTTTTATATAGTGTGCAGTGCTGCTCACCGGTGTTGAGGATCTTCTTGATGACTGCTGCAACCTGCCCCTTCAGCATGGAGTTGAGCAGCTTGACGATGAGGATCAGGCAGGAGCAGAGCACCAGCAGAGAGAGAGCCAGCAGGATCAGACCCACGGCCAGGTCAGGCAGATTTACATTCACAAAGAGGTGTTTACCTACACATGGAAAATACACAGGTGATGCACCCAGCAAGTGATGACTTGTATCTTCTTTTTCTAAGCTATATATATATATATATATATATATATATATATATATATATATATATATATATATATATATATTGGCAAAAGCATAGTAAAGCATACATTCTTAAAATTGGGATCTTACATTTCTGGATATCATATGTTTCAGAAATGTTCTTCAGTGTGAAGGTGTAGTTGCCATCAACCCAGCAGAAAGATGGAGAGGTGCAGTTCTCTGGACCAGGTACTGTTACATTCATTAGGGACTGAAAACACAGTAGCGGTTTGACATTAAAGACTTGAGGCTGGATGTTTTTGAATATTTGGTATGTAGCTGAAGTGTTGGTCTTACTGTGTTGGTGAAGGTTTGGCACCATATCTTGATGAGACTCTTATTCTTGGCTTCCGGGTCTCCAGTGGCAATCCCACTAAGGACAGACTCATCCAACTAAGTCAAAGAGAAAAAAAGAATGTAAAACCATGATTAATATAACAATATGACACACTAGCATCTCATTTCTCTGATACACAGTTGATTTCTTTAAAGGAGTAGAAACAACACAGTTCTAAAAGACTACAAACCCTCATATTCCTTTTACAGATAATGTTATTGCTCCATGGTTTTATGTTTCAAATTTCTACAAAGGTATCGATCATTTTAAGACAGAAGAAGCTACGGTGCAAATTCAGCACCGGCCCATTTAGATAGCAGTTAAAATTGTACAGTAACCAGTCAGCTTCTGTATCAACCTGACTACCGTTGCTATGTTCACAATCTGTTGGGGCTCAGGGGTGAACCTAAAGAGCATGACAGTGATGCAGTTAACTGGGCACACTGTGGCTAAAGGGATGACAGTGGTCTGTTGAACTGAATGAGATTAATTTTGGCATTATGTGGTGTTGTATTGTGGTCTGTATTCTGGTGTCTTAATAGATGGGTTAAGATATGCCATATAACACAATGTTGCATGAAACTGTTTTCTGCATCAAGTTAATTTTGTAGACCTTTCTGATCCTTTGGAAAATCTTGAATATAATTTAATTTTTAAAATGATTTTTATGTTAAAGGTTCAAGGTTTGATCCATGCACAAGTTCATGTACTGTATACTGTATATCAGCTGATTTACCAACTGAGACTCCTTGCAACCATAATACAGCTTAATAATCTCTAGACAGTAGTGTCCAGAAAAATTTCGAAAATGTAATGGTGTTGGCTTCCTATGTTAAAGCTAATAACACCTAATGCTGTTAAAGGTGCCCTGTGGAGTTCTCTTATATTTACAGTCAGCATTTCTCACCGGTGTATCCTTGGTAACGATTAATGACCTACTGGCAATCATTTTTTTCAGACTTCAGACTCAACTATAAAGATAGTTTGCACGTGTAATGATAACATGATCAGATTGACATTTTACCTCTATGATTGACTCAGTGAGGATATCAGTGATCACATTTAGCAGGTCTGGGGCCTCTCCACTCTGGATTTTAAAGGAGTCGATGATGAGCTTCGTGACCACGTACAAATAACCGGTGGCAACCTCCAGAGGCAGGAGCACCAACACAGACAGCCAGTTGAAGAAGTCATGCACTGTGGCCCCTGCAAAAGCTCTGGGTGCATTGAGAGATGAGTCAGATAAATGCAAAGTCAAATGACCTCTGATTTTTTTGAGGGTCATAAATCATTGATTGAATATAAAATATTTGTAGGTATTAGATGAATGGAAGGATTTAATTCTGTAGGTTAAATGTTGAAGACATGATGGGTGTAAATTTCTTCTACTTCAAGAATCAAATGAAACCCATTAAAACAAATGGACACAACATGTTGTACATGTTTTTCTCAGTGATGAGAGAAGGATTTGTTACTTAACTGTTGGCCAGACTGAGTGTCCTGTTCTCATGCACTTGATGTTGGAATTTGTTGCCAGTGTTACTAAGCTTTTTGGGTGACAGATTTATGGATCTACTATATAGCAGCCAAATGTATTTACCTGATTGCACAAGCAACAGCAATAAAACTTAATTCATCAGTGTCATGCATCAGATACTGTTGCAGAATGTGATTGCCTATCATTCGCCCAGATTAATTCACAGCAGAATTTGATGTTCCTATGGTCTTTTGTTTGGGCTTTCTGAGCTTCAGAGGAAGCGTGTAAAAGCAAGCTATCCATGAAACACAAATTGATCACCTCCGAAAGGTGCTGCGGTCACCAGCCTGCGTCATTGCGACTAATGTGTTGGTGACGGAGGTCCCGATGTTGGTGCCCATGATGATAGGAACAGCCAGCTGCACCGTTAGCACTGCCAAAACACATAGGTTTCCTTCATTAGCTCACCCCACCACACCACCAACATCCTCATCATCATCATCATTTGTGCATTCTGTATGTTTTCTGTGCATGGACGTGTATCTGTATGTGTGTCACGTGAAGCTTCATACTCACATCCAGAGGAGACCATGCTGACAACTATGGAGGAGGAGGTGGACGAGCTCTGCACCAGCAGAGTGACCAGAACACCGATGACCAGACCAGCCAGTGGGTTCGACAAAACTGAGTTGTCCTGGAAGATGTCGCCTGCTGTTTTACCTAGGGAACATAGAAGCATGTACATTTTCAAAAGTTGTTTTTTTAAATATACATATATATATATGTATATATATGTATAGCTTTTCCTTCATAGCACAATATACTATGGAGAGTGCTTTGATGGAATGTAAATCACAGTGTTCCACTCATCTTTAAATGGCCATTATGAACAGAGGGAATTAATGAACCTGTAGCAATGTTCATATGTGCACCTGATTATTGTCTAAAACAGACTGTGAACCAACCCTCTAATTTTGTCAGCTCAGCATATAATTTTCTTTCTGACTGGTATGACAAAAGGCGTATGGCATCATGCCAGCCACACATGTGTTGGTGTGTTTACCTCCAACAAGCTGGAAAGCTGAGCTGAGGATGTCGAGGGAGCAGATGAACATGTACAGGAGGCCCAGCAGCAGGACCATCTTCCCCACTGACACCAGCACTCTCAGCACTTTCCCTTTGGTATCCAGAGCTGAAACAGTGAATGAATGGGATTACAGACAGAATGAAACAGAAAAAAACGTAGTTTTTTAAATTTATCATTATCATTATCACAAGAATCACACAGACATTTTCACTTGTGATAGCAGGAAAAACACAGGTGTGATTAATACCATTCACCATGGCTCTGTTCCATTCAGGTGTATCAGTATGTCAGTGACTGTAGACTGCAGTCCTTGTCAAAATGTCTTCAGTGAAAAGGTCTGTTGCACAGTCTACAGAGTTTAGAGTCATTGGAAATTTGGGAAAAGAGAAGGACACCCAGGATACCCCAAGGTTTTTAAAACCTTTTTTTTTCCTTTTAATTTCAGTTGCATCCAAAATGTGGTAGAAAGTGTAAACCATAAATTCCCCATAAATTCCCCAGTGTTAACCATAAATTCCCCTATTTCGTAAAGGCACACAACCCATACCATACTCCCCTCCACTCCTCTTGTGGATGAAGGCAAAGATTATTCCAGTTGAAAGCAGCTATTTATATAATCATAAATAAATAATATCATATTCATATTGGACGAGTCATTCTTGCAGAAAATAGCAGTGACAGAATAACTATTTAAAGCTGTTCACTTCACTTCACTGAACAGTGACTTTTCCTCATCTCACTCTACCTTTGACATCCTGTCTAGAGTCTAGCTAACTATCTGGACTATCATCCATTAAGATTTCTGACCTCTGTGATTTCAATATAATCACATCATTAACACTCATTACTCTGTTTTATTGTACTTCAAATGAGGCAATAATGTCACTGGCATTCAGCCAGCTACAATGTGTATAGAGAGTATTAACCATCACTGAAAGTTTTCATATTTTTCTGTTTTACGACATTGAATCAAAATTAATGCGTTAATTAACTTGGCTTTTCTGACACTAAAATCAACAAAAAAAGACCCTTAAATGTCAAAATGAGAAATATCCCTACAAGGTGAAATAGATTAATTATAGATATCTAAATACAGAATACTGATTGCATAAGCATTCACCCCTTTTAATACGACACACCTCAGTGTGGTTTTAGAAGTCACAAACAGAAATTAGTCAAATCACCTGTGTATAGTCAAGGGGTTCCAGTTGTTTGTTGTAAAAATACGACTAGATCAGGAAGGGTGGTTAAAGAAAATTCAGCTAAAAAGGCCACATTAAATCTACTTTGCGTCAATACTATTAGACAGTAAAACATGAAATCTTGCAAGACCGGTGAACACTTTCGACCGTAAAAAGGAGTCACTACAGATTTGTAACACTGCAAAAACTGTGAATGTCTTAATGTATGTGATTTGCAATGATGTGCTGGTTCGTTTGATTGCACAAAAACAACAGACTTTACAGCTCCTGTGTGATTGTGTAACAATGTCATATGGGACACTTTATCATATCTACAGTTATATAGATACTAATGTATGTAATTCATCAGCATGTGCATAGCTTACTGCCCATGCATATCTAATCAGAAAACACGTTTCCTCGCAAAAACACAAGGATAAGACAACACTTGTACTAATAATAATGTTACACAAGTACATAATAAGTCTTCACCTGACCATGGGACACCAGTGTCCCTCAGCTCTGGTAGGTCCCATGGGTCTACATCCTCTGGCTCCTCCTCGATCAAAGCCACAGTGGAATGTGCAGGACTCGCTTTGACCTCTACGACAGACAAAAAGCCTCAGTACATTTACTGTCCTATTTGTACATACAGTACATACAGTAGATTAAAATTAACTGCTACTGAAATGAATCATAAGCCTTCTGTTGGATTTCATACAGTATTAGAGATACCTTTGCTTTTATTTCGATGTTTCTCATTGTGGTCTTCCTTGTATTTGCTTTGAGGAGCCATTGTCTGGAAAAAAAAAGGAAAAAGAAATACAATATCTTGTAAGAATTCAATTAAACATGCATTATATTTATTGTGGAAAAAGTTTACTTCTCAAATTTTAATTGTAAATATTTGAAGGTCACAGAGGATTTTTTCTAGGACCTGTATGTAAGTAACAGTCTCAGGATGAAGTGTCTTATATCTGATTAGCTGATGGATAATCCCATCTACAAACAGCTACCAAAATTACCTTTACAGTCACTTTGACATTGGGACATTAGAATCAGAAACTATCACACACACACACACACACATACACACACACACACACACACACACACACACACACACACACACACAAGCACATTAACACACACACTTTTCCCTCACATGCCATGGTATTGATCTTGTCATCACATGGTGGAGCTGCAGTAAAATTCCATTCGCACTACAGTCCTTCAGATACTGAGGGAAAGTTACCAGCTAAATCAATATTAAAAATATGTGACAATTTACACTGAAATATGTTCAGTCAATTTTAGGACTTGAAAGTACTATTGAAAATTCTTTTGCAGTCTCTCAACACAACAGGATGACACCAATGGCTTTCATGTACATATTTTACCATACGATTGGTTCATTGAAGATTCAAACACTGAAACATGTATATGTATAAATGCATTACTCAGGTGTTAATGATCTTAATGCCAGTTATAATAGAATGTGAAATTTCATGTACCTTGAGGCTAATTCGCCCTTGATCGTATAACTAAAACAAATGCTAAACTGATATTTCAGCATTTTTCCAATTACAGCAGTGATAAAAGATGTATACTGAGAGAAGCCATGCTTGTACTCACCTGTGGCAGCCGTAGTGAGTCCATGCTCCGTGTGTGCTGAGCTCACCTGGGCTTCAGGTGTAGAAATTCAGGTGGAGCGGAAGGGGTGGGGAGGGTCCGTTGAGGGCAGCAGGGCAAGTGATGTGCAGCCTTCACATCACTGGGAACACTTATGTCTCATAGATAAGCTGAACGCACCTTACAAACCTTGATTACTCTTCCCCTGACACTGCTGTAATCACTCTTTAAATGGTGTTGCAGTCCAACCCACGCTGTACCTGATAAGTTTTGAGTTGGTATTATCTACCTACACCTGCACCTGCCACCTTGCCTATATACTTCACTGGTTTTCTGTCTAAGATAAATTTGTCAAATTTCCAAACATGCCCATTCATTTAAAATAGAAACTGTTGGTGGAAAAGAAATTTCTGTATTACCTACTCAATAACTAATACTGTGAAACATCTGTCACGCACAGTGATGATAGCTCCAGCTGCTGGACCCTGACATTATTCATAGGAGAAGAGTGGCAGAGAGGATGGCTGCCTGGCAAAGGCTTATCCCAATGACAGATAGACCACATGTGGGTGGTGTGGGGGTGGGATACAGGAAGTGTGTCGTTTAGGCTCCACTTGACTTCATGTATGTATGTATGTTCTATTTTTGTTGCACAGTGATATGTATATATATTTGTAGCAGTCTATTGATTATCTTAATATAGTCAGCCATTGGTCAATACTTAAAAAAAACAAAAAACAATGCCCAACAACTGTTGATGATAGATCTTAGAAGAGAAAAGTCAGCCCAGGCCATGTGGATGCACTTAATTTCCATGGAGGTTGTGACCTGACAATGTTAAGTGAGGACAGGAGGGTAATCCAACATCCTCTTTCACAGCCTCCATCTCTATCTCTCTCGGTGGCCAACGCACTCACACAAAGTCACCATCACTGCAATTTTTGGTCCAAATACAAATTACCCTAATAAATTTTATTTATCCTGGGCATGTCCTAGTGAAACATCAGCCCTGTATGATCATCAATTTGTAGTGCAGTTGAATTGTATTGTATTATACTGAGAGGTCTTTCTAATATTTTTGTGCATCAGTTTTATACATCATCAAATTTATGTGTATTCATCCGGGGCAATGCATGTTAATCAGCTTTGATATTTTGAAAACACACATGTAAATGTTACATCAGCAGGTAACTTGCAGCCATGTGCCACATATATCTCACCAGAGGGGCACTTGAGTCATCCAAACACCCGTCTGGGTAGCTCGAGTGCCCCCACAACAACCTGATCATCCCCGGGTGCCCCTCTGAAGCCCAAATGACCCCATGGTGCTGCTGTGATAGGTCCAATTTTCCTGCCCCTCTGGTGTGACTTTATATTACCAAAAATGAAGCTTAACCTTGCAAAAGGTAGTACACACACCAGCACAGATCAGAAACAAATGAATTTTTTGCCTGTTGGTCTTTCCTGTTGTTTCACATTAACACAAAAGCTGAATGGATGAGAACTGGGCAACAAAAGAAAAAAAAATCACCTCTATTTTTAGCTTCATCGATATATGTTAGATGATTGATTGGGATTTTGTCCCGCCCATCTGTCTCCTCCTCCCCGGAGTTGCTTTGGAAAAACAGATGTCCTCTATCTTGAATGCTAAGCTTTGTAGAATTTTGAGCTCAAACACCAAAGATTTCTCTTTCTTTGACTTTATGCAACTATACATGTAAGAGGAAATCAAAGGCTTCATTGCCACACAGTATGCAAGTGTAACAGCATCACCTAGGCACCATACACTGCTATTACAGCGTTGTATCATTCTGCTCTTATCCGCAACGTCTTGACCTCAATCAGATAAAAATAACCCAGCTTGCTTTATTTTGACTCAGCAAAAAAATTGATTACTGTTATCAGTACCATATGGATACAGCCAGTACTTTCCTTTCCGAGCACGAAATGGCTGAATATATTTTCAACTAAATTAGAGACTCTTCAAAACTGTGGTCGACCAATGAATTTTTATTTTTTGGTTTCTTTGTGTGCTGCTGTATGTTTGTTATGAATCCTAAAAGTTCTTTGTAAGCCCATATTTTGTAATTTCTATATGATGCTTAGTCTCATCTGTTGTTGTAAAACAATTTTCTTATGCCTTTGTATATTCTCTGCTTTAATTGGGTTTATTTCAACTAATACTGTATCCTCTGATATTTGCTCCGATGTTTTGCATTTTTTTGCAATTTTAGGTTTAAGCAGTGGTCGAGGAAGTACGGAGATTGTTTACTTACACAAAAGGAGGAATACAACAATAAAAAAAAAACTCAATTACAAGTCAAAATGCTGCATTCAAATTCCTACTTTGTTATAAGTACAGAAATATTACCGTGAAAATGTACTCAAAGTATCAAAAGTAAAAATGCCTGTGTTCATTTTTTGGACATTTTTCTGCCTTTTTTTTTCATAGCTGAAATACTTCTAGCACCTTGGGCATTAAACGGTTATTTAAATGAGAACCTTAGAGGGGAAGTGTCTCTTTGGTGGAACTTCTACAAACTAAACATCTGAAAAATGAAAAGGGGCCCCAGGTAGTCACTGCTATTTTGGTGGTTGTGTATTGTATTTAATAAGCCTGTCGTGTTTATTTCGTTTTGTTTTTTTATGTTAAATCTTAATCTTAATTTCAAAGGGAATATTTATCTGTCAGCTGTCAGATGAATATCCCTCTGAAATGTAAAAAAGCAGATGTACAAAGTTGCATGTAAATGTACTTGGTTACTTTCCATCACTGGGTATGAGTGTGGATATCACTGTTTAGTATTATGCATCACAAATATACTATATGGTATAAATACCATGAAAAATAAATAATAAAACTAAGAAAAGAAAGTGTAATAAAACAGTGCAGTATATATATATATATATATATATATATATAGAGAGAGAGAGAGAGAGAGAGAGATGGGATGTAATACAGCGCCGACAGTCACTTGTACTCTACTGATTTGTAATATTACCAATTATTCCACTATCACGCCAGGATGCCTTGTCGTTATCCGCACGACCGGTAGAGGGCGACTTTCAATACCTTCACCAGGAGTTCTGAACTTTCAAAATAAAGGATCCTGTTTGACGCTCGCCTGCCTAACTCATGTGCCATTTTAGGATTCTGTACACCCGTAAAACAGCAATTTGTTGTAATTTTTTTAAAAGGAGAAAACATTTACCCTATTTAAAATTTCGCCAAAAAGCGTAAGTTACAACACTGACACTTTTCTCGGCCCGTTCAACCCAGGGACGCTTCTTTTTAACTTCCGGGTCATGTCAGCGCGTTGACTGGAGCGATGACATTGTGCCGAGAGGCGGAGGCGTCCGGCTGCCCGGTGGCTCACTCCCTCACACATCCCAGGCTCTGAGCGCTCAAATCGGCGCCGACGCCGTCGCAGACATGTCGTCCGCCACCACCTCGGGGTTTTCGGAGGAGCAGCAGCGCGGAGGGACGCAGGTAAACCCGCCGATGGACGCGCCCTGGCCGACGGTGCGCTAACGTGTCGGCTACCTAGCTACCGACGGGCTGCGGACACCGACGGGGCTCGTCGGGGCACGACCAGCGTCGTTGGTATCTTTTGTGTATTTTAAATATTATCGATCCGTCTGTTGTGTGGGGCTTTATTTGTGACTCGCCGACGGGACTGGTGCTTATTAAAGATCTGTTTTAAAATCAGCGCTAAGTCGTGCGTTTGTTTGTTTATGTTTGTGTTTATCTCTAGGGGGCAGTGGGCATGGACTACATCCCAACAGAAGAAGAGAGGAAGGTGTTCAGAGAGTGCAACCAGGAGAGCTTTTGGTACAGGTGTAAGTGGATGCCTTGTTTATACAAAGTCAGTTTCTTTTGTAAGGGTGTAACGGGGCAAGATGTTTCTTTGACATCTCTGCATCGAGTCCTTGACATCTACATGCTTCCTTCACAGCGGTGCCCTTCTCTGTGGTCAGCATGGCTATCACTCAGGCCCTAGTTGCCAAAGGTAACGCCACCAATGACGTTGAGGAAAATATCTGTAAAATGGACATGATCACAATCTCGAGCCTTAAATTGATCCAGTTTCTTTTTAAATTTACAGGGACCCTGTCCGCATCTCCAAGGTTTGGATCGCTACCCAAAGTGGCCTGTAAGTGCATGAGTGTTAAAGCTGGGGGATGTATTCACTCAGGCGCCTCATATCATTGGGTTGACGAAATGTTTCAAACACCCCTCAGACTTACCAGCATCACAAACGACAGCCTCACAAACCCGACACTGAATCAACACGTCTCTGAAACAGAAGAAAACTGAATCTGAACGTGATTTTGTGAAGGTAGAATTTATTGCAGGATTTTTTTTGCTGTTACAACTACGTGTACCTGACAAACTGGCAGCTCGGTGTGTCTTTTGTAAATGTTATAGGAGACTAGGCAACTCAAAGGCTGTGTTATGGTTAGGTCATGCAATTTCTTAACTCATTTTACTCGTCTAGCTGTGTGAAAATTAACAGGCAATGCTTGTAGCTATTTAGCTACAGTACAGTATCCTATTCACGTTACTAACAATTCTTTTCACAATTATTATATCACCTGTCCCTAGTTGAAACTAAATATCATTTGAAAGAGCAAATGGTCATGGTCAAACTTATTTCACAAAATTTACATCCCTACTAAGGTATTAAACTAAACTAGGTAAGGTATTAAACTAAAAATATGTTTAAAATGTCTCATATTGAATATTTCTAATGACTATTTGTATTGCATAATACTACACACATAGTGTTATCCACACTCATACCCAGTATTGGAAAGTAAACAAGTACATTTGTTAGTAAGGACTGACCTTTTATTTGTATGGGCAATTATTACTTTGTCTCTCCAGTTGCTGGCTTCTGTGGCTACCTGGCTGGGAAGATGTCGTACATGAAGACGTGCCAGGAGAAGTTCAAGAGATTGGAGAACTCCCCTCTGGGAGAAGCCCTCAGACAGAGGACAGGACTGCCTCAGCAATAGTGAGTACTACACATTCTTGACGGTATTACTGCCTGTTTTTGTCTAACCAACTACTTACCAGTAGTTTGTTCTCCTCTGCAGTTCCAAGGGTCCTCAGTCAGAGCTGAGTGACCCAGACGCCCAGTCATTTGTCCCCATGTTCCAGCCAGCAGAAGCCCCCAGCCAGATGCCCAGCAACAGCAGAGATTATGAATATGGCTTCAAGTCAGACCCATCCATGAAAATGGAAAGAGCAGATGACTTCAGTGTTCCAGGTACTACAGAGAGCCACCGTATGAGCTTTTCATAACACTGCAATAATGATCAAATGCCCAAATGTGTGGATAGGTTGTGGACCAACTGTTCTGTGTAAACCAGCTAGACAACACTAACCTTTGCCAGTCAACACTATTTTCAGGGAAGTTGATAAAAGTCATTTGAGTGATAAAAGCCTAAGCTTTGCCAGAAATGTTGCATCGAATCCCAGTTCACAATTGGTTCAGATGTTGGCAGCAGAATTATTATTGGGACTGATTCTGCATTTCATTAAAAGATGTTAGTCAAAATCAATAGTATGGAAACAATGAGGTATCTTTTAAACATTTTCAAAAAAGCATTGGTGAATGAAGTTGGAGGAAAATCAGTTGCGCTCAACCAAAAACAAATGGAGAGCTGTGGTATGTGTAGGGATGCCAACAAACTCATGGAAAATGGTGACCTATATAAACACCACCACCAAGAATAAATACTCATGATGATATAGGCCACTTGCATAGGCTACGGTGTAGGCTCGTTATAGACTCACAGTATCCAAACACAAATAGAGGCTGGAAATCAAAAATATTTAGCAATATTTAGCATTTTTACGCAGAAACATTACTTAAATGGTCAGTGAATAATCAAAAGACTTGCCAGTTTATTTTCTGTCGGCCGACTAATCTTTGTGGCTCTAGGTGTGAGCAGCTATAGTCAAAGGTCTGCATTAAAAGACTAAGTAAATATTGCAAAAAAAGATGATTAATGCTTACTGATGTGTCAGAGTAAGCTCATTCAACTTCTTAAACAGCTTTACCAAATCTATCATTCAGTGGATTGTTCCTCCCACTGCTTCTAACTCATCTACATTAAAAGAATTATATAATAGTGACCTTTTTCTCTGGTCCTGTCCCCATCAGCACCAGCCCAGTCATATGTGGAAGAGGAGGAGCCCAGGAGGAAGACTATCCTCTATGAGGACCTTAGGCTCAAAAATAGAGAGAACTACGAGGTTGCACTCACCCAGAAGGCTGAGACGCTGCTCAAATCACCACCTGAGAGGGAGCGAGAAAGACCCCAGAAAGAGGGTAAGTTGCTACTGCGGAGATGTGTAAAAACGCTTGCTGGCTTAGGAAAAGTTGAGAGGGTTGGTGTTCAGGTACATCCACTGTCTTTAAATTAATCTGTGAAAACAAACTTTTTTCCTTTTTCTTCCTTATGTTGCAGTGAAGAAGAACATTTATGGAGACACCTGGGAGGAATGAGTCCTTATCTGAGCTTAAGATGTGATCTCTACTCCGGAATCACTTGTACTGCAATTTGTAGGAAGCTCAGTCGCCACTTTGCTCCAGTGTGACCCAGCCTCAGGTGTATTGAAGCTGTATGAGTTTCTGATAAATATGTATTTGTGAGTGAGTTAATTAAAACAAACTGCTTTAGGATTAAACTGTCTCTCTCTCTGTTTTGGCACAGATTTTAATTTAGTGTACCTCTTTCATCTACATTAACACAAAATGTAAGCAACAAAACCAAAACCCAGTATTAAATCCACATTTTACTGCTGTTAGAGTGCAGCCTTCTTACACTGAAGATAGTTGTTCACAAGCAACTGATAGTTTGTTAAATTTCTGTTAGTCTCCAATAAGTTGAAAAGCTGAAAACTGAACAAAACATGTTAACAGTTAAGGTTTGAAGGGAAAAAACTTGTCCTTATTAGGCAAATGGCCATCAAGACATCTTGCTGACATCATGATCAACTGACACAAACTACACAAGAAGATACGTTATAAGTATATTTTAAAAATAATTTTGAACAGAGCACTGCAGCATGGAAATGACCGCGCCATATAGACCGCAAACAGGTTTTGGGTCGATTGTAATTATTGTATGTATTTTGATTGATTACTTGACCAAAACGTTAGCAGGGTGTAATCAGTTAATCTGTTATACTTTGTCTTTTGTTGTACCTGATAAAGACCTGATTAGGTTGAGGCATTGCTTTTTCCCAGGCCAATAAAGTTTTCCATTGTGCAGAAAGTCACCATTTTCTATGGAATCAGGTGTAAATATAGGACAGGATGTGCAAATAAACTATTATTATTTTAGTTTAATCTGGAGACGATGTTTTCTTGCTTTAGACATATTTATTTGTAGAAATAGGAAACATAATACAAAAGACTATAAAATTCAAACCTATGTGCAAAAGTCACCTGTCAAACATTCAGAGAAATCAATTCAATAATCCAAGAAGGTAGAGACTCAGCAAACAAGCCCAAAGTCATCTTGTCAGTTGGCAGTTTGGTTCTCTCCCCGTATTGACATTGTAGTCCACACAATTTACTGAGGACGGATGCAGCAGGTGTAACATCACTTATTGTGGTCTAGGCGCAGCAAATACAGCAGTATCAACTGAATATGGCTTATCATGTAGCTTAGGATAGCTGTGTGGAAATCAAGTAAATTAACATAACTAAAGCTGACCATGACTATGAGCAGTATGGTTGTGGTTGCAGCTGTGGCTATGATTTAGCCCAAAACTGTGTGTCAACCCATGTCCATGAGCATGGAGAGATGGTGTGGGACCAGAAAAAGCACCGGTTGGGTTCGGCCAGCCTTCGTACATCATTGCTGCATTATCAGCCGTCTTAATGCTGGATAACGGAGCATAAGCCTGGACTGGGTAGGACCCAGGCGTCGGATTGATTCGTGGAAGCAGGGCCGTCCTCCTCTCCTCTGCGGAAGCAGGGATAAACTTTACACCTCTGATGCGCCTCAACCACTTCAGCGGCATCGTCTTCTCTAAAACGCCAGCCCTGGCCTCAGATATGTCCAGAAAGGAGAACCATCCTTTCCCACACATCCACCCGATCAGGACGGCAATGACATTACAAGGCAGCACAGTGTGAGGGATGAGGGCAGTGGTGATTACGAGGAACACCCAGGGCAGTGCCACGGTGGGGAAACTGACTCCACAAAGGAATCCTTTAGTCATCTTTGTGTGCATGGTGGTGAGAGCCACACAAGCCAGGGCAACAGGAACCAGACCCTCGGTGCTGCTTCCATCCTGCACAAGCGCCAGGAAGCTGTAAACCAAACCCGTGGTGGTGGACAGGAGGAGGAAGAGGAGGAGGAAGCGGACCGTGCCGACCCCCTTCTCCAAGCTGCCGCTGAGAAGCGCCAGGGCCGCGATGTTCAGGAGAAGCTGAGCCGAGCTTCTGTGGGAGAAGGGGTGCGTAAAAAGCCCGTGGACGCGTCCGTCCCGAAAAACGGTGGCACCGACGCCGAAGAACCCGGGGGTCAAGTCGAAGTGTGTTTGGATGCCAAACAAAACGCACGATAAGAGGGCCACCGTGAAAACCCCGCTAGTGATGACGGGGACAGCGTCTTTTAAAACCTGTGAGATCATTTTAGAGTAATCAGTGGGTGTCATGTTCCCAAATAACGTCGGTCATCCACAGCTAATAAACTAAAAAGCAAGAGTTTAGCAGGAATTCACCGAGCCAGCGGTGGTTCAGTCGTCCCCAGCCTTCTCAAACAGGAAGTGCTGTTTAATCCGGACGACGTCTACTGTCAAATTCTCGGGTTGTTGCAGTCCTTGATCTTTCTGGGTAAATAAAAAAAATTTCAGATTCACTGTTTTTGGTGGGAAGAACATGCACCACTGTTCGTCCACTGTTCCCTCCAGAGGTATTCGTAGAATGAGACAAGCCCCAGTGGCACAGGACAACTTCTGGTCAAACTTTTCAAAATAATTCACGTGTTGGCCACCGGCAGCACGTTTTTTTTTTGGCTGAAAGTTATCTTTAACTGCGTGGATTAATTAGAGCATTTAAACATAAAAGCTGTATGTGAGTCAGACCAGCTAAGCACAGAGGAAGCAAGAAGTAACTTCCTGTTAACAGTCGTGTCATATTTTGAAGAGAGTTTCCGCAACTTCCGCATTATTACTCTATTCATCATCATTATTATTATCATTATTATTATTATTATCATTATTATTATCATTATTATTTGTAGTAGTAGTAGTGGCAGCAGCAGCAGTAGTAGTAATAGTAGCGGTAGTAGTAGTAATAGTAGCGGTAGTAGTAGTAATAGTAGCGGTAGTAAATAGCAAATAGCAGTAATGGTGGGAAGTAATAAAGTACATTGACTCAAAGACTGAAAATGTTCATTTATGATAATTAGAATCCGGTAATACAATATACTATCATAACAATCTGCATGTGCATTATAGCTACTTCTTACTGCATACACCTTGTCGGTGATACTTTAACACTTATATGCTTACGTAACATTTTTAATGCAGAACTTTTAAAACTTATACATTTTTTTTATTTTTTATTTTTACATTTTATTGCTCTTTGGATTTGAATATTGTCCCCATCAGTCAAATACACATGTCTCAAGAGACTTTCAGGTCCCTGCACCTGGATTAGAGGGAACAAGAACAAAACCGACAAGCTACATGGAAATTATTAAAATATTAAAGAATCAGTAGTTTTTCTACAGTCTGTCCAAGTTTAGTTTAGTTTTTCTCTTTTAGTTTAACGTGTCGTTTGCTCTGTGATTTTTCAAACAGAGTCACATTTTATAATTAGATAGCGGATAGACACAAGTGTAAACTCGCATGTAGAGGAAGCGCCAGAGAATAAAAAAAAGTCTGGGGAGAGACACGACAACACACAAACGACACAAATTCACTACAGGGAAAGTTTCTTCTGACAGATTTTATTTATTTCCTCGTCGGAAGCTAAAATATAGTTTTTAGTTTCACTGAGAAAACAGGGGCGGGGGTGCTTTCGATGTCGGGCTATTTACTTTCACATATACACGATGTGGCCTTATTTACGATCAAATTCGCCAGGCAGACCCAATAAGGAAAAAAAAATAAACGGTGACAAGTCCTCCACGTTAAAACTCTCTCTCTCTCTCTCTGTAAACAAACAAACAAATAAATAAATAACTCTGACGTAGGCACGTCTGCCCCCTTTCCGGTGTCGTGCGGTTATTGCGGCGGATGTTGATGTTTTGTTTCGGAGGCTGCTGGACGATGTGAGCCGAGACGTCTCGGCGACGGCTGCTGGCGTTTCCCCCCCGTGGTTCTCTCCGCGGGTCCCTTTGTGCTCTTTTCCCCGCCGAGGTCTCGCCGTCCGTCGGCGTCGCGTCTCTCCCTCTCCCGGTGTCTCTCCCCCGGGAAGCGCGAGGCCGAGCCGTGCGATGATGGAGGACTTTGACGAGATCTACGAAGAGGAGGAGGAGGAAGAGGAGGACGAGGACAGGGCCGCGGAGGAGCAGCTCCTCAAGTACGCGCCGGACCCGGTGGTGGTGCGAGGATCCGGCCACGTCACTGTGTAAGCGGCCGCCGGGGGATCACGGACGGCGGCGGAGGAGGAGAGGGGGGAGCCGGCCGCCCCGCGGGCCGAGGGGCGGCCGGGGGGCGGCCGAGGGGCCGCCGCGGGCTCCGCCGTTACCCGGCTGCTAGCGGAGTTAGCCTCCGCCGGTGACCTACCGTAGCCAGCTAGCCACGGCTAGCAGCGAGCTAACAGCGAGCGGGCGAGGAGTGGCTGACTGGATGTAGCTTTCGTTTTAGCCGAAGTACACGACCTGACAAGTATTTACCCCCTGACAGTTTAAATGCTGTTTCGTTAGGTCGTTTCAAGCCGAGTCGAGGCTGTTTTTGTCCTCGTTATAGCTCCACTGTCTCAGTACATGAACGCAGGACCAGACTCGTGTATAAAAGCTGAACCTAACGATCATCCTCACCCGTTTTTTGTTAGCGATCAGTCGTTAAGTCTTTCGGCCTAAAACAGTGAAAACATCTCCATCGTATTTCGCCCGTCGTCCAAGTCCGATGTCTTGTGATGTCTTGTGATTGTCTTGTTTCGTCCGCAAAAACCGCAAACATATTCAGTTTGTCGTGACTCAAATCTGTCGAGGTGCGGGGACAAACAGATGTTGGCATTTTTCGATCAATTGTTTGTGCTCAGGATCCTTTGAATTAATTTTATTACGTGTGTTAGTAATGGTTTTGGAGACACTGACAAGCATGTCCGCTGACAGACGGTATTTTCGGACGTGACTCCCCTGTGGGTCATTCTGTAAAGTAAAGATCAGGGATTTTATCAACTTGTATAGAGATCATGGTGTTGATGGTGATGTACTTGGCCCCAGTTTGTTCCTGCCGTTCACTTATTTTTTACAATCATTCTTACAGCTAAGTAACAGATATAAACTTTTTTTTTTTTTACTTAAACATGAAAAAATAAACCTATAACAAAGTTTACATTGCATACGCAGTGAATCAGAAGTCCCTAGTGGATGCTACTAGATGTGAAATCATACATGTTTAAAATATTTAATCTTGAGACGGGAAAAAAAAAACAAACCCACACAGTTTAGGGGCTGGGATGAGAGAATATTTGACTTTTTCGCTAGTTTTGCTTGATTGATCATCAAAATAGTTGCTTATGATTTTTCTGTCAGTCAGTTAATTGATTCATCAACCGATAGTTTAAGGCCTAGACTCATTTTGCTGTTTGTTAGTGAGCATGGCAGCACAAGATAGCATACGAAGGGTACAGATTTTCCTAAACTGTGTCCAAAAATTGGTATTTTTACCATAGAATTAACGGGACATGCTCATTTATTAGATGCTAATTAGTTTTCCTACTCTGAAACTCATATATTATACTCCCCAATTGAAAAGTTTACTGAGAGGCAGGCAACTGTTTTCAGCAGTATATTAACATTAGGTTGTTGTAGCAGTAGGAACTGAAGTTACTGGATGTTGTGTCCTGTCCAGTCAGGTAGGGAGGAGCACCCACATAAGTCCAAACTACAGAGCTCATTCCCTATCAGCTTTAAGTCATCGCATGCATTTCCCCTGTAATGCAAGCAAAAACACATAGTCATATGCATCAAATCATGGGCAATCTCAATGAGTGTCCTCTGTATAATACAGTTTTAGTTTGATTTTGAACTAAGACACATGGATATACTTGGGGTTTGTGGTGTTTGACACAACTGTGTATCATTTTTGACATTACTTAAGTATGAAATATCTGTATGAAATATCAGATGGTTCCTGTTTTGATGATGTTATAATAATAAGTATTTTATAGGACTCCCTTAAAGATGGGATGGCACAGCTATCCTGATACGTATTAACTTTGAACATTAATAATTGACTCTTAATATCTGCTGGGCTCAGTACTCTTACAGTTAGCTAAGTGGAGTAAAATGTTATCCGAAATGAGTGTATAGCACATGTGGTGGACTTATTCAGGCCAATCATCCAAATACAGTTTTTGTATGCCTATGCATAACAAGTCTACTTTTCTCCCTCTCCCCTACAGGTTTGGGCTTAGTAACAAATTTGAGTCAGAATTTCCTTCAGCACTTACAGGGAAGGTGAGTGTCTTGTTGTAATTCATCAGTATATATAAACTATGGCACAATCACATTTCACATTTGCTTCACCCCAAGATTTACATTATATTTCAGCCACTGGCAATATTTTATTATTTTTATTTTAAAATTTCTAGATCTTCTACAGGGCAGGATAATATTTTTGTCTCCTTTTGCACAAACACTAAGGCATTCATTTATCTCATCACCAATACGAAACACTGATTAAATTTCTGTGGCTGGGAAAAGAGAGCAGAATTCTGTATAAACCTGTCATGTACGGACATTGAATGTTACTGTGTTAACTATAGCCTGTAAATGTGCTTCTCTAAGGTGGCACCAGAGGAATTCAAAGCCAGTATCAACCGCGTTAACAGCTGCCTGAGGAAGACGCTGCCAGTGAACGTGCGATGGCTCCTGTGTGGCTGCCTCTGCTGTTGTTGCACATTGGGCTTTAGTTTGTGGCCTGTCATCTGCCTCAGCAAGAGGGTGAGATATCCACCCCCACTGTCCCTTGCTAATATGATCCTAATGTTGAAGCATTGCACCGACTTCTGTTGCACCGGCAACAGCATCAGAGTAAATACGAATCAACTTAGGATTTAGGGAAAGGTTGACATGCTACATTTTTGAGGAAAACAGTATAATTTTAATGTCACTGTTGCTTTCCAGACGAGGAGATCTATAGAGAAGCTCCTGGAGTGGGAGAACAGCAGACTTTACCACAAGGTGAGCAGAGAAGACACAAAAAGATATGTGTATTAGTAGTGTACCTTAATAAGGAATGTTATATAAATTCTGTGACCCCTGTTGCACTCTCTTTGCAGTTGTGTTTGCATTGGAGACTAAGCAAAAGGAAGTGTGAAACCAACAACATGATGGAATATGTAAGTTTCTGCTATGGTTAATGTTTGACCTCTATACTTGTTTTTAGTTGCAACTGTTCCAGAATACTTGATGAAAGCATAGTAGCTGAGCATTCAAGACAAAAACAGCACTTTGTTTAAAAAGAAAAGGAAAAAAGGCAAGAGTCTACATTGGGATGGGCATGTTGTTTCGGGTTCTGGTGAGATGATAATCCATGATCCATGACGGCTGGTTTTAGCAGGTTGAAGGCTTATCTGGCATCAAAATGCTGCACAGTGGTTTGTAATGCAATGAGGAAAGACTGCTTTCATTTTATCCTCAGTTGCGACAATCCCCAGATACTCAGTAACAAAGAGAATTACAGCTTTCATGTTACATAGTAATCTGCCTGGAATGTGCGCTTGCGTGTGCTTGATTGCTCAACACAGCTAGATGACGATACAAAGTTGAGCCAGGTTCAGCTTTTTGCTGCTTTCTGATTTGTTAACTTTATTTATTTATTCATTTTTGGCTTGAAACCGTCTGAGTCAGGGCCCCCAGCAGCATCAGTGTGGAAGCCATATTTTAAATTAATGAAGAGGCTGCATTTTTTGCTTGTTTGTTTGTTTGTTTCTGTTTCTTCATACAATTTTTAATGTTGTTTCACCTCTGCTGACACACTCAACACGAGGGTGGGTAATATATCCTTTATCGTGGTAAGAACAATATCATAACCCAATAGCCGTGTATTTTGTGACATATTAGATTTTATGATTATTCAGTTGAGAAACTGTACATAGATTACCTAAAAAGAAGGGAGTGTCTGGGTTTGGATAAGCCAGTGAATGAATACTTGAGAAATCGAGCTACTTCTCTGCATTAATGCATAATTTCTGTGAATCTGATAAAGAAGAAGTCCTGCAGCAGTGACGTGCAATATTGCCTTCAGTGACCCAGTATGTGCTGAAATAGTAGTGATTGCTACTTTGGTAGAAATACTATACTACCAAGTTAACACGTTTTTTTAACTTCCACCCCTGACTCACCACTAACAGCTTTTTCTCTTATCATCCACAGGTTATCCAAATAGAGTTCCTACCTAAGATCCCAATCTTCAGACCAGACTAGCCTGACTGCAGCTGATCTTCAACCACCACTGCTCCCCAGCTCTGCCACAGAACCACAATGGCTGTCAAGCTCCAGAAAAACCACCCTTCCCAAAATACAACAATGTTTTTGTTTACAGGGTAGCATCAATTCTTCCACTTTCCTCTATGACTCATTCTCCCACACAGACTGTATCTACACCCTCGTTTACAAATCCAGCGTCGCCACTCCAGCACTGAATTCACTAGTGAACCATGACCTATTGGACAAGCTGGCACCAGCCTGTGGGACGTCAGAGGAGACCCAGCCATGGGCAGTGCCATTGATTTTGGAGCCAGAGCTGGAGACAGGAGTCTCAAACTGAGTTCTTTGAGCTACAACTGGAATTTTTGTCGTGTGTATGTTCCCTAACCTTAAGCACATGGAACAGTCAGACCATGATAAAACATTACACTTTCATATGTTACGTGCTGTCGAACCACCAACTTCACCTGCAAAAAATACACCCCAGTGCTTTTGTAACAGTTGGTTTTGTGCTCCAGATCCTTACTAGAGGCTGTGGAGGCATCACAACATTGATCTTCAAAGGAACTCTTGTCCAAGTCAACTCTGTAGCGGACTGACTAGTCTCACAGGAACATGTTTGGGCCAGTGGCCAAAGCATATGAACTCAAAAAAATGTCACTCTTCTTATCAACTACCAGACATTCTTATCCTCTCGCCTCCTTTCATATCTCTGCACACTTATTGTGCATCACCCAAACCCAGTGACAATCACACACTCTGACTGTACTCTCTGTTGTATGAATGGGTCTGTATGCTACACTGTTTACCTGGAACAGTTTGTTTTCATCATTATTTGTGTCCAGGTGATGGGCTGGCTGCCTAGCAACTGCTTCTGAGTCGCAGTGGAAAAAGTAAGCTGGAGAGACTGCCACTGGTCATGATGAGAGAAGCTCTTGGTTCCTTTATATGTTTTTTTTTTAACTATCTCAAATTTTGTTTACTGTTTTGGTGAAAGAGAGGCAGTCAGTGCTTGCAAACCTGTTCACCGTGTTTGTGTATGTGTGTGTGTGTGTCTGAGAGAGAAATGTAAGCAAAAAAAGACAAATCAGACATGAAGAGATACTGTACTCTGTAAAGCAGGGTTCTGTCTTTGAAGTATTTCTTTGCCATAACTGATCTTTCTTTTTTTTGTTGTAGTAATTTATAAGTGCATGAGTGTGCATATAATATGTGCAGTCATGATTTTTTTCTGCAAACATATGCTACGATTATTTCCTTTTTGTCTCTATGGTCATGTGTCAACACTAAAGCACACAATCGCTTTGTCCTTAACACCTTCACATGGCCTCTCTTCCTTATCTCCTAACCTTGGCTTACTTATATGAGAGTTTCAAGTTGAGGATGTGGCTCTTATGAGGAAATTCCTCTGTTTTAGATATAATCTGACTTATTACACTCAGAGACCTGGGGTAAGCAAGAATGTAAGATCCTCTTTAATAGCTGTTGGGTAATATTGGTGTTTTTGAATCGTGTAGCAGATACTAAAGTTAGCTTCATAACTGCACTGAGTAAAATTAGACTACTCTCAGATCAGGAACACAGACTTTAAAGTTGCAGTATTTTTATTTTAACAATTAAAAATGACTTTAAAGTGAAAGTGATTATTTGTAATGATGAACCCAGAAAAAAAGATCACCCCACCCAGCAGTTACTCCCAGCTCTACGAAGCATTTTTGCAATTTTTAGTTTATTGTTTCAGGATTCTGGCCTGTACTTTTACTGACTTGGTTCACTCTCACCATGCTCATCAGTCGTGTTGGCAGTAGAAGCTCTGACAAACCCACAGTACACTACCTGCCCAGCACCAAACAGCAGACAGACAAAGTTAGCAGCTAGCTGGTGTTCACAGTGGAGCATTTTGCAGCAGAAGAACCAGATAGTTCCCCAGGAATCAGTGGAGAACAGTAATGGAGCTAAAGGGAGGGTGAATATTGGATATTAATCAGGCAGCCAGAAATACAATTCCAAGTGAATGCTAATGTTACTCTATCTCTACAGGATGTGGAAATAGGCAACTGTTGGCTAACAACTTTTCTCTTATCAACTTCATAAAGTGATAACTTGTCAATTAAATTAGGTTTAAGGGGGAAAAGGCTCCAGGCTCTATTTAGTACAGTTATCTAACTAGCTAACAATGTTGCTATGAGATAAAGCCCTTAGTCTATTATTAACACTATCAACATTTTGAACATCTTATCATAAAGCACATCTCAGTGTATTTAAACGTAGTGATTTGCCAGCAAGTAGGAGAAAGTAGGAGAACACAAAAAGAAGGCCATTTTGAATACCCACCACTCAGCATACCTCTAAGATGATTTGATAAAAATACCCAGACACTGACAGACTGTGAGATGGTGTATTGCAAGAGTTTGAACAAAGCCACTTAGTTTAAGGTCACTCAGCTCTGGTTGATTGTATGGGTCACACTCAGGGGATTATACTAGATAAACATTATGTAGCATTGGGAAATCTCACCGTCAGCAATGTTCCGAAGTTGCACCAGGGCGTCAAGTATGATACAAATCACAAATCACAAATCACCCATTACTTGAACAGTTGTAAAAATGATCAAGCTTGTTTTGAAATTGAAACATGGCCCTAAGAAAACTAACAACTAACCTTTTTAATCTTTTTGTGGGCTTCCTGTTCAGATGGTAAAGGAAGCACATACACCATTGACCCACAAAGCTAAGAAATTGTGTTGGATTATATGTTAAAGGACCCAGATTTGCTAGATAACCACTGGGCTGCCTATTGGTTCATCAGTCACCTTTCTGGTATCTTTTGATTGTGGTTGTTCTGTGTAAATCAAGGCATAAGGCCATATGCAGATATCTGTGGTGTGTGTGTGTGTGTGTGTGTGTGTGTGTGTGTGTGTGTGTGTGTGTGTGTGTGTGTGTGTGTGTGTGTGAAAGAGGGAGAGAGGTATATGTACATATGACTCGAGCAGGTGTATGTACAGTAATAAACTACCAATAAACAAGGCTATGGGCATCCTCTGTAACTCTGTGTAATTTTTTTTTGAATGTGAGTTCAGTTTTCCTGCTTGTTGACAAGGTGTCTATGAAAATTCAAGGTCAAAGGATATCTAGCTACCACTACATCAAAGGCGACTGGATTTGCTGCTTTAGTCGTTCGGATGTTCACAACAGGGATCTCATCAACTCTACTGATTGGTGAGCAGTTCCCAAAAGAGAGAGCCACTACTAAATTGTAATATCCCTATAATTAATACTTCCATTTCAATAAAGCATAACACCTGACTGTACAATACCTATGTGTACTTTCCACAGTTGACATGGGATCGAATTAAAACTAAATAAAACAAAACCAAGAAAGCATTAAAAACCCTGTGGATGTGGATGTGGGAGAGAAGAAATTTCTGCAAACTGAAGCCACAGTCATACATCATATTCATTTAATATCATTACTGACCAAATTCACACAGAATTCTCTGGGACAAAACGATACATCAGAGATTATTTCAGAGACATTGTCTGGTCTATCTACACTGTTTATAATCCTCCTAACTATGCCTAGAAACCCTGACCTCTATCCATTGACAAAGTAATGATCCACATCTGTTTCCTCAGAAGGAGGCTCTCGGCAAACAGCTATAAGGCAGGGAAAGTGTGAAATAATTTCACGAATCAATAGAGGAGATTCTGAAGAGCGTTGATTAGTGAAGACACATTCCTGTAGATCAAACAGGATTCTGTTCAGTTAACACAATTATTAACTAGCTTCAGCTAGTACATTACTTAAGACACGAAAGGCTGCGGATGCCGTCTATCCACGCCTCCTTCTGGGTTCAGGCCGAAAGTCCTTGGTAAGTTCACTCTCCCTGCTTCATAAACTCATCCAGCTCAGTTGCAGTCACAGTCCTTCTTTTGCCTGACAGACATGAAAATGATAGAATGACACTTTATCTAGTGCAAAAATATGAACAGTGCTGCATTTTTTACCAACTGTGGAAATGTTTTTCCTCCAGTCTCCCTTGTGCAGTTATGTGGAGCCTTTGTGCCTATTTGCCAAATGTCTAATTCCATCTACCCTGACTTTCCACACAATCAAGCTGACTCTGAAATTCACTCTGTGTTCTGTCTGAACACACTGATTTAAGCAGAGTGGAGAAAATGATCTCTGTAACAATTCATTTTTAGCCCCTTATTTAGTATTTATTAGTCGTATATGAGCAGTGATTCGTAACACTCTGACACATGATAATGTAGATTTAAGCAGATACAAGAACATTTTTAAGTGTTTACCGAGGTTCCTTAACATCTATAACTCCTCCTATGACCATATCATACTGTATATAACCATGTCTTCAGTAGTTTTAAATGCAGTAAAACCACAACTGGTTTTCACATGTAAACCTATAGTTAATAATGAACGTTTATTTGATACTGAAACAACACTTGCACTTGAAGTAAATTGCTCTTCTCTATAGATTTAACATTCTTAAGTCAAGGTGTTACGTCAGCATGTGTAAATGCATATTGTAACATTGGTTTTATTTTTATCATTACTTAGTGAAACAAGACCACTGAATCCCGAATCTTTCCAAGCAGAAGATAGTCCAGAAAGCCAGTTTGCAGTGAGCTTATTGCAGATAACGTGAAACCAAGCTCTGGTGAGTGTGCAAACACGCATACACACTACTCACCTGTTTGGGGAGGATGTGCCAAGGTCTTGTTGGTCATGACTGCGACACAGAAGCGAAAACTTTTAAAGCTATTAACTGACAATAGATTTTTAAACTTCAATGGCCTGTCTAAAAATTCAACCTCTGCAATTCACCTAAAGTATACTGATGCTGCTCACTTTGCTCAGTCCTGTCAGCGTCTAGGTTTCCCAATTATGCTCCAAGATCAGGGTTTGAATCTTACCTCCTCTCCCTTAATGGTCTTACATCCCACATTTTTGACATTACAGTACCGAGAACATATTTTGTCAAACAGCCTCCTACTACAGTATACAGTATATACTGTGGTCCTACATGAACATGCTATTTTTGTGAATATAGCTAGAACATAACCGGTCTGCCACCAGCTGCTGTTTAAGCCGAACATACTGGCACAGTTGCACTGCAGTTGCAGTTAATATGAAGCTTTAGCAGAACTTCAGTAAGGAAGACCTGTTCCCTCAAGTCATGCTTCATCCCTCAGTGGGTGTATTTTGTGCATTTTCTCCATCACTTCTGCTTTCCCATGCTGTCAGAATCACTACATTCTCATCATACTTGAGCACTGACCTTTCTGGATGTCTGCGTGCCCCAAGCCAATCAGTCCCCGGCTGCTGTCCTTTAAATATGATTGTAATTCTTTCAATTTGTCCTTCACATCTACTGTTGCACAATGCACCTTCTCCCTATTACCACCACTGACCTCCAGAGAACATCCAGAGAAGACTCAGCTGTAGTTCAACAATCAACAATCTGCTGGCTCTACTCCACCGCCAGCATCGTCTATACATAACTATTATGACAGTTAATCTAAAGTTTTGTGACTCCAGTTTCTTTGTTACAATACTAAGTCATTTTTACAATACCTTGGGTCATATTCTCATTTATAGAATATTATCTAATGATTCTGATGAAAGTTGACAGGTTGTTTGATCACTGTTAATCAAATCTGATCAATTCACACCCACACAATCCTAACCACGTTTTCAAGGGTTTAAGGACGCTCCCTCTATTTTACTTAGAGCAGACTGGAAAGTGAAGTGTGGGGAATAAGCTTCTGTGGTATCTGATATAAGACGTAGTTTACCTTTCCCCTAGTTTTGAGATGATTATATAGGAGAGAGCCCCATTCCTGGAAACTGAAGAAACTGGTGACCCTTTGTTCTGAGAAGTGGGGCCCCGTTGACAGATACTATATGTCATGATAAGTTTTCATGAATATTGACCTATACACAAACCTATATAAGTGAGTTTTGAGCTGTAATTTGGGGAGAGATTCATTATGGCCGTAAGTCGTCTCCCGGGCAAACCATGGTGCCTGATCGACACTGGTCTTCTTTGTAATAACCTGTTTTATGCAATCAAGCCGGTGTCAGCAAATTTCCTTCATCATGTGCACATCATCGATGTCTGAGGAACAACCACACTTCAGAAAGAATAAATAGAAGCATCTCGTCCCCTTGTACAAGACTCAACTTAATGCAACCTGAAATCTTTCGCTATATCTACGGTTTAAAATCCAGGCTTATACGGTACATCAAAATTTAGAAAAGATGTTCCACAGCAGATGTGTCCCACACCTGTCTTATTTACTGTGCAAACATCTTTGAATCTCCTCCCAAAGCTATGTCCATGAGGTTGAAAACAAACACCTGGACCACATCTTTGAGATTCTAGCCCATGGACAAGCACTGAACAATTAACTGAAGAATATTTTAAAATCTGAATCATTATTGGCAAGAAGAAGATATTTATTACACTGAAAACTGTCAGTGACCCCAAGGCATCCCTCTGGCAAAGGAAACCAATGATGTTAATGAGAGGAATTAAAAAGAAAAGAATTTTCCTCCTGAAAGGCTCCATAAAAGGTTTTTATTCACTATGATCCAGGTCTTTTGATGTTTATGCCACTGCATTGACAGACAGGACAGACAGGTTGTCTCTCTGGACGTCTGTCCGTCCCATTCTCGTGAATGTGATATATCAGGAATGCCTTGAATGAATTCTTCAAATCTGACACATATATTCACTTGAACTGAAGGAGGAAATTATTAGGTTTTGGTTGTTAAAGGTCAAGTGTTGTTTTCCAAGGACGTCTTACTTATGACTATGACACAGAAGCAAAACCTTTTCCAAGTAGAATCCAAAATTTGGTATAAACAGAGAAACTTGAATAACCTGTGATTGAAATAAAATAACTGGATAAAATTCTTAAAATGTAGATTTGAAATTATGATTTTATTGTTGTCATGAAATTTTTGAAGATTATTTATTTTCAAATCAACATTTAGGAAGTTTTCAAGTTCTGCTACCAGCATCAACTTCAGCAAATGAAACAGAAGAACAACAGTCATACTCTCTATTCATTTAGAATCTTAATTTTTATTGGAAGAATTTCCTGTACGCAGATATGACATCTTTATTATTAAGCATCTCATTACAATTTTGACTTTATTAATTTCATTGTTTTTCAGGCATGACACTGGAGAGCAGACTGATAAGCTTGTTCAGTCCACAACCACTGCTCACAGTTCTGTTAAATTGATTTAAAACTCCAGAGCCCCATTCATTCATCAAATTGGTTAGATCAATGGTCTGTGTTTCTTGGGAGGGAGACTCATCCAGGCAAAAATCTGTGAGGTAGAGCATTGTAAATTCATTTCATTTTTTTGCAGGGAAAAGAGAAAAAAAAGGGCATTTCAGTTAAACAAGATAAAGGCAAAGACGTAGAATCTAATTCACTGCTTAGAAACTTAAGCAGTTATACTCAGGTTTAATTGACAATAAACATTCATATGCATGTTAAAACAATTAAGCATTAAAAATTTCACATTATAAAAAGGTCAAAACTGAGCATATTCGCAACCTTAGTTGATATACTCTAAACCAACTGTGACAGTTCATACCTTTTCCTGAGTTCGGGATAGCAGGTGATGGTAAATTCAGACACTCAACCTGCTTCATAAACTCTTGCATCTCAGCAGCAGACACCTGAGTTCTCCTGCCTGAGGGACAGAGGAAGTGTATACAGAATACCGGGTTTATGTAGGGTCGTTCAAGTAAATTCAGAGATTAAAATACATGACATGGACTAAATTTCACGTCCCACCATCCCGAGTGTGGCACTAGGTGGCACTAGTGTGACACTAGGAATGGCAATGTTGGTCTGTCTAAAATGGATTGTAATGATGATGATTTTTTTACAAGCATTCATGATTCTCAGATGATAATAACTTTGGCAAATCCCCTGACTTTTCTTCATCAGCATATAAAGATTTGTAAATGTCAGCATGTTAACCTGCTTATGTTAGCATTTAACTAAAAGCACCACAGTGTCTAAGTACAGTGTCAAAAAGCTGTTAGCAGGACTAAAAAACTTCCAGTCTTGTTTTCCGTTATGAGTAAATTTGTGAATATTGAATAAAGTCAAGAGACTCAAATCTGAGAAATTTGATGATATACTATAGAGGTAAATGTTACATGGAGGTGTCGGGAGTATTCAGATCCTCAACTTGAGCAAAATTACCAAAATGTAAACGTAAAAAAAAAAAAAGCTCCATTACAACTAAACATCCTGTGAAATCACTCTTAAGCAAAAGGATTATCAGTAAAATGCACCTAAAGTATCAAAAGGAAAAGTACTCGAAAAAATGCCACGATCTAATAATATATAACATTATGAGACTGTTACTATTGTGGCATCAATTTGTAAACAGCAGCATTTTACTGCTGTGTGGTCAAGGTTTGTCTAGTTTTGAACATTTTGTATACAGTTAGGTATTTTAGTCCAGTGGTTCCCAACCACTGGAGACTTAGTCCAGGAGATCTAGTCTGGGACTTTAGGTATTCTGAGTATACCAAGGTATGTCAGCATCAATGAATGTATTAGACCACAACTGCTTAATGAGATTGTAGGATTTACAGGATTATTGAATCAATTAGTGAAGAACTTTAACTTGTAAAGTATTTAAGTCACTTGATTAGCAGAAAGTGTCCACATTTGTTAGTTGTTTAGTCTTACTCAGGAGCTGGACCCCACTGTATGTGCATCCTCCAATGATGTATTTTGTGTAGAAAACAAGGCAGTCGGTACAGCCAGTATTCAGCAGGACGCCAGAAGCAGTGTAAGGTTGCACTAGGGACACATGCATATACACACACACATATATCAACACATACACGAAGTGCTGTTGCAAGGTTGGACACAAAGTCCAAATCTGTTTGTGCAGGTGCACAAGGTCAGTCAAAATGTTTGTAGAGCATGTTTCATCGATAGCACTCACCAATAGAGAGAGTGCTGTTTTTCAAGGTCAGCTTAGATGTGAGAGTGAAACACCAGCCAAACCTTTGACAAGTAGAAATTTTTTAAAAACAGACATAAAAAAAAAAACATAAAAAGTGAAATTTCGCACTTAGTTTTTTTTTAATTTAGGGAGAAAAAAAATACTCTATGCAAGACTTTGGCTCCAAAATGGCCTAAAATATTGTGTGTTGAAATAAAGTGAGAAATCATAACTCTGATATAATCCTTAAATTTAGGCTTGATCATACATTTTTTGGGCCTGATAAAGACTGAGGGCATCGCTCTCGTCACCAGCGTTGATTTTGGCCCAGGCGCCCTCTACAAACATCTCTGTCAGCAGCTTGGATCCAGTGACGTCTGTGCTTTCTGCTAAGTATGTCCATTTTCCCAGTAGCTGAAACAGACAGTGTCTCTCTCAGCTGTGTAAAATAACAGGTCACAATGATAGAAAGTGTATTTTTTTTCCCTTTAAATTAAAAAATAGAACAACATGCAGAAAGTCAGAGAGGGAGGGAAAGGTGACAGGTGAAATGAAAGAGTGTCTTACCTGGTCTCTTCCTTCGATTTTGACAGGTTGGATCAGACTCTCACAGCTCGTCACGGGAGCTGACTGACCGACAGACAGGAGACCGAGCACGGCCACAACAACATGAACGACGCCCATCATGCCTCGTCGCATCTGCTTACGCATGGATCCTGAACCTGTGTCTGCGTACTGCACCACTCACAGTTCGATGCTGACTGTGTCTTCTTCCAGCAGAAACTGTGGCACTGAAGTTCACAGGATCGTCAAACATAGAGTTCATAGTTGTTTACACAGTTGCAATCTGGTTGAAAGGTGGCGAAAGTCAGTGGTGAAATACCTAATCATTTTACTTGATTACTTGATAAATACTCTGTTACAAGTAGAAGTCATGTGTTCAAAATGTTACTGAAAAGTATCAAATCTAAAAGTTTCAACATGCAGAATGGCCCATTTCAGAATGGGAACCTAGAAAAGACTATTTGGATCTTGACAACTAAATGCCTTTAAGTCTGCTTAATAGATTACAAACTTTTGGCAAAAAAATTTCATTAAAACATTTAGAAAAAGTTGTATCCAGTTTAATTCACTTAGATCAAGTAGGTTTTATCCCAGAGTGTTTTTTATCCAAAAATATGAGGAGGCTTCTACAGATTATTCATTATCTCCTGCGCTCTTCAGTATCTAGAGGCAGTTTCACTGGATGCACAGAAAGCATTTGACCAAACAGAGTGGCTACACCTGCTTTATTCTCCAGACATGTTTTTGTTTTTTTCCCCCAAAGAAGCTTATGACGGATTAGAGAACTCTATCAAGAACCTTTTTCATCCATTATAAACAATGGCCTATTCCCAACTCCTTTTCAACTTTAGCACTCTATAAGACAAGGTCATCCCTTGTCCTCATTACTATGTATTATTATTATTATTATTATTATTTTATTATTATTATTATTATTATTATTATTATTATTATTATTATTATTATTATTGCTTATTTTAGCCTCCTCTCCAATATGGTACAATACAGCCTTTAAAGCTGCAGGAGATCCAATGTTAAACTATTAATGGCAGAAACATAATATTACAGAAATTGTAGAGAATTGAGAGAGTCTATTGTATGAGGAACTTAAAAGGAGATACGATCAGAACACGAATACTTTCTTATGATATGATCAATTAAAATCATTTTTTTTTAGTTTTTATTTTTTGTCTATAATTATGAGACAGAAAATCAACAGAGATCTTCAGGATTAGACAGATATACTATCTCAGGTATGTATAAGATTTCGATTCACTCCTTTCCAAATCTCAAAATCCAGACTCAGTCCCGACGGGAGTAAGTCACTCTGCAGAGTTGGAAAGAATCGGGATGGATGCTACAGTCATTTCCAAGCCAGTCAGATGCAGAGTTTTACATTTGAGAATCCCTCACAGAGCTTATATCACTCCCTCCAGATTAAAAAAAATATACCCACGTTTTTCTGTTCTATACTGGCAGGGTTGATGTGGACAAGTGAGAATGTTGACACATATGCTATGACACTTGGTGCAGTCTAGTCCTTTTGGATAGAAGTGTGTCGCTGGATTTCAGGAATAATATATATTTGTCTTTCTCTGTTCCCTGTGGTTGGCTTGTTAGGGGATAGGTCTAAACAGATAAGGTTATAAAAGACAACATTAGGCTTGGCCTTTTTGGCGGCTAAAAAGAATTAAGTCAAAAAAGCTTCTCAGTAGAATCACGGTTACGTGAATTTCTTGACCCTCTGGATATGAAAAAAAATAGCTCATGTGATTAGTGCAATTCTGAAACAAACTGGGATCAGGTTTGGAAATGTGCATCAACAGTGTGTATTTGCAAATAATACAGACTAAACTCTGAAATCCTAAATGGTCGTAGATCAAGCAGACCCTGGGATGGTGATATGAAATACTATATAAAATTCTTTGTTTCCTGTTTTGTAAGCTCACCTCGAGTTAATATAATATTGTAAAGAAGCTGTCGTCAGGTGTTTTCCCTAGTTGGATTATTAACATGTTACCATCGAGTAGGGGATGCAGTAACATCAAGGCACAGCTTCCATCCTCAGACGAGAAGATTTTCAACAGTCTGCAGGGAACAGGAGCAGGTCGCCACTAACCCATTATTTAAGTTAGCTTATTTATTTTCTTTTTAGGTACTTGTTTATAAAATATACATATACACACACACACACACATATATATATATATATATATATATATATATATATATATATATATATATATATATATGTATATACTCTGTGTGTGTGACTCTGTAACAGCAACCGTAAACTGTGTATATGTTGTAAATGTTGATCAGGAAGCAACAACGTTTTTGTGGGAAATGCACTGGTGGCATTTTAATCCTCTGCAATCATCAGGTACACGATAGAATTACCATGTCAATGACAATACTACTGTAATAATTTATATCAAAAATAAGGTAGTTCCTATATTTTAATTTTAGATTTAAAAAAATCACATGTATATAAAAAAAAATCTACACTTACTTAAACAAAACAACATCTGGCACAAATCAAAACTATGTATAAATCAGTTCACAAAAATATCAAAAAGGGTATCCAGAAGTCTCGCAACTCGATGCTGAGTCTTGGCCTCTAATAAGGAGTTGAGGGCAGGGAGCCCCTCTGAGGGTTTGATATCATCTGGGCAGATTTCTGTGTACATACACATTGAACATCAGTCACAAAACAACATCTCTGTGTGATATTGTCACAGTATGCGGAGACAAGAAAACGAGTTCAAAATCTCACCGTAGTTGGGGTCTGTTATTATAGGGGACGGCATGCGGAGACATTCTGCTTGTTTCTTGAGCATTTCCAGAGCGACGGTTGAGACTGTCTTTCTCCTGCCTGAAAATAAAAACATCAGGGTTGGGGACAGTCTCCGAAGATCAATTTCAATATGAGACATTTAAACTGAAAAATAAATTAATGAAAAAAATTTGAAAACAGGTTACTTAACAGAGTTACTTGTCAGAGTAATAGGAGACAACCTACTGAGCTGGAAAATGTGCTCTGGTTTTACAAGCACTAACTGCCTGGTTTTAAAGGGATTACATTAGAAAAATATGCATTTGCTTTATTGGGTTTGTTAATGGTCAGTTCAGTATTTCAGGAATGATAAGTAAGCATTTTTTTACTAAAAAGCAGAAGACTGGTGAAATTGTCTTTGCCAGAGATAACTTCTTCATAGGCAACCAGACAGTCGGAGCAGTCAGTCGTCAGGTAGACCTCCTTGAGGTAGAAAGGCTGCTCTGTGAAAATTACACGAACAGGGGGTCACATGACATTAGGTGTGTTTGAATGCTGGTTTAAGGATCTTGCTCACTCAGTGGCTCTTCTTTACTTACCAATTAACATTATGCTTTTCTCAAAGGTCACGTTGTATGTTAAGCTCGAACATTTTCCGAGTCTGTGAAGAAGAAAAAAAAAGGGTGATTCAGAACCCAATATCCTGATAGTCTCATGAACCAGGAGAACAAAGCAGCTACACATACTATAAGTTGCTGCACCCTGTGTATAAAATTTGACTTACTTCAAAGTGCTACAATCAATATTTTATTTGATCAGTGGATCATCCCACAGACAATTATCACTTGCAGTTACTTCTGCCTTCCCTTGCGTTTTAGCTTCTTTCAGCTCATTGTTTTGCTGTAATTGTTTGACGACTGGCAACTTTTAAAATTCAGTGTCAACAATTTCATCAGCGATGTTTTCAGATATGTTTACATTGATTGCAAGAAACATCGCTCTAAGTTATACAACTTGTTGCCATTGCCCCCAAGTGGCCAAAAACTATTGAATGCACTTACATTTGAAAATCGAAGAAGACACATTCATATTCTGTATTCAGAGAGTAATAGTCCATCACAAATCGTTTCCATTATTTACACATGAGGGAAGTTAAGTGTGGACATATAGCTTTGCTTAGCTCTGGGCACACATTAGATTGAAGACTTGACAAACATAAGCAAAAATACTGGCCTGAAACAGAAGCTCTGGAAACTGCTAGTGATGCATATTTAAAATATACAATTATTCGTAAGCTGTCAGTCTCGTCACAAGCAAATCTAGTTGGTGCAAAAATATTGCATCTACAAAATATATTGCTTTTTTGGTTCAATAGCAGCCAATGTTCAATGTTGCCATTTGGTCCAAACTGGAATTCAGGTTTGTAAAAACCCAGTAATCGTAAGAACTCCTCTTTGGGAATTTGTGTTGGATGCTTAATGAATGGAGATGACTTATTTCCCTTCGGCAGTGCTTTGGTGTGATAGTGTGGGAGGGGATTTTACATTCTCTGAGTCTGGATGAGATTGAGGATGTTGCTCTGGGAGGTTGCAGTAATGTCCAGCCAGACACTGTTAAGCAATCGGCCCAAGGAGCGGCTTCCTGGGAGGTCAGAGCTCCCCCCAATGTACAGCCACCTACCCAACATCTGGGGCACACAAACAGGGCACAGAATATGTGTCATCATTTCTCAACATTTGGGTAAATCTGTTTTGGGGTATTGAAAAATTTCTGAGACCATTGATATATTAGGTTAAATAAGTTAAAAAATAAAACATCAGTGATACACATTTGGAGTTCCTTCCATGCTCTTAAAATAGATAACAAATTGATCCTACACAGAGATTTGGTAAAGCTTTGACTTATTTGTCTATTATTTCTAAGTCTGGTCTGCATAATTACCTAGTCATTTATAATTAGATATTTTCTGGAAAGA
Organism: Istiophorus platypterus; assembly: GCA_016859345.1. Classification (NCBI taxonomy): domain Eukaryota; kingdom Metazoa; phylum Chordata; class Actinopteri; order Istiophoriformes; family Istiophoridae; genus Istiophorus; species Istiophorus platypterus. Next base: position 15,251,190 of record CM029114.1, on the reverse strand, counting down.
ACAAAGCCGTTTCGCGGAAAACAAAAATCCATAAATCCTTTCGTTGGTGCACAAAAGGTCAGCTGAAGAAAAAAGGTGAGATTTGTCGATAGACAAGAAAAATGTTCCCAATAACATTATGATAAATAAGTAAGAAGTAATTTAATGGAGCATTTCTTCCAAGGACATTTTTGTTTTTAGTATTTTTCACTTTTTTGATTGTTTGTTTTGATTAATTAAGTAACTCTTTCCCAGAAATTTCACAGGAATGTACCAAGAAAGGAAATTACCTGTAAAATAAAGTGTAACCTGAAGCAATTTGCCAACATTTCGCTGTTTTCTTTGCAGTGATGCAAAGTTACAGGATTCACAATTGAAAATGCTTTCCTTGTTATGACTTGATCTGTAGCCTTATCAAACTGAAAAAAATTGGTTATCATGGGTTTTTTTTAATGATTATTATTCGTTGCAAGTATAGTAACTGAAGACAGCAGGGGCTGTGTAGTCATGCAGTATGAATATGTAACATTCAATTGTATGTGATTGGATCAGTTATTTTTATTGCTGACAAACAAACTGGCTGCGTTTCCTCTTGTCTTTTGTACATTCAGTACAATCTCCCTAGGTTTAATATGCTGTCAAGCCTTATAGAAGAGAGGTTTAGCAGACAAACAGTTACCCTGCCTCACTTCTGTCTATGCACTGCACTCACAAACCTCTCACCCATCTTTGAATTTAATCTAGGTATAATCTAAAACAGTTAGCAAGCTTAACAGAGATCATGTTGTTCTTTTCTGGCTGGGTTGAAATTAAACACAGATATTCAAGATGCAAAGAAGCTGAGCACTTACATCCTCATTGTTGACAGTAACTGGTTTAAGCAGAGTGTCACAGCCGTTCACAGGAGCAGAGTGCCCCAATGACAGAAGGCTGAGCAATCCAACAACGGCAACACACTTCATCCTCTATGCACCTCCCTGCGTGTCTCCCACACTCCTTTTATTTCCGCTTCAGGTACTATATCTCCTCACTGCCTGCCACTAACTTTGACGTCCCCCTCCATCCATCTCAGCGGCATATATTCACTCTTCTGTGAGGTGATGTAACCAAAGCAAACAGCCCAGGGGGATAAGGGAGAGGGGAGACTTTGACCTGTTTGAGGAATTTTGATCCGAAGACATACCACAGGGAGCTTTGTAGAGGCTGTACACAGCATGTATGTTTAACTATTTCAGTCATCCCTCTGGTAATCCTCTCTGATTTGTCACTGAGACTCAAAAACACAATCAGTGCAAAAAAAAAAAAGGTTTATACTGTTTCTCATTTCTCACTCACATTCATATCATTAATTGCCGTTCACATTATGCTGTTTACATGGGAAGAAGCAGCATTCCTGTTTATCAAAGCCACTGATGGGCCATTATAGGCATTATTTTATTTGTGCAGCCAGAGGTGGTGGTGGTTAGTGTTCCAATCAATTACAGTAGTAAAAAGAGCTATACCATTTGAAGGAAGAGGTCTGGAGTCAAAGTTTTACCTAATTAAAAGCACTTAAGTACTAAGCTCAAGCAATTATTAGTCTTATTGTTGATGCATTAACAAGTAATCAGCATTTTAATGTTGCAGCTGGTTGATGTTGATGCTATTTTCAACTGCCTGATACTGTACTCTGTTGGGTAGTGTCATCTATAATGAGATATCATAACTCATATGCTGACACAAAAACATGAGATACTAAATGTATTGCTCCTTCCACAGGCTGTTGCCAGGGTTTTAGAAATCCTGCAGTAAAGTCTTTTTGCTTAATATATGATTTGAAAACATGGCAAACAAAAGTAAAATTGAGCTTTGTCCTCACCTGCAGATAACCCCAGCTGTGCTCTGTCCAGCAATCCTCACAGAGAGATGTGACTGTTTAACATGTTGAAATCACACAAATTTTCAGTGGTTATTCATCAAAACATGTTTTTTTTTTTTTTCAAACTTGAAAGAAAAATTATACTGGTGCATTTATTCCAAAAAAGCCATGAAAAGACATCTTATCAAAAGTGTTTTTAATCGAACTTAATAAACAGACAGCTCTCTACAGGTGTCTTCATACAGGACAAGAACAAAATGACAAACAAACCAGATGACAGAAAAAGAGCAGATTCTGCTGTTCGTCCTCACTATACAGTGAAATCTCTGAGCATGACCTAATTGTTACAGCAGTGTTGATGCTTTGCCTGACGTCAGCTAATGAATGAAAGATGGATGAGATAAGCATGTGGCCATCCCTCCTCCACCACCCCTTGTGCTCCATCCATTCTCCTTCTGAAGTGATGAGCGACAGCAGGGAGAATGGAGACTGATGGGGAGGGGAGTGACAGGGCACATCCATCATTCTGCAACTTTCTGGTTTTGTTGGTCTGTGCTCATCTCTCTTTCCTTCTTTCTCATCTTGATGGGAGACATGGAGGGACAAACAGGCATGGAGACAGACAGACAGACAGACAGACAGACAGACGGACAGAGATGGGGAAGGTGGGAGGTTGCGATCACTATTCCATGGCCTCCTGGTTCTCTTGGTTTGCACTGATCTCCTCGCTGGCCTCTTTGCCCTCCTTGCTCCTCTTGCTCTTCTTGTGTTTGTGCCTCCGGTGGCTGTCGCCCTCCTCGCTGTCATGTCTCCTCCTGCTACTGCTGCTAATGGAGAGAGAAAGACGAGTGTGTGAAAAGGGCAATGGAGGTGAGGAGTGTGGAGATCCGACAGGTAAAGGTAAGAAATCGTAAAGGGCAGAGAGGGAGGGCAAGAAAAGAGAGGGAGCAAAATGGTAAGGATGGAGAGACAAAAAGTAAAAAAAAAATTTTAAAAGTGAAATGGAGAAGGGGCAAAAGGGAATGGAAAATGACCACCGTGCCAACAAAACAAACCTGTGTGTGGTAGGAGACAAAGTTTGAGACAAGGTGGAAAGAGAAGAGAAAGAAAAACAGAAAACATTTTGTTTTACAGAAATATGCAGTTTGTCAATTGGCCATTTCTTCAGCACTTTGCCATATTGTTTCTGTTGCTAAGCATATAAACCTTTCCATTCTCAGGAGGCACATTTGCCGTTTACAGTGATTACAACAGCAGATTTACCAGGGAAAAATTCTTAGAAATGATCCAAAAACAATGAGTCCCCGATTTCAGAATAAAGGAGCTTCTCATTTCAGCTAGCAGAAAAAAAGGTCTCTGACTAGAGACGATAGTCTGCTTTTTTACCTGTTTCTTTTGTTCGTCAGTTTGTTTTTTAATTGGCCATGGGTAGCTAGCTAATTCAGCTAACATTAGCTCGATCAATTGGTTGAAATTACAGTCTCAAATTCCAAATTTTGACAGGCTTGCTGTGCCTAGTTATTGTTGCAAAGCAATCGCTGTTCAGGTTAGGGGTCGATGATCAGTTGGTTAAAGAGAAATTGTGTATTTGTTCATATACCTGCGAGAGGACTTGTGGCGTCCCTCCTCTTTCTCTCGGTGCCGCCTCTCTCTGTGCCTTTCCTCTTTTTCTCTGCTTGACCGGTCACGATGGCGCTCTGCATAACCACGCTCCTGGTACTCACGGTAACGATACCGCTCCTCGTCGCTATGGAATTTGGAGGAAAAAAGGCCTTCACGTTATTATGTTATTTTATGTTTACATGCGTATCAAACAAGCCCATTCTGTGGTTAAATGAGGTTTGGTTCATTTGTAATTGATATAGCAAGCAAATGAGCAGGGTAGCAGCAAGTCAGAGCAACAACATCAGAGCTTAAAATGCTGAAGAAAAAAAAACAAGGATACACCTATTCCAGTACTTTAACTCAGGATATCTTCTGACACTAAGTCCCAAACTAAAATCATTAATTTAAAATCTTTATACTTCACAATGTTTAACTTATTATTATGGAATATTATTTATGCCACGATACATGAGGCCAGGGATATCTATGGCACAAAAACCATAGGGGGGCAGTCTGTCATGCGTAAAACAATGAATTTTATAATGATGCTGACAAAATAAAACTATATTTTATTTGAATCTGTCACATCTTGGCCCATAAATTATCCACTTAATAAGGACAGGATCTTAAAACTTAAAACTTTGACGCATTGAATCGGTACGCCCCCTCAACAAAAACTGGTTAAGATTCAAAGCAGCATTCTATTTAAAAAACATTGCACATCACCTTATTTATAACATTTCTTGGCTTTATAAATGCTAGTTAACTCACCCTCCATCATGTGAAACATATCTGTCTTTGTGCGCTTGTTTGTCTCACCTGGTGTAGCTCATAGCCGAAGGACTGTGATCCCTTTCTCTCTCCCGCTCATGTGTCCTCTCCCTGGGCCTCTCTCTGTCCTTCTCTCTCTTGTCATCTCGACGGGAATAGTAGTCCCAGGGTTTAGAGTTGTCCATCATTGGGGGCCATGGAGGAGGCACACCTCCAGCCATGGGTGGGGGGTAAGCACCTGAGGAGGCAAAGACATGACACTTGGTTGTCACTTTTTGTTCGAATGCTTACTGAAAATGTATTTGTTTAAATCCACTGAGCAAATAGAAAAATCTGTTGGATAATGATATGACTATGCATGTTTATACTTTTAAACAATAACACTAAACCCAATTATATGAATAATAGGAAATACAGACTTGCAGATCTTCTTTATCAAAAGTAGGCTTACTTCCACAAGTATGTGCCATTCTTAACACATTTGGTAAATATTTTCTAAACATATCCCAAGATATCTCTTACATTGCAGATTCTTTGTTAATAGACTGAAATCAAGTTGTGGCATGTGTTTTATTGCTTTGGTTGGATAATCAGATTATGCTCTAAGGCTTTCTACCTTGAGGGAACGGGTACGGAGGAACAGAGCGTCCATCATAACCACCAGGGTGGCCACTGTGGAAACAGAGGACAGGCAACACGTTACAGATACTGTGTGTGTATGTGTGCTTTATGTCTACACATTAAGTCTAAGGCTGAAAGGGGAATATTTCCTTATGCAACTTTCTTAAGAAGGTAAATATGCATTAAAACTCTTGGCATGGGATGAGATTAATGTTATTTTCAAATAGGGGAAAAAAAACCTATGTAGTAAAGAAGAAAAATTTTTTCAATAAAATGTATTTTCTTTTTAACATATGTAGTGAGTTTAGAAGTCACTCTGGAGAATTTATATGTTAATGGATGACATAGACATTTAACTTTTATTTGCCTCTGTTGTACAAACTTAAAAGTCCTTACACTTAAATTTACATTTGGTCGTAAAAACTCCAATCCAAGTTAGAAACCGTTGATCCTGTTTCGTAATCCACAAAAAAATTTACATGGCTTTGCTGAAGTTTAACACATTTCTATAGTTTCAGTTCTACCTTTCTTATGTGCATATGTGTTACCTGTCCATAGTTGGGATAATAGCAGGAGGGGGCCCACTAGGTGGAGGAGGAAAACCAGGAGGAGGGACAGTAATGGGCAACCCTATGAAGGAGAAAGAGAGGAAGGAGATGCATAAGGATTAGTTAGTTTTCAACCTCAAAAAAATTAGTTATATATATGTGAAGCAAAACTGGGTGGTTTGCTTAAAATTGAATAAACAAAGAGATCAGCTGAGAAAGAAAAAGAGGATGATGGTGATGAAGAACTTACTGGGTGGCGGAATGAGCGGGGGTGCAGTGCTGACATTTGGTGGTGGAGGGAGAAATGGAGGTGGTGGTATGTTTGGAGGAAGTGGTCCAGGGGGGAAGAAGGTGGGCATCTTAGCCGGAGTGGGTTCAGCCTCTGACGTTGAATGTTCCGAGATCACCTGCACAACACCAGAGAGGTTGTCAGGGGAGGAAACACAGTCAGAGCAGTTTCTTTTAGTTCTTACTCGAGTTCGGTAAGAGACAGCACAATAACATATCAAAATCAATCAAAGATTTGACTTTCTTTGTTGTTTCTGTATACCTGGATATTGTTGCCATCTAGATTGTGTCTGCGTCGCCCTTCAACCCTGCTGATGGTGGCCGTCTGTCCACCAATCACATCTATGGTACCACTGGTCTTCCTGATAAAAGAATAGGAAAAAAAAAAAATCAGAACACTGAGCAGAATCCAAAACAAATGATCATTTATAGAATTTATATATATAAATAAATTATAAATAACACAATTAATATGATAGTCCTAACAATACTTAATTTTTGATGCAAATACTGAATATCAACAGTCAAAAAGTCAAAAACGTTATTTCGGCTGATAGTATTATCTTAACAAACACAGATATCATTAAAAAAAAAAAATCAATCTTGATATAGATATACTTTTTTTAAAAATCTGTAACCAATATACATACCTAGCAAATCAAAACAAATGACCACAAATCAACTTTTCAGTCCAAATTATGGTCCAACTCTTTGTAATTACTCAAAATAGTTTGGCATTTTTGTACTGCATTTTCTCATTTCTTATTGGTCAACATATAAACTGATTCAACATATCTGTAGTACGCTAATGTCTGCCAGTTAGGGTTTTCCCATAGTGGATGGTGTAGTAATGCTGTGGATGGCCGTGGTTTGAGTGTTTTTCCACCGTACCGTACAGCAAGATAAAGTTTTTTATCCCAACGTCCAATAAAGCTCTGCTAATTTAGTGATCAACATGCTGCTTTTTCTATAACTTCTTCAAAATAAAAGTATCCCACTGGCTTGCCAGTGGAAAGTCATTGAGGTGAAGCTGCAACAGCAGGAAAAGTTTTGTTTGTAACAGCAGTGGCATGACACAGTTGTGATACCACTGATAACAATCAGTAAGTGGTAAAATATGGCTCAAAGTAAAACAGCAACACAGAAGAGAATTCAACTCCAATGCACACCGGCTTCTAGCTGACAGAAGTTACAAAAAAATGAGAGCTTAACACAGAGAGGTTTAAAAAAAAAAGAGCTTCCTCTCTAGTCTTCAGCATAGACACACAATTTTAGCTGCTGACGACAAAGCTAAGGGAAAAGACCATCATTGGTTGGCTATGGTCATCTCTGCTACCGAGCAGGACCACAGTAGTGTGGCTCAGCTAACCCCTGCTGTGAGGGCGTAGTGGAAATGCATGTCATTTTGGCATGGCTTGGTTAAAATGGACCAACGTGGGCTAATGGAAAAACCCTAAATAAATTGGCCTGGCCAAAATATCAATCTAGCTTTAATGTTAACCACATTTAGAGTTATTTCATCAGTCTGCTCAGTAATTCTATTTCAGAATTTCAGAGCTCTATCAAAACTATTGGTGCCAAAAACAATCATGTCCCTGAAGCCAGTTAAGTATCCCATAAGATGGTGACTTGAGAAGACAATGAATCTTTAAAAGATATCATGTTGTACCAGTTGGTTTTTCTAAAAATATTAGTCGATTAAACGATCAACTTTAACTTGGAATTTTTCTAACAATTTGACTATCACCCTTGTGCAAATCCTATCAAATCAAACCCCATCCTGTCCTTTGACTGGTTTAAAATTTCAAAGATCTTCTTTGTTATGTTAAACCACAAATCAATATCTGATACAAGCTAAAAATACATCTTATTAAGGAGGTAGGGCTGTTTCAGGGCCTATCATTAAAAAAAAGTTAAGGTTTTAACTTAAACAAGGAAAGGTCTGCGATGATGAATAAATGATTTGTCGTATCACTACAAAATTACAGTAAGTAAGTGTAATTAAGTGTACTGTATTTAACTGACATCATGACAATCTATTCCTCTTTATAAAGCTCTAACTTATGTTAACTTACTACGTCATAACACATGCAAATCAGTAACCTGCAAAAGGAAGAATCATGGTCAAAAAAGAAGGTATCTATGGGGCCTTGGAATTAGAACCGGGAGTTTTTCTGTGGTCACGTTTCATGGTCAAGAAAAACACCAGGCCCCTGGCTTTTAAAACATATACACATTTCCCATCAGGCTAAGTTAACCTTGTAGGGACAAGGCCATGCCCACTTACGTATAATAGGACATGTCCTGAGCAGGCGGGCCAGTCCACTGAGGGGGAGAGATCCTACCATTTTGAAACAAAGGACACGGGTAAAGGAGATGAGAGTAACAATGGCCCTAACACACAAACACACATACAGCCCATGGGATGGTGACCCATTTTAATAACAGGGACACAGGTAAACCTTGATGTGGCCAGGTGTGGGTTTTGTGAGTGTCTGACTATGCTGAGTTTGATAAAGTAAATATGTGAAATGTTTTTGCTGTGAAGTTTCCTCTAAAATAAACAACTTGAGCTGCCACAGAGACCAGCCATGACAAAGTCAATCCCTTCTACATATAATTGCCTTCTAACTGTATGTAGTGCTTATCTTCATCCAGCCCTCCACAACCTAGACACATTGTTGACTTATCTACTTTACTGTACACTTCTAATTGAAGCCGCATGTGTGCTTTATACCCAGATATCTTAATAAATGAAGCAGAAGTGTTACCTGGTGACCTGACTGATGGCAGACTTATACAGGCTGACAGTAGATGTGAAGTCTGGCTTCGAGGTGTGAACAGGCAAACTGGATATGTCTTTCTCGTTGCCTGTCCTGCCTTGCTGAACCTAAGAAAGAGTGTAATAATATATCTGCTGTGTTTACCATAGTAGAGGTAGTGTTTATTTTAAATTAGATGAGTCAAACAAGATTTTTCTTGAGGCAGGTGATAGACATATATGAACTGAAAATATAATGTTTAATTTTGTTAATATTCCTTTGACTTTAAAAAAAGGGCCCAAGAGAGATGTAACAATACATTCAGGAAGTTGGCAATCTGCTAAGATTCCAACTAACCGATAAGAGCGAGAGGCTTACAAGGAAAATAGAAAGCTGGTGAAATGTAGAAAAAAAGGAACAAGGACAATGTTCACAGCAGAGTCTCTTACAGTGATCTTGCTTGTCACGGAGCCGACTGTAGAGACCTCCAAACCCATACGTAGCCTCTTCTGTTTTTCACAGTAAGCCTTCCATGTGTCTTCATTGAAGCCATAGTTAAAGTAATCGGACAGATCCGCTCCTAAACAGACAGACATGTACAGAAACACACAAAAACATTAGGAAACTGTAAATGGTAGATATTACTTTACTTTATCAGTGTCACCAAACATCCTGCAAATGCACATAACTGATGCGCCTGAAGGAAAAGTGAAGCATTTTTACGTTTTTTGTTTTGTTTTTGCTACATGCACAAACACAGACCTGGCTTCCTCCAGGGTTTCTCTTCAAAGGACTCCATGTCCACCTCCAGCACTGGAACCCCATTAATGTTTCCGGGAGCATCAAGGTCCACTCCCTTCAGCTTTGTGGCTACTAAAAATAAATAACAAAATATTTGATGGGACATGTGCATCATCTTTGTTTTGCGTAAACTATTCATTGTATAATTATTTATGTTCTGGGTGTTTTGAAGAGAACAATGCAAACTGCACAGAAAAGTAGTCAGGAAAAAAAAACTGAAGAGCAATAGTTTTAAGAACAGAGAGTGACGATACCTTGTCCATAAGGTCTGGAGCCTGTTGTCTTAATGTTAAGATTTACAGGAGGAGCTCCATAAGGTCTAGGAGGGGAAAAAAAACAAAAACCGTGTCCTTGTAAATGATATTACAAAGTTCACTCTGAATTAAATTGTTCTTGCACACCGCACATACAGCCAAAAGCACTATTTTATCTGCTAATGCCAGTTTCTTTTCAGGAGACGTTTAGTTTAAAGTGTTGCAAACCAACACTTTAAGATCTTCAGTCTTTTAAATGGACAAGATATACTATCCATGTATCATGTCAATCCATCAAAATAAAATTATACAGTATAAATTGAGGTCAAGTTTATACTGATGTTCTAGCTATGATTCATAGTAGGATATATGGTGGGTTAACAATATTCTCAGATGATTTATGAAAACTGTCTGCAAACCAGTGTTGCAAATATAATTTTGCAAATGTAATATCATTTTATTTGGATATCAAAACTCTAATTCAACTTTGAAAAGACAGATTGCATCTCAGTCCTTATTTTTTACAAGCATGTGGTAGGAAAACAGGCAACAGTAATGCTATAAGTCTTGTTAAGTCTACTGCCAAATGCCACACTTTGATTAGAACCTACGTGTATTGTGGCGGTCCAGTTTTTATGTCTCCAATGGTGACTCGGACATCATCGTCGTCATCATCACTGTCGCTGTCACTGTCAGCATCTTCACCTGCTGCTTCACCTGTGGCCTGAGATCCCAATATTGAGAGGTAAGTTGGTGCGTACTAACAAAGAGGAAGACACAAAGCACACTTGTACTGTATAACATGTACTGAGTGTGTGCAGATAAGTTACCTACCTCAGAGGTCACTCCATTTCCTGTGGCGTGAGCAGCAGCATCTTCTGTGGAAGCATCACCAGGTGCACTGTGAATAAAATGAAGCATTAGATACATTGTTCGTTCAAGCTTCAGACAGCACACATCCTCAAAAAATGCAAATGAAAGACTAATAAGAGACACTTAATGAACTGATGTCAGTTATCTAGATCACCTACTGAAACAGATTTTCAGAGATCCAGAGTCAGTTTTCTTTTTACAAGTACTTGAGAATGATATGAGCGCAGGGTACGAAATGTCTTGTATACGAGCCTCTGTATGTTAGGTTATAGCTCTTGCAGTATATTTCTCCCCTGCTCTGTATGAAGTAATTCTCATTTTTAACCAGCAGGGATTTTACTCACTCTAATCTCCCTGATTTATAGACATAATAATGACTGAAATGTATCAAAGGATTAAAAGCTACAGCTTGACACGGGACAACTATATACAAGACAGTTTTTTTTACTGGAGCTCATAAAGGGTTCCTTTCAGCAGCAATATCTTTAAAGTCAAAGCGTGCCTTTATTTTCTGTGATCAGTCGAGAAACAGGATAAACGCTCATTTTGAAATCAGTCTGGTAAAATTTCTTTTAATTTTAAAACAAACCTGTAATTTGTATGATTAATAACCCATTTAAAATCAGTACACCATCAGTCTATCCTCGCGTTTTTAAAGAAGTTTGCTTTTCGGATAGATAAATAGATGACTGCAGTTTTTCGGCAGCCACTTCACATAAATCTCAATAACACAGATCATGCACGACTTATACGTGGATGTTAGTTACCTGACCGCAGCGTTCAGTTTGGCTTCTTCGTCCTCGTCCTTGCTCTCGGACTCATCTGAAACAAAATGAAAAGTGGTTTTATCCTTATCCAGCGACAGAGGCCATTGGCTGTTATTGTTTAGCCCGGAGGTCAAAACGCAACAGTGAGCAACAGAAAGAATCTCCCCACACTTGACCCCGGACATCGGCTTATAGTGAGACAGAAGCGGGTTTAAACATTTCGGGAACAGGTCATAACGCCGCAAAAAGGCGCTGCTAGCTGCTAGCTGCTAGCTTATCTCCCGGGCTAACCCTCTAAAACCTCCTCACACCGGCAGACAATGTTGGTTAGCGGTTAGTTAGGAGAGAAGCTAACACACCGATTCGAGTCCCCGTCGGTCAGAAACAGGCGTGTTTTGGGTCCTAAGCCGCCTTTACCTCCATACAGCCATTCCTCCTCCTCATCCCCAGCGCTGGCGTCGGTGGTGGTTGTTTTGTCCGCTTCCTCCGCAGACATGTTCGGCTTAACGCGGGGCTCGAACCGACAGCTGCTTCGACGGGGGACGATGTACGGCGAGAGCTCCTATGTGGAAATTTACCACCAAAGACTTTTCCCCTTCGGCAGGCAAACGCGGTTACGGGAGAAAATTTACTTCATGGGTTCATCTCCAGCCTCTGCGAGTCGGCGGGGGCCCCGGAAGAGATTGACGCCGTCCCGCCGGGGTCAACGTGCTGGCTGCGGCCATCACAGCGCCCCCCGGAGGACGAGAAGCGCAGGTCTCCGGGCTCGCTGCGGTGTGCAGGTTATGTTGTGAGGCAAAGCACATGACAGACAAACTGTAAGATGATGTCTCCTTCCTTTTGCAAAGACAGGGAATGGGGACAGGGAGTGGGGACAGGGAATGGGGACAGGGAATGAGGACAGGGAATGGCGGAGGGAGCTCAAGATATGGGCTGGGATAATACAACAGTACGTGGATTGGTGTTGGAGGAATCGGACCAGCCACCCCACCTGTAACTGCTCCAGTGGTAATAAGGTGTAATTTTCTACATACTGTGAGTCTGTGATGGTGGAGTAACTAGGTACATTTACTCACCTACTGAGGTACATGTATTATACTACAGCATTTCCATTTTACACTGCCTTACACCTCTGCTCCACAACATTCCAGAGGTTGAGGAATTGTGCTTTCACTCAGCAACATCTATCTAACAGCTTTTGGTCAAAAGTTTGTTTGCAGATTATTATTGCAAAATATAACCAATCAAAAAAAAAAAGGATAAAATGATGATGTGTTATAATGGATTAAGATACCAAGCAGTGCGTAAAGTAATTACAATCAGCCCCATGTTCAACGGCTGCAAAAGAAGATTGGAGCACTTCTTCCACCACTGCCATTAACCAGTGTAGATGTAGGGCATGGCATTGCTGGAAAGGAGAGTAATTTCTCAGTGCATAGTATATGTCTTTTATTATCCTTGTAATTGTATGGCACTGCCTTTAACACACTTGCAAAACACTTAAAAAGAGAATATTACAGAAACTAATAAAATAATACAATTCAAAGTGAAACAAGTGTAAATTAGATGAAACAGTGGGTTAAAAGATAACTATAAAAATAATCCAAGTCAATTAAATAATGTAAATGTATTTCAAAGTAAAACATTAGTATTAGGGTTGATTGTGAACAGCAGTTCATTCTATGGTTCAGGTGCCATGACATCTGTTTTTGACGAAGTACACATAGTCTCCACATCGTATTTTGTTTTGGAAACACTGGTATCGTCAAAATCCCACTTATCCAAGCAGTATTAACCTCACTCAGACATATAGTTTTGTAACAATATTCCCAGCATCTCTTGAACTGTTACTGAACTAAGTCACTGTTTGAATGGTATTATTTTGTTCTCACTCTCATAGGGAATACTCAATCCTCAGTGGCAGAAGAAGTGCACAGATCTTTTACTTAAGTAAAAGTAGCAGTACAACAGTGCAGAAATACTCTGTTACGAGAAAAAGTCGTGAATTCAGAATTTTACTTAAGTAAAAGTGCATAGTTCTTAGTAAGAAAATGTTTCTAGTAAAAGTATGGTGAGTTTGAGAAGAATGGTAAATTTGAATGAATTTGAATTGAATTGGATTATAATTACTGATGCATTCATGTGAAAGTTTCACTTCAATGATGCTGCTAGTTAAGGTGGGGCTAATTTTAACTACTTTATAAACTGCTGGTTTCCTTGATCTATTATAATACAGTATAATTTATGAATCTGAAACATAACCGGTAACCAACACTCTTGAATAAATGTTTGTGAGTATAATGTACAATGTTTCCATCTGAAATGTAGTGGAGTGGAGGTATAAAGCAGCATTTCATGCACCCAAGTGAGGTACAAGTCCAGTACTTTTGTAGACGTGCTTAGTTACTTTGCACAACTGTCCATCCTTTATAAGTTTTATGGAATGAGCAGCAGTTGCAGACTCATCATCAGTAAGCTGAGTCTTGTTATTGCTGCTGTGGTTCTTTTTGCACAAGATGTTGCCTGTTAATGCAAAGAGGATTGTTAATGCATTTATGGCCTTTGACCAGTTAAGTGGGACTACTTTAGCTTTGTCAGTAAATGACAGGGAATTCTGCGGATTCTCTCACTCTCTCCAATTTCCATCTCTTTAACTATTATCACTTGTTTATTGGGGTGAATTTACAAGAGCATGGACAACATTCACACATAATTTGGTATATCTGATGGTGAAATTAAAATACTTGTGAAATGCCTCTATGTTCACACAGATCGATAGAGAGAGAGAGGGAAAGAGGGAGGTAATATTATATTTGTGATTACATTGATTTTTGTCCCTATGTGAGAACCACATTAGGGTTCATATCACACATATCTACTGTATCACGTCATGTGTGAGCTTTTTTTGTGGATCTCCCTCTGTTCACAGTACATGCTCACTCACACATACTTAAACACACACAGAGGGAAACGGGAGAGAGAGAGAGAGAGAGAGGGATGCTAATGGTCTCTCAGTTAAACTGATCATGGAGATTGCTTTTATTTCATTCACTCTATCTCCCTGAACCTTGTCTCTCCTCCAATCTCTGTTACTCTTTTCTTTCCTTTAGTCACCCTAATCACATTCCCTCCCTTTTTTTCTCCACTTATCTTACCCTATCACCACACTCTCTCTTCGCTCTCTGTTCATATAGAAATTTTTGCTTTATTTTCATGTCAATAATAAGATACAGTATCACTAAAGCATGTTGTAAGGTTGCACGGGTACAGTGCAAGAGTAGAATTTGAGAAATTAAAATGACAAGACACTGTACAGGACTAGTATTGGTGTCCTGTAAAAACTATGTATCTTCAAATTTATACATTTTTTTCAAAAATAAACTGGAAGATTAAGTGTTCTTTTATGGGTCTAGAAAAAAACCCATTTATCTTTAACAAAATAACCCATTGAAAAACCCACTGGATTTTCTGGGAATTAACTGACTCAAATCTGAAAACAGGACAGCTTTTCTTAGCGTAAAAAAAGTTTACATTTGGGAGACACATGGTTTTTACAGGGCAGCAACACAACACATACTATATTATACAAAAATCATACAATGACATTATCACAGTGCTATAATGAGAGAAAACAATCTTTGCAAACAAATTGTTGAGAGGAGTTAAAGGGATATGAAAAGATTGTACAGTTAATCAGTTGAATGCAGTGGTAAAGATGAGATCAGTACAGTTTTATGTGTAGATTCCCCTCAGGCTCTGACCTGCTCTGAAGTATATTACTAATTCTCTTCTCTTCCTCTCTTCTTCTCGTCCCCTCTCTCTCCATGACCGTTCATCCTCTTCCTCCCTCCTCTCTTACTCATCCCTTTCGTCTACCCCCTTCACCCCTTCATCATTGTCTCTCTCTATCACTTGTTGGCTTCTTCCCTCCTCTTACCTCCTGTCTGTCTCTGTCTCTTGTTTTCCTCCTCCCTCCATCTCTGCGTCTATCCCCCTCTCTTTACGGTGGATTAGGGCAGTTTACAGCCTAGTCGATGCTAATCAGGTTTATCCAGACAGAGGGCGATCATTGGGCTATCAGTAATTACACAAGCTGATATTAGCTTACTCAGATACTCTATGTGCCTTGGCACATTTTCAATCCACATCATCTCTTTGAATCAAGCATATGGTTATCTCAACAGTGTGATGCCATACATGACAGCTTAACATGGCTACTTCATTGTTTTGAAAGACAAAGCTCCATCTGTCGAAAAATTAAACATGTTTATTTCAAGCTAGAGCCTCAGATATGTGGGATAATTGTTACAAATATGATTAGAAAAACTGTTGTTATTCTACTGATGTGCAATTAAGATTTAAGATTAGAAATAATTGACTTTGCTCTGACATTTTGCAATAGAACTTCATTGCAAAACAATTTAGACAGCCAACATTGCGTGGCTGTCTCTTAAAAAAAAAAGCTTACCAGCACCTCTACAGCTCACAAATGACCATGTTTTATATCAGTTATCGATTCTGCATATAAACAAAAGTGTAAAAAAACACATGGTTTTATGGGGTGTTATTTGCTAGACTACTTCTTGGCGCTGAGCAGTTGCTAGGCAACCAAAAGAGATTTCAGGAAGTTACTGTTCCTGGCCAAGAAATCGTCCAGCACACAACCGCCCAAAAAACAGAAAACTGTCATGTTTGCACCTTGTTTTTTGAAACTGACTACAAAAACAAACAGACAAGAGCCTGGTATCAGTCTTCCATCTAACTCCAGCAGAAAGCAGAGAAGAATATAGCCCAAAATGAGGGGACTATTCCTTTACGGTTGCAAATAACGAAAATGTTCAGAGCTTCACTGCTGCAATCGATTCGGTCCTAGTAAATTACATCAGAGTGAATCAGAGGCCTTACCTCGCTCCTCTAAGGAAGATTTTTTTTTTTGTTTGTTTTTTCTGACCCAGCTCTTAGTCCAGTCTGTTCAGTGGGTCATTATTGATATGTGATATGAAATGTGAAACACCGCAACTGAACCATGGATGGACACTTAACAACCACACAGAGTTGGTCAAAAAAAAAAAACAACCCTCCACTACACTGACTGTATCAAAGGAGAGGAGAGACAAATAGACAAAGATATCCGGTTCATAACGTCCAGTCAGCAGACCGAGTCTTGGATTGCATCAGGAAAAAAAGATTACGTGAAACATTTGTCCTATAATCCAAAGGAGAAACAATGCGGTATTCTTTCATTTGAGATGTGTGTGTTCACAAGGGTGTGTGTGTTTTCCTATTAGTCTCGTGTGGTCTTGCGCCACCAAGCAAAGAAGGTGTGTGTATGTCCTTGCCTGAGGGTGTGAAGATAGTTCCATTTGTAGGTGATTGAGTTAGGATGTGTGTGTGCGTCACTGTAGAGGAGGACGGAGAGAGAGAGGAGAGAGGAGAGAGGGGAGTGGAGAGAGAGAGAGGAGAGAGGAGAGAGGGGAGTGGAGAGAGGAGAGAGATGGGAGAGGAGAGAGGAGAGAGGGGAGTGGAGAGAGAGAGAGGAGAGAGGAGAGAGGGGAGTGGAGAGAGGAGAGAGATGGGAGAGGGGAGAGGAGAGAGGGGAGAGGGGAGAGGAGAGAGGAGAGGGGAGAGGAGAGAGGAGAGAGGGGAGAGGAGAGAGGGGAGAGGAGAGAGGAGAGAGGGGAGAGGGGGGAAGGTGAAAGAGAATGAGAAAGAAAAAGAGAGAGAGAATGTTTTTCATTACGTAATCTAATCTAAGTGGCTATTTTTCTTGTATAAAACCTCTGTTGCCCTCCGTGAGACTGCTGTCCTCATCTGTCTAAAAGCACTGAGTGAGTCATGCTGTGGGTACACACACACACACACACACACACACACACTCACGCACTTGCACACGCACACCAAGTCATAGTGAGTCAGCCCAGATCTGCTATAGATGCTCACCTCAACAATGAATAATGTAAAAGGGAAAGGCATATAAACCGCTCAAATGACATGTGAAGTCGTTGGACAGGAGACATATGGATGATCCTGATGGATGCACACTCACACACAAACACACAGTGACATCTTCACAGAGCATATGGACAACTGGACCGTGGGCTGGTGAACAGGTGTATGGCATTTTGACACCTGAGGCGCAGATTTCCTTTGTCTGAATGCAGAATACTTAACGCGACTCCGACTGCAGCTGTATGGCGAAGGTGAGAAGTTGGGGTCATCTGTCAGTGAAGCGGAAGTTTTTTCAGACATTTTGGGAAATACTCTTGCACACTTCCTGGCGGAGAGTTGGACGAAAAAGGCTGTTACCCCTCTTGTTTCTGTGTGATAAGTATAGGGCTTTGGCCAGCAGATGGTTAGCTAAGCTTAGCATAAGGACTGGAAACAGGGGGGACCAGCTAGCCTGGTCCTGTCTGACGGTGACTAAATCTTATTGTGTCCCGGCAAGAAAATGAATAAGCCAATTTCCCCAAATATGTAACTACTCCCTTTATGTTCATTTTTCTAAGACTCAGACACATCTTGGGTTAGGTACTGCATGTCCTTATGTGCTCTTACATCACACGTGTGACCACATTTTAATGTTGACCAAAATTTGTGTGAGACACATAAAACGTTTTTTTGTGGCGCAAATATGAAATACCCCTCTGGGGCATCACTGTCTGCAAAAACATCTGTCTCAAGCACATTCTTTGGCTGCTACTGCCCTCACGGGCTTCTCAATCAACCCTGTGTCTTGTGTTATCTTATCAATCTACTCCCACTAAAAACTCTATTTTTCAGAATTTTCCTTGAAAACCTGTGTTGCTTTTACCAGGGTGATATATAGCTAACCGGACTGTGGTTCCACTTATCATTATAAGGCCTTTATAAATCTGACTGGGTTTTCCTCAAAGTTATTCCTCTGTCCCGGTGATGATTAACGAATAAACTAATGATCCCTTGTCACCCTTTTTCTTGAAATTTGTGCTGGAAAACAAACATAAACTAATGAGGTAAAAAAAAGAATGAATACATGTGTTGTTCAGCCTCCGTTCCCGTTTTTTTGAGCCTCATCCTGCCATCATGTGCTGATGAAGGCATAAACAGCTGAGGGGCGATGCAGCGAGGCTAGAGATTAATCATGTGTCTAAGAGGAGAGACACAACGATCCCAGTGTACTTTCACATTTTCCTCTGGAGCAATGGAAGACACGTATGCACGGACTGTGAGATAAAACACATACAAAACCAACACATATAGCCGTAGCCATGCAGACACCTAATTTGAAACATCCAGAGCTGGCCTATGGCATAAAGCAATATGAATGGGTTCTTACGGCCTCTCGGCCACCAGGAGGCCCTAAAAATGAATTTAAAAAGTCAACTTCAGGTTTCTTCTAGGTTATTCTCTTAATTCATCAACCCACAGTGCAACCTTATTTGG
Organism: Istiophorus platypterus; assembly: GCA_016859345.1. Taxonomy (NCBI): domain Eukaryota; kingdom Metazoa; phylum Chordata; class Actinopteri; order Istiophoriformes; family Istiophoridae; genus Istiophorus; species Istiophorus platypterus. Next base: position 15,232,641 of record CM029114.1, on the reverse strand, counting down.
CCCGTGAGGCTGCTTTGGGTTTTTTTTTTTTGACAAAGATGAACACAGAAATCCTTTCATTTAATTTCAACATTTTGGTTGGTAAGACCATCTTGCCTGATGAAGGTAATGAGGCCGAAGTAAGTAAGCGCAGGTGAGGGAGAGTGTGCAGATTCTCCCGGACCCCTGGCTCTTTTTCACTTTGCAGGGTTTGTGGTTTTTAACATACCCGTCTCTGAGACTTTTAGTGTTCAGGATGAAAGGAATTCCAGGGCAGCACATGATAACACATGCTTTTTTAGTAAAGACTTGTCCTACTTCTTTCATTTTGATTAACTTAGGGGCATTATGACAAAATCAGTAAGTGGGGTTTTTTTTTTTTTTGTTTGCTTTGTGTTTTTGGATCTACTTTTTAACGTTCACTTTCCAATAACTCCACTCTTCAGATCAGTAACTGAACATGTTGAAGATTTTGTAATGAGTGGTAGCTGAAACTGAACGAGAGGACGGGTTCACACTTTCTCAAGTCTGTCCTAAAACAATAGTGAGACACTGATATGTCCCCCGGGGACAGGTTTTGCCTGCTGCAGTCATCCCTGTTCATACTGGTCATTAAAAGATCCCTTCTTAACATGTTTCCAATAGAAGTGAAGGCTCCCAAAATGTATTCAAACATTAATCTGAAGAAAATAAACGGCTTCCAAAGATCAAGTGTTTTACTATGAAATATCCTGTTTTGCTTCCTATGCCCTCTAGGTAGGGATCCGTGAACAGGAGGGACGATCACAGCCAGCAGAACCTGTTTCTATCTACATATTGGCACCTGACAATTCATTCAACACAAACTTGACTGACTGCGATAGCTGAACTGGGAACTTTTCAGTTTCTGATTGGTTGGACTGGGGCAGGCGTGATTATCGGACCCTGCTCGGGGGGGCTCCGGCCTCACACGTCACCTCACCATGGTTTGTTAAACCAGATCCCTATAAGACCTGAATGCGGGGAGGGTCGAGTCCGCTAGAAAGACCACGACCCTGCAGGGCATCGGGAGCCGACCGAGCCCCCCGCAGGGAGAATCCCAGCCGAGCGCCGGTTGAGACCCAGGAGGTGTGAGGAGAGGTTGTCCCGGTGACACCTCCATCCTCTTCGGACAGAATAGCCAATCTCGTTTATCGACTCGGGAAGAAACGGTGCAGGTGGCTTGTTTGTGTGTGTGTGTGTGTGTGTTTTTTTGTTTTGTTTTTGTTTTTGTTTTCCGGTAACAACCTTGGCCACCATCCAGCCAATGCGGAGCAGGAAGGAGTGGCTGGCTTCCAGAGGACGGGGAGAGGAGGCGCTGCGCCGCGTCTAAGCTCCGGTGAAGATCCATCAGGGGGAGCCGCGGTCCACTGTCGGTGCGCTCGTTGCGGTGGCGGGACCTGCTCTGTGTAATCGCGGTGGATTTGATCTGGTGTTTCTTTTTTTTTTTCTAGGTTTTGTTTTTTTTTTTTTATTTTTATTTATTTTTTTTTAGTTTATTTTCCTTTTTTTTCCCCCCAGGATGCTTTTTTTTGGCAGTTGAAACTCGTGGAGAAAACTAAAAGGCTTCAGAACCGCCTCATCATGAGAAACCACTGGCTTGTTTTTGCCGCACGTTTTCTTTTGCTGCCACTAACAGGTAAGAAAACCTTTGTGTTATTTCAATATTGCTTTGCTGACTCATGGTGTGTCCGTCTTTTAAATTATGACCTTATTGTGACTGTATTTCATCTTTTCACCTCACGTGAATTCTTATATTTTATTGCTATCATATTCCCAGGGACATCAGAGCAGGCTGTGCCTTTAGTGGAGACTTTATTGTGATTGCATGGTCTCTACGGGTCTATCAACTGTTTTAGTTCTACAAAATCTACATTATAGTTCCATATTTTTTCGCGTCTGCGTTGGAGCGTGTCTGTTCAGATAACGGAAATGTTTTGTCTCCAAATTCTCGCCTGTGTTTTGCCCGTCACACTATTTGCACTATTATCGGGACTATTTCTCGCCGTTGATTAGACCGGTTCAGATGGAAACGGCGCGTACAGTTGTCCCGTTTGCGCGCAGGAGCCCATGGATACTATCCCCGCGCCGTCTGAGGAAACGTGGTTTACGTTTGTGGGAACGGTGCAGCGAGCTCAAGTTTACAGATCGTATCAGGGCGCATTTGCATAACCACTGTGTCCAGGTACGCAGGAGATGCCGTTTGGTTGCCTCTCCTGGCAGGCAACAAGTGTGTGCGTGTTTGTGTGCGTGTTTGTGCGTGTGCGTGCGTGTGGTCGTGCATGCATGCCCACAATCTGAGGACGATTAATTATTTATCCCACCAAATAAAAGGGATTAGGTTGCGCGCTTCGGCGGGGCAGCGAAAAGGGGAACAAAGAAGAGGCACATCTTTTAAACACACGCAGACATCCACCGGCTCCGGCTGCAGCCGGGAAAGCGTCTGGTTTAGTCATATAACAGCCTCGGGTATTTTTTGTGAAACCTTTTGCTTACTGGAATGACAATCAGCACCAACTGCTAAAAACCCACATTCGTAAACATAGACTTACAGCCTGCAGGAAGACAGGTACCGGGTATTTTAGAGGGGGGCCAGTTTGCAACCACATGCCCTCTCCTTCCTGCTCTCTCAGCTTCCTCGGGCCCGAAGGCAAAACAGTCACATGAAAATCTTGCTCTTGAAATGGCGCCTCTCATGTGGATAAAAGAGAGGAAAGAAAAGAAAAACTTGGAGGCGGTTGCAGGGTTGAACAGAGATGAAAACGTTGGTTTGGTGTGCTCACGAGAAGAGCATGGATTTAGGGGTCTTTAATGCACGATTACTCAGCCAGCAGACAGCTCATAATTATTGATTGTTCTATTGAGCCCTGGTGGTTTGATAGCACAGTGTCATTATGGGGCTCTGTGCCAATCACACCATCCTATTTACCATTGGCGTTTGGCACTCTGTTTTTTTTTTTTTTGGTCTTACTCTATCCCATAATCTTGTATGAGTTCTTGAAGAACTGAAGTGATAAGACAATTAATTGATTAGTCAAGCTAAAGGAAAATAATGGACAAATTGGCATCCTCATCTTTGATTGTTAATTTATCATTTGATTAATTAAAATTATAAACACTGTTTTGTTCCAGATTTTCTGTTGTCAAGGTTGCCATTTTGTCGTTTCTGTCAATATCTCTTGGAGTGTTGGTAAGCAAAAGAAAAAAAATCTATTTAATTATATCATCTTGGCCTTTAGTAGATTGTAAAAGGCTATTTTTTCATCATTTCCTGACATTTTACTCAGCTCCACTACTCAACTCTTTCCTGTTTTTGCCCATTTCATTGATTTATACCTTTCACTTTCTGGTCTTTCCAGAGGGGGCAATTAATCAACATTAGTGCAGTTTTTTTTTTTTCTCCAAATGTACAACCTCTAGTAATTGCGTCTACGACCAGCATACATCAGCCATACTGTTTTTCCTCTGTTCCAGTGTGGTGTGAGCCAGTCATCTCCCCAAGTGGGCCTCACATAGTGGTTCCCAGGAGGGGGAAGCTGGAGCTGCGTTGCCATGACAATGCCACAACACCTGGCACCCCGTCCAGCTTGAGGTGGCATTGGGAAAGGACTCGCAGGCTGGAGGGCGAGGTGAAGGAGGGCGGGGTGGCTTATGTCAGGGTGCCATCAGTGCAGGCCTTCCACATGGGTCGCTATGTCTGTGTCAACAACAGCACACTGGAGCGCAGCTCCATCTACGTTTATGTCAAAGGTGGGTCACTGATGATGGGGAAAGAGGCTTGTGATTGCACACGCGGGTCCATCAAATAACATCTGTTAATCCTAATCTCGACTTCCTCTCTGTTTTCCTCTGTTTCATCTCCTCAGACTCTCAGAATGCTTTCCAGCGCACCATGGTGAACGTCATTCTGGTGCGTGCAGGTGAGAACTGCACCATCCCCTGTCTTGTGACTGACCCTGAGGTCACTCTCCTGGCTTTGGAGACCTGCGATGGTCAGCCTTTGCCCTTCGGTATGAGTTACCACAGCAGCCTCCAACGAGGCGTCATCATCAGCAACGTGAGAAAGGAATATGAGGGCTGCTACATATGTGTGGGACAGCTTGGTGGACTCAAAGTGACATCCACGCAATACACTGTGGATGTACGACTTGGTAAGCAAGAGCCATGACTGACAAGGGAGATTTGTAATGTTTATGTTTTCAAAACTATACCTCATGTTGTTGAATTTCATACCATTGTTAAGTGGTTCCTCTAGTGACATTGCTGTATTAGATATCTGATTTGGGTGATAATTTGGCCAAAAGGGGAAGAAGAAGGCAGAATAATTAATTGCTGCATGTGCAGCTGTTGAGAGGAAATACGCAGGGGGGACGCCTCAGCCACCTTCACAAAAAAAGGAATATAGTATAGTATATTAAGTTTTTCAGCCTAAAAGAAGCTTTCCGCTCTGTGTAATTATTCAGTGGAGAAAAAAAGCTGAGGCACTTGTCTTTGCTAAAAATAATGATCAATAGAAAATTTGCCTCTGATAACAGAGGACATAACATGATATGTGCAGAAGAATGAAAATCATGCATAAAACCAGAATTCCCTTTTCACTAAGTTCAATCCAATTCTTTAGGAGATTGAACAGGACAGAGTTTTGAGTTATCAGATCATACCGTAAACCACAAACAGGACTCACAAAAAGGGCAGCAGCAATTTTAAAATGGCACTGTAAACAAAAGTCAGCCCATGAGTTAAGCAATAGAAAGTCATCCAACCAAAGAATAAAACCTACAGTCAGGACTTCCCCCACAAACAGACCTTAAGGCACTGTGATAAACCATTTTTACAGACTAAAAACTATAACGGACGCCAGTTTTTTTCTTTCAAGAAAAGAAAAACAGTGGGTTTTTTGTCACGGTTGTTGACATGAGGTTTAAAAGAAAGAGGATCAGCTGTCAGAACACCAAGTTACGTAAAAGATTAAATCATTTAAATATATTAAACCAAATTATGACCTCTTGTTGGTGCTAGAGCTAATGTCAAGTGATTATGAAGTCAGGATGATTCATCCTCTGTGCACCATGAATGCATCTACAAAGTTCCATGGTCCACTGTAAAATAGTGGCCAAAGTGGTGGAGCAACTGACCTGCAGAAAGACTGATATCCTTTTCCCTAGAGGCACTAGCAGAGCTAAAAAAATCTATATTAGCAACCATAATGTATCCTGTCAGACATCGGTGGTAGCCACAGCAATGAAACTATCAACTATCTACACTGCAGATGTGTTTTGGTAAAAGAGGTTTAGCTCATAGTTTTTTTTCCAATAAGGTGTATTAAAATGAAATGTATCATCAAAGTAGTTTAGGTGGAAGTTGATCCTGTTTCCATATGTCCCTGCACTGCATCAGCATTTTCAATCTGGTCTGCAGTGGGAAGAGGGCTGAGCAGAGATACTCCGGAAGGAGCAATTGCATAATGTCCTTTTGACTGATGGAGAAGAGGGAGTGAGAGAAGAGTTTTGAGGGAGGGAGGAGCAGAGGGATTAGAGTCCCATACTGAACAAAGCTTTGTAACGGTGCATGAAGGCTGCGTTTGGGGTAAATAGATTTAACCACAGCCCTTGTTAAACATGGCCCCTGAAGTAACGTCAGCAGCCATTTATTGTGGAGAATTAATCATGGATTTTATGTGTGCACAAGTGTCTGCATATGCAAGTGCTGTACCTGTGTGCATAGTCATATAAGTATAAATGTGCACTGGTGTATGTTTGTGCACTAATGCATTCCCTGCCATTAAAGAAACAGAAGTCACACCTATTTAGGGTCTTTTATGATAGTGTACAAATAAGGTATTTATTTGTAATGTTTTCATTTTAATACTAAGATATGCATTGCTTCAGATGAGCTTAACATGTACACCAGCTATGATAATTTTACTTTTCCATTTATCCAGTTCCAATGGTGCCTCCAGTGATCACACTGTCCCAGAGAGACAGCGTCATACTGAGGAAAGGAGAGCAGTTTGAGCTTACCTGTAGCTCCACTAACGCCAACCCAGACTTCAGTCTCAAGTGGGACTTCCCCTCAACAGCGGTGAGATTGAAGTAGGGATGGATTGGAAAAGCAGACAGCTTCTCCTCCGTGTCTAAGCCTGGTTGGCAGACTGACTAGATGTGAAACTCTCTTGTCTTGCCTTTCTTTTTTACATTTATACAGCCAAAGACCCAAACTGAAGTGAAATTTTTTTTCTCAGGGCTGTAGCTACTATGGAGAACACTGAGGCCATTTTCATAGTAATATTTCTATTAATAATATTACATTCTCAAATTACAGACATATTACACATTATCAGTTATATTTCTTGTTTTTTAAGACTGCTTCTGGTGTTTCTTAGACTAAATATTTTTAAAATTACACTTGTTTCCTTTTTGAAGGCAAAAACAATTTTCTTTTTTAATCAACTAGAGTAACAAAACTGACAGTGGAGAGAAGGTTTTTAAAATGAAATCTGTAGAAAATGTAATTGAACATTTTAATCAACAAATATTATTTGAAATGTTGGAATTTCTTTAAATATTCAAGAAATTCATTTGGAAAAAGTTAATGTTAAAGCACAACAGGAAGGAAAGCGTAAGCTCACTTGAAAAACTGAAGTAAAGCATGATGCATGCAAAGCACTGGATTTGTGGATATTACATGTTACACCACTCACTTTTGATGTCTTGCAGCATCCTGTTGAATCTCAGACCTCACACATCCTGTCCGGTTCAGGTGGTTATCAACGAGCCTACTCGCTCTTAATCAAAGCCGTCAACCTATCCGACTCCGGCACGTACCACTGCTATGCCCACAACGAGAGAGGCACCAGTGCTGCTGCGCTGCAGCTTGAGATCCGCGGTGAGTGCAGAAGTTGGTTTATGTTACGACATATTCTTACTGATATATTGTCTTTGTGTTTAACCAAGACTGAGACAGATGACACACAGACATCAGTTCTCATCAGTGCTCTAAGCATCACATAGTGGGCAAATGTAAACCATGAATAAATTTTCAAAATAGATAATATATCAGAAAATGCATGGATAGATTGCTGAAGGGGCTTTCTGGGCACCATAAAAGGAGCCAGGCTCATGGGCCAGAGCCTCTGTTTGAAGTGAATGTTAACATTTGTTGTTGTCCAAAAATACTACAAATGACAAAACAACCACGACTTTCAGTCCTGGCATCTCGCTCCTGTGCAGGAGGGTTCATTGGCCCATTGTCTCATAATCTGTCCATGACAACTGGTGATGGACAGTGATTATGCAACTTTCAATGTCAACTCACTGGCCATCGTCAATTTGAACTGACCAAAACAGCATTCGTATGTTTGCCTGAGGACTGATAATGTGATTGTAGCTGCATGAGGTAGATGTGTTGGGAACCGTCCCATGTTTGTTCCTAGGTTATTATATTATGAGGTTTATGTAATCAACAGATAAATAATAATTAATTAATGATATTCTCTAAATAACCTGCACGATCTCATTGAAACAAAACACAGTTACATCTACATTCTGTTATTTTATCTCTAAGAAAGTGATCCATTTGCACCTATGGGATAAAACACTAAAATTCTTGTTCGTGATCCACCAACTGTAGATAAGCTGCACCTTTGCATGTTTGGGCTTAAGGACTTTTTGCTCTGACAAAATCAAGACTCCCGAAGAACTGTCAGCAATCTGATCTGGAGAACTTGTACGGTCCAGCATTCACACCCAAAATTTTTTTTTTTTTGTTTTTGTTTTTTTTTAGGGGTTATCGTCTCTCATTTGCATACCAAGCAAATTAAGAGGTGGATGCTTCAGGGAAATAGTTATCATCATTCAAAGTGTGTTATCAAAAACCAGGGAAAATGTCTGAAATGAAAAAGCTGCTCTAGACATGAGGTATACCAACCAAAAATAGGTGTGGCAAAATAAACAGGATTTCCAAGAGCTGTGTTTTTATGTGGATATTTTCTGTTCACACAACAGACAAATCAAACACTAGGAGTGAATACAAGCTATTTCCTCAACAGCAATGAGGGAGCACTCTGTCCACAACAAGCTGGACTCACTATGTTTGGAGCAGCGATGGTGTTGTTTACAGATTGTGACATGACACAAGTTTTGCACACACGTTACGAATTTAGGACTCAACATGTAAAGTTCATGAGTCTAAGTTTAACTATGGTCACTAAAATGTCAGTAAAGTATCTCTGGTAAGGCATTATGTTTTGTTTTTATAGACACAAAGAGATTGAATATTTCCTGAAAAGCCTAGTGACACATATTGTTAGCTATTGACTTTGCTTATACTTAAATGGATGGAAGTCTAGAGTACACAGGCAAACTTTTCCTTTAGCTTTGCATATTTTTGTTCTCCAGATCAGGGGTTCATTGTCATGTTAGGAAGTCCAGGTCCAGTCCAGGCAGATGTTAAAGAGGGGGAGAGCCTGAGCCTCAGAGTCGAATTAGAGGCCTATCCTCCACCCAGCTCCCTGTCTTGGTCTTACAATGGCAAGCGGCTCCTCAACACCACAGAGCACGTGATCACTATCCACCGGCGCAAATATAGGTACAGTAAGTTTACAGTGCACCAAAGGAATCCCACATAACTACACATGCTTGTACACACACACACACACACACACACACACACAGACTGTGAAGTGAATGTTTGTCTTGCCAGATACATCAGTGAGCTGAGACTAGTGAGGGTTCTCGGCTCAGAGGGCGGGATCTATAAGTTCTCAGCCAGCCATGAAGATGCCTCGGCCCACCATTTGTTCCATGTGTACGTCAGCAGTAAGTAACTCTCACAGCTGTCACATGCGTTTAATTTGAACACAATTTCACAAAGAGTGCGCATCTGCAAAATTGTGACACGTGATCCACTGACATACTTAAAAGTACATCTCCTGAGTTCTCAAGATGGTGTTTGATAAAAAAAAAAAATTAACTCTAAAGTAAATCACATTAGCATCAATAGAATGGAATATGTTTTATACATGTGTGTTAGATATGTGTCTCTCTCTTGTCTCTGCAAGGTAAGCCCATTATCATCGCCCAGGAGGGGCCTGTTGATGGACAGGTGCGCTGTATTGCTGCAGGTTACCCAGTCCCTAAGATTAGCTGGTATTTCTGTGAGCTGCCCCACACGAGGTATGTTTAAAATGTATTATGCTGCTTTTTATGAAAAGACCGTTAATCTTGCTTTGTTTACGCTATTAGATTGCTTACATCAGAATAAGATAGGAGAGATGATGATACATCATATAATTAGCTGGAAGTAAAGCTACTGCAACTGTGATGCTTTGTTTTACTGTTTCACCAGCAGGTGCGTCCCTACGTTCCCTATTTAATCATGTAGAAACCTGCGAGACTCATTTTCTGTTCTTTAACTGACAGTTCCTGTGAGAGCAGTAAGTTCTCATTGGAGCTTAACAAGTTAGATAAAGCTTTTATCTCATCTTGAAGCCTCATTAGCAATTAGACAAACAGACCAAAACTTGTTGTCACTGCTGGTCGACACAACATTTGCAAGTAAGACAGTTTGAGCCCTGGAGAAATATGCATTTACTTGTGAAATTTGATAGACTAAACAGTTACATGTTTATTGACAGAACAAACCGATGAGCACGGACTTTTGATAACAATCAGGCCTTTTCTCAGAAAGCTGGATTAAGATCTTGTTTTCTCAAGAAAATTATCTTTTCAAGGCTTTTTTTCAAGATAGTTATCCTGTTATTATGAGAAAAGCAACTTGAGGTCATGTCATGTATATATATATATATTGCATCCCATGGCCATTCCCAGATTCAGCACGTTAGTCTTTAGTCTTTAATTTCAACAATCAATGATATTGTCTGACAGCAATTTCAACAAATAAGTTTCACTATCATATTTGGACATGTGTAATATTATTTATTGAGGTTAGCAATAGAGAAAGACCTTGATGAGAAGTAGTCAGAAGTCTTATAGCTTATGAAGATAAGAGATGGGAGATGGGACAGGATCCCAGAGAGTCTAGATGGAATTTCAAGAGTGCAATTTTATCTAAAGAAGAAAAAATAATGACCCTCAGCAACTTTATAACCTCTCAACAGGTGCTCACTCCTGCCCAATGCCACCCAATGGGAGACTCCGGAGGTCATCACGGTGACAGAGTCTGTGTTCGGTAGGAGTGAGGTGGAGAGCCGACTGAACGTCAGCAAGGAGCATGCACACTACCACACCCTGGAGTGTGTTGCAAGTACGGAGGGAGAAGAGGCCTACACGCTGTTCTCCATCAGTGGTACGATACTGTAAAATCTGTGACACAGACTCACAAATCTACATACCAACATAACCACACGCGCACACACACACACACACACACACACACACAAACACACACACACACACACACACACACACACACACACACACAAAGACAGACACACAAACCCATTGACCCTGTGTCTGCATAGGCCAGGTGTGTGTTTACTGGATACAGATTGAATACGATTAATGTGTGCTGACTATGCAGGCTGGGATTATATGGTGTAGACTTGCTAATCCTGGTCACACAAACAAACACCACTGCTGCAGCTGTCTGTCTTAACTCTGGAGGAAGTGGATATGGCTCTGTGTGTGTGTGTGTGTGTGTGTAATAACTGTTAAAATGTTGTTTATACTCAAACCAACATGTAATTTCTGATTGTGTTGTGTTGGTGTGTGTTTCCTCTCAGAACGCATTGTCCCCCATGAACTCTTCACTCCTCTTCTATCTGGCATGGTGGCTACTGGCATTATACTCAGCCTCATTTTACTGGTGCTGCTCTATAAGTACATGCAGGTAAGATAGGAAAAAAATCATACACACATATCATGACTGTTATGAAGATAAATTTTAATCTCCGTGGAAGTAAAGTAATAAATCTCTCATAAATCACATAGTTCTACTGCCATCAATCCCTATTCAAATCCATGAATTAGTTTAGAAATTCATAGACCTCTGTGTAAAATCAAGTTCATCCAGCGCCACCGATATGCAATTTGCATTGCTAAATAAATAAATAAATAGCTGCAAAAGTTTTTGGAAAGGGCCCACTCTCAGTTAATGATGACTCATACCTCCCATTTGTTAAGAGTACACTAAAGTTAGAAGCATCTTGTTCAGATAGGACTAGTTTCTGCACTGCGTTCAGTATTCTGCAGATCGCAGTAGAAATGTGTCCTTTTAATCAATTTGAATGCGTCCTAATGAATCTGAAATGAATCAATCAACCATTCAGAGTGCAGACACGCTGCAGTTAAAGGCTTTTTTGACTCCCTGATCACGCCTCGAGCCATTAATTTGCCCCCGCAGCATGCTGCTCTTGTTGCACACAGATTAGTCAGACTCCTTGAGAGCTAGTTTATGAAACCACTGTGGGATCATCAGCGGAAAGTCTAGACACAGGCTGAAAACTAAAGTGCCAGTGAGTAATCTGAAATTTAATAGAAGAGCAATGAGGAAAAAAAAAAACTAAGATATCAGATATACAATCATTTAGTCACATATAAAAAGTAATCCCAGGAATCTGATCTGAAGTCACTCTCTCTGTATTAATACTTGCCCTCTTTTCTCTCCAAACTTTAACAGAAACCAAAGTTTCAAATCCAGTGGAAGGTCATTGAGAGTATCCATGGCAACAACTACATTTATATTGACCCCACCCAGCTGCCGTACGACTCCAAATGGGAGTTTCCTCGACAGAAGCTACGCTTTGGTATGACAGTATACATGGTTCTGTAGCTATGTACGGTATGTTTATACCAAAAAACACATCAAAAAGGCAAGCGAGTGTGGTTCGTATTGTGTTTGTTTAAATAATGATAAAATATTAAATGACTGGTGTGTATGTGTGTGTGTGTGTGTGTGTGTGTGTGTGTGTGTGTGTGATCTTACAGGTAAAACCCTGGGCTCTGGGGCTTTTGGGAAGGTGGTGAGGGCCACAGCTTATGGACTCTGCTCTGCAGATACTGTTACAACTGTTGCCGTTAAGATGCTCAAACGTAAGTTTACTGATCTGTCCCTTTGTCTGTGTGTTGTAACAAGCAACAGCAATACTAATGTATTCAGAAACAAATTACGTTTACTCAAGTACTGTACTTAAAGACTAACTTAACACCAAGGTAAAGCAATGTTTTGTTGCCTTCTCCGGTTGAAAGTTTCCAGCTTGATTAACTCCTAATCGCCCACAGCTTAACTGAGAGATGTGGTCATAAGTGTTCTTTATTACAACTGCAAAAACACACTGCGGCATGATGAGAAGTTAAACCACTGAAGGTCAGCAAAAAGAAGATTATCAGGGGCTGTTCATTTACTCTTTAAGTATAATTTTAAGGTATCTCTAATTAGTATTGTAGTTTTTTGCTACGTTTTACTTCTACTTCACTACATTCAGAAGGCACTTTTTACTCGGCTACATGTCTCTAAAATTTACTCTTCAAATTAAGATTTTACAACCAAAACAAAAAGGAAATAAAATACAACTGTTAAAGTTTAAACCTCTGGTTACCAACCTTTTCTGGCTGATTTGTCTGATTTCCCCTTTAAAGTGTCATTTAAACCATTGTTTCAGACCTAAAGAGGTAAAAAGTTTCTCCCGAAAGCAAAGAATACAACTCTGTTTTCTTCCTTTTTCCCATCCCATTAATCATCCCACAAGCCCCCGGGTTTTTCTTGCGACCCTAAGGTTGGCAGCCGCTGGACTGAAAACTACCTTACTGCAAATAAAGCAGCTAAAGCTACCTCCACCTCGACCATCTACAAAATGCTACCAACACATTGATGCCTCAGCTTTAACAAATATAGATGTTGTGATTATGTCACCCCAGCCAATGCTCACTCCACGGAGAAGGAGGCACTGATGTCGGAGCTGAAGGTTCTCAGTTACCTTGGAAACCACGTGAACATTGTTAACCTGCTGGGAGCCTGCACCTTCGGAGGTGAGCAACATGGTTGGCGAGCTTAGATCACCCAGTAGAGAAACTGATTTCTTTAGGTCTGGCTGACGACTGCAAACTGACTCTACTTTCATTAGTTTATCGGGTTTTATTCATCTAGTGACAGTTTTCCTCTGTGGTGATGATTTCTGTTTGGATAACTGTGTTGAAACCATAGACACGTTTGATTCTTCTGCTGTCATGCCGAGGCAGAACGGTCCTTTTGTTAAAAATCAGATATTGAGCAGTGAGTATGAAGCAGCTCAGATGCGAAGACGTGATGTACTTTGACCGGTCGCAAATTTTCTGCGCAGTCGATCAATATTATCTACTTGTCCAGCCATCGACACTGATTATTATGTGGCATTTAGATTGGATTCCACATAAGTGTGCATGAGTACGTTATTAGTGGGAAATGCTGAACGCTTTGGATGTTTTTGTAAAGATGTTTTGGGGCATCAAAAAACTCGATTAAAAGATATTGATGCAAATTTGTATGACATGTTTTAACACAGAGTACTGAGATCAGCCTTTAGACACACACATATTGTTGAAATCTGTCTGAGGGCATTACGCATGTCCTGCCCTGTGTCGGTCATATTGTTTTCCTTTTGATGCATTATTAGAGTTTTGGGTTTCTGTGTCTTTTCCATTGTTGCAAGTGCTTTAACAGTCAGTGAGTGAGGTTTCTTTTTTATCTCTGGATCCTGCCAGGCCCAATTCTGGTGATCACTGAGTACTGTTGCTATGGTGACCTCCTCAACTTCCTGCGCAGGAAAAGAACGTCCTTTCTCAATTCCCAAGCTGGTGATGGTTACTATCGCAACGTCCTGAACCAAGCTGAGCCTACAAGGTGTGTGCATCCTCAGCAGTATTTACTATCAAAAACTGATCAAACCATGTCCGATGTAATACTTACATGCATTTGTGTTTGTGAAGCAGAGAGGTGACTGGTACAGGATATATACCCATGCGTCCCTCTGAGAAAGAACGGTCTTCCCAGTCAGGTAAAAGAAAACCCTCTCGCCACATTTCCCGTCATGCACCGCGACAGTGCACTGAAGTCTGTTTAAACCCTGGTTTCATTCACTAAAGCCGAAATTTTGATCTTTGTCTAGATGACATCGATGAGCTGTCCCTGGACGCTGAAGATCTCCTCAGCTTTTCCTACCAGGTTGCCAAAGGAATGGAGTACATTACCTCCAAGAACGTAAGACGTATTTATAGAGCAATTACAGAAGAGATTTAAACATACTGCTTATAGTTTATAAATCAAAGTTTGGCTTAGGGCCAACATGCTCTACATTGTCAGCTAATAATGAAGACAAAGTCAGTACTACACACTGGGAAGCTGCATTAACAGTAGATCTTACACTGCAAGCAGGTAGAAGCAGCTTCCTCATGATCTAAGCTATTTTTATATTTTAAATTGAAAACCTTGCCTTCTTGTCTGCCTTTGACTGATTTTCTCTACCTGCTCTTTTGTTTCTTTCATTAAATTAGGCACTACTTACCCTTTCATGTCTAGACTTTGATTAATAAATTTAAAATATAAAATATATTTAATATACTATTATTAGAGAGTATTACAATTAATATCCTCTTAAATATATGTTTTACTTCATTTAAATGGTATGCCAATAGTGGCCTGTGTCTTTACTTTAGTATTTTACATAAAAAACGACTTTTATTACTGTATTTATCTATGTCAGTACAAGGCTCATGTAATTCTCAATAAATTTGAGTCGCTAACATCTAGTTCTGACCCCCCCATGAAGAGAGGCCTGCTGCTGTACCAGGCTGTCTGAAATATGCATGGTGCTGTATTGTAACAAACTTGATGAAACCTGATGAATAACCTGTCAGTTGCATGTCAATACTCAGAGTGCAACACAGAACATAAATTTGTGTATGAGTAATTTTTTTGCCAAGTGTGTTTTACCGTTAACAGTATCTGCAACCTTAACAGTTTTATAAACCAATGTCACACTTAAATAAATTGAAAGAAAATAAACAAACAAAACATATTGAAAACACCCAGGCTTGCGTTTCCAGTACTCCTGTAAAACCTTGGTTTACTGATGAAAAATCCTGGGGGGGGAGGTGATTTCATTTTCTACTCTTTGTCATACATATTGTTCAGTTCATTTTTGTGTTGTGTGAGGTGCTGTCAATTTGGCTTTTGTGTTTGAAACAAGATTAACTGGCCTCATTTGCATGTGGGTGCTGCCTGTCATTCATCACTGCTGTAGCTCGTTACAATGTCAATACTCATTTCCGTGTTTGTGTTTGCTTGTATTCATGTGTGTGCTTGTGTGTATGTGTGTGTGTGTGTGTGTGTGTGTGTGTGTGTGTGCTTGTGTGTGTGTGTGTGTGTGTGTGTGGGTGCAAATATGTGTGTATTTGTGCGCGCGTGTGTAGTGTATCCACAGGGATCTTGCTGCCAGAAACATTCTGCTGACTCACGGCAGAGTGGCAAAGATCTGTGACTTTGGGTTGGCACGCGACATCACCACCGACGCCAGCTATGTGCTCCGTGGCAATGTGAGTCTCTCTGTCACTCCTTCTCTCTGACCTTCCTTCCTTCCTTCCTTCCTTCCTTCCTTCCTTCCTTCCTTCCTTCCTTCCCTTTTCACTGCAAATCAAAAAGGAAGCTTTGACACGCATACTTCTCCTTTCCATTCCTGGACAACGCAGTATGCCAAAATAATGCATGAGGTGAGCTTGACCTTAGGATGAGTATGTGCATCAAAAAATCTCAGGGTCCTTTGCCTAGCTTTTTTTGCAATGCTTTTAACCTCATGTCACAGTCTTCCTCGGAAAATTGATACATAGTTCTTGCAGAGTATGTACATGGAAAGCATATGCTTTATTTGCATGAGAAAATGCCATTCGATTATTAGAAATGGAGGAAAAGAATTAACAGAAAAAGCTCCTGCTCACGAACTCTGTTTTTCAACACAATATGAAAAAAATAACCTTTCTGGAGAAGAAATATGGTTTTTATGAATGAAAAACAAGGGAACATGACTCTTCCTCCTTCAGGCTCGTCTGCCAGTCAAGTGGATGTCTCCCGAGAGTATTTTTGACTGTGTCTACACCTTTGAGAGTGACGTGTGGTCCTATGGCATCCTGCTCTGGGAAATCTTCTCTCTGGGTAACATTTCCAGTTAGAGCTATACTGTTGCATCTGTTTCATAATGTCCGAGCTGTTATCATTATCCATTCGAGCTGACAGGCGCCTTATTAGAGGCTCTGTTTGTGCTCCTAAGTAACAAAATCACTTAGTGGAGTAAATCATATAAAATCCTACTAATTCTGATGCATAATGTAACTCCTGGAATTATCATCATTATAATCCAAGAATTTTTTCTATTTGGTTTTCAGGTAACAGCCCCTACCCTGGGATGCAGGTGGGCTCCGCATTTTATAGGATGATTCAAGAGGGCCACAGGATGAGCAGGCCTGAGTTCGCACCCATTGAGATGTAAGTGTTCCCATTTTGGGATTATAATTTATGATTTTTTTTTTTCAATTGATTGATCGTTTGCTTTGTCCATTAAATGTCAGAAAAGGTGTCATCAAGTTAGTTGCTTTGTTTTACCAACAGAGACGCATCGGAAAAGTTGAAACCAGTGAACATCTGGCATTTTTGCTAATGGCTTAAATTAATAATCAATCATCAAAATATTTGCCATGTAATTTTTTTTTGGCAGTAGACTAATTGATTAAATGACTAGTTGTTGTTGCTATAATTATAACCACTGTCTCTTTTATTATGATTACGAATACACTATGAAATAACATATGAATAAATGCACTTTTGGTGGCTACTTATGATGTTCACCGGCTGGATTTTGTTAGCCTAGTGTGACATAACATAAAAATATATCATGAATGTATCATGTATGTAGGTGCAACAAAAAGGTTATACATTGGTTTTGGGAAAGATGTTAAGTCACCAGCTGGATTCTTTACCCACTTTACTCACCTTCCTTTTTTATACTGGCTGCACTTCCTCTGTACATAGGATCTGTATTTAGCAGAAGCCACCACATTCCCCTCTGCTGAAACTAATCCCAGTCTCACTTCTGTAGGTATGACATGATGCTGTCTTGCTGGAACCATGATCCGGTGAAAAGACCTTCCTTCAGGAAACTGGTGGAGAGGACTGAACTGCTGCTGTCTGAAAATACCAAGAACGTAAGTACATAAGAAACAAGAGAACTACACGTTATTTCCTCTTTTCTTGTGTGGCATATTGTCATTCCTAAAGAATGACAAGGCAGATACTGACAGGACACAACGGCGTTTTCAAAACTTCCACAAAACACAGATCTGTGTTGTTTCTCAGGTTTACCTGACACTGAGCAACGCTCCAGGTCCTCCAGAGCAGCAGAGGGCGTCATCACGGAGGCTGAGCTCTGTCTGCAGCACGACAGCACCCACCCAGCCTTTACTGCAGAGCACGGCCGATGTCTTCCTGGACTATGTCTAGCACGCACATATACACACTGGGCCTTTCTCAAACCGGACCCTCCCCACCCTCACTCCAAGTGCGACCCTGTTTGCAGTCACAATCACACCAAACCGAGGCCGGCTTCATTTAGTTTGTGAAGATTCTCAGCCAACCAGGTCATAGTTATCCAAGAAAAAGTTAAGTCGAGGGCAAGTGGACTTGGTTGTAGATCTTGAAGCCCTTTCACCTCTCATCCAAGAGGCTTCTTCAGTTCTGACTGGTTGGGAAACCCAGGTATTTAGTCTTCATTAAGGTGTGGGATATAAACACAGCAGGAAGCTTTGGGAGGAACTTTCTTCTCTCATCAGCGGAAACAGGAATTGTCGCAACCCTTCATAACGATAGGTACAATGATAATGGTAGTGAACAAAATGCTTCAGTTATACACAGCACTAATAAGCGGTACGGAACTTACATTTGTATGGAGTGAATTCCATGACGAACACAACGCAGGCGTTGCATGTACTCAGTAGGTCAGCATCGATGTAGACTCGCTGCTGGGGGGTTTTATAACCCACTTCCACTCCCTGCTAATTGGCCTGGAATGGCACAGAGTGTGGCAGAGCCTCCACGTGAATGCACAAACGGAATGGAAGCGGGTAGGGTGAGGGTGTAGCGGGTGGTTTGAAAAAGGGTCACAGGGACATTTATACGCGCATTTGCACCGCTATACATCCCCCCAATCATTCTGTCCTTTTATTGCACAAACTACAAAAGCCAAATACATTCTGTAGACTTTAAACAATGCATTCACTAACTCACACTAACTCTTAAATGCTGGCCTTTCTCCTGACTCACACACACTCGCAGACACACATACACAGATACTGTAAATATTCAACCCTGCAGCGGGCTCTTAGTATTGGCCTCTATCTAATCTTCCCATTGGAATATTGATCTTTGTGGTGGGTATTTTAGGTGCATGTCTATATAGAGCAGACTCCAGCACTAACCGCCCATCAGATACATCAGCAGGTGGAGGAGTTTTGGCTCAGATTCAGCCTTAGATTACATCTTAAAATGCTTTTGGGAAAACAGAGACTTAAAGTACGAGTAAATACCTGACCTTGGGGGAGGTTATTGGACTGACGCATTGATAATCAGAGTTGGAGCCTGATGACAAGACTACAAGAGACCTTTTGTTTCAGATTTAAAACAAACAATACTACATTTTAGGAAAATACAATTAAATGTTTTGTTGATGGGAATTAGATAAGACCGGTCTCGTGTCTCATGTTGATTGTGGAGCCGCATAACTTAGAATAAGGACAGGAAACAAGGGGAAGCAGCTAGTTTGGCCTTTTACAACAATAAGAAAATCTGCTTACTAGCATGTCTAAAGCTCAATGATAGGTGGACTTTGTGCTGAGCTAAGATAACTATCCTGGCCGCAGCTTCATATTTAACACAGATGTAAGAGTGATATGAAACTTCCCTTCTATTTCTCAGTAGGAAGGCAAAAAAAGTGTGTATCACAAAATGTCTAAACTATTTCTTTCAATTTTCTTAATTTACTGCAGGAGTCACTAGATTAAAAAAACAGAGGATGTCAGCAAACCTACCATAAAAGCCATGGTCAGTATGCATGCATACAGTACATGTAAACATAGCACCATTTTACGCTGAATACTGGTGTTCTCTGCTTTTAACTGGCCTTGGAAATAAACATGAGCGACCTGAAGTCTTAACAAATGAGCCTTAGCAAGGTGGCATACAAGCGATATATTCTGATGAAAAAATAAAGCCATAAGTTACAGAAACACTGATTCCCACCTGTGTGTTGTAGCTTTGAATACTGTGACTTAGAAAAACTAGCCGGCGTATTGCTTCATGTTTTTTTAGGGATAGCTTTAGTTTAGTCTCCTTAGCAAAGCCGCTGTGGCCAGGTGTTTAGAACTGATTGTATGCTCATTTTTACTTGATTTATGTCCAAAATGTATGCAGTGTAAATAGAGATGTGCCTTTAGAATTTTTTTTTCTTCAATACTGAATGCTTTTGGTTGTGATACTGTTTTTGTGGAGAGGGCAGCCAGAAAAGAGCTTATGTACACTGATTTTGGGGTTCTTGCAGTTTTGATACAGTTGGTTGACTTGTAATAATAAAGTACCTGTGATGGTAGAACCACCTGGAAAAGATCCATTTCCTGTCATTTTCCTGTTTATTTGGTGATTTGGGATGAATGCTAACGTCATGCTAATATGCAGAGCTTCTGAAGGTATAATGTTTACCATTTTTTGCCATATTAATTTAGCATGTTAGCCTCCTAATACTTGCTAATTAGCACCAGACAGCACCTCAGTGAAACTGAGGCTGATGGGAATTTGGATTGCACCAATTAGCATTTTGACATGTTAGGTCAGGGCATCACCAGAGTTCTCTAAATCATTATGAGGACATGAAGGTCTGCACAAAACCTAGTGTTAATCTCAACCCAAACATTTTCTTTGACTTTTCACTCAAACCAGACCAAAAATAAAAACCCCAAAAACATTTTTTAGTCTGGACCAAGGTGGTGGACTGATGTTGCCATCTTTAGAGCCACACCATTAGAGAGGCTAATAGATTAAAACAAAACAGAATTACAGCAGAAGTGTCACATATAATATTTGCAACTGTTTTTATTTTCAAATTGACCAAGAGGGGAGGGGCGGGGTTATAATAGCAAACATTTTGCTGCAAAATATTGATTATTATTACATTTGACTTTGGGGTAGATAAAGGAGCACAGTTCAAGAGCAGAAGAAGGGATATACATACATACAGTACAGGTAAGCATAGCACCATTTTACACTGAATACTGGTGTTCTTAGCTTTGTGTATGTGTACAGTATTATACTAGAACTAGGACTCTATAGAACCAAATTGTGTAGTGGAAAGGTGATCTGTGGATTTGTGTGGAGGGAGGGCCTTGCTGCCTTGTCAGTAGCATCCCATTTCAAATATCCTACACCTCAAACTCTTTTATTTCCAACCAGATGTTGTCAGAACATCATTGTTGCAAAAACAGAAACAGACAGTTTGTAATTGTGAAACATTCAGAGGTTCTTTTACAATGCAAAGCCTGTAAATAAGATTGTATTTCAGATTTTAAATGGGTATTTGCATTGAGAAACAATATCCTTTCCCACCCCTCGTTTTCCTTCATTACAAAGCCTGTTAGAGGTTCTCCATAATCAACAGTTACAACATCCATTAGTCTCTTTAAAACACCTTTACATTCTTTGGGCTGGGTATCAGTGACACAAACTATTAACATTTCAACTTTACCCTTTAGGGCGATGCTTTAAACACAAACTAGTCTATAGAGGATCTACATTTGCTATGTGATGGGTGGAAGACCTGGTTCGAATAGTAAGACCCTCACTGTAAAATCTTTCAACTATTTATTTTTTGTGGCAAGACTCAAGAGGAGGAGTTGTCCCAGCTAAGTCACACAAATGGCTATTTATTCTAAATGAAAAACCTATTTAAGAGGGTTACTATTTGAGACTGGTCTGATGTGTAGTTATTGTGATAAATGTTTGTTGAGCAGTCTGCCATTGAAAAACAATTAAATTCCATATCTTAGCTTGACAGGAGACCAATGCTCTGCATTGCCTAACATCCATCCTTTTCAAGTCACATCTTTTTCCATATGAAAATATAATGGGTTACAATGACAGGTGACATGCATACAAACTCTCTCTCTCACACAAACATGTATTCAAGTTGAGCTGTCCTACACATGGGCTTGCAGAGTACTGAGCCCATTTGAAGAGGAAGTTTCTTGAATATTACAATTATTTCTTTATACTGCAACGCAAGAACTGATTGGTTATCACCAGGGGAAACCAATACTGACCCCTAAGTGACACAAGAAGTAGGATCAAGAAGAGGAGACACTATATGCACCCACACACACACACACACACACACATCCACCCCCACACACACACACACACACACACACACACACACACATCCACGCACAGAGTCTTTACTATACTTGGAGACAAACAACACATTCTAAAAGCTCCTTTGCCAACCATTACACTTCCTCCAATCCAAGGCTTTTCTGTTTGATATGGCTTACAATTGTAGTATAGGAGCTGAGCCCATTTCCATCCTAATTCAAATGGACCTGGGCCCTGTCCTGGTTTTAACTGCTGTTTAAGAACTGAGAGACAGGTGAACTGGACTGCATGAGGGTTTCTGAGGCCTAAGAAGAGAAAGAAGGATGAAACACTGATGATACAGAAGACCATGGGACTGGATGTCAGCTGATTTCAATCTGAGTGAAAGCTAAAAAGGGTTGCTCTGTATTCCTGCTTCGCTTTATCCCATACCTTACCCTTGCCCTAAAGAAAACAACTATATTTTTACTCCTGTCTTTGGAGATGTCAGTCTCCATTTATGCTTTGATAAGGAAACAAGCAAGGTTCCAAGACATCTACGTCAGATTTGATTCAGTCACCACACCCTTTATGACACTTCTTCCTCTGGTCTTTGCAGCATCACTGTCTAATCCTTCCTGGTCTGGTTCCAGACTGAGGCAGAAGCAAAACTTTCCACATTCCTGAGAATACAAGTACCATCCAGCAACTCCAACTAACCCTTACTAAGTCAATTATTGTAAGACACAAGGGGCGACAAACACACAACCACAGACAGTCTCATGCCCACTCATGCACACACACAAAGATTGTATTCCCAAAAACACACAGTAGCTCACAGAATCACACCACAGATAACAAACAACTAGGTCTCGACAGTGATTTACTGTACACAACCAAATCAAGTGCTAAAGTTTCAGGAGGTTGAGGATATACTGTTTGTTACGTATAGGGCTCTCTGATTGTTAAAAAATAATCCCTACTATATACACACGCATGTACTTTACTAGGGGTAATATTTTGTTGAAAAATATATACGCCTTTGAATAGTCTGCTCAAGAAGAACAAAAACAAAACATAATTGACTATGTTATTGGCACTTGGAATCACTAAACCCGTTATACGTACAGTGATCATCCTGCAAATAATTCAGTTTAACTGTAATCTAGTTTCTTGCCAAACATAATTTGTAATTACAAAGTTAAAAGAGCCATTATTGTCTCAGAGACAGTGTTTAAAAACACAACTTCCACAAAAAACCCAAGCCCAACCATTTTTTAACACAAACTTGACAGAACTTTAAAGCCTTATTGTGGACTTTTTTTCTTTCTTTTTTTTTTTTTAGAGAAGTGGGAGCAGAGAAGGGGGTCTCAGAGAGCATGTCATTGCTCCATCTTTGACCAGAAAACACTTGAACAAAGTAAAAATTCATTTTTCAAAATTGACTAATAAAAGCTTACACAGTTATTCTTTCCATGCAATCATATAAAATACTACATTTCTGTTTCCCGTTAGGCTATACTGGATATTTACAAGTTTTGTTTTTTTTTTATCATACAGTAAATCTGTACAAGGTCAATCCACTTTGACACATCTTCAAAAAAAAAAAAAAACAACAAAGTCAGTCGTTACCATGGGGATAAGGTGTTCTCTGGATTTTTGCAGGGTTTCCAATGGGGCGGGAGGAGTTTTCCCGCACAGCGCCACCTTTGGTGGATTTCGATTCGTCCTGTTGCCATGGTGACGATCCTCAGTGAGTTCCTTGTGGACTCTTTCCTATGATTCGGTTCCTTCAGCTGGAGGAAGGGAGGGCAACGATCTTGGGGAAAAAGGAAGTTTGTGGCAGCCATACGACCAAAAACAAATGTATGCAGCAATCCCTTAGGAGTTTCAGGTCCCCAGGTTTTCTAATTTAATACAGTTTCCTCCAGTTTTTATTGTGGCTGGCTGCTGACAGTGTCAGTCCTATGCGATGATGGAGCTTTCTGCTGTTTCTGGGGCTGTGGTTTCAGCTGCTGCTGGTGCCTCTGGTGGTGAGATTGTTGCTGCTGCTGCTGTTGTTGCTGCTGCTGTTGCCTTTGCTGCTGCTGCTGCTGCTGCTGCTGCTGCTGCTGCTGCTGCTGTTGTTGTTGTTGCTGTTGTTGTTGCTGCTGCTGTTGTTGTTGGTGTGTTGCCTGGGTGAATGTGCCCTGTTGTTGTAGTGGAAAAGCTGCCTGCAGTATCAGCTGGGTAGACTGGTTACTATGAAGAAGACGAGTGCCCTGACAGAAGAGCAGTGCAAGAAAGTTGGAAAATGAAAATGTTAATACTCTTCATCATTTAAATTCAATGAATCTCTCTTTATCTTCTCATGCAAATCAACAAAATACTTAAAGTAATTTCTGTTTACAGAATCTATATATTTTTAATTTTCTCATTAAAACATTTTTCAAAATATAACATATATAATAAAATGATAGCTTGTCTTAAAAATATTTATCTAAATCAATATTTGTTGCCCTCTACTGTTACCTGTAGAAATTGTTGTTGTTGCTGTTGCCCCTGCTGGCCGCTCTGTGCCACTACAGCTGTCTGGTTTTGGCCGTCGGGCTGACCTTGAGGCGGTTGGGCTGGTTGCAGAGTCAGGGTCTGGGTCTGCCCTCCCTGCTAAAGTGACAAAGAAGTTAACACAGGATCACAGGGGGATATAGACAAAAAAAGGGAGGAAAAAGAAATAAAGTTTTCTTTAGAATATTGAAGACCATTTACTGTTTTAGAGAGACTGCTCTCATTAAGTTTCTTCAACTACTCATTATATTCTCTCTCTGTGTGGATTCTCCAACTTTTCAAGATATTTCTGGACTGGAACGAAAAATTAAAAGGCCTGGAGTGAACTTTTTTTTTTGACAAATAATCTGCTAGCCTTTGGTCTTGTTTGGTCTTCGAGTAATTTCTAGGTTTCAAAGATTTGACAAAAGGTTAAGGAACAAACAGAAAAATATATCTTTAAAACTTCTATCAAACACCCCCACCCAGGGCCTCACACTCCAACCATAATCTGTCGGCACTGTGCAGGTGGACGATAATGTACCTCACACACACGTCATGCCCATTACTGATCTATGCCATAACTGTTTCTTTGATTTCTCTATGAGCCATAAGGCTTTGTTCTTACCTGTTGCCCACCAAAGGGGTTGTATGCAGTGACCACCTGTCCCATGAACATGGAGGTTGGCACCATGACTGCCCCACATGCCATGGGAGCTGTCACGAGCTTGGTCACCAGCTGCTGCCCTGCTGGGAACCTGGAGAGAGTGAAATGGAGAAAAATGGGGAAGATGAAAAAAACAAATTACAAAATAAATACATTAGAGTGACCATATATCATACTGTCTGTCAACTACTAAAAATCTACTTAAAACAGCTTGGTTTCAGACAGGAATTCTGGTTACTAAGGAGCATACTCTGAGTATAAGGTTTGATTTTTGCCTTCTTACCGGATCTGTCGGTCTTGTGTAAAGGTGGCCACGGTTGTGCCTTGCGGCGTGTTGTTCTGTGGCAAGCTGGTGCTGATCTGCAGTACATTGGGCTGCCCTGGCTGAGAAATCATCATGGTGTTGTACAGTGGAGCAGATACAGAGCCCTGGGTCTGGGGCTGAGCCTGGGCAGGTTGCTGGGGCTGACGCTGAGGCTGGAGATGGGCAAAGTGCGGTAAGATTTTCTTTAAAACAGTAGACTGACAGGGGACCTTTTTTGTGAATTACTGCCATTTTCTCCAGTTTCATGCCATATTGGTACCTGCGCAATTTGAAGATACTGTAGCTTCAAATACAATAAACAGATGATAAAACCATTAGTATACAGAGATTAATATTAAATATAGGTTGGACCTCCATCATTTTCAACACATTGTTTTTATCTTAAGTAGCAAAATGTCTAAATTAAAAGGTCATGGGCTGGGAAAAGTTCTATTGAAGCCAGTCCAAGACTTGGAAAATGATAGATATAGTGAGGTGCTACACTGTTTGCCTTACTGTAAGTTTTCCTTTGTAGCAATAGAGGCTCTGTCTTTAACCATGTTAGATATGCCTATGTAACATGGCTATGTTAAGTACTTTACAGTACTTAACTGATCCTGTGAGTATTCTGCAAAATCTCTCACATGATTTAACACACAGCCTTCCATGTGGCTCTTCTTGTCATCTGAACGAGATGTAAATATTACAGCTCTAATGAACACCGTACGTCTGTCTGTGTTTGTCTGTCTGTCCTTTGAAAAATTCTTGACATAAATGTGACCAATTGTATAAGTTCCTGTTACTGCTCTCAGATGACCTTGAACCATTCAACCGTTCCTTTTATAAGTTGCAGACATAGCCAATTTATATGAGGTTTTAAGAAAATCATAAATGGTCTTTACTCAAAAGCTATCATAATCAGAAAAAATGTATAATGCATATTTTGGTCTGATCAAAATTTACACAAAGGAAAGGAGCATTTACATAGGTGGTGGTGGTGTGTGTGTGTGTGTGTGTGTGTGTGTGTGTGTGTGTGTGTGTGTGTACACGTGTGTCCCACCTGTGTGAGGGGATTGGTCTGCTGCTGTAGGCTCTGCTGGGGGGGAGGTGCCTGCTGCTGAATGGTGAGCTGCTGTGTTCCCGAATGGACGGTGTTAATTGTTGTTTGCTGGACCTGACTGGTTAAAGCATTTGTTTGTTGGACCGGTCCCACCTGGGGGAGCTGTACGTTCATTGCCCCTCCCTGCTGCTGCAGTAACATCTGTTGCATTGAAAGACCACAAGTTAAACCAAAGTGGTATTCATGTAGACTGCATGCAGCTATTTTTGTACATTCATTTAACCCATCTCAATATGTGTTTACTGTCATAAAAGGAAAATTTAAAAAGAGAAAACCTCTCTACAGGCTACACATGCAGGTAGTGAATCTCTGTTAGAACAGTTTCCTTTGAACAGAACAAAAAAATTACATAATACTTGATATTAGTCCTGATCTAGGTCAGGCACAACACAACAGGAAAAAACAAAGCACTATACACGGAGCAATCTTTTAACAGAAAGAGAGTTGCCAGCTTTGTTCAAGTAATTCTTCACATTTGGAAAACATAGGGAGAAAACCTAAATGCCATTCCTAAGATCGTGATTGTTTTTTTAACAGTAGGAATGCAATTTTATAGCAAAAGAAAACTATAGAGTTACCTCAGTTTACTGAACAGGTGAATATTATGTGCCACATAAGTGCTGGTTATGTGCAGTTACATTTATACATACATATTGTTTTATAAAATTTAAGCCTCAAATTATCAAATGACAATTAACTGTCTTTCTTCTGCCCTACCCTAACTAAGTGAAACAGAAGAGGAAAGAGACGATGAGGGATTAGGGGAGGAGAGAAATACAAAATGAAGGCAATGATTCCAAATGGTAAGAAAATTGTGCAAGAGATTTTAAATGTCACATTTGAGACAGTGAACTAAATTAAATTAAATAAATTCATTACTAAAATATGTAAAGTCTGGAAATCTCCCTACTCCTACTCCATAACACTCCACCAGGCCCTTCACCTAAAGTCAGCCACAGCCATGTCTTCCAGCAGCTAACGCTAGCTTGAGCCTTGGCACCAGAGGAGTAGTAGAACCAGTGTGTCTTCATGTAATGGTTTACAGCCGTGAGTTCCCACCCTTGACATCAGCCTGCTCTGATTGGTTAATGCTGAAAGCACCTCTCCACATAAAGATTTTGTAATGCATGCTATAAACAAGTTATGAACAAATGTTGTGGAACAAATTTCAACTAAAATAAAACCAGAAAAAAGGTAAAATAGTTTATATTTAATAAATCTGTAATAAGCAAACTAGACCTAAAATAAATGCTTATTTGTATCAAAGGCTACATTTTACATTGTAAAAATGCTGCTGCTTTTATAGTTATCATGTACGTTTCTATATCTGACCTGTATGCCCTGTCCCTGGACTCTTTGCAGTTGCTCTTGGATGTGTCTGAGTTCCTCCTGCTGCCTCTGGATGTTGGCTTGGATCATTCTAGTCCTCTGCTCCAGCTGATCCTTTAGGTGTTGCATAGCATTCACCTGTGCCGAGAACTCCATGACTGGCTGTGGGTGAACAGAAAAAGAACAGGTCACCTTTTTTAGAGGTTTTAACTATGTGTATGTGCAGTTAGCAGTAAGTGATGTTCATTATGAAAACACTTGTACACGAGCGTAACAAACTCCACAGTAGCGCTACAGCTCATGATGATTTTTATTATTGATTCGTCTATTGGCCATTCATCTATTTATCATTTGGTCTATAAAATGGCAGAAAATAATAAAAAATGCCAATCCATATTTCCCTGAGCACAAATGGACATCTTCTTATGTCTTTTTTGCTCAACCAGTAGTTCAAAACCTAAAGTTACACACTTTACTGTCACAGTATACCAAGAGAAAATCAACAGAGTAGTTAACTTGGAAGTTAACTCCTCAATTATTTGCCAAATCATTACAGCCGTACTTGATGTCACATTTTTATGTGAGGGAAGTACCCAGATCTAGTACGATCATTCTTACTTGTACATTTGTCTGTAACTGCTGTGGTGGTTGTTGTTGTTGCTGTGGTTGTTGTTGTTGTTGTTGTTGTTGCTGTTGCTGCTGCTGCTGCTGCTGCTGCTGTTGTTGTTGTTGTTGTTGCTGTTGCTGCTGCTGCTGCTGCTGCTGTTGCTGCTGCTGAGTGATCATGCCTGGAGTCACACTCTGGCCTGTGGTCTGAGAGCTCATAGACTGCAAATACACAGATAATCAACAGTAATGAAATGTGTGAATTCCCTTGAACCCCACTACATTATCAACCAGCATTAAGCAAATTAAATTCCATCTCTATATGTGAGACTCATGGTCACAAAAATCAGCTTCTGCACATATAGAATGTTATGGTTTGCTATGTGTAATTGTTTTTGGACAACCAAGTCTCACCTGACTGCTGATGGATGAGCGACGCTGTGATGTCATCTCCATGGTGGAGGCTAGTGACTGCCGAGGAGGCGTGGCTGTGTCCATGTGTAGCTTGGAAGCTGTTGCTGCACAGAAGGAAGCACTGATGAGCAAGAGTCCTGTTCAGATCATACTACATACTTCTTACTTCAGGGTTGCAATCATCCCATTACACTGCAGAGCTGATGTGTCACCAACTGCTTTTTAGAATATATGTATGTATGTATGTATGTATGTATGTATGTATGTATGTATGTATGTATGTATGTATGTATGTATGTATGTATGTATGTATGTATGTATGTGCGTGCATGCGTGCGTGCATGCATCCTTACAAGTGCAAGTGTTGTCGGAGACATGTGAAGAGGACTTTCGGGAACTCCGCGAGGAAGTTGAGGGTGTTCGGCTGTGGTCAAATCGCTCCAGGGCCTCCTTGAGGCTGGATGTGTTCAGCTGTGACTCTGAGCCAGAGTCCTGACTCTAAACACAGACAAGCAGAGGCGAAATGCACATGATAGCTGTTCCTTTAAAAATAAAAGACGGACTGCATACAGGTGAAAATGATAGGGCTGATGGGTTGGTGATCAATGGATCACTCAGGATAAAATCCTTTAAATCTGAGAGAACCCAAGTCATCATACACTAGATGTGCTTTAGCCAGCTATCTTTCCAGTACATACTAGTTCATAGCTATTAGATCCAAAGTTTGATTCATTTGTTGTTTTCATCTTGATGCAATCACTGACCAAAGGGGAAGTCCTTTCCATCCGAGAACAACATAGATTGGTAGACAATGTAACAAGTAAGAAATGTTAATGGATAAAAAAAAAAAAAAAGTGGAAAAGACAGGCCTTTGACTTCCCCTTGCTTGAGGCAGTTTACATTAGAAAGTTTTTGGGCTTCATTTCATCAGCCTTTGCCATATCTAATAAAAATAATGGCTCCTATCGAGGCTGAAAATATTGTTTTATGTGTTTAATATATTGTCAGTAAAGAATTATGCCATGATTTTGTGTTGTTGTCTCTTACTCAGGCTTAAACAACAAATCTACATATACAAAAAAGAATTTTTAAAAAATAATAATAATAAATATATTCTTTAACACATTTTCTTGCATACATAACATACTGTAAATTTATTAAATTAACAATATGGATCATGCATTTTTGAAAACATAGGATTATATGAGTCAGGATGATTTCTAGCTTTAATTTCTCACCTTATCCACAGAGACCTCTGGATTAGCCTCCTCTATACCCAGCTCTCGGCGCTGTTCTGCCCTCACCTCTGCATAGCTGCATTTTGGACAAAAAAAAAAAAAAGGGGGAGGGCAGCCAGTTACAGGGCAAGAAAGTGGTGTGTGAGAGATGTGAAGAAAATTTAGAAGTGCTGTGTCACCAGTACATAGAATATAAAAGTGGATATGAGGAGCCTTTTATTATTACAGACTCTTCACAATTGGTCTGAAAATATCTAATGATCAGAACAAAAGAAAATCTCTGAAAAGTCCCATCAGTAATGGAGAACAGAGACCAAGGGAAGATGAGACAGTATTCAGCTGCAATACCTGACTACTGTGTGTGTGCAGACAATAAACTCAGGCCTGGAGTTCCACTGGTGATAGGTAATGTAGTAATGCGTCTGCAGCCAGATCCACTGTTGACCTTTAGTGAGGAAACGGTAGTAGCAAGACTTCCCTTTACCATACTGCATCACTGAATAGGAGAGAGACAGAGGCAGACAGGAGCAGAGATGTCAGAAACAACAAGCAGACAAAGGCTTTTCCAAAGAATTCTTTACAAAAAAGTGAATAACTATGAACCCTCACAGTGTTCGTGACACTTTGCTAGTGTCTCCAGGTCATCCACATGGTAATAGTCGTACCCTGATGTTCCCAGAACCTCGAAAGGCAGGTAGCCTATGATTGGTGGAGCTCTGAAAAGAAGAAAAGGCATCAGTATAAGTAAGACTGATACGAAAATCAGAGTGCGCAAAAAGACCTGGAGCTCAAAGTCAAAGTGACCTAGACCAATTGGTTGCTCTTAGGGTTTTGGGGAATGAATCAAAAGAGGACAAACCTGATGCCGTTTAGATGTTCATATCTCAAAGAAATTAGTTTCATGTAAATGTAATATTCAGGTAATGCTCTTACAGGGCTAGTTTATAGGACATTTTCTGTGATAGAGGTCAGAAGTGTTGCGTTCAGAATGAATCGCCAGACGCAATATCATTTAAACATTGAGATAACAAATTTTCCAACAGTTTCTCCTGAAAGACATTCATTGTCTTGCACTTGATTATTCACATGAACAGGGGACAGAAATAGTTGTGTGAAGAATGAAAAATGTGAGCCTGAGAAGTTTGAACCCTCGCTCCCTACTTACTCCTGCACAGCTTACCAATCCTGAGATGGACTGGTTCTGAATTTCAGATGATCCATTTCAGGAAGTTATAGAAATGGTCAGACATAGCCTCACTAATCCAACTATTCTACCTACCAATGAGGATTTTTGATACAGTATAGTGGCATGTGTGTTTTTGTGTGTGTACCTGTGGTCTAAGAAGAGGAACTTCCATTCTAAACTGTGTCTGGAGGTGAATTCTTCATTGGGCTCCTCCACTGTACACATCTCCTATGAATATAAAAACAAAAAAACATCAGAAAAAAGAATAGGTATATTAGATAAAAAGTCTCTGTGATTTTGAATGTAGGTGTGTATGCCTGTGGAGTGTACCTTGATAAACTGAGGTTTGGCCAGTCGGACTGTGGCTACAAAGCACACCTGGTCATCAAACGCAGGTTGTAGTGAACGTTGTAACACCCCTGCCAGACCATTCCTCGTCACGTTGGGAACTACACAAAAGAGAACAGGGAATATACACTGTGGTTCTGTGTTGCTCCATAGGTCGGGCATGGAATGACCACACTCAAGGTGAGTGTCTGCTGAGGACACTTGGAAAAATATGTGCGCTGACCAACCGATGATCAATACTGAAATGTATTTTTTTTAAGATATTGTTTTATTTACTTCTGCTTTAAATGGAATTGACGCAAAGAGTTTTGTGTCACTTTATACTGGTGGACCATTCCTTGAACATGAATAGTTGTCATGCAAAATAGCAAAGATAAAAATATTTTATTTGTGTATGTCACCTGATTTAAAAATATTTTAGCTGATATTAAATTTCTCACATGCAAAATTGTTTCAATCACCACAAACATTGTTATTTACGCAACTTACCGTTGGTGAGTGACTTGAAGTTGCCAATGAACTTAACATATTCATAGATGGGGGGTTCTTTGGGGTCAATGGCCCCTCGTAGCATATGGCAGCAAAATTCCATGTGATTCTTAGCTGGAAAAACAAGAGAAATTAAAACAAGTTATTGAAAAATAAAAAATTGTGGCATCCAGTAAAACAAAAAAAGGTCTTGTGTTTAAAATGTTTCATGGAGCAGGGATGAAATCAAGGGGAAAAAACAGTGACAATGATGCCCAGGCATCATGCAAAAACTAAGCCAGTATTTTTAGACTTTCGTGTTGATGCAAGTTGGTTCACTAAGAATTAACTTTGGCCCTTTGTGAAGCTGTTCCAGTCTGAGAAGATGGCTTAGGGCTATGATTATTTTATACCCAAGAAATAACTTCTCAATTGACAAATGATGAACAGGGCAGGATTTATACTAAACTAACAAAATAGCTACAAAGCTATGAAAACTTTTTGACAGAGATATATATAAAATGAGATAAATATAAAATGTTTTCCTATAGTCAGTAGGTTAAATGTGGGTTTTAAGTTTCTCTCATTTCCATCTTGTTTCCATCTAAATTTCCATGGATATTAAGGCACAAAAAACACAGACAATAGGCCAGAACTGTACATTATGAAGTACAGAAGTAAACATTAAATGAAATGACATTCCCATTTTAACACCAAACACACTGTACAATTATATACAATCTATACAACTGTTTGATAATGTTTAAACAAGGGCCAGTATGGTGTAAAATGGCAAGATGTTACTGACTCTTCAGGTAATCGGAGCCGAGGCTCTCTGGGTCGGTGGGGTGCGTAGACAGAGCCTTGTACACATCGGCGTGTTCCCCAACTGGCAGGAAGTTTAACAGATTCTGGTCCACCAAGTCCGCCTGAGGAACACACACATACTTGCATGAGAACACACACAAATAAGGAGAAAGGCCAAACCCGATTCAGCACACACAGGTCATTCTGATATGTTAAATCTGAACCCTCAGAAAAAAAAAAATCCTTTTTAAGCTTGTTCTACAATACAGTTGATGACTAATACATACCAGGCTAAATAAAGAACCAGTGTTACTCACCGGTAGGTGTTCTAGTAGTGAGGTGACACTCTCAGAGACGTAGAGAATGTTCCCATCAGTCATTATTGCTATAAAGAACCCATCCAGAGCCTGATAATGCAGGACAACACAAAAAGAACAAGGAGATATATTGGTCTGCAGCAGTAGAATAAGTAAAAGGTGGATGTCGTCATGAGTTTGACCACAATTTAAAATTGTAATTCAAAAGAAAAAGTAGTGAATATTGTTTGAATGATACAGCAGTTTTTTTAAATTCTGAAATTCATTGTGTGTATTTGTTGGGAGGAATTAGAGATGAACTTAAACAGCAGTAACATAACAGTGAATAAAACACCCATGTTGTCTCATAACAGGCAGGATTACAGTACAAAATGCGAGATTTCTGACCTCCAGCATGAGCTGGGTGAACTCTTCATTGCTAAGAAATGGAGGCTTCCAGTCCTGCCTGATCTCACTTGACTCCGACTGAGCTGCGATCTCTGATGAAGGAGAGAGAAAAAAAATGGAATTTTTTGCAACATAATCAAAAGGTCTTTCAGGAAAAAGTCAACAGAGGAAAACATGAGGAGCTGACAAGACATAAAAGACCAAACACAAAATAACAAAGGCCAACATCATACAAAAATGTATTGATAGGTCAAGGCTCAGACCAAAAACAAGGCAGTTAAACAGAACACTAGATAACAAGGTGCACCAGCGCAGTGGCAGTTGATAGTTAATTATCATACACAGCAATAAGAGCTAGGATAAAAGGAGTAGTAAACCATGCACGGTAATTAAATATTTCAGCATAAAGGAATCTTGGTATTCAGTTGGTGATCGGCTAAGATTATGAAGGGAGAGAAAGGATGCAGCTGGAAACTAGCTGAAAAATCTAATTCAAGACTGGCATATTTTTTTAATCATAACACATCATGTCAACAGTACACAATCAAAGGGCTAATCTTCATCTAAGAGTAATCTGCACAATACTCATGTGTCATAAAAAGTGTAATAAAAACATGTTTCCAACAGGCCCCCAGTAATGACAGTAAACGAGCACGGACAACACTGTACACAGGAGTGGATGAAAAGGCTAAATATAGGACATGAAATGTCCGCCCTGCGAGGTGCTCAACAAAAACACAGGAAGTAAGGTGAGGGTGGCAGAAAGCCCTGACCTTTGTGTTTACACAGGAAGTCGATGCTTTTCTGCAGGATGGTGGATTTGTCCATCTTCCTGGTGTTGCCCGGCAACATTGTGCCGAGTTCCTTGATGAGGACATTGAACTGGTCTCTCCGTTTCTTCTCTGACTTGTTACGGGACACACTATGACCCAAATCATAATGATAAATTAATTTCACACAGAAAAAAAACAACAACCCCGAAGATGAGGAGATTTAATCACTTTGTCATTCGACCCTGAAGATGTAAAGGTTAAAACAGTATGGGTGCTGTGTATGGCACACAATGAAGTTAGTTTGTCACAGTATATTATCAACGGGAGCTAAAAACATTCTCATACTCATCTACAACTGTCCGTCTGGTTATGGATACTTTAAATATCATGTCATATATGTAAATAGAAGGATTAGTGTATTGATATTAAGCACATACAATACTAGCCATCTAAATCTAGCTTACCGTTTCGCTTTGTCCTTTTCATCTTCTTCCATCAACCCATCAAAGATGCTACAATCATCCCTAGAAGAAGCGAAAAAAAGAGTATTTTCACACTTTTCAGAGATTTTCCAAACTCATTTTTTGCTTTCCTGTGTGTGCACATTTGTTTGCAGCTTGAAAGCACATAAGCTTTGTTAATAATAGTTAATGACAAATGTTGGCTAATGAGAGGATTCCTACATGCCAGGAGCAGGTTTATTTTTGGGTCACACACAAAAAAATAGAATGAGACAGAGAGAGAGGAGAAATGTGTTTCGTTTGCCAACAAGGTTACAAGTGCATTTTTGCAATGAGGCATGTTCTTGCCAAACTTTCAGTGAATGTAGGTCTGATATACTTTAATATGTACTGATGGAGATTATTTGGAGCTGTAATTTAATATCTTTAAATTTGATTACTTTAATGCCAAAAAAGGGAAAAAAAAAATTCTCGCAAGAATTTCTTTCTTGTGGCATGAAATCTAATAACAACAACAGCAATAATAATAATAATAATAATAATTCCATAAATATTTCCATTTGCAATAAATGATTAATACTATTATTTTTTTTTCAAACCTATATATCCACATATGTTATACATGTATATTATGTATACATTAGTAATTTATTATAAACTGACATAATTCTCTACAGCATCTGTATAATGAAAGGATTCTGCAAAAAATGACAATGTAATGGCAGTGTTAATTCTATTAACATTCTATTAATATTATTATATGTTTTAGCACTGAGGTCATAGTTATTGGTAGTGGTGTTTTACATGGGTTGCATTATATTCTGACTTGTTCTTAATAGAAACATCTCTCAATATAATTTAGCCCATTACAAAACCACTGTTAACTCAGAAAAAAATTATAAACTTTGTGATGGCAGAATTTATGGCAGAACAGTTGCTTTAAAAGATGTTAGCTTGTACAAGATGTACTTATTAAAGTGGTTACTGAGTGTATTGTATATGTTTTGTGTGTGTGTGGGGTTGTTTTGCTGCATACCCTATGCTTGATGTCATGGTGGCTGCTGATCAGGGCTGTGGCTGGAGTGAATTGCTCTTTAGGCGTGAGGTAGGCATTTGGAAGACCACCTGGAGAGATAGAAAAAAAAAAAGTACGGTATTATCTTAAGTGCCAGTTATGTATATGCCTCTTCAGTGGACTAAAAATATTAGTGAATGGTTTGGCACACAATGTACTGCAGTAAGAGCCTGAAAACAGTGTCTCTTTTCATTCTATTGAATGAATCAGACAATGACACCATAAAAAAAATTAAATCAAATCGCAGGGTTCACAGAAACTCCCACCCCAAATAGGCTGCTTTCATTTCAACACATTTGCAGTGTCGTACATGTGCACGCACAGAACAAACTCATCTTGGGAGACTGTCGAACTGATCAGGTCTTCTATGAGTCAAGGCTTTTTAATTAGGTAAACTTGAGTCAAACTCCTTGTTGACTCATGCTATAAAAATATAAGTATTCATGTATACATTTATATTCGTGTCTGTACATAGTCAAGCTCACATGGTATTTGAAGTATATGTTTCCACATAGTGTCATTCTCCAAGACTAATCACAATTACCAGCAATCCCAAATGGTTCAGATAATTGGCTTACTATAGTGGCTTCTTTTACATTTAATTAACCGACTGAATAATATTTCTAATGTCAACTTAACTGTAAAATGAATCACAACCCAGATGTCAAAAAAGACCCCATTTGTGGTCAGTAAAAAATAACATATGTCTTAACATGTGTTAGGAAATGAATGTCTAAATATAGTGTAATTGGATATACTCAATTAAAAATAATTATTTGCATGACCAACCTTTAAACTCTTTCATATACTAGGTTTATGACAACCATGTTCTGCGTGTATCTATGTAATGTGCACATATGTATAAGCGTGTGTTGTCAGTTCTCACCCCACTGCAGCTTATGCACACGCTCAGTTAACGTCTTATCTCAGGGGTCGTAGAAAGGGTTTGGGGTCAAAGCTGACTCTATGGTCAAAACTGGTGTTGAGGTCATTGAGGTAATGAGAGGGCACCAGACCACAGGAAAGACATGGTGGTCAACCAAACCTGCGGGAGATTTCAGAGCAGAAAAACTGGGGTCATGTGGGATCACTGGGTCAATTGGGGGGCAGCTTTTAACAATTTTCCATCTTTACTGCCACAGGAACAGTGGAGAAAATTCACTCTTGCAGAGTCCAGTTGCAACTGCAGCTGAAAAATTAAAAATAATTTTCATAAGCTAAAAAGTCCTATAGAAAAAAAAAATTGGTTCTATTTAAACCTGATATGAGAAAAACTCAAAAATCTCTTTGTTTGATATCTTCTGAGATATCTTTCATCCTATCCATTTTTAGCATGATAGCTTACTTTCATATCCAATTCATCAAGTTTGTATTTTATGATGAAACTGATCAGACCCCAAGAAAATAAATGCTATAACAATGTTATTGTCCCAACAGGCGACCAGCCAGTGTAGTAGATCACCTTTAATAATTTATCAACCACTGACAATTTGGCTAAATTTAACCAGTTTTAAAGACAGACATTTAGAATTTTTTTAAATTGGACCCAGTTGCAAAAAATTTCCAGTACCTACTTTGTTACCAGTACAATAATGCAAAATAGTTTACAAATACAGAAAATATAAATAACTGATGAAAAATTTTTCTGTGAATTAAGACTGTTGATATGTATATGTCCTGGAATTCCAGCGTAATGCACCACAAAGTATTTTAAGTGTGAGCATAGAAACCAAGTTTAAAAAATGAAAATAAGTGTTGATTAAATATTTTTTAACTTACTTTCTGGAATGTCTCCTTGCAGGCAAACGTGGCTATTTTAGATCCTATCCTTTGTGGCAGTGACAAAATCTCCACATGTAAGACACACCTCACCTGCAAAAAAAACAAACCCTGGCTGAGTAACAAACATGCCAATCAAGCCTGTGTTCACTGTTTACTGTGCATACAAATTCTAGAGGCCAACACATTATGAAAATATGTTAGTTACTACAAGTTCAAAACAGGAAACTAGGACTGCTACCAACTAGGAAAATATTTAATGATTTGGTTTTGCTTACCTAATAAATTTTAAGAAAATTCCCCTGACTTTTTCTGAGCCTGAGGGGCCATCTTCAGATTGATTGTTTTGTTGGAAAACAGTCCAAATATAAAAAGATATTCATACTACTGTAAGATTGCATCTGGAAATAATTATTATTTTCATTATTGGTTAATCTGTCAAGTAGATTTTCAATAGACCAATCAGTTATTTAATAAATTCAATGCCACAATATAGCAAAAAATAGCTGTCAAAATTGCTATAGTACAAGATGAGGTCAGGATGGGGTCTGACCTACCGTCCATTACCCCAAATATATTCATTTTACAATGATATAAAACACAGAAAAGCAGAAGATTCTCACAATTGGGAAGCTGGAACCAATGCATCTTTGGCTTGTTTTCTGCTGATTTATTGACTGATCAACTGTTCAACTGATCAACTGCCAAATTGTTTCTGCTATATTATTTTTAATATCTATCAATCAGCCAATTATTTTCTCAATCAATAATTAGACTTTCCTGAAGACTTTAGACTTTCCTTAGACTATCCTGAAAAATGTCCATCACAGTTTCCCAGAGGACAAGGTGAGGTCTTCAAAATGTTGTGGAAAGTACAACCAACATTAAAAAAATTAAATATTTGTATTTATCTCTCGCATCAGATAAAGAAAAGAATCAAAACCTTGAAATAAGAGGCTGTGACCAAATAATTTTTGTACTTCTGCTTGAGAAGCGACGTAGATCCATTGAAAAATCATTTAAGTAGGGTTGCAACTAACCATTATTATTATTGAATAATGTGATGATTATTTTTTTTCTTTAAACAGATTGAATATAGTTAAAAATTCCTACGGCTATGTCATCAGATGACTTGTTTTGTCTGGCTTGCAGTTAGAAACCCAAAGATCATAGTCACTGATTTTTATTATCATTCAAAAAAAACCAAAAAACAAATAACAACGAACTCTCGAATTTGTGAAGCTAGAAACAAACAAACAGACAAACAAACAAACAAACAAACAAACAAACAAAGACTCAAAAGATTGTTCAATTATCAAAGTAGCTGCCAATTACATTCCTGTAGATCGGCTAACCAATTAATCCAACTGGAGAATCTGCACATTTCGGGACGCGGGGACATTTGCGGTGTCTCGGTAAACAGCCTGAAAGTTTTGTCCCCCAAACACCATGAGGACAAGAGACCAGCACCTCGATGCAACCGCGTCCGAGCGAACCCCGGTTTAAGAGGATTTTACTGTAAGATGAGAGCCGAAGGCAGGAAGGTCACGGTGGGAACCACCGAGCACTCGGGCAGCATTGATCGCCCCCGCTGGAAACCCTCAACTCACCCATCTTAATGCGAGCCACCAGCGAGGTTAATGTATTTTCTTCTAGCCGTTTTGCGGACCCCGGTGTGGCCCCGGGTCCCTTTTTCAGAGGAGGCTCCGGCCTGACCTACAGTCGTGTATTCCTAATGGCCAATAAGTGACTGAGGCTGAGCTTCTTCGCTGGGCGACTCTGCTCACTGTACAAGCGCTGCCAATAAACACACACTGCTATTAACAATATGGCCCCGCGGAGACCGTGTAAACGCAGTTCAACGAAGCGAGCACAAACTATCGCATACGTACAGTAACGTTTTTAATATACCTTTTGTTTTTTTAGTGCCACAGGTGTTCGTTATACAACCGAAAGGCAGCAACCCATATAGCTAGCTAGCAGGCTAACTAAGCTCGCTACCGAAAACTGCCCATTTAACTCCAGAGATTTAATGCTCTTACTGACCCCGTTTCCTCCCGCTACACTCGCGAAAAAACCCCCACGGGCGACACGGTCGTGACAGCCGAAGCGTTTCACGTCCGTAAAATAAACAAGAGTCGGTGGGAGGAAGAGGGAGGGAAAGGAATATTTTTAAGTCTCTATCCAAAGCGAGCTGGCGCCGAGCCTCGAGCTGTCACGCAAGCGACTGACATTGGGGAAAAAAAAAATAAATAAAAAATAAATAAAATAAATAATAAATCAGTGAAAACGTTACCGTCGGTCCTCGGACGCCGCGAGAAACGAGCGGCAGCCTAAAGACCCGAGCGACGCGCGATCCCCTCGAAATCCGACCGAAGAGCGGACGTCGGCGGCGTGGAAGCGTCCGGAGCCAGCGACGGTGGAGACATTTTCGCGGCAGATGTATGTACACACACACACACACGTATACACACACACACACACACACGTATACAAACACACACTCTCTCACGAACACGCAAAAAAAAAAAAACCCACGTACACACCGACGGGGCCCTGCGCGCACACGCTCGCCCACTCGTACACATAGACACAGGCGGCTCCTGAATGTGGGTCACTGGGCCTTGCTCTCCCTCGAGCGTGCGGAAACGGCCCCGGAGCCTCCTCTGCGGTCCGCTTCCGCACGCTAAAAACACACGCTCGCTCACGCTCGCTCACGCACACTCACGCAAGCGACCACGGCGGCGTCGATGTTTCACAATCGGCGGTTGTTTTTGTTTTGTTTTTTTTGTTTTTTTGGGGGGTGGTGGTGGTCGGGGGGGGGTTATTATTATTTATTTTTATTTTTTTTTGCATCGGATCCTTACCTTCGCGAACGGTCGCCAGCAGCCTCCGTGTTTTGCTCACTTGAACGTTGCATCGAGGCGGTGGGGGCCGGGAGGGAGAAAAACAGGAGGCCCCGCTTCGCAGCGCGACGCACGGGGCATGCGCAGTGGAGACCCGCCGAGTACAGTAGCTGCGGGAGACGGAGAGAGGAGCTTCGGAGGGGAAATGACTCCGCGTCATATTATTTATTTTGTTTTCTGTTTTTGTTTGTTTGTTTCTTTTCCGATCACTTAGTTGTTGTTTTTTTTTTTTTTTATTTGATGTTATAGAAAATAAGATAGCGTTTCTGCTCCCCCGCATACAAATGATTATTTTTAAAAAAAGCAAGAATACCCAGGATAGTATCCACCAAAATAAAAAATATTATTCGGTTCGTTCGTGTTTTATGAAAAAGCACCCGAGTCACGCTTCGATATGTTAAATGCCGCCGTTTTGTTTTTTTTTTTCCAAAAAATTCACGATTTTCTATCAAGGTGTTTACAATCGCCGGATTGTTTGAAGGGAAGCGGGTTACGCTAGGTTGCGGTGAACGGACCGTGAATGTGACATTGGACGGTGGCCAGGAGGGTGCAGAGCAGGGTAGGGATGGCCCAGCCTTATGGCACAGGGGTTTCCCCTTTTATCGACGTCCAATCACAAGCTCTGCACACCGTGACGTTGTACCTATACTTTGTCGAGGTTCCCCTAAATTCCGATTATAGTGCGATTTGGAATTAGACACCCGTTTTGTTTTGTTTTGTTTTGTTTTTTTCCCACGAGGTATAATACGGAATTTACGTGTTAATCTCGTCGGTCCCAAACCGCCATGTCATTTGCAGTGCCGCGCCTTTCACAAGATAAATCGGAAACGATGCATAAATGTAAATATAGCCCATAATAACTTAAAAAAAAAGTTTTTAGATGTAAATACAAGATTCATAAACAGAGTAGCATCTGAGGAAAGAGAAGACATTGGAGTCCGGCCATGTAAGGGCTGCAGATAACTTATTTAACGGTTGAAGTGATAACTATTAATACTGTTCAGTGTCTTTATGGATGAAATGGAATGAAATGGTAACTGTAGTAATAATAATAATTAAAGCAGTTGGTGTTGATCCGGTTCATTGGGCAGTAGGTGGACTGCAACCATGGATCCAGACTCTGCAGCATCAGAGGAAGAAAAACCTGCAGAAAGCGACAGGAGGAGAGAGACTAGAAAGCACAAAACTGCAGGAGAGAGGGAGGAACAGTTAGTAACGAGCCTTTTTCAAGTATTAATGCACATAGGGAGAGAGGAGGAGGCGGAGGAGAGGGGAGCTTGATGCATCATGGGAAGTCTCCCATCAGTCTAGGCCTATAGCAGCATAGCGAGGGGATGGCTCAAGCTAATGCTGAGCCAGTTCTAACCATAAGCTATATCAAAGAGGAAGGAGTTAAGCCAACTCTTAAACGTGGAGAGGGTGTCTGCCTCCTGGACCCAAACTGGAAGATGGTTCCACGTAGGTGCTCAGCCTGATAACTGAAGGCTCTGCCTCCAGTTCTACTTGTGGAGACTCTAGGAACCACAAGTAGGCCTGCATTTTGGGAACAAAGTGTTCTACTGGGGTAATAAGGTACTATGAGCTCTTTAAGATAGGATGGTGCCTGGCCATTAAAGGCTTTGTAGGTGAGGAGGAAGATTTCTAATTGTATTCTGGATTTCACAGGAAGCCAAAGCAGAGAAGTTAACACAGGAGCTATATGATCTCTCTTTCTGGTTCTTGTCAATACTCTCGCAGCAGCATTCTGAATCAGCTGGAGACTATTTAATGTTTTATTGGGACAGCCTGAAAATAGGGAGTTGAAATAATCGAGCCTAGAATTAACAAAAGCATTTACTAGTTTTTCTGTGTCATTTTGAGAAATGATGTGCCTGAGTTTTTCAATATTATGTAGGTGCAAAAAGGCAGCCCTTGAAGTTTGTTTTATGTGGGAGTTAAAGGATGTCCTGATCGAAGACAACTCCAAGAATCCTAGCGGTGGTGCTAGAGGCCTGAGCGATGCCATCTAGAGTAAGTATGTCATAAGATGATGTGTTCATGAGGTGTTGCAGGCCAAGCACAATAACTTCAGTTTTATCTGAGTTCAATAGTAGGAAGTTCCTGGTCATCCAGATCTTTATTTCCCTGGGACAGGCTTGAAATTATTCAAATCATTCAAGATTTAAAAGATGCTGTTTGTAGAAAATCACTTAGAGCTGTTCACTCTTAAATAATCATTTTAGAATTAAAAAAAAAAAAAACAGTAACAGTTGCAAGTAA
This sequence comes from Istiophorus platypterus, assembly GCA_016859345.1. Classification (NCBI taxonomy): domain Eukaryota; kingdom Metazoa; phylum Chordata; class Actinopteri; order Istiophoriformes; family Istiophoridae; genus Istiophorus; species Istiophorus platypterus. Next base: position 15,190,299 of record CM029114.1, on the reverse strand, counting down.
GGACTTGCATCAGACCTGTTAAAGGAAGGCTTATTTTGTTCAGCAAAGTCTGTGCACATTTCAAAGCAGAGTTCTATGGCCCTTGTGCTTGTTTAAATAGATGTTAGCATAAAATACTTACAACATGTGACCTCACCTTCATCATCCTCTGTCAATTTACCCCCCTTCACTGGGCACAGATGCTCCCAGAAAAGTATACCGATATGACAGGCAGGTATCTGGGTGGATAATATTAAAGACTCGCTGTATTGTCGGGAGCTGCGGAACATAAACAGGCAGGGTGATCTCTTAAGTGACACAGAAATTAAAGAGGTCATCATCAATTAAGACTCAAAAATACCATTTTACCACAAAATATGCAAAGAACATTGCACATCCATAAGCTACTGTATATATTTAATGAAAACAATGTTCCTATTTTCACACTGGCACGCTTGTAATTCTGGCCTTATGCTTGTTGTACATTAAACAAGTGTTTTCACGGGCCCTCTTCTAGTTTACTTAGTAGTGCCAGCCTCATTAATTCTTTCCCCCTGCTTGGACTTGTTATACCACTGACGGCACCTTCTCAGAATTTCTCCCTGCCTCATTTTCCTTTTTTCAGTGTCCTTCATCACTGTGTACTCAATGTGCCACCTTGCTTTCCCTTTCGTCCCTGTCATCATTTTCTCTTCTTGTTTGTTTGGAGTAGTCTTTATCTGCCTCTTAAGGACCCCCCCCCCTCTTTTTCTTATCAATGATTTTCTCTCGTTCCTCATCTTTGCTTCCCCATCCCACCTTCCTGCATTACCTGTATTATAGAGTCCTTAATTCCTTCCTACAGTCTCATCTTTTGTCACCTATATTTTTCCTGTCTTGTTTTTCTTCGTGTCTCTTCTCTTCTCCTGTTTTTTTTTTTTTTGATAATAATTGTCCCTCTGCAGGCGACTAATACTTCTTAACAGCCTTATTTCTATTCTACTTCTCACTTTAATCTCTTCCTCAGCATCAGCTTTTCTTTCCTTTGGTCCCTGCTTTTTTATCCAGCTTCCAGAGTTATGCAGATCTACTCATCCTTGCTTCCTGCTCTCCTGACTTTACTCTGAGATTACATACACCACCTCTTTGTCGTCTTTAATAATGCCTCCCTCTCTTTTCAAGTCCCTCCCATATTGTTTTATAACTGTATTATATTTGCTATAATTTTATTTTCTATTGATGTTCATAGCTACTCACCTTGATATTTTCAGAAACTTCCATGTCAGGGATGATGCAAACCTTGATTCAGTGTTTCCATTGAATATGAATGTGAGAAACTATTGTGTTCTTTATTCTTGTGCATTCCATCTTACTTTGAAAAAACTACTCTCTTGTGGAATTCTGTGATATCTCCATTTATTCCTGCATATAAATATCCTTTCAATATACATGACAGACATACTGGGGTTAAAGTTTATGATTAGTAAGTACAATACAATAAATATGTGTTGTTCATAAGATTCAACACTTGTATATTTCCTTCCTCCTTCCTGCCCATCAGCTCATTTTTCCATCTCAGAGGGAAAAAGCCTTTTAAGTGAACACCCACACAAAACCATGACAACAACAATAAAGCACTTTACTTTGAAACGACTCGTCTTTGTTTTCACAAATATGACAGATCCAGTGGGGCCAAACTCTTTCCTCCTGATAAATGAAATCAGTGCTCTGTTCTGGTTAATGCTGGATTAGTTTTGCTTCTGGAAAAGTCCTAACACACTGTTTTTGATCTGCCTCTCATGAACTGGAACTTAAAAAAACAGGTTTGTGTGTGATGTGATCTTTTCTCTGCTTTTCAGTGTATCTAACAGTTGTGGAGCCATGGTCACTCAAGAAGGGTAGCATCCTTTATGTGCTGGTAAAATCCATTTGAGTGCTATACCACACTTGTACCTGTTCTCAGATATTGAATTACTACAGGGTAATGGAAACCATGCAGAGTGCTTTGGGATGTCCTTTTCCCACACAACAGCCGTTTAATCACCGACAAAAACTGGGCATTGTGCCACATTATGTATCGATGTCTATATGAGAGTGAGTGGAGGAGAGACAGACAGACCACGGTGAAGAAGAAAGAGACTGTCTGTGGGTGTGTCCAGAGGGGACATATAACCAGATACAACTATGGTCAGGTGTATATCTATGCTTTGTGTCACATATATTTCAGTGCATCAAGTAAATACAAAGCCAAGAGTTTGTTCCAAATCTACAGAAAACCCTGGTCAATATTGGGCTTATCGTAATGGATCTTAATTGAATCAATAAAAGGTTAATTGATCTAAAGACTGGCCTTTTATCGCTTCCTTTCTACTAAATAGCTCATTTGCCTGTTAGTATGAAGGCAGTACTTTACTAAGGTATTAGCATAGATCATCAGACCTGACCGCTGCAGAGTGGAGTGTTTGTCCATGTGTTTGTGTGTGTCTGTGAGTGTGTCGAAGAGTAAGAGCCCATCTCACACACAACCACAAATTTTCACCCAGTCTGACCAGAGGACACGGCGCTGTCTCCTTCTTCCTCACCACTGCCAGGTTTCACCGTTGTCCAGTTTCACGATCTTCAATATCTCACTCCTTCTTTGGTTTTCTCATCTCTTGTCATGTTTTTGCGGCACTTCCCTCTGACTGTTTCGTGAGGCGTTTCCCTACCACTCAGCTGTGACTTCTCTTCTCCCCTCTCTCCAGTGATGTCGTCTCTTCTGAGGGAGGAGATGCAGAGAGTTTTATTTCGACCTGCAAAACAGAAACTGGTGGAGTTCATTGAGATTGAAGAGCCATCGCAAGGGAGACATTTTCTATGTGTCTCAGGTAAACAGCTTTCTTGTCGAAAAATTAAAGCAGTTTTTAAGGGTTAATATGTTTGACAATCCAAAACCTTTTCAGATCTTGTGTTCTTTATGTTAGAATATCTAACAATTTTTTAAACAGATTTTCTTTTGCATATATAGTACAGCATATTCATTTGGTTCTAAAGAAGCTGTAAGGAAATGTGCTGAATATATCGTTGCATTTTTTTTTATCAATGACTGTCTAAAGTCCATTCCTCTGCAGGGTTCAACTTTTACTGCAGACGAATTTCTTTGTGCTGCATTACACCTGTTTACTTTAAAAAAAGACATCGCTTTTTTTGTTTTTCTACAGTTGCAAAGAACAAAGTAGTGCAGTTATGTATAGTGCGATGTCAGATATCTGAGCAGTCCCTTAAGTCTGATTCCAAGAGGTCAAACACCATACGCTCCAACATACAAGACTGCTACAAGAGGACAGAAATCTGGTCCCTGCAAGACCTGACTCTTGTTGACGGACGGGACCCTGATGTGGTAATTAACCAGAATATGATTTTCACTTATGTAATATCTTCACATTTTTTATAGAGACGACCACTGGGTATGAATGCAGCATATTATTTGAATATAAAATTTAGTTTATTCCTAATCACTATTTTACTCCATATAATTTCAAAAGCCTTGAAACAATGAAATTCACCTCTCCCTATAATTTCATTTTCATGGTAACTTATTTAATTATTTCACATTTTACTTGCTAGTCATAAGGTTTCCTGTGTGGACCCATAAATGAATAACATCTTTCTCACATTGAGATCCTAGTTAAAAACAATATAAATAAAATGTATAAGAAATGACTGAGTTAAAACACAAATACCTATACCTATTTTATTTTGCACAACTACCTCAATAATCTGTTTTAATTATACAGAAATCTTAATTTGACAAACAAACAAAAAAAAAACAAACTCAATGTCCATATAGTTTTGCCTGGGATCAAACATACAGATTCCTCAGCATTCCATTTGCCCAGTACTTATAACAATGTCTGGTTGTGTAATTCATGCTTTTATAAACACTGTTTCTTATATAAATAAAAATAAAAATTAGTAAGTAGACTTCCACCTCCCCACAGACCATCTGCTTTCATACTGTACATCTGATTCCAGTTTTCCAGTCAAGTGATGTCAATTAAAATGGTGTCTGTGGTGTTATTTTACATGACTGGTGACTGTATCAGCTATGATTTTAAAAGGGCTAGAGAGAAAGGGGGTGTATAAGTAATGCTATCTTGTTCTGTGTGTATATATCCTCTGGCTGCAGGATGATCCCTGTTTCCTGCTACACTTTGAAAATGTGCGAACAGTGACGGCCATCAGCTGCTCGGCCAAATACGCCATTGTGCGTGCCCTGGTTGCCCTCAGCGATCTGCACTGTCAGAGGTCACTTAACCTACAGAACTTTGACTGGGCCTACATCAAGCCCACCTCCTTCTACTCAAACAGAGGAGACTGTGTTGTCTTGTCGCAGATATGCTTCTATGCATTAAATTTGGTGTGTCTGTCTATGTGTCCCGTGCCCCTGGATGCATAATGGAATGAGACAATAATTGTTTGTGTGTCAATTAAGGGTGTGTGTGTGTGTGTGTGTGTGTCTGTGTATGTAATATAGGCTTATTATTGCTCTTGGTACACTACTAGGGCTTTAATGTGAAATTATTCATCATGAAATGCCTTTTGTCTAAATATTCTGCTGAGTTTAATTTCATGGCAAATGCAAGTTTCAAGCAATTTTGTATTTATTAACTGCATATTCTACTCTTGGGATCTTTTAATTACTTAACCCTTAAAGTATATGTACTGATGTAAAAACATGAATTTCAAATAGAGAAGAAATAAAATAATTCCAAATGCCCTGTGTTTCTCTGTCTTCAGCTGTCTTAAAACAAACCAGAATTGGCCATTATGTAATTACTTATTTAGCATATATTAGATCACTTATCCAGGGGCGTTTTTGAGTTACCCCAGGCCTTCGTCCTTCTTCCTTTATCACTGTGGTGATAGCTAATGCCTTAAATCAGCACCATATCTATACCACACAAGTTACATTTTTTTCTCTTTGTTTTTTTCTGGAATTTTTGGAGTTTAGCAACTCAGGGGGAAATTTTACATTCCGTAATTATAAAAATGAACATAATATTTTATAGATTGATTCCAGTGCATTTTAGGCCCGTTACTAATTAATTTAGGGCTAAATATAAATGAGCGAATGAATAAATAAAATATGAAAAAGTAATCAATTTTTAAAAAATCTGCCATGGAGCCAACATTAAATATATTAAGTATACTGTATGCTACATGCTATTATCACTAAAATATATGTATCATTTTTTTTTGTATTCAAAATTCTTAATTTGCAAAGTTGCTGGTAATTATACCTGTCAAAAATGTAGAGGAGTAAAAAGTACAATATTTCCCTATAAAATGTAATGGAGTATAGGTGTCATAAAATGCAATTACTGAGGTAAAGTACCTCGAATTTGTACTTACGTGCAGTACTTGAGTAAATGTACTCAGTTACATTACACCACTGAGCCTTGCTTTCATTCTACTTTTCTGTTTCCCCTGTGATTTAGATTTCTACCTACAGGTGGCGCCAAAGGACCGGTACGGGCGGCGAAGTCGGGAGCATTTAGTAGCCTTAAAATTTGCCTGGCAAAAATAAAAAAGCTTACATACAAATACATACAAAACGGCGTTCTTCACGGTTTATCTTTAAAATTCAAACCGATGATATGTACCGATATATTGGTATGTTGGTTGTATGCAAACATCGGGTTTAAATACATTAATTTTTTTCGTCTTTTGTCCGGCGCGGGGGGGGCGGACCAGCGACTTCTCGCCTGCCGCCAAAATTCAAGTTAGAAGAGAGAAGAGCGGAGCTTCCTGCTGTCGGTTGTCAACACCGGGCCGTGGAGCTAGTGTTTCAGCTTTTAACTGACCGGTTTTGCCTCCCAGACGCCACATCTTTTAACCTCCGGAGAGACAAAAGATGCACATCAAGTCTGTTATTATCGAAGGGTTCAAATCCTACGCACAGAGGACGGAGATCAATGGCTTTGACCCGCTGTTCAACGCCATCACGGGACTGAATGGAAGCGGCAAGTCCAATATTTTGGACTCGATATGTTTTCTTTTAGGCATTTCCAATCTCTCCCATGTAAGTGTGCTCTCTGGGATAAACTTGCTTTAAGCTAAAAACATACATAGTAGTTGACCTGAAGTTGTTATTATTATTTAATAATATTAGAAGAGATTTGTGTTACGGCAAAAGCAAGTTAACTCCCGTGTATATTGCAGACCACCTAGCAAGATAACGTAAGAGCTGAGCAAGCTAATGTCACATCATGCTTAATTATTTCACACAACAAAAATCGTTACCATATATGCATTTGTTTCATTTTCACTCGACAGGTACGAGCCTCCAACCTCCAGGATCTGGTGTACAAAAACGGACAGGGTGGCATCACCAAGGCCACTGTGTCCATCACCTTCGACAACTCCAACAAAAGCCAGAGCCCCCTCGGGTTTGAAACTCACGATGAGATCACTGTCACCAGACAGGTTGGCAAAGAAAGGAAGAAAGACACCGTCACTTTTGAAGGTTCTGTAATTGTTGTACAAAGTTAAAATATTATTCTACGCGACCATTTCTTCAAGGTGGTGATTGGTGGACGCAACAAGTACCTCATCAATGGAGTTAATGCCAACAACACCAGGGTGCAGGACCTGTTTTGCTCCGTTGGCCTCAATGTCAACAATCCACATTTTCTCATCATGCAGGTCAGTTTTTGTGCGCAGCATTTTGCACAGTCGTGATTTTAGCGCTCTGCAGTATTTTTTGATCATTTGATATTTTTTCAAATATTTCAGGGGAGGATCACCAAAGTTCTAAATATGAAGCCACCAGAGGTAAGCCTTTGCTCGTCCACCATCGCAGCCTTCAAACTTGCAAACACGCAAATTTTTCCTGCCTTTTTTCAAGTCTTCCGATGATGATGCAAGAATCTTTTCTTTCAGATTCTTGCCATGATTGAGGAGGCAGCAGGCACAAGGATGTATGAATGTAAAAAGATCAGTGCTCAGAAAACAATTGAGAAGAAGGAGGCCAAGCTGAAGGAGATTCAGACTGTACGTCAGACATCTAAACTAATTTTTGACTAATGTACCTTTGTTCATTCTGCATTAAGGAGCTGCCATAAATATGATTGCAGGAATGTTGAAAAATTTCACTATTTCCCTTTGTTTACGCTTTCAGATTTTGGATGAGGAAATTACTCCAACCATGCAGAAATTGCAAGAGGTGCCTTGAATGCAAAACCACAGTTGCACGTCAAGAACAATAAAAATTTCCATTATACGTTTAGGTTTTTTAGTCATCATTTCCCTTTTTAAACTTTTCTCCCACTGCAGGAACGATCATCATACCTGGAGTACCAAAAGCTGATGCGTGAGATCCAGCACTTGTCACGGCTGTATGTGGCCTGGCTATTTGTGTGTGCAGAGGAGACCAAGCTGAAGTCAGCAGAGAATCTGAAGGTGATGCAGGATAACATTGCCAAGATGCAAGCCAGCATGGCTGAGAATGAGAACAAAGTCCAGGAGCTTTCAGCCCAGATTCAGGAGCTGCAGAAGAAAAAGGACCAGGTACAGTGGAAGAGAGGGAAGAGATCAGATGCTTTTAAAACTTTTCCTCACATTTTTCAGTTAAGAAAATCTGCTTCTACTTGAGGGTGATTTGACGACTTATTTGTAATATTATTTTCCTCATTCCTGGATGTTGACAATTTTATTTTGTTGAAAATTTGAATCTTTGCCCTTAGATGATCATCTATGTTTAAAAGTGATTTTGGAAGAATATTAAATATTTTGTGGGTTGTTTTTTTTTTTTTTTTTAATTATTCAAGGACAGAAAGGGAATCTTGAGTAATGTTGCTTTTTCACCGATTATCTCCTCACCCATAGGAGGTGAATGGAGTATTAAAGTCCCTGGAGGAGGCTCTTGCAGATTTGCAACGTGTAGATGCCAAAACCCAAAGTGCATTTGATCTCAAAAAACAGAATCTCCAAGATGAAATTAAGAAGAGGAAGGAGCTTGAAAAGAGTATGGTGGAGGTAACAGGACCATTCTACCAAACCATCTACTTACATTAACCTAATATAACGGTCTGTAGAACTTGTGTGATCTCTTGTCAAAACAAAAAATTGACTGCAGTGCATTGACTTCTTCAAAACTGTAATTACATCCACTTTTCCTTCCAACCCCAGGACAAGAAAATGCTTACTGTAAAAGAAAAGGAGGTTTCTAAGTTGATGGAGCAGCTTCACAATGTACAGGAGGAGGGGCAGAAGGACAGTGCTGCTCTTGAGGCGGCTGAGCAGCATTTTAAGGCTGTGTCTGCAGGTCTTTCCACCAATGAAGATGGAGAGGAGGCCACACTGGCTGGACAGATGATGGCCTGCAAGAATGACATGAGCAAGGCAGATACTGAGGCCAAGCAGGTGAGGAAAAAACTTTGTAAAAATTTGCAAGAGATGTGTACTTTCAAGTGGGGTTTTTCAGATTGCCATTGTATATTCAATAGCATATTTTCAGTACAACATTGTAGGTATGCTGTTTCTCAGATTGTCCCATGTTGGGGAAATGGCTTGTTTTGTGACATTATCAGTATTGTAATTATTTTATCTCTACTTCTTGAGGAAGCTTAGGTCCTTTAATGTGTGCAGCAGGATATTGCAGATCTTTCACTGGTCTGTTGTGGCCAATGCAATATTCTTTGCTGCAGTCTGCTGAACAGCAGCATCAGAACAAGTGAGGTCAACAAACTGATCAGGACTCTGTCAAACAGTGGAGCACTTTCAGTAGGAGACTTCCTCAGTTACGCCGTGACAAGGAATGCTACAGGAATTCATGCCTGCCACCTGCCATCACTCTGTGTCAAGAGAGGGGACTGTTCTTCCACCAGAATAGTTTCTCCTTGTAAAGCACATCATGCTCAACTAGACAGCCATGGCTTGAGGAATTATATTTTCGGGATGTCTGTCCTTCTGTCCCATTCTTTTGAACCTCAGTAAACCCTGAGGGAATTTCTTCATAATTGGCAAAAGAGTTCATTTGGACTTAAGTCTTAATTTTTCTAATATTTATATTTATTTTTAATTTATGTTATTTATGTCGTTTTGTTACTGTACAGAATCTATTTATTTATTTTAACGATCTCATTGTTTTTTGTGATTCATTTTGAGTGGCTGCTGCAACAGTGCAATTTTACCAAAGGGAAATCCCTTTGGGATAAATAGTGCTCTATCCATTTATCTATCAGTGTTCATGTTGTCTCTGTCCCCTTTTCTTTCTGTCCAGGCCCAGATGACCCTGAAACATGCCCAGACTGAGCTGAAGACCAAACAGGCAGAGGTGAAAAAAATGGACAGTGGCTACAAGAAGGACCAGGACAGCTTGCAGGCTGTCAGAAGCAACAGGGAGAAACTGGAGGCTGAGCTAGCTAAACTCAACTATGAAGGTTGTGTCTGTGTGTCCGACTGTCCCTCTTTCCGTCCGTCCATCCAAACAGTCTCTTGTACTCATGGCAGTTCCCTTTCTGCCAAACACCCAGTAATAACTGTAGGGACGTGGCTGTCTGTTTGCAGATGGGAAGGAGGAAAGTCTGCTGGACAGAAGACGGCAGCTGACTAGAGAGGTCGCTCAACTTAAAGAGACCTATGAGCGGCTTGTGTCCCGCTTCCCCAACTTGCGCTTTGACTACAAGTAAGGACTTGCTGAATTAATGTACTTACCGTGTGAGTGATATGCGCACACGCATATAATACACCGTTTCATGCACACAGCTGTTTGATGTTATATTGCCTGTTTAAAACAACTTCTCATCACTTGGCTTTACAGACTGTACTTGATAGACAACTGCCTCACTCTTAGCTTTGTTAGCTTGTGTGGGACAACATCAAACTGTTAGTAGCACTTGGAGTTTGGTGACATTACATAATTCACAGGATACAGAAACTCTGCTCAACTTTAAACTGAGCAAGGGTCTAATCCACCAGAACACCTGTGTGGGAGTACAGGGCCTGGATGAGACGACATAAGATATATCTCAATATTACAATAACCAGGTCTCAGCCAATATTGAATCTTTATACCATCACAACATTTATTTATATGCATGTTATGCATTTTTTTTTGTTTGTTTGTTTTTGGTTTTTTGCTCTTTTAGGGACCCAGAGCGAGGATGGGACCATAGTAAAGTAAAAGGGCTGCTGGCTAACCTGATCAGCATCCGTGACGTCTCTTATGCAACAGCATTAGAAGTGGTGGCAGGAGGACGACTCTATAACATTGTAGTTGACACAGAGGTAAGTGTGTTAGTTGGCAGTGTGTACATTAATTTTGAACATATTCTAGCGTGACTGCGTAACCTGAGTCGTGGGGATTTTTGTCTTTGCCAGGTGACTGGTAAAAAGCTGCTGGAGAAGGGAGAACTGCAGCGGAGGTACACCATCATTCCCCTAAACAAGATCTCTGCCAGGACACTCAATGACAAAGTGGTCAACAGCGCCAAGAGACTGGTGAGAGATCTCAATACTGTCCCATTTTGGAAATGACATAAGTCATTCGGTTTAATCTTGAAACATGACACTGTCTTTGGTGACTCTCCATCTCCTTCTCACTCCCTGTTATCTCTCCTGTCCTGTCTCCCTCCGCTGCCAGGTTGGAGATGAAAACGTGCACACTGCTTTGTCACTGGTGGGTTACGAATCTGACCTGCGTAAGGCCATGGAGTATGTCTTTGGCTCCACACTTGTGTGTGACACCCTGGACAATGCCAAAAAAGTGGCTTTTGACAAGCAGGTGATGACCAAGACTGTCACTCTGGGAGGTGATATCTTCGACCCACAGGGAACTCTGAGTGGAGGTGAGAACAAGGAGGAGGCATGTACTCGAGTATGTGTCACTGAGCTGTCAATATGTAAGGTTGAGGAAACAAAAAAACTAAAGCTGTGTGTCAGAGTGATGGGAAAAATTGCAGTTGGATGTCCTTTGCACCCAATGATGCCTAGAACCACTTGCTTATTATTCCTATTTTGTACTAGTTTTGAACCCTTGGCAGGCAAGTCGTGGTTAAATGAAATCAATTTCCACACAAGTACTCAAAAAGCATCTCCTCAGTTCCAGTTAATGCACTTGATAATAAAGAGTACATTTCTTTTCCTGCTTTTTTCTCTTCCAGGAGCTCGCTCCCAGTCAGCATCAGTTCTGTCCAGTCTGCAGGAGCTGAAGGAGGTTCAGGACAACTTGAACAAAAAGGAAGCCCAACTTAAAGATACTGAGCGACAACTGGCCAGCCTTAAGGGAACAGCTGAAAAGTACAAAGACGCAAACACACATACAACATGCCTACACGATTTTAATTTGTTTAGATTAGTACTGGACTGATATATTGACCAGGCGGGTATTTTGGCTGATATTAGCTTACAGCAGGTATATAGGTATTGCTGTATATGTTGGTCAATAAATGAAGTAAAGAAATGCCTGACCAGATCTAAGGTCACTGTTTCACCATATCATAGTTTGCCTACCACAGAGCACTGACAAATTTATTTTTACACTTCAGAATCTCCGCCTCACTATTTATCATGGTCAGATTTCAAAATGAATCTGTGGGACCCATATCAAGATTATTTGTTATGTGTTAAGGTTAAAAATTTTACAAACAGCAAGTATATTATCAGATTTTTAAAAACTCTGATGCACATTTGCAATAAGACATTTTTAAATCATGTTGCTTGAGTTGCACTTGCACTTAATTTTACCAGGAAATTTTATTTTACCAAATGTATTCCACTGTCATCAACAGCTCTGTGCCCAACAATTTGCTTTCAGATCTTTACCAACATATTTTTTTCCACCTGACCCCTACATTTTCCTTTTTGCTTCACCACATTTGCTCAATCCAGGTACCGTCAGCTGAAGCAGCAGCATGAACTGAAGGTTGAGGAGGAACAAATTCTACAGGCCAAGCTGCAGCAGAGCTCTTTCCACCAGCAGCAGGAGGAGCTAGAGAGGCTGCGCAAGGCCATTGGTCAGAATGAAAAGAGACTCACACAGACACTTTTAAAACCACATTTAAGCAGTCCACACATACTGTGTACAAGCCATCATTTGATAAGTAACTCCATCTAGGCCATGTACACAACACAAAAAAGTTAGTGCAGCACACCTCCTCTACTTTTTTTTTTTTTTTAACTAACTTAACTGTGATGTGTTTGCCTAATCCAGAGGAGAGTGAGGAGACACTGCGCAACACCAAGGAGGTGCAGAAGCGGGCTGAAGAAAAGTACAAGGTGTTGGAGAACAAGATGAAGAATGCTGAGGCAGAGAGGGAGAAAGAGCTAAAAACTGCCCAAGAGAAACTCAATGCAGCCAAGAGCAAAGCAGACGCCTTCAATAAGAAGCTGAAGCAGAAGCAGCAGGTACACTTAGCGGAAACACAATTGTACACAATCATCTCTGTGTAGCACTTAAACATTTGTTTTCCATTATATTGTATTGCAACTAATGAACTTATTAAATTTAATTGTTGGATTGATTCTTGCATGCAGGAGTCCGATGCCGTGGCCCTGGAGCTGGAGGAGCTACGGAGGGAACAGGCTGGTTATGAGCAGCAGATTCAGGCTGTAGATGAAGCCATGAAGGCCATCCAGGAGCAGATAGACAGCATGGCTTGTACTGTATCCCAGAACAAGGTATCCGTGTCATTTTGAAGGTGTTTATATAGTATTCTATCATGGCCACACTGAAAGTTGGCACTTGTCAGTTTCCATCTGTCCTCAGTGGTTCAAGCACATTTTAAAGTTACATGTTTAGTGAATTGATAAGTCTAGGAATGACTCAGTTGAAAACTATTCTCATTTACCTTTCTTCTTGCATCATCCCTCATTTTCTCTCTTTCTGGGGTGTAGGAGGCTGTGCGTAAAGCCCAAGAGGAGCTGGCCAAACAGAAGGAGGTGATCATGGCTCAGGACAAAGACCTCAAGGTGAATTAAAATTTTGCCTTCAATGCTTTGGTTTTTAACCCCCTCTTGAGAAGCGGCTCAGTAGTAGGTTTCATGCAGGGGCCTGGTCTTTGAAGACTCAAAAAGATGCAATAAAACATAGAACAAATGTAATTCAGCTGGAAATTTCTCAACATATAGGTTTGCACTGCAATTGCAAATGTTTGAGTTTCCTATTGTAAGAAGAGATTCCACTTTTAGTTGTCTAGCGCTAAATTATTTCACCACTTAGAATAAAATGCTGTTTGATTATTTACCTAATTTGTTATTTTTATCACCCTGAATAATCCAGGCAAAGACCACTGAGGCCAATAAGATAAGGGAGCAGAACAACGAGGTCCAGCTGAAGATAAAGGAGCTGGAGCACAACATCAGTAAGCACCGAAAAGACAGCCAGGATGCCGCTGACAAGGTATACACAAACATTCATCTTCCCCTACACCACCCGCTCCAATAGTATACAGTATTTTCATGATTTATTAGGGTCATGAAAGGTTCAGCGTATTTACTATGATGCAGGTCGTCTAAACATTCTTGCTCCCCCTTGCCTCTCTTTCCTCTGCCAGGTGTCTCGGATGCTGGAGGAACATGACTGGATCCATTCAGAGCGCCACGTCTTTGGCCAGCCAAACACCTCCTATGACTTCAAGACTAACAACCCCCGTGAGGCCGGCCAACGGCTGAAGAAGCTGGAGGAAACCACCTCAAAGCTGGAGAGGAATGTCAACAAGAGGGCCATGAACATGCTCAACGAGGCAGAGGAGAGGGTGAGGGCAAACAGACTGTGAGAGATTGTGGTATAAACGAATACAAATATGTCAATTACAGCCTTACATATTTGTGTTGTCCTGCAGTACAATGACCTGATGAAGAAGAAGAGGATTGTGGAGAACGACAAAGCAAAAATTTTACAGACCATTGAGGAGCTGGACCAGAAGAAGAATGAAGCTCTTAACGTGGCATGGCAGAAGGTCTGCTCTCTTAGCACTTCCTTTTTTTTTTCCCACCATTTGCATATGTCATTTGTTGCTATTGATACAGCGACAAATGCTAAATTGCATATAGCAAGATAGAGATTTTAGCCTCCTTTTTGTTATTTTAGCTCATTTAAAACGAACATTTAATAGTGCTTCAGGTGCCGTTGTCTGTAATGTTTCCCTCTTACTCTTTTTTCCTCGATCTGAAGCAAAACTATGCTAGCTGATTATTATTATTATTAACAGTGTAAATTCCATCCACATATATTTAAAAGAAGTAATTAAAACTGACTGACAAGTCAACAACAGCACAACACTGAGCACTCACCTCTACTGACATAGTCGTTGTGGTTTGTATCAGTTTAAAGCTGAAATTCTCTGTCATATCATTGGCCTGGTGGATTTGGATCTAACTGAAGGAGGAAGGTTTCTACTCTTTACAGTTGTCATGTTTTCTTCTCTCTGTAGGTAAATAAGGACTTTGGATCCATTTTCTCCACTCTGCTGCCAGGGGCCACTGCTAAGCTGGCTCCCCCCCAGGGCTGTGGTGTGTTGGAGGGCCTAGAGTTCAAGGTGGCCTTGGGCAACACCTGGAAGGAGAACCTCACTGAGCTCAGCGGTGGGCAAAGGTTAGCAAAACCACTTATGTGGTCACTGAGTGGACAGTATGATAGTGAGAGGTCTCTTTGTCAGGTTTCCATGGATTATGGGGTCAGTCACACTTATTAACCACCCACCTGGTGCCCGTGTTTTTCAGATCACTGGTGGCCTTGTCCCTCATCCTGGCCATGCTGCTGTTCAAACCTGCTCCCATCTACATCTTAGATGAGGTGGATGCTGCTCTGGATCTTTCACACACACAGAACATTGGACAGATGCTGCGCACTCATTTTAGGCACTCCCAGGTCAGTTAAAACACATAGGCACGATTATTTACCATGACTTATATAAATCTTAAGTTTAACATGTGCTTCAGGTACTTTTTAAAAATCTATATACTTTCTCTCTCCCTGTCCAGTTTGTGGTGGTGTCCCTTAAGGATGGCATGTTCACCAACGCCAATGTCCTGTTCAAGACAAAGTTCGTCGATGGCATGTCCACGGTGACACGAACTGCACTCAGCCAGAGCGATGCCAACCTTCCCCACAAAAGCCAGGACAAGGCTCGTCAAAAAGACAAGAGGAACAAGCAACTCATCAGCTAATAAATATGCAGGAGAAGCTGAACAGGAGTCACATTTAAAATTCACTCTATTATGTCTTCTAGAAACCGTATCCTGAAACATTACAAAATGTTGTGTCTGTTAATATAAATATTCATTTATACAACTGTTGCGAAGACCTTCAGGCTGATTTTCTGTTTCATGCTCATTTGTTCTTTTATGCCACGTCTTCTTTGCTCAACTCTTTTGTGTGGAGTTTTCACATTTTTGTGTATTTTAAACTTTTTAACCAACTTTCTTCTGTCTAAACTGTCTTTGGTTATACTGTCTCTGTCCTATGTTCATGATCTCGTGCTGCAAATTATCAAGTTTATATGCAGCTGCCTTGTCCATATATTTTAGTAAATAAAGCAGGTCAACACTTGTTAATGGTTTTTGTGTCTTGATTTACGACCACAGTGGAGGATTTGAAGATGTACAACTTTGCTGCCCTTTCCTGACAGTATCAGGCACATTAGGAGAGTAGGGATGCACCATATGATATCGATTCAGTTAGTATCATTAACGTGTGTGTGTATATATAACATGAATCTACAGGCAGTGTATAAATAAGATCATGTCATGTAACAGTGAAAACTCCTTGACCATTCAGATGTTTTTCCAACAATATACTAAGGTTATATAGGCATATGCAGCACTGGGGACTCAGATTGTAGAGATACAGCAATATTGGTGAAATAATTGTATGCATTAAGTGTTTTAGTGCATCTGGAAATGGTAAAAATTTTTCTCAGAAAATTTTTAGCAGTACTTACAATGACTGACAAATTGATCAGTGAAGTATATAAAGGTATTTTTTTAAAGCTATTAAATATACAAAATATATACATATACTATAATGTTGAACCACAATTGGTGGTAATTCTGAGCTGATCCTTGAAGTAACAAAATTTACAAAGAATTAGCAATGGATTAGCTTTTGCATTCCCCCAGATGCAATATACAAGGTTACTTCACTGGTACATTTGGTTTTGCTGACGTGTATGAAAGTTGTGGCCTCCTTAGCACCTGAGATCTGACATGAACCTGCTGTGTGTATTTAGAGCTGTAAATGTGTAACCATCACACTGCACTAGGACAAAAGAGAAGTCACTGGTCCAAATTACCAAGGTAGTTTTATTTCATCAGGGACAATTTCAAACAACTACAGCATCACTTTGAACTTAACAGCAGGGTTTTTACTAATTTCAAGACTTCACAAAATAGGCTTTTTTTCTTATCCTGCTCTTTCACCTTGCAAACAGGAGGAACATAATACTATTTTCAGGACATGCTCAAAGTACAAACTTTGACCACGAGCTGATTTGTCATCCTTCTGTGTTTGCAAAGGTGTACTACCTGCTCTTCTTCTGATATTTAATGAGTAGGCAAACCCACAACAGTAGTAAAACTCCCCATTTTGGGGCTATAGGTATACAGTGTCCACAAACCCAACACATTGGTTTATATAGCATTTATTATCAGTATCTTACTGTCCATTTAAATGAACCAAATAAAATGACACGTTACAATAGGAGCCTTGCCCTTCAAAACTGTCACTTAAGAGTTCAGACTCAGGGCAAGTTGTGTTATTGTATTCTCTTCAAGCTTCATCACCCAAAAACTTGAATCCGTCAGTCAGCTTGAGTGAAGCGCTCTCTTGCACAAGCCAGGTTCAAAGCCAAAAGGTAATAAGAATACTTAATGCAATGACAGAGGTTTGTAAATATCGGCGTATGAGAAGACCGCAGTAGCAAAGAGGTCAGAAAGAGGAGTGTGCTAATGTATGTTTTGTTTAACTCATAAAAGGTTAAGAGAAGCTGATGCTCTGTTTTCTTGCTGTGTACTCTGTGTTTGTATCTCTATGCATTTGACTGACTTGGTGAGCTGTGTGTGTGCGCTCAGGGTTGACTCTGGATGTGTCTACGCAGCTCCTGGGCCTTATCCCTCAGGTCGGGTCTGCTATCAGACTGCAGCGTTGACAGGGAGCGCTGAAGCTGCTCCCGGGTCTTCACAGACACACATTCCCACTGTTCACTCTCTGTTAACATCACACGTACACAAGAACATTTCATCAGTGACACTTAGAACAATAATCTCTAGTATAAACAGTCCATGTGCATACCTATGCATGTTTGTATATTACAATTAATCCTAAAAACAAATATCAAATGTGAACTAAAAGAATCAAGAAATAACAGCTTTGTATTAGAGTTCTTCAGACTTCAGATTGTCACCATAGTCTCTTTGCAAATTAGTACTAAACACAAAGTATGGGGGTGCGAATTGGAATTTCATCATTTCTTAATTTTTTTGTTCATACACCAAAGTACTGGACAAACCTTTTTAACCTGGTGTTGGTGAAGGAGGAAAAGGGAAGCAGTCAGTAAAGTTATTACCATTTATGCTCTGGGGACCACAAACGTCTGTACTGAATCTGTATAACAGCTTTCCAGAAACTGCAATCTAAACCACAAATGTCAACTTCATGGTGAGGCCAGAGGAAAAGCCGGGGGGAATCACTGGGGATAACTTTACATGAAATATTTGTTGAGTATTCAGCCTGGCCCAAAGTGATGGACTGCCTGACTGACTTTTCCGTCCAATGAGCCATGTTGCTAGTGTGGCTAATTAAAAAAATAAATACATAAAACCATCCTAAAGCAAGGACAGGAAGACGGGCTACATGATATCATTTACACTCATTCATCATATTAAAACTTCTCCTGGCAGAGAATGTTACCATAAAGTTTCCTGAAACTGTATTAATATAGTGGCCTCTCCTCTTTTAGTCGAACACTGTCATCCTGAACTGAAGAACAATAAGCTTTCAGATAGACATGCTTAGTAGCTGAAGAGTTTCACCTCCAGTTCTCTTTACAATCAGATCCACCACTGACAAGGCCTCTGTCCTCACAGATGAGTAACTTTTATTTTCTGGATGGAAAAAACAAAAAAACAAAACAAAACACAAACACACACAAGCAAATTGATGAAACTCAGATGTTACAGTTCTATACAAAATATTTTGAAATTGTGAGGCCTGTACCTAAAGGGTATGTGAGAGCAGCACATGTCTCTGTGAGGATCTGTGACAGTGCGTTGGAGTCTTCACTGCCCTTCTCTAACAGCAATAACCTACAGTAAAAACAACCTTAGTATGTTGACAAATAATCTTAACTGTAAAAATATTAGGACAACTCAACCAGTTTTAATTATTCAGTACCCTCGGGGTTAAATTTAATGAACAAATTATGAGAAAATGGTTGATTTAGAACTTTCTGTTGGTCCTTACCCCTGGAAGTATGCCTTCATGGACTGGAGAACGGCAAGCTGCACTTTCCAAGTGCTGCGCTTGAGCTTTTCACACATTAGAGTGCATACCTCCACCTGGAAACGAGCTACAGACACACACCAAAGGTCACAGGACACTAGATCGTGAGAGCCACATCTCAGGTTCCCAGTAATCCACCCACCTGTGTAGCCTATATTAATAAGTCTAACACAATAGCAGCTCAGCCCCTCAAAAGGTGACAAGTCTTAAGTCTTAAGAGATTTTGTAAGAGCAGGAGACAAATTGAAAATTTTTTTTTGTCAACATGATATATGGAAAACTCAATTCTAGGCCTATTTGATGAGTAAGAGAGGACTCTTTAATTTTCGTGATTACTATACTCCAATGGGAGTATAGAGTCAATCATCGTATATCTTAAAACGTAATAATTGAAACAGCAGGGAAAATACAACAAAAGTAGTTTAGAACATGTTTTAAAATTTAATGGATAGTATTCTGCATTAAAGGAGTCACCTGTCTCTAATGAATAAAGGCAGACAATATTATTTGGATTAGATTTTGTGCTCTACACATTGCGTTAAGATGGTCTTCCTTATTTGCACGAGGTAATAACACGAGCATTTTCAACCAGTGAAGAAAGAAAAAATAATTCTTTTATAACTTAAACTTATCTGAATGGAAAAATTACCTGATAATGCACAATATACAATTTGGCCTAGCAAGCATAGAGCTTTGAAAGTGTGGTTTTGTGTTTATTAATGTTACTACATTTTTACTAAACTTGTACAACATTTTACCCTGAGTCTGCGGGTTCCTGGGCCAGGACTTTCCAAGGGTCTCAAAAGCACAAAGCACAGCTTCAGTCTGCAACTCTTTCTCCTTCACATCTCTATCATCATCATCGTCCTCTAGAGACCTTGGGGATGCACCACCACTTTCTGGGCAGCTCTGGTGGGTATACGGAAGATAGATTGAGCAAAGTTATAAAGCTTCTTAAATGTAATACTGTTTTAAAAACTGTCTCTATTAAAAAAAAGGAAAAATCAAATGAGCAGATATGATTTTAACCTTCTTGATTAGAGGGAAAAGGATCTCTGCCATGCTGCTGAAACGATCCTCCTGGCTGCTGTGGAGCATGTCTCCAGCACAGCGCAAAGCGGCCATTTTGTACACCAGACTCTCCTTGCGGCATTCCTTCAACACAACGTCCAGCACCTCAGGAATGGTGGGCTGGCCTGCCCAAGGCTTCCGTAACTCAGCGCTAAAAGCCACAAGAGGAATGGAAGCATTCAAGAATATATAAGAATATTTTTCTTCATATAAAGCTAGCATCAAGTGAAAAGGAAAAGTTCTGCAGGAAATCTGACCTGCATTTGCACACTACTGATCCAATGGCTTTCAACAGCTCCTCCTGGAACGAAAATACAAAAACTCCTTCAAACACATTTATTCCCTCTCTTTTTTTTTACGCTCTGATCTTGTATTAGCTGTTGTTACCTTGCCTGCCCATGTGCGACCGGATAGTCCCTGCATTAAAGCTGTTAGCACCAAGCCAAGGTGTGGCGCCACCAATGAGCCTGTCTGTTCCTTGGCAACAGTTGCCATGGCAGCTGCACCCTGAGACTTCATCTTCCAAGACTGGGACTGCAGAGCTTTCTGTGTTATAGTGATGAGCTCTGTCATGTAGAGTCTAATGCCTCCAAAGCTTCCTGGAATCAAGGAAAAGTTGAAAGAACAAAGGTTATGGTATCGTATAACAAAATTCATCTAGATGTTCTGATTGGACTGTGTTTTTAATGTAATATCTATTTTGTCATTCATTACTTATGAACAAAACTAATTCTGAAAAAAATTATTTTTAATTAGTTGAACAATGGATTGAATTACCATGTGGCTCTTTAATAACGATACAACACAGTAATTTCAATTGTTGTGCCACTACTTCGTAATCATATTTTGTAGATCTTATTTCATCGATACTGTATGGATATTTCTCACCCGGAACGTTCTCCTGCCACACCTCAGCCCACAGCGTGGCATCATGGCTCTCTCCTTTCTCCTCATCCGGACCAGGCGCCTGATGCATGCCCAGGAAGGCCAGTGGCAGGGCCACTCCTGCGTGGCCCTTCAGCACATCAGGACTGTAATGGCTGATGGCATGCATGGTCAATGCACATGATGACTTATACACAGGCTCTGGGAGTTAAAGAGAGAGATTATGAAGCAGAGACCGTAGAAAAGAGAAGATTTTCAAAGTTATTGTTCAGTGCAAAAACTAGTTATATTCCGATTTTCCACATGAGGAAAAATGGTACATGATCTGCTGTCTTACCCTCTTTTTCCAAGTACCAGGTGTTGAGCTTCAATAGTAGTTTCTCCACACTGCTATCCTTTGCTGTCTGATGGAGCAAACAAGTATAAAACAATGCTTAGCGAGTCACTGAGAACAACCTATGGTGTAACTAATGTCATAAGCTCACTGATCAAACTTACCCTGACTAGGTGCCCCAGAGCAAAGGCAAATGCTTTCTGTACTACAGTGCTTCTGTCATGGATACTATTCAGCAGGGCACTCATCAGCTTACCTGAAAACACCAAAATATCATTATAATATCATTAGTTCTCTTGCAAACAGTAAACACATTACACGAACAGATTAAAAGTTGTGCTCTACCTGAATATGGGGTGAGGTCCTGGGGGCACTGTACTGTGAGTGAAACAATTACACTAGCACAGCCACCCTGTGGAGAAGAGGCAAACATTAGCAGGCTGACACACTCTGGCACACTCTCTCTTTACAAATACTCAAGTTAAAAAAAGGGGGATGGATGTAGAAGATATAGAAGGGAAGATTCAAAGAAGTAGGTAATCAGAGCATTAAGGTGTTTATTAACGACTATAGGTGTGTGTTTTACCTTGGTGCCCAAGCCTACTCCACTCTTAAGCAGCTCACAGAGCCTAGGAACCAGCTCTCCCAACACAGAAACATCAAGGTGCTGAAGACACTGAACACAAAGACAGATCCTTACAAAACATTCCTCTTTCTTCTGTACAATTTGTCAAGCTTTAAAGCAGATATATCAAAACGTTTCCCTGGACACCTAAAACCAAAAATTATTAGTTAAAAGTCAAACATTTTTTAAATACCATATTAATGGTTTCCATCATTGGGGAGGACTTGGCAGCACTTAGTCTGGCAGCATCCATGGCACTCTGTAGTGAAAAAAAAACCACAATAAATGACAATGTGGAGTCTGACCTATGATAAAACTTACAGGGTTTGGTTACCACACTTGGGTGAAGAAGGACTTGACGGCTGAGGTTACCTTCTCCTGCTCTGTGGCTCGGAGGCTGAGGTAGTTGAGGACCTGAGGCTCCAAGGTGCTGAGGGCCTCCAGCAGGGCCGGGATGAGTCGGGAAGCATGAGGCTTTAGTCTGGCACCAGCGGTCTTACTAATCTTCACCAGTGTCTGGATACTGGTAAGAAAAAACAGAGTTAAGAGAGAAGCCTTGGTGATTTTGATGAACAGGGGTTCATAACAACAGACAAATAAATGAAGAATTTATCTCCACCAGAAGAAACTGACTGCCTGTTGACAAAATTTATCTTTGTAGGGTCATATTTTGGCATACTCAAAATTCCTTAGCATCTGGTTTAATTTTGCTGTGGTTGACAAGAAGACTGGGAAAATGCAACTTTGGTTATGGGCTGAGTTTTAAACTGTTATGCTCCAAAAAACATTCAAACCCAGATTGCCATTGTCCTCAGGTCACTAAAACATTTTGCAATTTGTATTTGAAAACTGGTAAACAGCATGTGTTGCCTCGACATGAGCATATACAGAGCAACGTCACACAACAAAACCAAGACCAAGGTAGACATTACCTCAGTGAGCGGACCTCTGAGACATTGCTAACAATGCCTTTTTCCAGAAGAGTTGGCAACAGTACCGCCACAGTTCTCTGGGCTGCAGAGCCTGTAGACTCACACATACGAGTACAAACCTGGACACGACAGAGGGAGAGTGTCGAGGGACAGGCACTTGGATATCCACGTGTACACACACACAAAAAAAAATACAAACATATACACATAGGCCAGTCTTGTGACAAACATACTTACCTTGCTGAGTGTTTTAAGTGTTAGGTCTGCAGCCTTTCTTACAGATTCCTGAAATGCAAGAAAGACACAGTAAGAATCACAAAATTAAGAAAAGAAGTGATTGAAACTCCTTCTATACATGTAAGGAAATCACTGACATTTTCATCATCCCATCTGTCAATCCTATAGTGTCTTGAAATGTATCAGAACCAATGCGCAGAGTCAAATTTGCATCACTTGTGCGTGGAATATAAAAAACAAAAATGATTCTGATTTGCTGCTCACCTTGATGTCATCAAGGACTCTGAACAGTGTCTCCCACATTTCTGCAAGATGATCAATCAGGTCATCAGCTTGGCGGCCACGGATCAGGTCATTCAGGGCCAGGCAGCTGGTAGGAAAAAAAAAAAACAATCAAAATCCACATCTTTGGACTATTATATTACAGCATAGGCCTCTTGCTGAACAAGTTACGAAGTGTGAAACAGTACAAGTTCAATGGCTACATTACCATAACTACAATGGTCACAATGGTTAACATAACAAAATAAAGACCATTAAAGAGTCCTTGTTGCTCGAGATTACAAGAAAAATGTAAAATTAAAAAATAAATAAATAAAAAAAAAATGTTGTTGCATTTACTGTAGCTCCATACACAGTCAATAGTCAACAATCATTAGTCAGGCCAAAAAATCAGAGTAGAGTAGACTGTTAATAATCTCAATTTTTAGGAGTTTGATATTTAGAGTATGTGCTGCTAGTGTACCTGGACTCGCGTACTCTCCAGGTGTTACTGGTCAAGTTGGAAATGACATCCTGCAGGATCTCCTTAAGATACTTATCCACCTGGGACAGATCAGAAAAAGCAAAAATGCACATATAATCACATCTGAGGATTGCAGTTATTTACATTTAAGTTTAAATACACTTACTTATAAGTGCATTAAGTGTGTATTTTTGTTTATGTTCTCATTCTGTACTATTATCAACTCCTACCAGGGTCTTATCAGTGACCAAGGCATCCCAGATGCTGGTCATGGCCTGGCGAATGCTCAGGTTGGGGTCAAACTGGTAACGGTACAGACGAGGCACAAGCTGGGGCAAAAATGGGGCCAGCTGCTCCCCGGCCTTGGCAGCGATCATGTGAAACCCAAAAGCTGCTCCCTGAAAGGGGTTAGAGAAGAGGTCAGGTGGGAGGAGGGGGTACAAAAGCACACATGTGCTGGATGAGAAAAGGGATGATACCTTGCGGGAATTCCACATGGCGTGGTGATTGGCCAGGTTCATGAACTTGTAAACAAGATCTGGTTGGTTCAGGTCACTGGCCAATGAACAGAGCTCCTTGTATGTGGTAAGACCATGGCTGTCAGGGAACCATCAAAACAGGAGAAAAGGCTGAATTTCTGTACACTGCAAACCGAATTTCACCGCACTTTCATTAAATTTGGACCAAAAAAAAAAAGTCTACAAGCTGTGACATATGACTCACCCATCAGGTGTTTTCCCTATACCATCCCCTTGGAACACCTCTGTATCTTCTGACACAGCATGTTTCACTCTGTTTACAAAGATAAATAAGTATTTTAAATTAGCTTCACATACTGAAACTGTTCTGGAGTTATTTCTTGGTACTATAGTATCCTGTGAGTCTCTCTTGTTTTATTACTTCCCCCTTTTACTCAACTGTTCACTCACCTTTTGCCAGTCATGAGTGTTTCCACCAAGGTGGACACGAGTTCATGCTGGTCACCCTCTCCTCCCATCTCATAGACCAAGCCAAGTCCTTTAGATGCCACATCCTGACTCAACTCTAGATAAAAAGACAAAAAACAGGGATGATGAAGAATTCAGAGGGATGGACAGGAAGATGTTTTGTAATGCTGCCCAAGTACATTTGAAGAACACTGGCTGGTATAAGTAATGAGCAGATCAGTCTGAGGAGACAGTGCTGTCATCTTACCATCAGGGTCTGAGAGAACAGAGATGAATGCCACTTGAACCTCCTTCAAATGGGACTGTAGGAGTAATAGAAGAAGTTAAAAAAAGAAAGTGATTTGACATAAACATAAACACTTTGTCCAGCAATTCTGCCGAATTAGAATTTTGTCTAAGGATCCTTTTTAAATCCTTCATACCAAAAGCATGTTATGTACAAACCCCAGAGAGATTTCAGTTTTCAGTTTTGGCAATTAGCAAAACTGCAACCACAAGCTACATCTGGTAAAGAGTGGGACAGACACCCAGTTGACCTAATGATTATTTTATGGTTGGAACGTCTGGGTGGACAAATTTAACTGGTGTAATGTGCACATACTCTCAGTGGAAAAAATCTAACCAAGTTAGTTGACAAAATTTAATTTTCAAAAAAGCTCACATCCTACAACTAAAGGTAATTGATTTAAAACAGCTCTTTTTCACATATGTGATCAAGAACATAAAATCAAAACTTTTCCAAAACCATTTATTATTCACAGGGCTCTCTGAGTTGATGGGTAAACAATCAAGGCTACATTTAAGGTTGTATTTATTTTTTAACCTGACCTTTACAAAGGAAATAGGCATCTCTTGGTATAAGAAAAGGCCCTAACTCTAAATCTCACAACAAAATCAAAATTCATATGGCTTAAACTCTTCATTAATCCAGCAACAGGCTAGTACTATTTGCAGAAACAGTTAGTGTTTAAGTGATCACTCTCTTGCCTCAAAGAGTTTTACTTTTTAGTACCCATTTGTTTTAGATTCAGGAGGTAAACAGTTGTACAAAGCACCAACCATGATTTCCTTGTGTTGGCTGAGTTTCTTGACCAGGGAGAGCAGCCAGATGCAGGCTGCCTGTCGGACATGAGGGTTCTGGCTTGGTATGTACTTGGACAGGATAGATTTTAGGACCCAAGGAACCACATCATTGTTTTTACCATCTAACAGGGAAGAAAGGAAAGTGAAGATGTTGATGAAGGATGAAATGTATTATTTACTTATTAATTACTTATTTTATTTTAGACATATACATAAAATTGATTATTGGATCTAAAAGTAAGCTTGGGTAATTTTTTTTTTTTTACACACATGATATCTGATTAGTAGCAATCACCAGAGCTGCTAGACAGAGAAAATGTCAGCATGTATTTTAATGTGACAGCAACTGTCATAATGTATATGACAGACTGTGTCACAAATCTGATGAATTTATCTGATCTGATGAAAAACTGCAATACTTCCAAGGTAGTAAGCCCTAATGTTAATCTTTTAGTCACACCAAATAAAACAGCCTAAATAAGCCTATTCTGGTGTGTTTCCCATTTGCAGCAGTTTGTAACCTAGTAAAAAAGGTTTGTTGCTGTCAGAAATTCCCAATATCTCTGACTTGGAATTATAACTCAGAGGCTTATTTAAGTGTTTTTCCCACTCAGCTGTTCATAATTACAGTTTGAATAACATGACGGGAATGTAGCATTATAACACAGGTCTGTTTCACTCCAAAGTGCTCAAATCTCTATAAAAAGCTGTTTAAAGTAGAATTTAAACTCCAACTTCAATTAAAAGTACTCACTGTGTGGTGGGCTGTACTGGTCCTCAGTGCAGGTCCATGGGTCTCTGGCAGCTCCAGAGCTGGTGCCTATTGCAGCACTGGTGATAGCCTCTCCAACTGTGAACTGCAGCTCCACCTGTTTGGCCTTAAGAGGAAAATAGCCAAAAAGTGAGAAATGCTGCCATTATTGAGCTAGCTGACAGCTTCATAGGGGTTAAAGCGAAGTTGAGTGCAGACAATGCTGTCTTATTAGTGCTGGGCACTAATAGATCCTTACAACCCCCCAAAAAAAAAACCCAAAACACTTTAGCTACAAATTGACTGATTGACACATCATTGACTGACCTTAAATGCTGGGTCTTACCAACCATTTAATGTTAAAAAGATCATATCCATGCGTTTATCAATCGGAAAATGTCAAATCACAGTTAAAGAGCTCAGACTTTTTTTCTTTTGCAATCAAGTCCAATTTTGCCAAATAGGCTCCGTAATAGATCTGTCAGTTTTTACATTGTCTTGTAAGAGCCCTGTACTGCTAATGTTTATGTTACTGTCAGTCAGTAGACGTTTCTTACCTCTACAGAGTCCATGAGTCCTTGCAGCAGCTTCTTCTGGTGAGGGAAGTCTCCATCCCCAACTGGTAGGTGACCCAAAGTCTGGATCGATCGCTCCTTCATCTGGAGCAAACACATGACCAAGACAGATACAAACAACATAAGAGGCAAGTTGTAGATAATTGTGGATAATTTAATTGAAGATCTGGTGAAACATTAATACATTCTGTATGAATACATACACGGTGTGCACTGCTGATGAACTTAACACTGAACAAAATATCAAAGCAACCACCCCCTTTTGTGGAATTCTAGGATACCTTTGTGCTCTCCTTGCCAGAAGGAATGCGTGCCAGCAGGTTTTCCACAGTGGAGAGTTTGGTGAAGCCCTCACCCTCTGCAGGGATCAGCAGGGTGCCATTTCGCCCAATTTCTCCCAGAGCTGTACAGGCTGCAACTGCCAGTAGTGCACTACTGCTGTCCAAGAAAGAACCTGGACAATCATACAAACACTTGTGTGGGTGTATGCACAGATGGAAGGACATTTAAAAAAACAAAACAAAAAAACAAACGAACAAGCAAACAAAAAAACTACATTCATCTATTTTATTTACATCTCATCACAATGTTGGCAAATTTAACATCAATTTATTTTACTCTAATAGCTATTATAGTCAATAAATAAACCCTAAATTACAGGAAATGTTGCAAAAATAATTACAAACCAACTGTCTTGGTAGCCATGGCAACAAGTTCATCTTCTTCTTGGGAGGAGAAGTTCATTTGCTGCCTCATCTTGTGTGTAGAGTCACAAGAGGTGACAGCTTTCTTCCTGCTCATGTACCTTCCCACCATGTAGCCGAGAGCCAAGATGGCACCATGCTGAGTCTCAGGACTCTGGGGTTCAACAAAACCAGTAATCAGTTACAAATGATATTACATACAAACAAAGTCAAATCACTCTAAAATATACAAACTATCCAGAGATTTATGAAGACAAAGCTGCATACGTGGTTGTCTTTGGTGATTTTGACCAGGTTCTGCACGGCTGTCTGCAGCTCGTTGCCAGTCATGGTGGAAACAACTACCGCGTACAGCTGGGCTGCAAGCTCCCTCATGTCCTCTTTATTTGTGTTCATCAGACTCTGGAGAAGGAAACATCTGTTATTATAGATGAATGCACTGCCAGTTCTTGAAATGTTAATGGGGTTCATGGTTCTACATAATAGCTCAGGGGTTGGACTAATTGTTAAGCAGCAGTGAATTCTGTTTCACTAATGAATAAGTGCACAGTATATCTATCCCAAATCTAAAAAAAAACATAAATAAATAAAATACTCACTTTAATCCAGTCAATTTTATCAACAAATCTGGGAGCAAGTTTCTCTGGGCAGACAGACACCACCTCCAGTAGACAGTACATAACTGGGATTCCTGTTGAATTAATTAGGAGGTGGAATTAATTCAAAATTTGTTTAAAAACACACAGAAATACCTGTGACTTCTCAAACTGATTGATAAATGATCAGCACTTGTGATTTATCCTCTAGAAGAACAGATTCATTTCTCTCACCTCCTACAGCAGAAAGCAGCTGCTGCAACAGATCCATGTAGACATGAACAGGATTTGCCTCAGACCCCTTTGACACTGAAGGCTGAGGCTCAGAGGATAGCAGTGTATGGACATAGCGGCCGATGGCTGGGGCATCATCCTGCATGTCTGCCAGGCGTGTGGAAATGGGCGCTGCCCCAGCACTGTGGGCTAAACACATCCTCAGGTAGAGCACAATCTGGGAAAACAGGAAGTGTAGGTGGGCACTAAGGCAGGTGTCTGCAGCAGAAAAATCAACTTACATCTCCACAGCTACACACTGAATTTGCAAAGTCGGGGATTTCACTGGCTAATCACCCATTAATATTTACCTCCCCAAATGCAGAAGGGTTGAAAGGAATTGTGGAGGTTCCAACAATGTACTTAGCTGGAGTCTTTATCCTCTGAGCCGCCTGAAAGAGACACAGTCAGAAATGTATAACGTGTTATTAGTTTCAGCAAAAATGGCCACCGGTTGAAAAAGATAATTAAAACATTTCAGAAAGGCTCACCTTCTCCTGGACGTAGGCTACCATGTCAGGAAAGGAGGGCACTGGCTTTGGTCCCTCCTTCTCTGAGCTTTTGGTAGGAAAAGCTCTGAGTACCCTCTGGGCCTCACCAGCTACCTCCTCCCTCCTAAAAACACAGAAAACCAGCTCATTTTATCACCTTCACCACTCAGGTAAGTAGACCTATGACACCCCAGGTTATATCTTAACCATCTCCCACCTTTTTTGGATTGTATTGTGTCTATGATGTTATAAGTGCTTTCAAGATTAACTAAAATGCTGATTGCATATTGCTGTTGCAATTTATTTATCATAATTCAGAACATTTCTGGGTTGTGGGTCTTACGGGTCTCCAGCAGCCAGCAGCAGCAGGTATCTTGATGGCACGTGATCAGGAGCAAACACTGTGCTAGCAAACTTCATGGCCACCTGCCGAACTTGCACCTCCGGCTGTCCAGAAAGAATAGTCAGGAGTGTTTGATTTAAACTCGTCCAAATAAATATATGTTAGTTTTTTTGACACCAAATATCCATTTTGCCTGTGTAACCACACCTTTCCGATGTATGCAGCAACCAGGGCCTCCATCAGGTTAAGCAGTGCCCCCTGTAAGTTAGCAAAAGCTCCAACCATCATAGACAGCGCTTCCTGAATGGCCAGACGAACATCAGGCTCCTCCTAAAGAAATCAAAACAGAATTTTGGAAATATCAGTACCATATACTGTGCTCTCCCCTGAGAAAAGAGGCTAAGAAAAGGATTATATAATAAACTTTGATCATTGATTGATCATGGAGATTTTTCCAGAGCATTTAATGTAAGATTCTTGAGAGACTGTTCCCCTACCTTACACATGGACTCAAAAAACTGCTGTACAAGTGCAATATCCTTTGTGAACAGTTGCGGCATGCGGCTAGAAGAGAGGGTATATAAAGTATAAGTGTCCCATGGCAAGCAGGCAATATTTATGGTAAAAAAGGGAATTATTTCACTATACCATGACAGCTTTCCAACAGCAGAGTAGGCAACGCATAGTAACTTAGGATCCTGCAAGGACAAATTTTGTTGAGTGGGTATAAATCAAATTGAGCTGTAGGAGCCTGCAGATTGAATGCGCAGTATTTTTTGAGGTCTTACCTCCTTGTATTCGTTGATTAACTTGGTAAGACCATTAAGCAGCATTAGGCCCAAAGGCTTATTAGTGTCAGGGCACCTAAAAAGTAGGGGAAAAAAAACTTTTACTTTTCAAAATGCAAACATGCTGTCTTTGTCAATGAAAGAAATATATCCTGGATGTAGCTAGACAGAGAAAAAGGTGCACTTGTCTTACACCATGCAGATGTGATGGACAAACTGCAAGGTAAGAGAGAGCAGTTTGTTGTTGGTATTGGCTCCAAACAGACCGTCATACACAACCTATGGAGAAAAGGCATCCAATGAGAATGATTGTACTGTACACTGATGCATCGATTCTAAAATTATTTCATCAGACTTAACGTAATATTTTTTCTGCAAAATTGGGTTTTTGAAAACTGAGAAAACACTGATGTACACACAAGCATGGACAAACATCATACCTGAATATTAGCTGGGAAGCACTCTGCGGCTAAGCGTGACCGTAGCAGATGTGGAAGGATCTTCAGTTTGACTCTTGTGCTCACTGGCTCGTGCTTCAGCTCTTGCTTCAAATTGCCACCCTGTTAAAAAAAAGGTATCAGTATACACAACAATGTTGTGTACTTAATGTTTACAAAAAAATTCAGGTTATGTTTCAAAATTAAATGTACTGTTGAGGTTTCAAACCTTTGTCTTAAGAGGAACATCCCCCAGGTACACTTTGTACATCTTATTGATAATTAGAGGATTGTTCCAATCGATGATGCTGGAAGGTAACAAAACAAATGCGTTAGATTGCTGGCTAAGAACCAGACATTCAGAGTTTTATGATATTTATCTTAGGAATATGTAGTACAAGAGGTTTACCTGATAATTAGGTAATTTACTGTATTGTGTGTACTGAGCTAGAGGAAAGATTGCTGAGTGGATGACCTGACAACTGGGGATGAATATAAACTGTTTGATTATTTCAGCCCATTCACCTACCTCTGTTTGCTCTTCAGCTCCAGATCAGCTGCAGTGGCAACACTGTGTCGGGTGTCACTGGACGCGACCACCAGGTGAACCACCGTCTCAACCTCTGGGACTTGCTTTGCCTCAATGAATTTCACTATCCCCAGCTTACACTGGTGAAATAAAATGTACAATGAAGCAGACATCAGCTGACATAAAAGAAAAATACATTACAGTGTAACCCCCCCTCCATATATACACTAAAATCATTTTGCAGCCCTCCGAATACATCCGAAATTTTCAAATTTGAAAATTCATTGAACAGCTGTTGTCTTAGAGCTAATAGACAAATTCTGGATTAAGTTATGTTTTTCAATTTTAAGGATATTTCATTTTGAACTGAGCGATGTTCCAAAAATATAGCCATCACTCAACCTCCAGCTTCAGTTATTGTACCTGTTCGAGTTGCTCAGCACTCCACTGGGCCTCCCCAATTATCCTCTTGGCAGCATAGACACTCATCCCTGGGGGAGGCTGGGGGAGACCCTGGCCACCTGCAGCCACTGTCCCATCAGCAGAGTTTCCCTGGGAGGAGGAGGGAGCAGGGCGAGTTGGGGATTCGTTCAGCACAAACCTAGAGGAGCCGAAGAGAGAACAAGCCAACACCTTTATTTAAATAGTAAAATGCTTCCAATCAAATCCTTTCAATCTAATGCATTTGTTTCGCCAGACTTGAGATCAGACCATTCCGAGCCTCTCTTTCATACAATAACCAAAACACACAACAGGAACTCACCCATAAGGCATCAGTAAAACATCCAACATGAATTCCAGCAAAAGCTGTACTGTCTTTGGCCGCTCAGTTAGGTTAAATGGAGAAGCATTCTTGGAGGTGTCTGCAGGATACTTCATATGGTAAAGAGTAGGGATCAGCAGGTGCATCAGGCTACAAGAAGAGGGATAGGATGGAAAAGCATATTCCGATTAAAAAATACAAAAAAAAACACAAAACAATAAGGTCAGGTTAAATAAAGAGGCCTGAGGCAGCATCTGTGTACACTTCCTTTAATCCACTAATGGGCTAATAGTAAATTTCTTTGTACATCCTAAGGTATGTAAGTGTGTCTCCCCTCACCTGTCCTGTTGTGGCTGGGGCTTGCCTTCCATGGCAGTTAGGAGGGTGGGGGCCAACTCACACTGTTTTCCCACCTCCAGGCGTGGGTAGCCCATTTTGATGTAGATGATGGTGAAATTCTGCAAAATACATAAATGAATCCATCACCACCCTTATCTCAAGTTACACAAAGAGTCAAATCAAGCTACTATCACTGACATGGCCACTTGACTGCATAAACACCATTTTAAAACTAATAAAAACCCATAAAAAATCTACCATTTTTTATGCAGTATTAAATCATACTGCAGCAAAAGACAGACTCAGTCAAGCAGTAATCTTATCAGTTATTAGTTAAATTTACAAATATCTAGGGGGGATATCTCCCCAGTGTTGTATTGAATCTTGAAAAGTACAGTGAAATTGTGATATAATTATACTCAGGACAACAAAATAAAGCAGAGTTGGTTTCATTATCAATGGATATTACACATCTTGGCCTTTAAGACTCCCACTGTAAGACAAAGCTCATACCGTAACAAAGGAGGCGGCTGCAGGGTCCTGGTACTGCACCAGCAAAGTTTCTACTGGTAGCTGAATCTTAGGTCGGCTTTTTATCCTCTTGTTCAGGTGGACCAACAACTCCATTACCTAGAGGAGGAGGCACATGATTGGTGGTAAATTATGGTTTACTTACGTGAAACAGGTGCATGAATCAACACTCAGTTGCAAAAGAGAAAGATCCAAGAAGGAGTCCAGATGGGTTTATCTACATTTTTGTAAGATGGAAGCTAATTTTTGAAGTGGAGGGTCTGATGGAAGACTAATATATTCCCATATTTATGCGACATAGCTATGAGCAGAGACTCAAGAGCCACTGTAATCTCTATAGGCGCAGAGACAGGCAACACCCTTCTTACTTTCTTTCGCACACCCTCCTGAACGCTGGAGAGTTTGAGGAGCACCGGGGGCAGGAACTTGGAGATGATATCTTGTAGCTGTTCGTCTGTTTCCGCATGGCCCAGGCGAAGGAACACACGTTCCAGTTGATCTGTCAGACAGCACGTTTAACACCTCGGTTAAATCTTAGGTTCCCATTTTCCCAGATCGTTTCAATCGTGATCCGAGACCACACGGTACAAACAGGATCGATTTACAACAATGCCCCTCCTGACAATAGCTTTTCATTCAAATATGGGGGATACAAACCAGTGCACACATGCAAAACCAGCCTGTGCGACCTTGCATACAGAGAGAGAGAGACAGAGAGACAGAGAGAGTAATATACAGACATTTAAATCAGTGGACTACAAACAGACAATCCCCCATCCATGTTGCTACAGTTTGGCTGGTAAGCTCGTCCTGTCAGCTGCCGTGTCGGTGTAATCATCACCCAGCCCTGCCTTCCTCCCCTTGGCATGGCTCAACAGCCAGCTAGCTACATCCACCGACAAACTATCCACGCATTTCATCGTTTCTCTACCGTGCCACTGCCTCGTCATCGTCAATGACATCCCGTGCAAATTAATCCCGAATGCCCGAAACGTTCAAACCGGGGACCTAAACCTCGAAAGCCTGATTCATTAAAATATATCCAAAGCCTTGCGGGATAGTTTCATTTTGACCATGACTGGGCAAACGGCCTCCCGACGTTAGCCTTCTAGCTAGCAGCCTAGCTGAGCAGCTAGCCGCCGTCCGTGCCCCGGTTTTAACCGCGGTGGGCTTTACCCGTCACTTCTGAACGCACCCTGGGCGGCAGAGGCAAAGCAGGCTCGTCCTTTCGTGCATCTCCGATGGACACGAAGGCGACATTTTTTGGGGGAGATACGAATCCCGAATAACGCGGAGAGAAACTTACTGAGTTCATCCTGGGCAGCCATGTTTGCAGAAAGTCAATAGCGACCCCTCCCAGCTCGGCGAGTGTCACTGCACTCGCCAGGGCCACTCCTCTGTTTCATCACCAACGCGTTCACGACGCGCACAGAAATCACAATCTTTAAAGATCCTCCCGCATCGTTCTTACACCGGCTCCGTATACAGTTGAATTCAGCTGTTAATGCTATTAAAAAACCAAAAACAACAAAAAAATCCATGCATGTTTCTCAAAACCCAAGTTAACGTCTTCAGATGTCTTGTTTTTATTCCCCCCCCCGACCAACAGCCTGAATCCCAACAACACTCGGTTTACTGTGATGCAAAAACAGATAAAATAAGAGAAATCTTAAGGTTTGAAGTGACAAAGCCAAACCATCAAACCTTCAGATAAAATATGAGAAATCTTTGGGTTTGAAGTGACAAAGCCAAACCATCAAACCTTCAAATCATGGACTTACACATGTAAACTTGAAGCCTGAATTGCACGTACAGAGCTTGGTCTTCTAGTGATGTAGGAGACGCCTGGTATCCAGTGGTTTAACTTTTGAAATGACAAATAATTGCATTGTTGTAGATTCAGTATTTGGGAGGGAGGAAGTGTAGATGTAATTTTAATTGTTTCTAAAGTGTTAATTAACCTTTTTTTTATTCGATTGATTTAATGTAAAAAAAAGAAAAGAAAGATAACAAGCATGCCTGGAGTGTATCTTTAATTTTAGCTTTTGTCAGTCAATATTCCTGTAATTAAAAGGTAGTATCAAGAGTCGATTTAAATTTATTTCTTAATTCAATTTAGAAAAAAAATGTTCTTACTGACTATTTCTACGTTAACACCGACAAAAATATAAGACAAAACGTAGAAGCATCCAGACCAAAAACGTAAAACATCCGAGGGCCGCAAACTAACGATCATTTTCTTAATTAATCGATCGATCTATCGGTTATTTTCTCGATTAATTTTTTCTCGATGCGTTGCGCGAGGAAAAAGCGAAATATGATATAACGTGATCTAATAACGTAATTAAATGTCTTGCCCTGCTGTGCAATGCGAAGTAAAAACATTTGCGAATTAAAAACATTTGAGTTGAAAAACAAAACATTTACACGCCGGAGTTGCGGCCGAGTCCCTCCGCCGGCTCCTCATCCCCGGTCCCGTTCCAGTTCATCGACTCGGGCTGCGGGGTCGCGGATCTGCGGGATCGCAGATCTCACCGCGCCTGGATGGGTCCGGGTCCGCCGAGGCCACCGCCTCCTCCGCCGCCGCCGTGCGTGACGGCCGCCTGGCACACGGCGGGGGCCCCGGCGTGGAGGCGGGCCGAAACGCCGCCGCCGCCTTTCATGGCATGAAGCGGCGACAGCGGCCAGAGCAGCTGTCATGTGAATCAGCTGGACGAACAAGGAAACGGATAAACAACAACACCGCTCCGTCGCCCCGAATCGAGGTAAAATACGCTGCGGTTTCTCGGACACAACGTGCGGTACGTGGGGGGGGGGGCAGAAAGCGTGCGTGTTAGGCAGCTTTGTCTCGGTTTAGCGGGAGAGCGGTGTCTTATTTCGCGACTCTTGTGCAGAATTAGCCGAGCTATCAACAGCTAACCCCCCTTAGCATCGCCAGCCTGATAAGTTGGCACAAGCTCACGCCAACGGGCGTTTCGCACCGTGCGCCGTGTCATGGCTCGTCCGTCCTTCGCCACGCTTCTCTGATACCGACAAATGGCGAACTAAAACCGCAGGGACCGCACAAAGTCACGCAGCGGGGGCGACCGCGGGCCCCGGCTGCAGCCACCTTGCGAGGGACATTTAAACCCCGTTGGCTCGTACGTTCAGAAGTTAGCTAATGGGGTAGCTCGGTTAGCCCGATAGTTAGCCGGGCTTTCCGATTCCTAACTACTGTCCCCAAAAGCCGTGGGATCGGTTTCCACGAACGCGTATCGATTTCATGCCGGAGTAAGCAATGACTCTGCCATCTAAATATAAGTTAGCTAATGGGCTGAGCTAGCAAGCGGCGGTATTTGTTCAGCCATTACCTGGCATCATAACAAAACGTAGGCTAGTTGGCTAGTTAGCTGGCTTGGCAGACAACAAAGATAAGCCGAGCTATGGGACACTCATGCGGCAACGAGAGCGAAACTACAATTCAGCCAAGATATTTTCGTACCAGTGTAACAGCAGTGGGTTTTATTAACAAATGAGCCGAATGTGTGCAGTAAAGGTTATTCACGTTCTTCAACGCCTGTTTAATATCTGAACAAAGAGCAAAGAGTAAGGCTGTAAACATGGTCTCTAAACACTGAGCTAATATAGATATATATTGATAGATATATATATTTATATATATATATCTTCAACCTGCCATCCCTTGTTACATAATCAAGTCACACGCCATTGTAAGGTGGTTTGCGGTGAAATAACAGAATGAAGAAGGTCGAAAAAAATCACAAAAGCTTCACTCTGGCTAAATCGATCCTTTGTCTGGACACACGTTAAAGTCTGAGTTGGGAGTGGGATCGGTGGATGGGACAAAAATCTGCCAAGGGTTGTTGGCATCAGCAAGGATCAGAGGATCACATCGACATTTGTTGAATTTCTGCCTCCATCTAGCGGTGGACTCGTCACCAACACACAAACCAGCTGCCTCATTGTCAGATAAGACGCCTGTAACGTACGTCTGGTGATTTTGCAATGGTCAATGGAAAATTCATACCACAGTATTAGAGAAAGGGAACCTGAACAAGAGCACCTTCCGTATCAAGTAACACTTCATCTATTATGAAATTGTAATAGCGTCTATCTATCTATCTATGCCCCCAACGTAGCTAACAAGGTAATTATAAGTATATTTTTATCTAACCCAATATCTGTTAACATCAGGAACCTACTATAAGATGACATGTTAGTTTTGTTCTTTTTTTTTTTTCTAGGTTATATCTGGTTAGACGGCAGGATGGCGGGAGCAGAGGTGTTCACCCCTGCAAACCCCACCTGCAAGATTATGACCTTCAGGCCCACCATGGAGGAGTTCAGGGACTTCAATCAATATCTAGTTTATATGGAGTCTCAGGGTGCACACCGCGCAGGCCTGGCTAAGGTAGGTAACGCTTTCAGTCTCAACTTGGTAAAAGATTTAGAAAAAAACAAGCAAAAAAAGCTGATCTTAGTCTGTGAAATTTGGAAAACATGTTATCGACTTTATTATGTCAACTAGGTTGGTGTGTCACAATATCCTCTTTTGTACGCCTCCAGTTTGATGGCTGTCAGAAAGGCTTATTATGCATTATTGTTGACCGAAGGCGGCTTTAAGCAGCCAGAAGAAAGACACATCATTAAAGAGAAGCACACAAGCTGCCCCCTTGGAAGTAGCCTTTTAAACTCTGTGGATTCCCAATGATGGAAATCTGATTAGGGGGATGTATTTGTACATGGTAACACTATTCCACTGTTTGTCCTACAGGTGATTCCTCCTAAAGGCTGGAAGCCCCGTCGTACCTATGACGACATAGATGATCTGATGATCGATGCTCCTATCCAGCAGATGGTGGCTGGCCAGTCAGGGCTCTTCACTCAATACAACATCCAGAAGAAGCCCCTTAGTGTGCAGGAGTTTAGGCGACTAGCTAACAGCGACATGTGAGTAATATTTCATTTACTTTCTAATGTTAATGTTTTGCTGCCAAAGTAAGAATCTAACTTTTTTTGTTCAAAGGGCACATGACAGTTGGTATATTCCAAAATCTCTCATACAATTTAATTTCATAAATGGATGAGAATCTGTTAATCTTGCATAAACATAAGAAAAATGAGAAATTAGTGAAGGGAAAAGGAAATGAAAAACAGTTAAGGCCATGGTTAACATGTACATTTCCAGACCTTGGAATAAGTTCATGATCCCACATTTGACGGAACCTGGACTTGGATGGTTTAGAACTACAAGAGTGATATTTCAAAAGGGTATAAAATGTACCCGATAGATATCATTTGTTATGAAGCTTTTTACTTTAAAATACTAACTGCCCTATATACACAGTATAAAAATGAATTTCTGTCCTCCACAGGTATTGCACACCTCGCTACTTGAATTATGAAGATCTTGAGAGGAAATATTGGAAGAACCTCACTTTTGTCTCACCCATATATGGTGCTGATGTCAGTGGCAGTCTTTATGATGAGGTAGAAGGCTTTTCTTCTATTACTTTCACTCTGTACGAGTTCCCTTATTTAGGCATATGTTTGTTCATCTCGGTCACTTGCTGTTCAATATCAATATGATCAGTCTTTCTAGCTTAGTTTCTTTACAATTTCAGTTTTTTCATTGGTTCTGTAACCAAGAGAAGTAATCGTGGAAAGTGTTTTGATAGACTGTACATACACTTGTTTTACCTGAATATTGCAATTTGGCTTTAGGTTAGATTTTTTTTTTTTTTTTTAACAAGGAATGAGTGAAGTGAAAGCGAAACATAGACTACGGTAAAACTGGAATTCTTTCCTGTATTTACAAGTGCATCAGAATAAATTAAATAATCATATATATTTTACACTTAAGTGGGTGTATCAACCTTGATCTAGGAAAAAAAAAAGTTATGCTCTATTACAATGAAGCCCATGCTGCAGCTTTTGTTTTGGTGTAAATCTTGAATAGTGTTACATTGGCTAGAAGAAATAAAATTCAGTGCTATGTTTTGGCTGAAAGGTTGGATAACCTTTCATCCTCAGCTTAAAGGAATTGGCTACTGAAGTTCAATTCCAGTTTTGAAACCAAAGCAACATTTCAACAGGAGGACTTTAGAGGCATGTTACACCTGCCTTTTTTCACATAAATAGAAGAAAAATGAACATATTTTGTGGCAATGCTTTACATTGCTCATTTGTCACAGTTTAGATGCTATTAATTGAAACTATAGATATTTTCTGCTTCATATTTCAGCTGCTTACAGTGCTGCTAAGATGATGGCCCCGGGATTTTAATGGGGAGCAATGGGGGGGGGGTGACTGCTGGCAAACCTGAAGGACCTTGAGTTACATTATACAGTACTTTATATAGATTTAAAAAAAAAAAAGATAAAAAAAATCCATATTCTACTGCAAACCAGTCTTAACCGCTGTTACCTAGCTCTCTAACCTCTGTTTCTAATTTCCTAGGATGTAGAGGAGTGGAACATTGGCCACCTGAACTCAATCTTGGATGTAATAGAGGAGGACTGTGGCGTGTCCATCCAGGGGGTGAACACTCCATATTTATATTTTGGCATGTGGAAGACCACTTTCTCCTGGCACACTGAAGATATGGATCTGTACAGCATCAACTACCTCCACTTTGGCGAGCCCAAGTCCTGGTTAGTGTGGGACAGGGATTTAGGTACATGGGGTAAACTGAGTTATCACAGTGTTGAATTAACATCACCACAACTGAAGTTACAACAGCATTTGAGAGTACTATTTATTTGTTGTGCAAGTTAAGCACTTGTTGTACTTGCCGTGCCTCACCTCTTTGTTCCAATTACCTTTCTATTCTTTTATGTAGGATTTTTCTTAATTAAGGGTTTGTCCATTTTATTTCTATGTTGTCTCTACTCTCTTTAGGACTGTGTTTTATTTGGAATCCTAACACAAATGTCCTTTATATAATGCATATTCATATTTGTTTCAGGGCTGCCATCTTTAAGACTCTTGTGTCAGATGTTTTATAATTATTAGATAGGATTTTAATCAAATTCAACATCATAGGTCAACATCATTCATTTGATATACCTGGCTATTCAACTGCACATGGCCCCAGGGTAATGTTCCTGTATTGCTTGGTTGCACACTGAGGAGATGGTCACTAAAGTGAATATGCTTTGGAGAGTTTAAATACTAGTGATAGTAGTTGAAGGATTTCTACTAATACCACTCTCAGTTACATACTCTTAATCTCTCCATTGCTTTGCCAACCCTAACTGCATACTTTTTACTACTGACAGCTGATTTCTCTGTTTATATGTCAGGAGTGGGGGCGTGTGGAGAAGTTTTCTTGTAGTGCAGTTCATATATTTTTGACATATTTTCGGGGGGGGGGTCTGCTGAAAGAATTACTGTTTTGGTTTTTTTTTTCTGAAAAAAAAACCTCATTTTGTAATTAACACTACAACCTGGGACGAGGATCAACTGACAGTGTCATAAAACAACTTTACTCTTTAAGTGAAACAGGATAAGAGGAATGATGATGAAGTTGAAATAAATTAATCAGATGGCAGACTTTCAGATATAGATGAAACATTTACCTACTTATAAGTTGTCTAATTATCTTGTTTGAATTTCACAAAAAATACTGTATTGACATTGGAATAATATGATTTTTAAAGCGCGTATACTGTTTAATAGGATAGGAGCTGGTGTATTAAGAGGTTCACTTTGAGATGATAAAGTGAAATAAGAGAGGTGAAGAAAGAATGCAGGTAGATCAAAATGGAGTTTGCTTTCTGTTTCTTTGTCAGCTTGGCTTGCTCCATTTCTCTCCCCCTCTTGCCCTGGAGGGAGTTCTGCTCATTAGAGCAGTGAGCCCTGCAACCCTACAGGGATCAGTGTCACAGCCAGACATCGACACACACATGCAAAGAAACACAGACACACACACCCACACAAACTCACAAACTCACAAAGAGCTTCCTAGTGTGCCAAGTACCCACACACATGCATACCTTTTATCATCTTGCACACACATATATACACATGGACGCACATTCTTTCATCTTGCTGCTATTTTGACATCTCGTCCCTGGAGGGGTGCGGCTTAAAGACGCACCTCTTTCACCTCCTCTCAATCGCCTACCCCCTCCAACTCCCCATGTCACCTCTCCCTGAGGTTGCCTCCCCCTCTCACCATGTTTCTCATTGCTCTGTTAATCTGACAATTGATATGATGATACAAATGCCACAGAGTTGAGGGTGGATGGCGCTAGTCCAAAGGAATGCCTAGGCAAACCTTGAGGGAATTCTGTCACGCTCCCTGGGTTTTTCACTGGCTACTTTGGGAATAGTTTGAATTCACATTGTGTCAGCAGTGTGGCACAAGAAATTGTGAAATCTGATCAAAATTGGATTCTCTCAACTCTTACTTCAACAGCAATCAATGGTTCATGGTTAGTTTGTCCCTATCAGAGATGGAATTAGTCTCTGGAAAATTTCCAAATCCGAGCCTAAGATTTAATACATTATCAAGTCTAAACTGTTAACTGGTCAGTATTTGACTGGAGAAGCTAATAGCAAGCAGATTAGGAAATACAGCAGATGCAGGAAATATGAAGAGATCAAGTATAACATCTTTCTGTATGTTTGTATGAAATATTATTAACAGTGCAGTTCTTGAAAAGGTTCCCTTAGCCTTCTTGCAATTATTCATTTACCCACCACTTGATGGCAGTCTTGAAATAGTAAAGTCTCCTCATGAAAATATATCTGTAACTCTCAGTGTATGCTACACTGTAGGCATAATGAACAATACAGGTTCAGAATTTCACATACACAGTGAAAAATAATTTTGTCTACCTATATCTCTTTGTTGTCTCGAACAGGTATGCCATCCCACCTGAGCATGGGAAGAGACTGGAGCGTCTGGCTACAGGTAAAAGAATACTTTATATCCTTTTTGTATTCTTCAAGTGAATGGATGTGTGGGAGGGAATTAAATATTTTCTAAAAAACACCATTGCAGCATACAGTAGCAGGTCTGCATTGAGCAAAAACATACAAGACATAAATTATACTTAGGAATGAGAGGGCACTGGGGGTAATGGTAGAGCTAAAGATGCAGCATGCTAAGCTCTGACTACAAATTTGCAAAAACTGCCACTTGTAGAAGTGAAAACTGTACAAACACTTAATTTACTGACAAGCCACTTTAGGAAAACCCATACTGTATGGCATCAGACAAAACAAATCTAATGCCTACAGTTACATTTAAAACTAATTAATTACGTCTTTCAAGTAAGAGAAATTCTTGCTGTAGTTTAGTGGTTAATATGAAATGTTTATTAGGTCTAAGCTTGCAATGGTGATTACTTTACTGCATAAGTATCACAGTAGAATATAATGTGCCTGGTTGCTATAGTAAGCCATCTAGTT
Organism: Istiophorus platypterus; assembly: GCA_016859345.1. Lineage (NCBI taxonomy): Eukaryota > Metazoa > Chordata > Actinopteri > Istiophoriformes > Istiophoridae > Istiophorus > Istiophorus platypterus. The sequence continues at coordinate 15,148,458 of CM029114.1, read as the reverse complement.
AACAAAGATTAAATGATGGAAGTAATCTGTCAAAAATGTTTTTATAATTGTGTGTGTGTGTGTGTGTGTGTGTGTGTGTGTGTGTGTGTGTGTGTGTGTGTGTGTGTGTGTGTGTGTGTGTACACGTACGTGTGTACATATTTGCATGCATGTGTCTGCACACATATTTCTGTCAGGTTTCTTTCCCAATAGCTTCAAGGGGTGTGAGGCTTTTCTTCGTCACAAGATGACTCTAATCTCCCCGTCCATACTGAAGAAGTATGGCATTCCCTTTGATAAGGTAGGTTCTCAACCTCTTTGAAAATATAGCCTCAGTCCTCCTCTTCTTGCAATTTGTACTCCCTTAATTTACCAACTTTATAAAAACAGCTTTTCCTGACGTTAAAATTGGCAGCGCTTGTTTTAATTGATTGCAGAAATCTGCTGTGTCTAACATAGATTATTTCTATTTCTTTTCTATTCTTTGCTCATCTTTGAATTCCAAAAGGACAGTTCATTGTTTTGTCACTTGTCTTGTCTAATGAACAAGTCTCTCTCCCTCCCTTTCTCCCCATCTTTCTCCTGTCCTAACACGAACTGTCAGATTACTCAGGAACCTGGAGAGTTCATGATCACCTTCCCTTATGGCTACCATGCTGGCTTCAATCATGGCTTCAACTGTGCAGAGTCCACTAACTTTGCCACTGTGCGCTGGATAGACTATGGCAAGGTGGCAACTCAGGTAGCATCCAACTTGTATTAGTTTGATGTTGATATTTCTCAAAAATGTGTCCAACATGTCTTTGAAGAAGTATCTCAGCTTTAAATGCAGTTCATTTCAGATTCAAAACAGAATAGATTGCAATTATAGCCCAGGGGGTTGACAAAAGCAAGGGCTCCTCATATTTCTCTAATGCAGATATTGTATTTGTCTTTCTCCTTCCTTCCTCTAGTGCACATGTAGCAAGGATATGGTAAAGATATCCATGGAACCCTTTGTGAAGCGTTTTCAGCCTGATCGGTACGCTAACTGGATGCAGGGCAGAGATTCGGCACCTATTGACCACACACTTCCCACTCCCAGTACAACACCGGAGCTGCAGAGCTGGTTGCAAAGGCGGCGCAAGACCAAACCTGCTAATAAAGGGTACTAGATACATCCTTGCTAAAGGTGGTAGGGCTGTTTGGACATTTAGAATAAAATGCATTTAATGTAAACACAGTCCTCATTGATGTAAATAAAGATATTTTCTCTGCAACATTTGGAGATTCACCGCCTTGTGATCTTGAACTAAACATTAGGTGACTAATGGCCTTGGTGCACTGACCCTATGTCCAGTATATTACTAGAAGTACTCGGCGGCTTCAATAGCCAAATGCCCCATTCTCCTAAGTCACAAAATTCCCTTCTCACCTTCATTGCTTTTCAGTGTTAATCAGGATTGTTAGTTTCAATCTATCTCTATCTCTCTACAGCAGTAGTCACTCTCGTATGCGCCCCAAGCGCCTCAGAACCACAGAGGAGCCTGTTGGCCTGGATGGCAGCTCAGCTCTGAGCAACAGCAAGAGGAAAGGCCTGGGAGGTCCGTCAGGGCCCAAGGTGCGAAGGTCTGTAGCAGGAACAACCTGCAAGGAAGAAGAGAAGGAGAAGAAAAAAGAAGTGGAGTCAAAGCACAACCAGAATCAGAACTCTGTTCATCTTTCTGGTAAGAGATTGACTGATGGCACTAGGAGGTATTTTAGACTTTGGACATAACTTTGATCTGAAAAGTGCACAAGTAGTGAGTGTATTTGTGTGCATGATTGAGACAGTTAGTCTGTGTGCCTATTTTCTTTCTCATCTGAGCTCTATAAAAATATTTTTACAATCCTTTTTTACTGGATGGGGGATTTCACATTTTATTTACCCTTTTATGCTCAACAGATCCTTGCAGACAGATGTGTGTGGTCAAGGTAAATCGTGTAGAGAGTAACAGTTTGGGATTTTCCCACAAGGAGCCATCCCGTAACTCTCCCTGCAGTCTGTTTCCTTCACCTGCTTCACCAGTAAAGAAAGACCTAAAGGCGGAGACAGTCAATCATATTGACCCTCCACACCTCTCAGGGTCAGGGGTCACGAGCAGGACTCCTGAAGGACTCAGAAAATGGCCTCAGGCTACCCAGATTCATCCCAGAATTAATGAGTCAAGGTGTTGCTATCCTGAACCACAAGACCTCTTATCTTCTCAGGACTGCTCTGTCAGAGTCCCTCACCTGGAGGCCAGCAAACTCAGCTCATCTTCCCCCACACCAAGCACTTCCGCTGATACTGAGATGAACTTGTGTCCCACTGACTGTGAATCTCAGACATCTAGTTCCTCATCAAGAGGGGGCACTTTAAGCCTAACACCAAACACTGAATGCAGCATGGACACAGGTATTGAGAATTACACTAATAACACTGCTAAAGCAGAGAAAATGGACACAGTTGTTGCTCCAAAACATAGCAATCCAAACTCCACTACAGAAGCACTTTATGATCTCAAAGCTGAGCCAGTAGAAGGGGATAGTTACACATCATGTGACTCCCTCTCCCCTTCAAAACACAATTGCAGTTCAGAAAGAAACAGCACAGAGGAAAATATTTTCCCTCCTCTGCTGCAGAGGAATGCAGTGGATATGCCACAACTCACTCCCGAGCCAGCAGATAAGGTTGGAATCTGCCCTTTGCCACCTGTACTGACCCAAGAGATGCCCTCCCTCACCCCAGCTGATGATGGGCTAACTGATGCTCCCAAATCTAGATTGTGCAGTTACCAGGTTGCACCTGTGCTACAGCGGGAGACGCTAACTGGCTCTCTGTCCTCACATGGGGTTAAACAAGAAGAGAGAAACACTGAATCCATGATATCAAAAGAATCTCTCACAGTAGAACATGCCAAAAACTGGCATTTAGATTCTTCATATAATTGTGAAGGGGCAGCAATGTCTGGTTCAGAAGGAAATGCAGCTCATTCAACTGCCAATGTTATGCACAAAACAAAATCTGGTGGTGTCCGCGAAATGCTAGTAATACCAGACATTACTGCAGGAAAGGATCATACAAACCTGGAACAGCTTACTCCTGGACAGAGTGATGCTACCCCTGGCCAGCTTGTTCAGAGCAATGCACCTCAAACAGAGCAGCAGTCCAATTTGGCTAAGTTAGCAAGTAAAGATAACTCCAAAGATCCTGCTCAAACAGACAGCACATTCAGCCTTAGCAGTGCTGGTTCTCTTTTAACTGGTGCCTCATACAATACTTCCCCATCCCTTTCCCCTCCATTATGCATTCAGAGGGAAAGCCACTCAGCATTACAAATAAACAACCACACTACAGACTCCCCTTCACATTGTACTTCTCAGAACCTATACATGGACCCCAAACCATTCTCTAGCAGCATTTGGAAAAACCTCAATTCCCAGGGTCCTGCAGTACTCATTCAGAGTCTGCACCCAGAGCTTCCTTCTGACTTCACCCATGACCCTCTACCCTACACCATGTGGACTGAACCTCAGTGCAAAGAGGTCACAGATGTGGAGGACCCAGACCAAGAACTCCGTGAGTCAGAGAACCAGGAAGAAGAAGGTGGGCCTCTCACCTGGGCACAGCTCGAGCCAACCTCTTTAGTTTCAGTAGGTCCTGGAGAGCCCCTGGGTCTTTGTGGCGATTATGAGCACCACAGAGGGGAAGTGGATGGGGCTGAATCCCTCTTGCTGTGCAGGGAGCTTGTGAGACAGAGGAAGGCAGAGGAAGGTCCCCATTCAGATACTGCTGTTTCACCTCTTGGGATGGGAGGAGAGCAGGATGGGGTATCTGATATGGAAGAAGGGGGATCTGACGGTCAAGAGGCAGAGCAGCAAAGCAGCGCCAAGGGAGAGAGCAGTAGTGACTCATCTGATGAGGAGGAAAATGATACAAGTAACTATGAGTGTGATGAATCAGGACTTGAACCTGGAGAGGTTTGTGCTGTGAGTGTTTTTTTTTGTTGTTTGTTTGTTTGTTTGTTTGTTTGTTTGTTTTAAATACTCAATCATACACATTCAGTCTTTTTCTCAAGTTTGATAGAAATACAGGTTATTTGCACTTTTAATGTTTTCTAATGATGCCTGTTCATGTCAGTACCCTGCCCTGTCAGTGAAGAGGACCACTAAGAGCTGGCGTCACCCACTCAGGAAACCCACTGCAAGAGCTGTACCCACTGCTGTCAAACAACAGGCCACCAGTGATGATGGTGGGCACATTCAAATACACACAAGCACAAACATTTCACACAGTTCATGGAGAGGTATCACTAAGGTTTAGCCTTAAAAATACTTCAACATTCTAACAATGACAAATGAAGCTACCGTAAGACTACAGTCATGCTCATTTCAGTAAAAACCCAGGGACATTTCCAGTTGTGGTAAGTTCTGCATAGTGGGTGGCACGATGCCAGAATTCATGATCCATTGACTTCTGTTGGTTCCATTGCACTGAACTGGAATACAGCTGCCATAACTTTTCTTTTAGACAAGTTGGATTTGTAGACCAAAACCCTGTTTTCAACATTCTTAAAAGCCATAAGATTTTCTTTGTTAAAAGGGTAGTGTAGAAAGAAAGTATTCTAATAATTAGAATTGTGGTTGTAATGCAAAATTATAAATATTAAGAAATGTCAGGTAACATTTGTGCTCTCCCACATTTTAGTTTTGTATAATCACTGACCCATTCCCCTCTGTGGTCCCCATTTCCTCTCCTCGTTTTTCACATTTTATGTACCCCCAAAATGATTTGCTCTGCCGTCAAAGTGCACATAAACCAAACACATTTAGATCTTAGGCCCACCACAGTAAAATGACCTATTGATAGATACTCTATTTGTTTTCATGGTTTTAACAGGCTGGAAGAGACGGCCCTCTGTTAACAACTTCTTCATCGTCACATTTGTGAAAAAGAATGAATAATTTAGCAGCCATTTTTTTGTTTATCCCGGAGTAAAGAATGGCCATGAAATGTCCATGGCTGTATGAAGCTCACTTTATGAGAGCTCTTAATCATGTTGGGCATAAACAGTGAGGTGCCTACTCATTGAACATTTTTCAAGTCACTGGAGGAAATTGTGAACAATGTGGATAGATTAGATCTGACTTAGTAGGAAGTCTATTAATACTGCTGAATTTAATTGTGAGAATGATGCATGCTATGGTTTTGATATTCAAGTCACATCATTCTTTTAGATTCATAGCAGACTTAATTAACAAAGTCCCAGAAAAGAGATTGACACTTGGTATTATATGAATCACCATCTGAGCCATGGTAAAAGAGGCACCAATTGGATGGATAAATGATTTTGAGGTTGTAAGGCTTTATTTTGTCTTCACTTAGAGCCCCCTGAAGAAAGCCTGGCAGAAGAGGGGGAGCAAGAAATGGAAGTGTGGGCAAAGCCCCTCATCTACCTTTGGCAGAACAGGAAGAGCTGCTTCACAGCAGAGAGGGAGTACAATGCTCATGTAGCCACAATGAAGCCATACTGTGCTGTGTGCACACTCTTCATGCCCTATTATCAGGTAAATGGAGTTTAACAAAAAACATGTGATTAGCTTATTTGTGGAATGTTTTATCTAAAATGCAATACACTTTCATTAGTGCATTGCAAGATGCCCCCCACGAGGATACCTAGAGACTCGAGCACAAACACATCTTAAGATATGACTTTATCTCCCTGCCACATAGCTCAAGATGGAGAAACATTACAAACAGATAGGTCATTGATTTCATCCCTAAAGCCCCATTTAGACCACGTGTTTTTTTTTCTCCAGGGGAGCTGGGGGGATTTCAATTTAACCTGCACTGGTCAGTCATCATAATCCTGTCTGCAGTGCATATGTCTGTGATTTTTTTTAGCCCCCCACCCCTGCCAATAGTCACTGCCCAAAATAACTAGTGTTCTTCAGGAAACTTGTGGAGACCTCTGTAATGTAATTCCCATTCAGAGTGTTTCATTGGCATTTTAAAGGTTTAACTCTCTTTATACATAGAGCCAATATGCTGTTGTGAAGATTCATTAGTTCAATGCAGTGTTTGACAACAGAAAAAAACGTTTTTTCCAATTTGATAGATTATCCAGTAATGCCAGTTAATGAAGTTAATACAATGAAGGAAAAGGTAAAGATCCTGTAAAGTAATGTTACTTTTTATAACTGATCTGATTTTTTTTTGTAGTGAGCTACATGTGCTTAGAAAAGTTGCAGGTACTTCTCCCTATTATGAAAGCATAGCCTATTCAACATCTACAAAGACACATTTAAGCACTTCAGAATTGTCTATATTAATGTTTAGATTACTGCAAAATGCACTATAATATCTGTATATAATGCTAATATCAACAATAATACTAGGCATACAGTTGATGAAGGTCATAGGGTTTTTCCACAGCTAATTTGCCACTTGCTAAAATGCTTTCCAGATGAGCAAGTTTTATTACAAGAGAGGAGGGGAAATATTTTATTACCCACCTCCCTCTGCCATACTGAGAGGTTCTTAAGAAGAGCATGAAAATCACCTTTGCTTTTATTCCATAGCCTGAAGACAAAGCAGAGGAAAATAGACCAACTACAACCAAGGACACTTCCAGATATAATTCTCCAATGGAGGACCCCACACATCCTTGTAGAGGTCTGAGGAGGACCAAGCCCCTCGTCCCAGAGATCTGCTTTTCCTTCAGGGAGCAGAACTGCCCCCCAACTCCCACCAACCCTCTACTGCAGGAGGATGGCACCTCCTCGCTGCTGTACTGCCAGGGCTGTTGTTTGCAAGTCCACGCAAGTATGTATTCACAGGGGAAGGGTAGTTTGTGTGTACATGTGAATGTGTGTGAGAGAGGGTGTAGTGTCCAAAGGTTGATACTGGTTTTGTAAGCATAGTTTCAAAAATTCATAGTATCTACTTAACACCTACCACACAAATCCACATTGTTTGTTTCCACATGTGCTTCTCTCTGATTTCATTGTAAGAGGGTCAGTGAGTTTAAGTACTGACTCACTCCATCTCAATGTTCCACCTCCCTCTCTGTTTCCCTTTCTCCCCCTCTCTCCGTGGTTGGGACTATTTTATTTCCCTCGTCAGCCGAAAACGGGTGAATCCTCTGTCTTCACCACACATACTTCCTGTCCAAAAGCCCCAAGCCAGTTCTGCAAGGCCTCACAAACGCTCTTAAAAACCCCTGGAGCCTTTCTGTTCCACAGGACACACAGATGCAGTACATTTTACGCTATTACAATCCCTCATCCACACACTTTAAAAGGCCCAGATTTTTTTCCCACTCCAAACACATTTTAACTAGTATCTTAAGCCTTCAGCCATTCTTCTACAGATGTGTACTTGTGTGCACATGCACGCACACTTACTTTTGAAAGGGTCATACACTGTCCTGAATCCACAGCTTTGAAATTAAATTGGTTCTCTCTAAACCAGTTTCAATCCCTCTTACTGTACTGACACTAGTTTTTCTCCTGTAGGTGTTGTTATGAACTGTATGAGTGCTTAACAATTGTATACTCTATGTACTACACATGTACTTATGTGCTTGTGTGAATGTGTAGAGGTATGGTAGGGTGGGAGTAAGAGATGAAGTGTATGCCATTTGACACTGATGACAAAGCCACAAGTTTGGTTTTAAGACCCGGCAATAAGTATAAGTTGATATTGTTTTTTCCTATGTACTTTTATCTGAACTTGGGAGAGGAAAGCGAGGAGAGCTTAGATTTTTATGTCTGGTTTTATGATGGATAGTGGGGGAAAAGAACAGAGACATACCCTCATACAGGGTTTAAGTGTTTCTTACGAATGAAAATTCCCCAAAGCTTATGTTTGTAAAGCCTCAAACCCATGGATTTTAACCAGCTGCCAGCTTTGAAAAGAATCACATTTGTCTTAGTTTCATATTTACAATGTTAGAAGCTACCACAATTTATTTTTTGTAAAACATTTGTTTGCCTCTGCCACACCACGGACACAGACCAAAACTAAACACAACAACAATATTTAGACATAGTGGCTGATTTTTTTCATTCTACTTTGTGTTTTGCAGTGTCTGTCAGACATGTTGTATGGGTTGCAAAGGGCTAGCTGCACAAGTGTCTGAAACTACAGCATACTTTCACACCAGTGCCATTTTTGCAGGGCTGCTACCACTCACAGCTCTCTGATATGTGGATGAACACACAAACATACATTAATAAAGAAAGATGTACAGCTACTCTTCCTCCTTAGTGACAGCATTTCTTGCTTAAACAAGCCAACCCATACGCATAGACCTTCATACCATAGAGATCTCCATTTTCCACTTGGTTTGCAATACTGTACATTTCTGCTTGGAACAGAAGTGTCTCTTGAAAAAATGGGGTTGGAGCATTGTATTCTTTTATTAATAACAGATGATAGACTTAATAGTTGCTGTCACTGTAGCTGTGTTCTGTGAATGGTTCACTGATACTGTGCCACAAGGTTAGAGTAAAGTGGTTTAGCAGTATTTGAGCGAGAATTAACATTTCCAACTTTTCTCTTAATTTTCATCCACCCCTTCCACTTATAGGTTGCTATGGTGTTTCTGCAACTGACGTCAGCGAGCAATGGTCATGCGATCGCTGTACAGAAGGAAGCTTTACAGCAGTAAGATATTTTTTCACCCATATGGTGCTGCTTTTCCATTATGTGAGAATTGTTTCCTCAAGGGAATAACTATATGCATACTACATGTGTAAGGCCACTGAAAACATTACTGATGAAACAGTCATTTCTTTCCATTGACTCTGAACTAGCCTTTACATCATGCCAGGAAAGTTACCAGTGCTAATATTCCTTTATTTAATTAAAGATGTTGCTATTTGATGTTACTTTGTGGTATAATCACTTTGTGTGCATTAACTTGCATTACTGAGGAGGGTAACAACCTGGAGTAGGTTTACCACTTAAAATTATGTGACCCCACACTTATTTTCTGCATAAAATTAATCCCCCTTTTGTAATATAAAACCAGTTCATGTTTTCCCATAGCCCTCACTATTCCTCTTACAAATAAGAAATTGCTATTTTTCCCTCCAACTATGTTGTGCCATTATCAGATTTTTCCTGAACGTGACCTTGTGCCACACACAATGCCGCACACAATGCCACACACAATGCCGTTATTATATGCATGTGTGAGGATATCACAGAATGGAAGAAAAATATCTTCTTTCTCTCTAACTTAATTGTCTCTCTATGTTCTCCCAGGAATGCTGTCTCTGTAACCTCAGAGGTGGAGCACTAAAGAAAACCCAAAACGACAAGTGAGACAATCTTTTGTTCTATGATTAGCTCTGCATACTCATATCTGATCTCCAGAGCTCAGACGAATGAATTGTCTCTGCGTCTTAATCATTATAATGTATTATATTAATTTGTTTGTTTGTATGTACGTGTATGTGTCTACGTATATAGATGGGCCCACGTGATGTGTGCCGTAGCACTGCCAGAGGCAAGGTTCAGTGATGAGGCCAAGAGAAGTCCCATTGACACCAGTAGGATCCCCATGCAGCGATATAAACTGGCAAGGAGATACGCACACAGACACACACACTGATGCAGTAGTGGAATTCCCCAGGTCCTTGAGGACTGGCTCAGTCTAATTAATGAAGTGTTCACAGTTCTAATTAACAATGTGAGACGAACATGCCCGCAATCAAAGCTAGATAATTAACCACCAGTGGGTGGGAGAGGGGTGTGTGTGTAGGGCTGTCTGTATGTGGTGTGTTTTTCTACACACGTGGGGGTGTGTGTGTTTTTGCTCGTGTATGGGCTTGCATTTCTTAATTTATTTTGTGTGTATTTCTGTGTTTTTTGTGTTACCTCTTTGGGACCTTTTCTGGTATAGCCATAGACCTCGTTGGGACCAGTAGTACTCATAGGGACCACAGCCCGGTCCAAAACGAGGTGAAACATCATTTCTGGGGTCCTGGTTAAGGTGTGAATTCAGGTTACGTTAAGGCCAAGCATTAATTGGTTATGGTTAAGGTTAGAGTAGGGATTTAGGTTAGGCTGTCCACAATGAATGGAAGTCAAGATAACGTCCTAACAAAGATAGCTGCACAAACGTGTGTGTGTGTGTGTGTGTGTGTGTGTGTGTGTGTGTGTGTGTGTGTGTGTGTGTGTGTGTGTGTGTGTGTGTGTGTGTGTGTGTGTGTGTGTGTGTGTGTGTGTGTGTGTGTTTCCTTAATGAGAGTGCTGGAGTGTGTCTCAGCAGACCTGACATGCTGCCACTATAGTTAGCTCTGTGCTGCAGGCACCATGATAGCTCAGCAGAATCTGAAGTGTTGGAGAGGTACATCCTAACACAAGATAGATAAGAAATAAATACTGCCTTCCATTTCCAGCTTACTTTGTTGGTGCAGCAATGAGTATTACATTTAAAGAGAAGATCAAGCCTTTTAAGAGGGATATTTCATTGATCATGACATGAGCTGGGACTGCTTAAAACACCCCATGATACAATATAATTTACTTTATAGTTAGTGTTCAAAGTTAAAAATAACATTAACAAGTAACAATGCTATGAAGATAAAATTTATATTAATTAAATTCTGTATTTGATTATCAAAGCAGTGCAGATATGAACTCTTCTGTGTTTTTAGCGCAAACTGGTTAAAAATTATGCAGTTTAATGCATCAGTGCTGAAATAATCCTCCTCTCATGAGGTTATAATGTTATGTTTTTGTTGAGACTGTTTTAAATAGGTATTGATTCAATAGTTTGATCATTCTTGTTGGTTCTGTTGCCTTATACTGAAATGCATTTCTGTTATTAGCCAACCCTCAAGGTTAAGGTGCAAACCATTAACTGCAATATTCCTACAGCCAAGGACTTTTATTGCATGTCAACGATGTTCTCTTCCATCATTGATGGATGAGTCATCCCCATGTTTTAATTTAGGTGCAAACATATAAATTCTTTAAACAAACAATCATAAAAATAATGAAATAGTAAAATCTATTTCAGCTACCTTTTTGCACCTGCCTCAGTAAATCAGGAAGCAGCAACTGATGGTATTAGTAATTAATTATGTAAATTAGTCTGTTGCTTATTTTCTTCATTAAATAAAATGATTATGTTTCTTTATAAATTGTCAGAAAAAAAGTAAAAAGTGCCTTTTTTCTAAGTATTAGCGTCAAAAGTGATGTCTTCAAATGTCCTGTTTTATTTAACCACAAATCCAGAACCCTACAATACTTTCAGATAGTTTGATGTGTTTCACAGTGACAGTTTCAAAAAGCAAAAGTCTTGCATCTTTTCCCAAAAATTACTAAAGCTGTCATTCATTTATGAAAATAGTTGCTTATTATTTTTCTGTCAATCAGCCAAATGATTTATAAAACAAAAAATTGCAGCTCTAGTTGAAACACCAATGTCGGATCCCACTATTAGAGAACCAGCCATCTATTCTCCTGCATGAGTACTTACCTGAATGTAAATCAGGGGATACTGCTGCTCTGTCACTGAATGGGACACTAACTTTGTGGACACAGTGACATTACCCACAGGGTATTTACAGGGATATGGTTCATATCTCCTCACACCACACTGAAATTAAGCCCATTTGGATATGAAAGCATAAACCCCAAAGTAATTTTCCATATCCACAGGCCAAAATCTGAACAAAAAATTTTTTCAGACTATAGTCCAGACTGGAAATGGTGAAACACTCATAAAAAGCCTCTAACATGACCCTGATGATTTTTGCCAATTTTTGCTTGATACCACAGATTGCACTTTTTTCCAGCAAACAGCTGAAAGCAGATTCTTTGAAAATCATGCATAGATATGTTGTACGTACTTTAAATTTATTCCCTTTGTAAGGTTTATCTGATCTAAAAAAGCATCAATGACAGACATCTGTTTATTCACCCCACATGATGACACAAAGTCTTTACTTTCTGCTGCCAATTTTTCACTAATTTACATGCTGACACAAGTACTTTTTCTGATGGTCCAGACTTTAGTTTTTGATAAAACAGATGGGCCTCTTTTAAACAACATCTTTTGAGTTCTAATTTAAGGTAAGACACGAAACACGGCACAGAATGTTCCAATGAATAATAAGCCCCTTCAAATATACAAATGTTTTTCTACTGCAGTATTATGATGATGCAGAGTTTGTCTTGAGTGATATTTAAATTAGGTGAGAAAGTGGATGATACACCTTTCTCCTTTGTCCACTTGGTCATTTGTTCATTTGCTGTGTGTGCCACGTGTTTTTAAAGCTCGCATTGGACCCATTGCCCCTGCAGCAGCCCAGTGCATTTATAATTTACTATCACACAACACACATGCACACAGGCGCACACACATACACATTTATAATTTACTGTGGGAATGTTCTTAACGCATGGTTCAACACAGGCACCCAAATACACCCTGGAGAAGGCACAGACATGGGGAAAAGTGGGTTAGGCTCAAACACCTAAACTTGCACACTTTAAAATATAAAACTACGTTGACATATTGAAACAACTTTATGTTCTCATACACATTGTTTTTCCAACAATAAATGTAGATGAATACAAACACACACACGTCTCTCCTCCTTACATTCACAAGTTGTGTTGTATGCCAGTCAGAATCTTGTCATGCTGGCCTCAATAGGTGGATGAGACAGCCAAGCCAGTTCATCAGTGCAGTGCTGTCCATAATGGAAGAGGTGCAGGAAAAGGCTTTATGAAATGTGGGCCAAGTTAGTCACCAAGAAAGGCACTGGGTGAAAGTCCTACAGTCTAGAAATGGAGAAGTGGCAAAGTAATACAAGGTTCAAAAAGATTTTCATCATCTATTTTATAATGAAGTATTCATATTGCCTTTTGGGTTACCTTGCAAGATTAAAAGAGCTGATATCTGAATTAAGCAGGCTAAGCTGATAATTGTAAAGGTGTAGCCAGCCTTGCTGCAGAGGTTAAATTTAATTAATGCTGGCTAGGTTCATTCATTAGATCAGCTATTGATTTTTCAAAGAAATGAACAAAGGGCATTTATTTCAGGGGCTTACCCGATAAAGAGAGAGACTTAAAAAAAAAAAAAAAAGTTTTGTATTCACCTTCTTATCCACCTATCAAATCTATATACACATACACTAGGGAATTGAAAAATCTTAAATTTGATTTTTATTTTGTATTATCTCTACACTCTCACAGGTGCTGTTCAGGCAGACCCAGTTCTTCTATGCACCCTTTCATAGGCTAGAATAGAAGCTAGAATATTTACTAAAACCAGCTAATTCCCACTTTAGTTCAGTCACTGCTGAGGAACATCATCTTGGGAGTTTTTCTATATATAGGCATATTATCTGTCAACATATATGGATATTTCAATATGGATTCCTGAGAATTAGGTTAATGAATAAATTACCCTCAAAGAGATGTGAAACTGCACTGCAAGAGGGAAGGGAAGACATGGCAGGGAAGCAAAGTGAAAAAGATAGCAAGGGCGGGTGTTTTACTAAGAGCCGAGCAAAGGAAATGGAGTGAGATGGGAGGCATGCAGAAGGGGTGAAAGAGGACTAGTGAGTATGGTTATAATGGGAGTATGCCGTCATTTTTTCCCCTTAGTGGGAGAGCGAAGGATTTGTGGGTGAAGTGAAGAGGGGAGATGTCACAGTAAAGGAAATGGACTTGATGGGCTGTTTGGTGCAGAAAACCAAGGGGAAGTCTTAAAAATTTAGGTATGAGTGTGATTGTAAGAAGATGCATGGCAGGGTTTGTGTGTAGGATATGTTTATGTGTATTATGCCCTCCAATGTGGAGTTCTGTACAGCTCACAGACCTCAAACAGAGAAAAAGAATACCACAACATAGACATGGCAGCCCTGGTTTGTTGTGGAAACCTAAAATGATGTCATCTGATTGCTCTTATTTGAGGGTTTCCTTGTATTGTAGCGGTGAAATAACAAGTTTCTGTTGACTGTTACAACTGGGCTCTCGCTCTTTTCTCATTTTATACTCTCGTATATGTGTTTTGTTTACATCACCGTATCCAATAACAGTGTGGAGCAGATTTCATAGCTTCAATAATTCGGAGCACATAACGGTTTTAGATAATATTAGAGTTTCATGCCACAATTGAGCCATGATTCACTTAGTGGTCTTTTGTCTCTAATTTGCTGCTGTTTTAATTGAGCCCCAATTCAGGGTCCCTTCAAGTAGACTTAAAGAATGTAATGACTTTATTTTGTTTAGCCTGTTAGTTTGATGTCACAGAAGGGCTTGTACTTACTTGATGAATGTTGATTTTTGTTAAACCAAATTTAACTTTCTCAACCTGTCCTTTTATGTATGTTAACAGCAAAGCAGAAACTCAAGCTGCCTCCAAAATGTTTATGCTGAATACATTGGTATTGACTGGCATAGACTGCCTGTCCTCCTCCTTCGTGGTTCACTTTGCTGTTCAGACACTGTCATCTTACCAGAGAGGTTTTTCATGAAACAAGATTACCAGTTCAGTTAGATGCACTTCAGTAAGCTAGGCTTATTCACACAAAATTTTATTTTTAATCAAGGCAGTGGGTTAAAACCTGTCTCTCAGACTATTCTGGTCCTTTTCAGGCTAGTTTTCAGATTCAGCATTACCTCCAGGCATAACCAGCGCAAATAAAATAGAGCTGATAAACCTCAAATTAATGGTTGTCGAATGTAGCAGCTTCACCACTTTTGCCTCTTTAAATAGCATTTAACTGATAGAAAACTAGTTCTCTAAAAAATGCTGATGATCTTATTTTCCATATAAAGATACATCACTTGGGTTGGATCCTATTTCATACCTCAGAGTAGTTCAATGTTATTTTGCATCGATTACATCTTGTACATTAGTTTTAAGCACTTAATTACACAAAAGAACTTCAGTTGGATTAGTCAAACTGAAAATGAAACTGTTAAAAGCATAAAATTGCAACACCCTAAGCTCACAGAGGGAGAAGTTCATCTCCACTTGTTTTCGAGCGTGAGCTCGCTTCTGATCTACAGCAGCCAGCCGCAAACTCCTACTTGCCTTGTTAACTTCAGTGTCTTTTGTTTGTTTTTGTTTCATTTCTTTTCATTTGTTCATTTATCATTAGGTCATTATGTTTTTCTCTGTTGTGGCAAATATCACAGTTTTATCTTGTTTTCTTTGACCTGAGCTGCACTTAATGTCTCAAATGTGTGTGAAAGCCATGAACATGAACTCTTCTTGAATCAGGCTTTTAATCTGATCACAACATAATCTGATCACACTAGCTCTAAATTAGTTTCATTAAACACATTAATCTTGTTCTGACTCATTCATAATGGACTTTTCAGAAGTCCTGTTTTTCTGAGCTCCTTCATGAAACACCTCTCTGTTTGCTGTTGTGGGAACAAGTTGCAAAGTGTAATAGGACCATTTTTTTTACCTATTTTGGACAAGTAGCACACTTAAAATGTCAGTCCATTTCGATTGTGTTGTCCTGCCTTTCACTAAATTTGCCTACAAACATTGCGCTTAGAAATGTCCAAATTATTTACATGTAGTATCAATAATTTGGACCCAGCTTGTGTCTAACTTCAGTGAATTCGGGCCCTAATTGGTCAGTACATGGTATTGACGGTTTGCTCTGGTCTTTGTGTGTTTACAGAAGTGCATCTATTGTCGTAAACGCTGTGCGGGGAAGCGGCAGGCGGGTGCTTGTATCCAGTGCTCATGTGGCCGGTGTCCCACCTCCTTTCATGTGACCTGTGCCCATGCTGCTGGTGTAATCATGGAGCCTGATGATTGGCCGTATGTTGTGTCAATCACCTGCCATAGACACCAGTCACGGAGTTCGTCAGCTGTAAGTTATAGGACTGGTGCTTCCTTCAGGTGTGATCTGTATGAATGGACATGGCAATGTGTTGGGTTGTCACCAGTCTTGTACAAGATAGATAGATATAAGTGGCTTTGTTGGCAACATTAGGTTAATACAAAGAGAAAGAAATCACAGATGGCAAAAATTGTTGATGGCAAATAATGGACTTATAAGAGGCTGTTGCACTATAAAAGAGAGTGTGTATGATATTGGGGTTGAATTAGCTGAACATTACACACACACACACACACACACACACACACACACACACACACACACACACACACACTTGTCTGTCTAACATTACCTGATAAATAATGATGAAAATATGATGGTTGTTTCTATTGTAACAGACATACAACAGCATCAACAAAAGTCTTCGGAAGACTTATAAGTTGGTGCAGAACATGTCAGGTGAAGCTGCATAAAAAAGTGTCTCCCTTGTCTGTCAGAGGAACTGAGTTCCCGGCATAAATATTGAGAAATAATTTCTCTGGCCACCACATTAACTGTGTTGTGTGTGGAGTCATAAGGACAGTGTTTCTGGAAAGTCATTTTACTTTTTCTTTTTTCCTTTTTTAATTTACATACTACATTGATTAAATGTAGTTCTCAATACTGTGATAACCACAAACTAGGTTACATTCACCTGCATTATACTGGGGTGGACAAATGAAACCAAAACTAACTGCATGGCTTGATGCCATTAGATGTGAATAAGAAAATATTTGGGAATCAGACCCTTTTTTGGAAAAATGATGATCTAGTCACACAGAGGAATTTAGTTTGACATTATACCGTATGAATTGTCATACATTAGTCTGATTGCAGCTCCCTACTCTGTCTATGCTAGAAGCAGCGAGCGTGTCAAGTGTCCATCTCACTGGGCCAGACGGTGATTTCCAAACACAAGAACCTACGCTACTACAGCTCTAAGGTCACACAGATCACTTCCCAGATGTTCTACGAGGTCATGTTTGATGACGGATCCTTCTCCAATGATACCTACCCGGAGGATATAGTGGTGAGAATATTCTTAATTAGATTCAGGTTCAAGAGGGTCACCTCCCAGTTGTACCATTTCATATCAGATAGTAAAACCCTGTCATTTGAAAGGAGCTTCTTTTTTTCAGGGAAGATTATTGGTTCTCAAATGGTCATTGCATGAGGGATTACCTATAAGCTTGTTTTAATATCTTACTTTAAGTTGTGCATCTGCAAAGCCAATATGATCAAAAGTGATTTTAAATAATTTCTCTAAACCTTTCTGCAAGTACCATGAAACAACATGGATTTCTGAAAAGGCCATTCACATTGAAACAGAATATTGGAGAACTGCTGAGTTGTCATGGTAGCAGGAAATAATCACTGACATGACTGTTCTTGATGAGTTGAAATTCATGGATTTGTTCAAGTGATTATGGTAATAACTGAGTCTCACTTGCTGAGCTTAATGCCATTTAAGAGAAGTAGCTGTGACAAACACATCCACACACACTGGTGTGTTACTGTATTAGCGAGGACATTTCCCTAATTTACATTCAATCCTGGACCTCAGCATTAATCTAGTCTTCTTTAAATTTACAGCAAAATGTACATCTAATTAATTCTCACTTTAAAAGCCTTAAATAAAACGATTAAATTATTTTTATCTGGAAACCACAATGATGTTTTTATAATATCATAGTAATGATAGAATTCCATTTTTATTATAAAATCAGGCTGCACCATTTGTTTCATCAGGGCTTGATGGGATCATTTCATATCCTTGTTCATGTTGTACAGTGTATGTTTTGTATATTATTTACCATTAAAATTTGAAATTGTATTTTTTGTTGTAACTTTAACCAGCAAGGTGTTGGATACATCTAGAATACCTACAGTTACGTGTATTGTTTTGAGGAAATTTTGTCCGCATTTTACAGCACCTTTAGAAAGACTGAGCATGTGGATTCTCTGGTACTAAAACAGACTGCATGAGAGGTTTCAGGACTTAAGTCTTAAAACAGTGAGAAATATGCTTGTTGTGTATGCTCTCCATAAACATTCAATATACACATCTGTACATTGCGAAAAAAGGTGTTGAAATTATGATGTTAGAAATGTTCACAGCAGAATTATCAAATTTCCTATGATACCAAAAGTTTGTTTTAAGCTCAGTTAAGTGATTTGACAGGTATGCTTATCAGAGTGCCCTGCTGTTTTCAACAGCGAGATAGAAAGGCAGTCTGAACTGAGTCTAACCATGACATTAGCCTAATTCTAACCATATCTGTAAAACGAAAGAGCTCTTTTCAACATCAGACCAACCGCTGTAAATGACACTTCTCATTTTTTCTGTCTTTTTGATGACATTTTGACAAATACTCATATTTTTGCACAAAAAAAAAAATCATTGCTCTCTTGTGTTTTCAGAGCAGAGATTGTGTGAACCTTGGTCCCCCTGAAGTAGGAGAAGCTGTTCAGGTGAAATGGCCTGATGGGCTGTTCTATGGTGCCAAATACCTGGGATCCAACATCTCCTACATGTACCAGGTACACACACAGTATAGGCATTGTAGACACATGCAATCATAACTGCAGTTAGCGAGGGAGAGGCAGACATGATAGTCATTTAATGTTTTTCCTGTAAGTGCAGAATAAACTTGCAAGTTCAGTTTAGGTCAAAGCGAAAACTTGTTGAACTCCCTCAACATCAGAATAACTGTGACCCCACTGACGTCAAAGTCCACAGGTCTACATGCGGGGGGGGGCAGAAAGAAAGCAGAAGGACAGAGAGAGAAGGGAGACAGAGGGAGGTGCTGAAGTCATGGTGACTAAAGAAGAGGAGATAGAAGATGAGAGGATGAAAAGACAGATATAAATAGGAAGCAAAAAACTATTAAAACATAGAGAAAGCAGATGGGGAGAGAGAGAGAGAGAGATGGAGAGAGCAAGACAGAGCGAGAAGAGGAAGATGAGAAGGAGGTGACAATCTGCATTATTCAAACTTACTGAAATATTCACTAAGCAAAGAGTCATGCGGCTTCCACTTAAAGCTTTTAGTTGAGCTGGGCGTCAACCATTAGTTATGCACAAATGCATCTGTGACGCACACACTCCGTTTAAGATAGGTCAGATTTTAGAAAAAAGGCGAACAAGAACTTTCCATTGTCAAGGTGGGTTTAGGTGTGAAATAGCTTCAGGCTGTGTTTTACCCCCAGATCTATGCAGCGTTCAAAAGTCTGAATTTCTTGAGCAGAAAACATTTGTTTTTCAGGTGACACAAAGATGGCTTCTTTTTTCACACTGCAAATGTGTTTGATGCTTTTTTGCATCATGTAGATTCGAAAAATGTTGATACAAGTTTTCCTCTTTGTAATTTATGATGAAATAACATCTGTGATGGATTCTGACATCTTTCAATCCATAATAAAGGTAATGTGAAAAAACAATTGCAAATTCTGTGAACACCTCTGCAATGTTATTGCAATAACTACTTAAGATTATTAAACCTTGCTACAGAGAATAATCTTCTTTACTGTCTTATCCTTGATGGATGTTCAGTTGTAGCATCTTTTAAGGAGAGCATTAACTATGCAAAAATAGAGGAAATGTTTTTAAGTGAAAAACGTGCAGAAAAGGTGTTAATACTTTTTTTTAGTCTAAGTAGTTTCTGCAGTTCTTCTTCAAGGTTGTATGCAGCATCAACAATATACTCCAACAATTAGATAGGGCAGAATGCCTTAGAAGCAGAGCCCAGGGTCAAAACACATTTGCACATTGCTCTAAGCCTATGGTAATAAGTGAAGAGCATAAACTTTTTTCTATGAGCTCCTTTCTTCTCTCATCTACACAATAATGGCTGAAGAGTGAAAGGACAATGAATGAAGAGACTTTGGTAGGAAAATCAACCTGAAGCTATAAAGTTAGTGGTGGATTTTAGAGCACTCAGTAGAAATTATACATATAACCCTGTGTGTGCATGGGTGAATGACAATGGCAAATTGTAAGTTGTTTTGGATCAATGTACAGTCCATCTATTTAAACTGCATGGATTAGTGCTGAATATTTTCATGTCGTCTCAGGTGGAGTTTGAGGATGGGTCTCAGGTGCTGGCAAAGAGAGAAGATGTCTATACTTTAGATGAAGACCTGCCTAAAAAGGTGAAACGTAGACTTGTAAGTATTAGACTTAATGGGAAACATGTGAGCTTAAAAACATAAGTTTGATATTTTAATTAAAAAAGGCATGAAGGCTAAAAATTCTCTTGCCACATGAGACATTTTCTTATTTGCTCATTGGTGTTCTCCCCTGTCTCCCTTTTTATAGTCCACGGCCTCAAGCATGCGTTTCCAGGACGCCTTCTTCACCACGCAGGGGGAAAGGAAACGGCAGAGAACACCCAATTCACGCTTTCAGAAAGACTATGTGGCCCTGCCAGGCCTCCGTACAACTGCCAAAAGCACATGGGAGCAACGCAGCCAAAAAGGGAAATGAAGTCATGGAAAAGGATCAATGAAAAACGAATGCACTGAATTAACAGTGGATGTAGAGGGGATGTTGTTTGTGTGAGTGTATGTGTGAGTATGCTTGCGTGTAAGTGTTTTTGGATCTACTTCCATCTTGTCATACTGTTGCCCAAACAACTTCTCTGTGAATAGATCAGATGACACAGCTTGTGGGAATGGGTGATCTGGGTTAGATGGATATTAAATTATGTGTGCTTGAACATCATACATCAGTGATTGTTGAATCGGTGGTATGACAGAGGAAGATTGTCTGGACAGCTGGACTCATAGAACGGGCTAACAGAGGGCATTGTTGCCTCAGTTGCCCAGTGCTTTTACATCCGTCAGGGAAAATAAACGTGACTTACAATTGTCACATCACCCTTTTTTGAAATAAACAACAGAATCTTATTTCTTTGTACATGAAAAATTCAAAAGCTAGATTTTTTCTAAATAGCTTGCCCATGGTAGCTTTTTAGGGGTCTGTTATTTCAAGTTTTGATTTTGAATATTTATGCACTTTGCTTGTAGTATTTTCCTTATGTCCTAATGTTTCGCCCCGCATGTTAAACATTGTCTAACTGCTTCTGCTGGGGCCGAATCCAAATACAGCACAATGGCTTCCTCTCTGCATGTTTTTTGTTTTGTTTTTTTTTTTTTAAATCCATGCAAACAAAACTCATTTGAATTACGTAAATTGACGTTGAAAATAATTCATTGCAGAATAAAGAAAAAAAGGAAATACTGACCACATGTTAATCTTCCTTATGATTCAGATAGGAAGCCATGCCTGTGTGTTGGATGTTGTGCCCTCCTAATGTGAAATGCTACTGTTGCTCTGTTGAATGAAACACATTGTTGAAATTATTTAAAATTTGTATTTATTTTTGGCTTGCTATAGTTAAAACTATTGCTAACTGCTGTAAGGAACACAATAAAAAAATTACATATGTTTTTTTCTAATTAAATGTCAGTTACTTTATTTAAAATTCAATGAGCAAGAATGAATGCAGTTCAGTGTGCAGAAAAGATGGTTCATGTGACTCCTGAATATATTATTTGGATAGTAAACAGGGCATTTAATGCTAAAAATGAAAGAATGAGAGATTGAGAAACAGTTTCAATATCAATCTATACTTAAATGGTCATGTGGATAAAGGAAGGCGTTAACATCGGACTGTCGGACGACAGGGTATAAAAGAATTAAGATAAATTCAAGAAATGTCAATAGAATCAAATCTATTGTTGAAGGGAAAGGCAAAACATGCTTCTCAGGAGTTAATCAACATCAGTGAAGTGGGTTTAATCAGTGTCACTCTGAATTATGTTACCAGCACTTGCAGCTACATACTGTATGAGTCTGCCTCATGCTGAAGGATACGGAGCAGATGTTCCCGCCAGACCCTGTTCTTCAAGCAAATCCTGAGGAGCCTGGCAGAACACACAGGAAGTGAAATCCAGGAGGTATCTTAAGTGACCGTGACGAGCCATCAAAAAGCTTCGTACTCCCATAGAAACCGTGTCACATCCTGCCACTTTGCTCTTTCATGGCTCTTTGTGAGATGGAAGAAAAAAAAAGAACTAGGAAGACAAGCCATCTTCAATGAAAAAGCCAGTAAAAAAAAAAAAAAGTGTTTTTTAACACCAGCCCATCGTGTGCCCATGATGCCCAGTCCTGCTACAGCTGCAGACCTCCTGGCCTTTTCAGGGGTGAATATCTGAAACTTGTGAAAAAAAAAAAAAAAACAACATACCAAGTACGTCTCTCAGACTTTGGTAAATACTCAAGAACGTACATGGAAAATCTCTTCCAGTTAGCACATTTATTCAATTACCAGGGGATCCTTGGAAGGGGTCTTATGAATTAAGACCTTCAGACAGTTTTACACAGTTAATGTTACATTGTTTGGATTGTTATGATTTGGTCCAAAGTATTTAAAATCTTGCATATCGAAGAGGCAGCATCTCCAAGAAATGTGAAAACCTCACTCTGGTGGTGTGAACAGACAATGAATTAAATAGAAAAACTAAGAAGGTTTGATTTCATATGCTGAGTTGTGCACTCCCCTAAGCCACCAATTGCCATGATTTTGTTATAGTTAAATGGTTAAACATGTTAAAGAGGGAAGTATTGATCCATGTTTCATGCATATATCATTAGTTATGAGTTAAGATCTTCGTGGTTATCTTTTGGTATTGCTACCTCTGTCCGGACATGGCTTTCCTTACGTTTAGTTATTAACATAACTGTAGGTCTAATAACTGTTCAGGTCCAGTTCACCTGGGTCTCACAAAGATAGACTACCTTCCACTTAGATCTAACTATTAGTAAGATTTCACATAAATGTCCAAATTTATCTGTTGCACAAAGCTGTCTAGTTCTTGTTTCTCTTAGTTAGGACTATGAATTCTGGGTAAATTAATACTTTTTTTAACCTAAAAAAACATAGCTGACGGCGTAATTATAGGGGGTCCGACGACAACTATAGCCACCGTTTAATAAAACAGAGCAAAAATAATATTAGTGGTTAAACTAGTTAGGTTTACCTTTTTTACTTGCTTCGTCCCTCACAAAGGCCAAGTTCTTTGAGCTTAAACAAAAAAGGGATGCTTTTCCTGTGTCCCTGGTACCATACTGTTTTACATACTGCTTTGATAAAAAAAAAAAAAAAAAAAGATTTGCATGTGGCTCTAAAAGACCAAGTGACTCTTAAGAGTCTCCCACTGAGTCTAACAGAGGAGATCTTGAAGTCTTAAGAATTGAGCTGATGACACAGCTCATGGCAAATGAAACGGCTTCAGAGGCTGCGACAGCAAGAAAACTGATCACAAATGTTCCGCTTGAAGCCCAGAAGCAAGACAGCCCCTCCACAGCCTGGTAGAAACATTGGAAGATAACTTGCTGTGCCTTCACAGTGACAAGTCAGACATGAATGAGCAAAGCCCTTTCAGAGCAGGCTCTCCTCTCACTGCAGACAGTAGCCTGAATACGGGCTCCCAATATAGATTTAACAGGACTAAAAGTTTATAGCAATGCAAGCGCTGAGAGGCTGGAAAGCTCATTAGACAGAAAAGAGATGCGGGATGAAAAATGCTGGAGTAAAAATAGAGATAATGTTGCTACTCTTAGCATCGTACCACTAGTTGGGGGAAAAAATGCAAATTATGACCTGGGGGTGCCATTATAAGAAAGGCTGTGATCTTGGACATCTTGGGCTCAGCTAGTCAGACTCAGCTCTACATTGCCAAATGTGACTCAGCTTTCCTCAGTCTAAGCTGCAGTAGAATACTGTGAATTGAATATTCCCACACTAAGAGTAGTCTGGGTCCAGAAAGGCCTATAAAAGCATTGATATGAGCATATGTGAGCAAAGGCAGAGGGCTCTGAAAACAGAAGATAAAATAATAATGCCCAATTACAAAAAGGTTAACAAAAGTGTTAACAAACACACCAATGAATCTAAGTACAGAAATTGCACTTTTATAGCCAGTGAAAAACCACAAAGCTAAAAAAACGTATGATTTCATTCCTAAAAAAAAATCAAATAAACCATACCGACAGATAATTTTCCCACAGTCCAAACAAACTACAGAGGGAGAAGTTTGTCCTCATTATTGCCTCTTTCTTCAAAGCGGATTTGTCACAGGTGCGATGATTCAATCTTTCACCACCCACACAGGAAGTGATGCACATCAGGTGGGGGAAGACGTGGAGGAGGTTTCTAGATGTATTTCATACTTTTCAGGAACTGAAAGCCACTTCATTTAACTGATTATCAGTGATCATATCCACAAGTCACAAAGCAAACACTGATGTCATGAACTTTAAAGTGAATTCTGGACAGAAGCCAACTCTGAAGTTTCAAATGTCAGTGTAAATAATCCCGACAGAGGATGAGACTAAACTAACTAATCAAAACTATCCCTTCTCACAACTGCCTTAATATATAACCATCACAACTCTGACATAAAAGTAAAGTGGGCTGGTTTTTCATTGTCATCCAATGGTCTCTGTCAAAACAGAAAACTATGTCTCTTTGAGTTGATGGTGTTTCCCTAGTGATGCCAACAAAGGTATTTACAGTTACTTTCTGGCTTTGTCTTTTAGAAATGCTGTATTTATTAAATGTTTATTATTCCGACCTTGTTATTTATGGTGTACAATATGAATATACAAAATGACACCAATAGCAATCATTTCACTTGAGTTTATTTGTAACAAATGAAACTTGTGTCGACAAGGAACAGAAATCCATACAGACCTGTTTTCCGGTTTTCACACGCTCCGAGAACCAATGTAAGAAAATAAAAAGCACTTGTTGACTCGGAGAAGAAAACAAAACAAAACCAAAGTTTACATTTACAGACCAATTGGAGGTAACTGATCCAAGTAACACACCATATTTTTGTTTTTATACAATTTATAAACTCCAGTTTTATCCATCTACATGATACATTGGGGGTAAAATAGAACACTTTTTTGTGAAACTTCTCAACAAATCCACAATGTGATGTATTTGCACATACTGCCGTGCCATAAAACTGTGATTTCAGGTGCATCCTTTTATTATATCACTCTCTATCTCTGATAAATTTTTACTCACTCTTTACCTTAATTGTTTATTTATTTATTCTTATTTATGCATTTCAATTACTCTCTGTGTTTTGTGTTATTTACATATACACAACCATGTGAGCATTACAGGGTCCATCTTTACTGAGTTCAAGTAAAACTCCTTTTGGGGGGGTTGGGGGGGGGCTATCAGCGATAATAGGATACTAGTATTAGTGCATAGTACAAAGAGAGAAAGTGCAAGTCTTCCCATGACAGGTGCGACCAAAGGGGCATCTCAAAAGTGGTACCATGCATACAAAAAACGACAACAGGGTTACTGCAAAATGGTGGAAAACTGTCAATGATGTATGGTTAAGCGCTAAAGGAGATATAAAAAAATGATGATGTAGGTTGTGTGTTGTTAGAGATGTAGCACCTGAACTTCTCTCAGCCTCTGTCATTAAAGAAAAAAAAATATATATAACTGTTGACATCAGAATAAAGAACACAGATGGCCAATCTGACTGATTTTAGGTGAAGGGTGTCAGACGGGATACTTAACTGTATCCATACGGTTTGTTGTTTTTGTTTTTTCTTCAAACTGACAAAGAAAGCCACTGCTGTTCAGCATAGTATAGATTTCTACATAGCTGAGTAAGTATGACTTGTCTGAGCCAGCTCACAGACAGTGCCAAAGTTGCTAGTGTGGCCAAAAAATTTCATGGTAGGCAAACTGAAGTCTCCATGAAAGAGTATATATATATACATAAAGCTTGTGCAAATGTCCCAGGAAGAAAATATGGAGAGCTGTCGACACAAAACCTTTTTTTTCTGTCCAAAAAAATAATCAGACCATCCAGCTAATAACCTATTCTAAAACCACATTTTTTGTCTGTAGTTGAGTCTTTGCTAAGACGAGATTTTTTTTTTTTTAATCAAAAGAGATATGATGATGCAGTTGCTGGGTTGAAAGTGATGAGTACAACTATCCAGCTGACAAAGAGCCTTCCATACAAAATTTCACAGCCGAAAACAGAACGCACGATACCTTCACACACTGTAACATAACAAATCATATACACAGACATTCAGTTCACATACGCACAAGCATACAAAGATAAAATACACAAAAACCCTTTAAAGTAACATTATCAAAATAGGCGTGTAATATAAGGCACTAGAAATCTAAAATCATAATACTTATTAGATGCTGTTTGAAAGATGAGTTCAATCATTCATTGGTTGCCTTGACACAAAGAAGGATGACATCATCTACTGGAGCTGTGACATGGATAAAAGATCTATTTCCTAGGAGGCCAGAGGTCGCTGCTCTGTTTGGACATGTTAAACGGTGGCAGGAACCATTTCAAGCGTAACATCCTTGTGTCTGGAGAAATGATGCACCATCATCCATATCATCGTAATGGCATATAACTGCAGTTAGTGACTTCACACAAAAATATATAATACATCTACTTATTGCACACTGAATCAGACAGAGAGAAAAGTCATAGGTGAGCATTCCAGTGAGAAAATTGTTCCCTGACCCCCCCCAATCCCAACCCTTTTTCTACATCCCTTTCTTGCTCCCTGCTTGAGAAATCTTTGTGAAGCTTATTTGGACACATAAATGGTTGTTTTCTTCTCATATTTTGCTTTCTGTGCATACTCTCTGTAGCTGTGTTATATCTGGCTTTCTCTCAGTGTGCACACAGAACAACTTGGCGGTTTTATTCTCGGGACATCCTTTTCAGGACTGGTAGCAGCAGCGTTAATACTGCACCTCTGTGGGCCCCTGGGAGTTAAGAAAAAAAATGGCTGTCCTCAGGTCTCTGACTTGGCGCAGGCCAGACGGAGATAAGGCCAAGCGTCCTGTGTGCATGCAAACGTGTGTGTTTTTCAAAAAGAGAGAGTGGGTAGAGAATACAGGAGAGTGACACTCAATGGTGGTATTTTTAACACTAGATTTGATTGTACATTTTAAAACAGTACCGTATCGCTTTTAAAAAATCGCTACAGCTCATTGGATTACACTGAAAAAAAAACAAAACAAAAACCCAAAAAAACAAAAAAACAACTTTGCCTTTGTATGGTCAGTGGGGACAAAGTAATAAATCTGTAAAAACAAACAAACAAACAAACAAAAAAAAGAATGTGCCATAAGGAATACCAAGTTTTTTAAAAAAACAAGATAATCACATATTTATATTTTTCTAAAAAACTAAATTAATGATTAACTTCGTGGTATGCAGTTTAAACTTCTCTCAAATTTCCTGTATCTTAAATTGTGAAGCATAAGGTTGAACTGGTGGTTTTTATTGTTGTATGGTAGAAATATCTTCTTCTTTCATTCAGAGGAAATGAGAGTCTTTTTCCAAAAACAAAACAGAAAAAAAACAGTTCTTGGTGTTTTCTCTCCGAAGTGTGTTCTTTGTCTTTTAATGCTGTGTGCTCTGTGTTTTCAGTCTCCTGTTGGCAATTCTCTGGTGCTCAAAAGTCCCAGTTCTTTCAGTCCACGAGGCTTCCATAAGATGGATTTGTAGTCTCCTTCAAGACAGTCCTCAATATAGAAAAAATCAAAATATCCTGTGACAGCTAAATACTGTAGCCGGGTCCTGTTTTTAGGTTGGTGATGCTACAATGGTGATGGACAAGGTGAGAGTTCCACACCCAAACAATGTAAAGCAATCTGGGTGCTCACAAAAGCACTGAAACGAATAAAAATCTAGATCTGATCAAGTATTCTGATTGGAACAGTGGTTGAAGTTACTTCTTCAGACTGACCAATGGGTGTGTTTGGGCTGAGGGTGGAAGGAAACACCCTTGTCAAGCAGGTTACTATGGCTCAGTTAGAGGTGCTGTTTCTGGGTACGGGATAAGCCGATGGTCCCCCTTTCACTCTGCATGTGGTGGCGAAATCTTCAAAGAAACATCGTAGCCTAATGCATTAATTCAGGCTGCATGTGACCTAAGAAAAGTGCACTAGGTGGGATGTGGCATGAGAGACAGCCACTTGGTTTATGTTGCATAGTGATCAAAGCTTCCCAGGTACTCCAGACTGGCCCGGTAGCAGAACTGGTACTGGTCCTGGAGGGAAGCAAACCATGTCAGTGGGAGACAAAGACTGGAGCAGAGATAGGCACGTTGCAGTACTTGTCATTTGACAGAGAAAGAGAAACAGGAGCCTGAAAAAAAAAAAATAATGGTGGGAAAGCTCACCTCTGTCTGAACGGTGGCGGGTCTCTGGGTGCGCAGCATCTTGACTGTCTGGAAGATGTCCACCACGCCTTCGTACCTCATCCTCTCCAGCACGATGCTAAGGGTGATGAACACGCCAGTCCTCCCCACTCCGGCACTGTTGGTGGACAGGTCGAATCATGTTCAGAACTGGATATATCTAGAACTGAGGCACCCGTCGTCATGTATAATAAACTGCACTCTCATGCCTTATTCACACTGACAGCAGTATCATCACTTGTTAAAAATGACGCAGTTGTGATATTGGTTTACATGTGGCACCGTTTAGATAGCAGATGTGTTATTAAAGAGCGAGCAGGATTTTTCTTTCAGATTTGAACAGATTTCTGCTAATAGTGTAATTTTAAGGTAGGTAAAAATAGAGAGGCCAAAAAATAGTTAAATGTAAGCGAAATGTCTGACACAGGCACTGCAGTGTAAATGCAGCCTAACATGTGATGAGAGGATTGACACAGATTTCTTCTGTGTGTATCACGTATATATAGTGTCTTTGATCAGTGCACAGAACAATGACCCAATAAAAATCTCCTGCCCTTGTTTAAGTGAGATATGCTTAAATTCTTTCTATTAAAGTCTTATATGTTACACATGATGAAATGTGGAAGGTCCATTGTGAAGGATGCGTCATACCTGCAGTGCACAGTAATTGGCCCATCCTGGCCAAACTGTTCTTTCGTTTTGTGCACCTGGCCAATAAAATCAATGAATCCCTCCCCTGACTTTGGCACTCCTTGCTCTGGCCAATCAGTGAACTGGAACTGACGAACTGTCCTTGATTGGCCATCCTAAAAAGTAAGAAAATGCGTTATTATTTTAAAACTAGAAAAAATGTTAAAAAAGTACAAAAGGTACTATTTTTCTCATACACACAAACAAATGCACAAGACGTGATGACTCACCCTAGCATCAGTGACTTTGAACTCTCGGAGAATGTACTGGGGCATGTTGTACTCAGCCATGGGATCCACCACAAAGTACTGGTACCTGGCTGAGCGCTCGGCGGGCCAGTACTGGTGACACTTTTCCTGCAAGAGAACAGCACAGAATCTTAATTTCAGAGCTCTACATCATGTCTGAGAGATTTAGTGTGAGAGGAGAACAATTTATGGCTACTTAGTCATGAAAACATCCCCCTGACTTGCGGAATTCATTATTCATCCGAGGATAACATTGCGGCAGATGAGATATAAGGCTCATGAGACATAAATATCAACACTATCACCATCAATACTATATCTCGCTTTTTCAGTCTTGCCACTGTGTTGTTTGTATTTTCATTGCTTTTTTCTTTTTTTGGTAGTCTTCCGCAGTGCACAAAAGTCCTCTCCTGGGGAGGACTTCTGCTACTAGAAAGCCTTGAGAAGAATGGGGGGGGGTGTAAAAGAGCTGCTGATTTAGCCAGTCCTTCAAAGTTAATTTTCAGAAAATTATAAACAGACTCCTAATTATACTATATTGTGTGACACTGTATGCTACAGTATGTTTGGGCACAATTGATCAAGTAGTCAAGTGCTAATCAAATCTAATACTTAAGGTGGGTGCAGGGGTGAAAGTATTTTTAAATTCTTGCCAGTACATACATGAAATGCAGCTTGTCTCAGTCCAGCACAGATTGAAATGCAGCACAGATGGACCAGGGGCAATTCGGAACGACTTAGAAGCAATTAATAAGGCGACAAAGTGTTTTTTAAGAAGTCGTAACGTCAGCAGATGTGTTTTCTTGCTTAAAGTGTGACCATGACTGGTGTTGAATGTGGGTTTTGGCAGGCAGCTGCTTTCCTGTCTTACCAGTGCTCCTTACTGCCACTGAATCTTTTAGTGGTATGCAGTACCGGACTGTACTGGCCTACTTTCACCCCTGGGTGGGTGTGAAATGAAACCTCATGTATTGTTTACAAGCTGCAGCATTTTATTAATTGTGTGTTTCAAGGATTTTTTCTGTCTCTTTGCCAAGATTTTCCTATTGTGTTTTCCTGTAGCACACCATACTTGGTGATCAAAGTGTTGTGTGTCTGTGCATCCATACCCGTCCCATTTCTCTCAGTTTGGTTAGCATGACAACTATGGTGGAGTTGTGTTCCCAAAGCATTCTCCAGTAGTCTTCTGTAGTTTCAGCCAGTGGGCCTTGGGTTGCTATATAGGCCTTCTGCTGCCTAAACAAACAAACAAACACATTCTCTCTAAGACCTTGAAGGTTTAAAAAATATTACAGAATAACTGTCAGTCTATTCAGCTTTCTCTGACCTGTATCCATCGATGAAGCTGGCGTTGATATAGTCAGATCCTTCCACTCCTCTGATTGGCTGAAGACACACGCGTGTGGTCTCGTAGGGCATTATGTTTACCAGCCTGTTCTTAAACTTGTTGCATGGCAGATTGGCACTCACGAACCGTGATGTGTGAGCCTTGGCACTGGCCAGACGCTGGAAACAAACAACAAAAAAAAAGGACATATTTTCTAATGTCACGCTGCCTGACGTATGAAGAATCTTTTACTGACCCTAAGATATGGGCCTAAGAGGTACTGTTAGTTAGTGAGAGCACACAAAAAAACCAAGGATGGATGGATGGAATAAACGGAGGAAGGAAAATAAAAAGGAAGTTAAGACAACTTCAAGGGCCTCATTCAAATGTAGTCAACACAAGGCTTGGTTTCCTTCTGGCATACTGGACAACTGAAATTAGAAAATCAGCTTGACTCGGCAGGCCTGAGGATATTTAGTCAGACCACTTGAACTGAATAAACAAAGGAGGGCCAATATAGGGGTACTAGGGCGGTGGTAGGGAATGGCGGAGGGAATATAATAAGATGAACAAGAGGAGGAAGAAGGGGGAACAGGGGTGTGGAGTGGGGGCAGGAAACCACAAGGCCCCACACTGTCTCAACGCACATATGTGAACTAAAGTTGATCCTGCACCAGCAAAAAACCCTGGAACACACACAGTCATATGGATAGTTGGAGACAGGCAGACATGAACCCATACTGTACACTCTCTCTCACACATGACCACTGAATGACATGGCTTAAACCGAAAGGCAGAACAACAGAGAACAGGCAGCAAGAGACCGCAGACTCAGGGGGGGGGGCAATCGGGTCTCGTGAACCGAGCCTCGACCGTCGGTGGCCACCGGAGTGCTATGGGAAAAACAGCAGTACGTTATTTTCTTACAGAGAGACCGAGCTGGAAAATCCCACACTAACCAAAAGTTCACCAGTTCATTTGGGCGCTCTGAAGCCAGCTTTCAGCAAACAACAGTAATTCTTTGTGTCATTTGGTTTGAATTTGAATCGGTCTTATCAATACAGCCTGGCAAACACCAAACCTTTCACCGCTTTGATACATGCCATTATTTTTCACCATCTGTTAAGCTTGGATAAAATCATGCCCCGTTGGCAACCTCTTTAATCTCAAGCAGGAAACTCAGTAGGAACGGAAACAAAAACAGTATGTCTTAATAGGGTGTTGAATTACCAAAAGCTCCCAGAACAGCTCCATTTCTTTCTTCTCTCTCACACATGCTTCAGCTCTCTTGGATTTTATTTGAGGGATGTGACACTGCTCCTCCATGAGAAAATCTGTCCTTTTTAGTGTTTTGTTGATGAAGGTGGAAAGTGCTCCTTATGATGGCGCTCCACAATGCCCCATAGGTGTTCAAGTGAGATGAAATCTGGTGACTGGGACAGCCCTGGCATATGTTTTACATAAAAATAAGGCTGAGCAAATAGTTTAGTGAGCGCTCAGTTCATTGCCATTCTGTTGAGACTGCTGCCATTAGGACAGGAATGCTGGAGCATAGGATGAGGGAGATTGCTTGGAGTGGCCTTGTGTTTACTTTGCCCTCTGAGCTTCTGAGCGGACCTAAACTATTCCAGGAAAAAATTTAAGCCACCTGCTTTCAATATATACCTGTATGGCTAAAGCTGATTCTCTGTTCACCCAGCCAGACCAGAACAGGTCTGTGGAGAACTGCTCTGAGAAGAGGTAAATATCAGAGAAACCAAAATAAAAACATTTAGAACACCACTCCACAACATTTTGAATCCCTTATGCACTCACTCTTCTTGCTTGTGTATTGATGCTTATGTTCGGTATGCTCACTTTGAATTCTGATCAGCTCCCTAAATGTTTGAAAACCCCCATATGACCTTTCACAAAGATTTTATTATAAATTGCAGCTTTCTGGCCTACATAATTTGTTTTTTTGGGGTATGCCCATCAAATTTTCCAAACTATGATGATTTACGATGCTTACGACCTTGGATTCAAAAGGTGCAATCCCATAATCCCCTTCAAGCCCAACCACCCATCACAACTATATGAAATTCGCAGAGGGGGGCTGAAAATGTACAAACCTCTAACAGCCCTATGAAAGATGCATAGAGCTATCAAGGTCAGGAATTTAGGTTCATACATACTGTATGTCCTCTTCCCAAGATAAAGCTCCTATGAACCTCTTAAACAGCTAATAAATAGCAGTCCTAGATGTACTCAGAATCATGGAAGGTTTGGACATGTATAATTATTGAGTCTGGCTGCTGACATGGACTGTATGATAAAGTCAAACGTCTGGAGGTAAAACTCCTAAATTCTAACGTTATTTATTATTCCTTAAAGACCCTTATTTTTCTGCCTTCTTTTGTTCTATAACTGTATTTGTGCCACACCTACACAACCAAAATATATACACAACCAACTTCAGTGATGCTATTGTGTTACTGACCCTGAAACCTGACCCCCAGTGTGGCAAGGGGCAAGATAAAGGTAATTCTCTCTTTCAGAGACCAGTGAAGTGACACATTATAATCGTTAATGGGTTTTAAGAACCATCATAAATCAGTCTGACCTAATTTTACAACCTTCAGGGACAGGGTGAACAACTCGCACCTTGAACTCCAGCTCCATGCCGGTGACATTCTCTCCTGGTTCTATCTGCGTCAGCCTCTGGATGTAGGAATACAGGTTCCTAGCGGGGACCTCAGTGGTCCCGCAGGTCACAGCCTCCAGCAATGCATCATGAATGAAGATGTACTGGTCCTCTGTCTGGACCATGTAGTTCCTCTGGGAGCGCATCAGCGTCACATGACCGTAGATATCGATGGTCTTCTCGTGCTTGATTCGCTCCGCCATGGCATCGATCACGATGAAGCAGCCTGTGCGACCCACTCCGGCACTGAGCCAAAACAGGAAAGAGCAAAAGGGGGAGCAGATGGTGATTTGATTTTCTCACATTACCTGGGGTATGAAATGGTGAATGAATAATTTACCTGAGTGTGTGCTGTGTCTTCGAACCTGGTACAGAATTGTCCCTTTTGCATAGTGCAAGAGCTCTAACATACTGTGCCTAAATCAACTAAATATGACAAAGATGCCAGCATGCAATATTTCCAACAAAGGAAGTGAAAATTGACATCAGTGGTGAGTCAGCATCACGGTCTCACTGGCATTAAGAAGATATCGTCTCCTATCGAAATACAATCCTGAAATATAATACATTTAGCTGCCCACCCAAACACTTCACATTTTTGCTGTGCTAGTACCTAAATGGAGCACCCTGACCAAGCAAGTTTCTGGAAGTGAATAAAAATGTCTTTATATGATTAAATTAATACCAGTGTCTATGTGTGTGTGCACACCAGCATATGTGTGTTGTTGGGGTAGAATGAAATTTGGTCTATTGTTTGATACAGAGGCTGTTTGATATGTTAAGACACATTATGATGGAGTCTTGCTGGGATAATTAAATTTGACTGATAATCCTGTTAGATACTCCATCTGACTGCTACGGAAGATTAGGAAGAGCTCCTCTCCTGCCAACCTTTTCACCCCCCTCCTGCCTTCATCTCCCTTCCTCTTTATCTTCCTTCTAAGTACCCCTCCAACACTCTCACACCAGCCCCACCGCTTTTTGTACGTTTCTTTGACACTACTTTCCCTTCCCGTGTCTTTACCTTTAATTCATCATTTCCATTCACCGTGCCCCGGATTTGACCTCACCTTCTCTCTCATTCTGCATTTACAGTATCTCATCCTCTAACTCACAGTCCCTCGCTAACTCTCCCTCTCAATCATTGTCTAAATCCCCTTTTCTTCCCCTTCCCTCTCTTCCTCCACATCTATACCTCACTAATTCCTCCCAAGAGCTTCTGCTCTATATTCCCTCTTCTATCCTCCATCTTTTTCTCTCCCTTACTCCCTGGTAGGAGCAAATAGCAGCTTCAATCCAGCCCTGGAGCTCAACACTGCGCCGCAACTGTAATGACAAGTTTCCACAGTGCATGAGCCTCCTGCTGCTGAGCCCACAGCTCATTTAAATATAAATTTATGAACCCAGATCTACAACAAACTTTAATGGTAAATAGTCAACTATGAAAGCTTCATATAGGAAAGAGGGTGTCAGCATGGTGGCTGCTGTTGTTAAATCTTTGAGATGATGGAGATTGTTAAGGGAAGAATGTTCCAGCCAATGACGATGGTTTGGGGTTTGCATAATGGCAGGTCAATTTTATTTCACTTCTGGACCTGTGAATGATTTTATACAAGTGTTCTTGGACTCGCTGATTTTCACAGGCTCCAAGCCTTTCGAAAATAATATGCCAAGTAAAACCCAAAATAACATATAACACATAACAAATGTTTTGTGCAAGCACACACATGTAAGCATGAATGAACACACACACACACACACACACACACACACACACACACACACACACACACACACGTGCTCTCACACAATCAAGTACCAAATGTGTTTGTTTTTTGGATCAGCAACTACTGGATTGTTTTCCTTGGTGATTTTTAGGAATAATTTTGGTACAGTGGTTTATAAGAACTATCTAAACTTAAATAAATAAATAAGAATGGATGAACTACTGACATAAATCACACATTCACACACCTGCAATGGACAACCATGGGTCCTGCATCTGGAGGATTGCAGGCCTTGACCCTCCTTAGGAAGGCCAGGAAGGGAGTGGGGTGTTCAGGGACCCCATGGTCCGGCCAGGCTGTGAACTGGAAGTGACGAACCTCACGCTTCTCATTGGAGCCGCTCTGGACAAGCAGACAGAAGACAGATTGTAATAGATAAAGCTGAAGTTAATCTATGTCCCAATCAGCAATGCATTTGCCTTTCTCTAAACACTCTCTGACCTGCCTACACTGTCTGTGGCACAGGACCACTCATTCCTATTGAAGACGTAAATCTTTTAAAAGACAAAACAAATATCGTTTAATTCTTTTTTAAAAGGCTACAGATAGGCATTGTTTTTTTTGGCAAACATTAATAAAAAGCACATTTGTAAAAAAAAATTTCAGTTGTGGTGTTCCATGATCAATTGATTTCATTATCATTCTTGGGAAAAGTTGACAATAAAACAAGCAGAGAATAACATAAGACCTAACCTTTAAAATGTGTAACAACATTTGGCTTGCAAACATACGTAAACAAATTTTATAAATGTACTGTTGGTTAATTGAAAATGCCAGGTGATAAAATAATTGATTAAAATGGGCTTTTTCAATTCATCTACAGATACAGATACAGATACAGATACTACAGTTATAAAAAAGGTCACTCTTATGTGATGAATCATTTTAAATCTAATTGGAAGAATCAATATTGAAAAAAAAATTCTGTTCTCATGTGGCCGTTTGTCATGAGTCACAAATATGAGCAACTGCACACTTTCATGTAGCAACTGTGACATGGCCACAGAATCAAGCACAAACACAGTAACTAGTACGTATGAATATTTAAACAGATCAATACAAACTTGACCCCATTTTACTCCACTGCACAAGTCATGTTACCTTGTAAAGGGCAAAGGTCCTGACTGAGTAGGTAGCCAGCTCCACTGTGTCCAGTAGAGTGACCTGGATGAGGCCGTAGGTCTCTGTGCCCCGGGTTGGCCAGTACTGATCACACTTTACCTAAAAGGCAAGAAGGGAGGAACTGTAAGATATGCAGAGCAGTTTAGATATGTCTGTACCTGGCTGCATGTGCACGTGTACAGATGCAAAGAAGGAGGGGTGTGTTGAAGCCGATAAGTGAGAGGGTTCAGACAGTAATGTTTGTAGAAAATGTGCATATAGAGAAAACCCAGCGCTTTAGAAAGTGTGTGGGGTCAAGGGTGACAGAGAGAGACAGGGGGGTGTTCTGCCTTGTTGGGTGTGTGATCCTGCAAGTTGTTTTAAATACTAGAATTTTGTGGCATGAAATTGCCAAAGGTTGATGGTCTCTCACATGGAGTCACCAGAAACCAAGTAAAACCTAAAGTTCAGCCCCCACATATCTGAAGCTCTACATTGCCCTAAGTTCCGACCCCACAAATCCCTACAAAACTACAAACTGCACACCAAATCCCAGCATCCTCAGCCAGCAAATCACATAGAATTTCCCTGTATAAGGCAGTCATATTTGTAGTTCTTCAGCTCAGCCTCAGAGCCCACCGAGGCGAGAGGAAAAAATCCCAGAGAAGAGGGGAGAGGGGAGAGGGGAGGATGGCCTTGGCAGAATCCGGCCAAACCAAATGTTATGTGCTGATCCCTCCAGTCCTCACATCAAAGACTGCAGGGAACTCAGTTCAGCTCGCTCTGCATTCCATTGCTCCAGACTGGGGATTATGTGTTTGGCCTGGGACGTTGAGGCTGTAATTACAGCTTTTCAACTGTTGTTTTCCCACCAGACCTTGAGACACTGTGGGGACGAGAATGGTTGTCCACGTAGGGGGGCTAGACCCCTGCCAAAGACCGAACCAGATCACAGTGTTGCTAGTGTAAAGATTATATTATCCATTTATGTATGGCCAAACAGCATAGCTACGCCCTGCTCTTATGTGGTTTGATTGGTGCTAAAAGGAAAGATATTGGCATGATTCCCACAGTGGGACCATCTGTGATCAACTGAGTTGTTAATGCGGAAACACATAACTGCAGAATGTTGAGAGGTGTCAATGAGATTAAATCATTTTCTCCTACAAGTAGCCCACGACTGCCTAAAACAGTAGATGCAGAAGTAGTGGGCTTATAACAAACATCTAAGAATATTCAAAAACGAATGTTGTTATTGTTGCATAATGTTGCAACTATGTTATTGAATTTAGAGATTTTATAGCCGGCATTCACAAACCAAGGATTTATGACATTTATGAGACAGTAGCATCTACTCCTTACAGTTAGGTGCTCTGCAGTTCTTCAATAAAACTACATCTCCTCATGATAATGTAGTCAGGGTGTAAAAAACATGACACTCTTTGATGGCCACATCCTATACTGAACAGCCACAAGACAGGGAAGGAGAAAAACAGCTGTGGTTGTGATCATGCAAACTGTAGACACTAATGTGCACTCTTTCTGAACTGCAGTGGTTACAATGAAACCAATTTTTAGTTAACTGTGAGTGCCTTGTGGTGAGTTGAAAACAATTCAGTGTTCTCACTCAACACACTTGCCATTGCAGGGAGGAAAAGGGAAAACAGCTGAAAAAAGGCACCGAATAGAGAAGAAAGGGGGAAGGAGAAAACCATGTGAGGTGAGGTTGCATTTTAAAAGGGATTAGCAATGGAGAGAAAGAGAGGTCTTGCCTTAGAGAAGAAATAAGAGGGCATCTGAGGGTCAAACAGACACAACAGAGACAGTTGGAAAATTTGAAAAGGAAACAGAGTTTTAACACAAGGCACAGGTTAATAGGAAAAGAAGCACAGATGAGTGGAAAGGATCATTTTCTGAACAGGGCTCTGGACATAATTGGATAGCACTTAACCATGATTCATACCTCAAGCCATTCTAGTTCATTTTATTCTAACATGACATTCTCATTACATTGGATTTTCACTCAAGTACATATTCTGTTAACAACAGCAAAAAGCCTTGAATCCATGTTTTTTCTAATTCATTACCTATCCCCAATTCGGCTGTATTTGTAATCCCCCCCAGGTCTTGCACATCATTCTTCTCTATTCTATTTAAGTTCTATTTTTTTCTGATCAAATACAGGCCCATCTTGTGCTAACCTACGTCCCAACCCTCCTTCACATTACCGTGATCTCCTCACTTACCCACAATGATGTTGCCTGCTTTTTGGTTTATTCTAGAAAATATTTTTGTACTGTACTTCATATCCTTCCTCTTCCTCTCCTGTCCTCTCCTTGTCTGTTCTGTCCTTCTGAATCCATCCTGACTCTAATGTCCTTCCACATCCTAAAAACGTCCTGCCCTATCCTGCTCTGTCCTGTACCTTACCACTGCTGTCAAACCAACCATATCCCAATTTAGCCTTCCTCAACTCTAATCTAACAGTACTTTATTCCTCCCACTTTACTGTGCTGTAACCTCTAATTTTGATTCAGGCCTAAACAGCTCATTCTTATATTTTTTAATCATACTTGATTAACTCTTTCATATACCAGTCTGTCTTTGATAGCCTATTTATCTTACCTTTTCCTATCCCCATCTTCCCTACTTCTCTTAACTTCTATCGTGATAATCTGCACAGTCATATTCCACCATACCCTATCCCACTATACACTATCTTACTTTACTTTACTCTATTTAACTATATGTGCTGCCACTGGAATATCCAGTTTGATACTATAAAGTATATAAATGCTAATCTTCTGAGCACTGGTTATTCATGGTCAAATCCCATCTCTTTTCCTTAGCAAACATTGATATTCATCATGACTTACTGACTTTGAACATATTGCTCTTTCTTACCCGTGACTTCTCTTCCAACTTGGTCATCATGATAATATTGGCTGTGTGCTGTTCCCAGACCATCCTCCAGAAGTCCCCGAAGGTCTCAGGGAGGGAGCCCTGAGTGGCGATATAGGCATTCTGACGGCGGTAGCCATCAATATAGTTAGCATTGATGTAGTCACTGCCAGGAACACCTGCAAAACAAGGAGATAGTGGAAATTAGGGAGAGTGAAGGAAAATGGTGGAAAGAGAATGTGCAAAGTGAGGAGGAGAATGAACTGTGACAGGCTGAAGTGAGTGAGAGAGGGAAGAACAAACAGAGAAACTGCCTAAATACCAAATGGCGTTAGGTGGGTTGAATGTCTCTACACTGATCACATGAGAGCACTCTTTGTCCGTGTAATTTGCTTTTGCATATAATTTTGAAATAATTTTTATCATGATTTTTATCATGATTCGTGGCAAAATAATCTATATGGATTATGTAAATTCTGCTGCCATGAATGCAGGTTTATGTTCCAGTAATAAAGAGTGTGGATCTGAGGTCATGGCAAGGAGATTAATGTTTTCACAGGACCAAGCATCTTTTGGTGTTGGATTGTTCAGCCGTCTTGTTTTATAATACATGCTAAGACGATCATGGGCCTAATCTGAGTATACTCTGGATGTGTTGCTTTGAATGGCAATATGACTGTAAGGCCGTCTCTGTGTAAGACTTGGCTGACACTGCTTGTCCTGGAAGGGATTGTGTGTGTGTGTTTGTGTATGTGTGTGTGTGTGTGTGTGTGTTATGTGAAAGACCGTCTGTGTGTGTTTGATTTAGGATCAGTCCTGCTCATCTGGGGCCTAATACCATAATCCCAAAAATCACTGAGTCACAGCACAAACATGCACACATACACCAAAATGCCAAAGTACACACACAGACATACACATAGACGTGTACGCGTACATTCAGCCATGACCCGATTCTGCCCAAGTGGGACACAAAACTCCTTCTGAGTCGTCTGATAGCAGTTTACATTTAAAAAGATAGAAGTTAATGAGCGCAGTAGAATCCCGACACGAAGAATCTCCTGCATTTGATTCTCTTCTAACATTTAATTTTATGAGCATGACTCGGTTCCGTGAAGTTGTAAAACCCCGAGCCATCAGCGCATTTGCACACACTCACACACACTCTCACACAAACACACATACTCACACACACACACACACACACACACACACACACACACACACATTGAAATGACAGAGTAGTGTGGGGTGTTTATACAATTTATTTTAAATGGGATGGGGACAGATGGTAAGAAGAGCCTCTAACATATGTTTATCAACCTCAGCCTTTAAAAGACGGCTTGGCTAAATGCTTTGATGTGCTACAACTTTATTGCAAGGGACTACAGCAGAAGCACTGTGCAGATAAAACAAACACACAGACACACTTCCAGTCACTTGGTGGCTACACTGGCTTGGCAGAAAGTGTGTGCTCATGAATGTGCGGAGGAGACTGGGAGTCGAAGTGCATATCTGTGCTTGTGCACATCCTGGGCATGTGTTTCAAATCCATAGTGGAATATGTGTAAGTGTGTGTGCGCACATGCTCAAGAGTATATGTGTTTTCTAAGCTGAAAGAAAGACAGACAGCCAGGGCTCCAGGACAGGCGGGGGTGGAAGGGCTGCTCACACATGCTCTGCCCAGATAAGGCTCATCTGTTTGGGCTTGGCCTCCCACTGCCTCCCTCTCTCCACATTGGAGCTGCCAGTTTCTCTGCCTCAGGTCTTTCCCAGTTGAGGTGGGTGAGTGCGCTTCAAAACGCACACTTAGAAAAGGATTGAGACTGTTTTTTTTCTTCTAATTTCAGACCCTTTCAAAAAGATTAAATCCAGGAAAATGGGCGCACCATTAAAATATATTAGTAAGCTATAAATAAAGGGTGAGACTAATTTACTTCCGCAGATATTACATGGTAGAGTCAGAGACCATATCAGTTATATGTGGTACCATGTTTAAATCCAGAAATGATCATTTTTACATTGAATATCTGATGCAGGTAAAGCATTTTGCATGTGTTGTACTGGATATGACAATGAAACACAACTTTGGAAAATTATTCTCCCATTCGTCATGGATAGCAATTCACACACGCACACACACACAGACACATGCACACAAACACACACACACACACACACACACACACACACACACACACACGCACACACACACACGCACACACACATAAATGAAAAGAGAAAAACTCAAATGCAAGCATATGTTCTTCAGTACTTCTGATGATCCCCACTGACATAATGCACTCCCCAGCTTCTAACCCCAACCTCATCCATCACAACTAAATGCCCAATTAACCCTTACCATACCCTTAACCCTGAGAACCAAGTCATAAATCTCAAAAAAGCACTTTAAAGAAGTACGGAACCGACACAAACGCCCACACTTGCGCACACACGCTGGAAGCGTGTCTTACCCTCAATGCTGGAGAGTATAACCCTGGAGTGATCATAGGCAATAACGTTGGCGTAGCGGTTCTTTGGTTTGTTCACCTCCAAGTTGGAGTTCTCCCACGTGAACTGCTGACCGGGGTCGATGGACTATAAGACACAAGAGTCAAGGTCAGAGCAAAGAACAAAGATCAACAGAGGGAACAGCAGAATTATTACAGGTCTTTCTTTACAAGTAATTTTAGAGTGTTTCCATGCTTTGGTCAAGTTTTTGTTCCCAGAAATGTTTCAGTTCTATTAAAAATGCAATTATTGGTTTTCAAGCAGTTATTCCAGCCTGTGGCTTGTCAGCGGCATTATTTTCTGACAAAAGCATACATGCATGGGTTATTTATTACAGCAAGGAAAATTCCCTCTTTAAAGCTGAAAAACTTGCAAAAGAACCTAGGAACTAAAAACTGACACCACTCAACCTCTTTTGTGCTGTGAGAGGTGCTATACTACTGCTATATGTATTGTCCCTAACATCATCATGCGTACACTATGAGCATTACCACTCAAAATCAGTGGATATGGTCATATCTTAAAATCTGCCTAAAATGCATAAATTGACATCTAGGAAGGCCAGAACTAGACATCACTGCTTTGTCTAGTGTTGCTATGCCATTAGCCCACCATTATAAACCAAGCACGAATTGAAAATTAACAATGCTTTACTGACAGGAATGCAGGCAAATGTGATATTCCATTTCTAGAAACAACAGTGATATAAGGACTTTCCACTTCTGACAAAAAAACAAAAACAAACAAAAACACCCCCCCCCAATATCATAGCTACCAGAGAAAGATGATAAAAACCCAATGAATTCCTCTGGGAGAAGGATGGTTGTGTTAGACCAACACATTAAGTTCCTGGAGGGTAATTACAGTGTAACCATTACTGTTAGCTGAGACAGGCAGACATGAGGTCATTATGAGGCTGTCGATGGAGAGGGACGAAGAGGAGAGAGCCAGAGCAGTTTAGCAATTCTGAATATTTTATGGCGCATAATTATGGTTTGGTTGGGAAAAAAAATGGACAGTGGTAGTGTTGGATGAGTGCATGTATGTGTGTGAGTGTGTGTGTCTGAAGCTGCTTTCCAAGCGCAGCCCAACATCATGTGTGTCTGATTATTATACCACAATCGTTTCTGGCCTCTCTCTCCCTCGATCCCTCCTCCATCCATCTCTCTCGTTCCCTCGTTAAGGGTTCAGTACCGAACAAAGCACACAGTCATGCAGAGAAAATGCGAGGCTCAAGTGAGTGGTTCCAACTCACACCACAATTACATACGGCTTCTCCCTCACTGTCTCTTCCACCCTCCTTTGCCCTCTCTTCCAATGCTTTTCTCGCTAAAACATCCTTTCTCTGTTTCTCTACTCTTTGCATAATGTGTCCTTGTCCTCTTCTATATACGTATCTCTGTCACACACAGTTTGTCTCTCTCTTGTGGTAGCCAATTAGAGCCTTATGTCTCCCTCTTCACCCAGAGGCCATCGGTTTAAACATTTTCTTTTTTTTTTTTTTAGCGGGGAAAAGAAAACATTTTTACTCCTTTAACAGCTCTCTGTGGGGCTCATTGTAATGCTAGTGCTATTCGCAAAACAGCCAGGGAAATATTGGGAAATATTACTACTGATGTGTTTTTTTTATTACTGAGTACCACAGTAAGCACACCAAGTTCAGGCACGTTGTTATCTCCATGTCAATGCTTTTTTTTTCGGCTCCTTATTAACTGTGCTGAGAGTTAATGGAAACTAATCCAAGAGCTTCTTTTTTGTGGGGAAC
Organism: Istiophorus platypterus; assembly: GCA_016859345.1. Taxonomy (NCBI): domain Eukaryota; kingdom Metazoa; phylum Chordata; class Actinopteri; order Istiophoriformes; family Istiophoridae; genus Istiophorus; species Istiophorus platypterus. The sequence continues at coordinate 15,105,299 of CM029114.1, read as the reverse complement.
ATTTGCTTCCTGTATCTCTTGGCATGTCAGCTCTCTGTCGCTGCTTTTTTTTATTTCTATCTCCTCCTTCTTCACCAGAAGAAAGAAATGAGGACTTGATAACCATCTGGCTGTAAGCAAACTCTCTCTGAGCTTGCAATCTCATTTTCCCTCTTACATTTCTGTAGATTATAATAAGGCAGCGGAGAGAGGAAAATGTGCTTTATCTTGTATCATTCTATGAAGACGAATCAAAATGCAACTTAACTGCAGAGACTTTGTGAGGCGGAATCTACAGCGCTCGCCTTTGAAATTGAAACTGATCAAAAAATGATGAGTCAAAGTTAAATATGTGTGTGACTGCATTAAAATCAGATGAATTTCCCAAGTTAAAGATTTTCAGGGACAGATAATCAGAATTCCTACCTCGTACTCTTGAGAGAACTTGAGATTGTCGTTTGCCTTGAGGCGCTCAATATGATCTGCCAGCTCAGAGATGGCGACGGGCGGGTGACTTGCCATGCCTGCCGAGCACAGAAATAGAGAAAGAGGCCATTTCAATACACGAACAACTAAACTCTTTTGGAGGAAAATGTTAAGAGTTAGGATTCTCAGAGGAGGTGTTGTTTAGTGTTCTGTCCATGGTCAGTGGAGGAAGCAAATGGAAGTGTTTTTTGCTAAGTGACCGTTTTCTCTCTAGGCAGATGGAAAGAACAATGTGCGTGTTCTGAAAGTTACTGAGGCACAATAACATGTCCTCAGAGTAAATGCACACTGCTGGTGAAGATAAAAAAAGACTATGACACAGGCGGTTAAAAAATTTAGAATTAAAAAAAAAAAGAAATTGGGGTTTTTATAGACGTATTCCAGAAGCATTTTGATGAAATGTTATCAATTCAAGCAGCTTTATCCTATTTGGGATGGAGAGTTAGTTAGCATGAAAATTGGAAAGAAAGAAAGAAAGAAAGAAAGAAAAAAGGAAAGGAAGAAAGAAAAAAGGGAAAGAAATTATGGCAACAGAGAGAAAAAGAAGATCTATGGTGGACCAAGACCAACTAACTTGACAAACGCCGATAACCGCGGTACACTGATACACGGTAGGCTGAAAAGGGAAACAACACGAGGGTTAATCCTATTTACATACACACACAAACACACACACACACACATCTAATACTTGGGAAATCACACATCCAACTACATAATGTTTGTGTGTGTCTCTGTATAGGAGGTGTGCAGTCTACCTGGAGTCTGGAAGTTAATTCTGCGCAGCTCCACGGGATCAGTGGGATGGTGAGATGACATTGCTTTGCTGCAAGGAAAACTTCCCTTCCTGCCTTCAGCCTCAGCTCTTTTTCTGGGATAACACATCAAGAGACAGCATTTTATAAAATAAAATCGATTAACTCACTCTTTTACTGCATGAAAAAAAACCTGAATCTGGGAAAATATGGGATTTGTGAGCATAACATTAATTTTTGGGATTCGTGATGAAATTAATGGACCACAGGGCTGTGACTGTGAAACTCCAGAGGAAAGCCACTTGAACAAAACTCTAACTTGAACACTTATAGGCATAGCTGTAATTCTCAGGAAATTTCTTTTTCACATTCACGAGCTTTGGTTGACTGCTGCTTCAGTGTTGCAGCTTTTAAATGTTAATGACAAGCTCATTGTCTGAGACGGTGGTGGGCATCTGGCTTTGCTTGTCTCCTGTGGAGTTAGAAGTGACATTAAAGCTATCCAAATGAGAAAGCTCATTCAGTGCAGTGGCCAAAGCTTCCTACTCTGAATATTTACAATGTGATTTTATGCCCACGTCTTTATCCATTTCACTGGATAAATTGAACAACTTACAGTTTACAATTTAACCAGTTCACAGTAGGTTACTATGCAGCCATCGAAGAAACATAAGGGAATTCCAGACTCTTTTCGGATCTTTTATCTAAAGAATTCTTCGCAAAGGCTTCTCAAGGAAAACACCCTTTTAGGAAATGGTAATAAACTGTATTTGTTTACCTGTCAGGTTTGCTGGATCCAAACAGGGAGAAGGAAAGATAAAAGAACAGACAAGGATGAATAACATTAGTGTCCAATCAAAAAACATCTGGGACTAAAGCAATGCTGAGCTCATTACTCTACCCCCCCCCTCATTATAGCTAATCACTTTCTTATTCCTGAAATAAACTAGCACGTCCTGTAGATACAGGTACAGGGGGATGACCTGCTTATATAAATCAAAATGTAAAAAAACCTCATTAGCTGTTCTCACACAATACTGCATTCAAGTTATCCCCAGCACAACCTCACACTGTGACATCTACTACATAAGTGAGACATGAATGGCTGCAGACCACCACAAGTTACACTCCAGGGCTTATGAACTTCAGATTATTACCATCATGGTTAATAATTTTGCCATGTCACACTGGTCACAGTAGTTATTTGCGTGTGTTCACAAAGCTCTTGCTAGAACATCAGACGATTATCATGAACAATGCTAATGGGCAATAATGTTATCTTTCCCTATCTGCTCTGTTAGCTAACCTTGCTCCCTGCACATACAACAGATTATACAGAAAACAGTGACGTTTCTAAGAGAACCCGTGAGCTCAAGTCAGCCATCGTCAGTAATAGACGGGGTTTTAATTGTCCCATTACCCCAGTGAAGAAGAGCAAAAAATATACTTTAATGTTAGTTTTTATGTTCCAAAAATGAGACAATGCATACTAAACCAGCTTTAGATTTAGTTAGAAGTCCATGTCAAGATTATCACCCCAGTAAAACAGAGAGTGATGGTCAGATTCTGAAAACCTCCGCTGGGGTGAAATAGTTGATAAAGCTCTCTTTTTGATGTCCTTCTCCTTCTCTCACCAATCCAATGATTTCTTTAGCTGTTTTTATTTCTTTCTGCCTTCATCATGCTGTCCTTACCTCTTGAAGAGGAGAATGGCGATGACGATGCAGACGATGAAAATGACAGCCAGAACGGGTCCCACCACCCAGAGCAGCCCCTCCTCTTCGTCAACCATTGGCTTGGGATCCGCATCCAATGAAGTCACGGGGTCAGAATAAGGGCTAGTGGCAAACATGGTCTGCAGGAAGACATGGTTTGATTGTGCATTTCCTTATATAAATTGGACAAAACTGTTAGATGGATGAATTGTGTGTGTGTGTGTGTGTGTGTGTGTGTGTGTGTGTGTGTGCGTCTGTGCATGAGTGTGCTGTCATACTTGTATTTTTACTCACATTCTCAGATAGGTCTAGCAGTGCAAGCACAAAGAACACATATTCCTGTCCGTTCTGCAATGGACGGTTGCGGAAGTCACCGTAGTTTCGTCCATCGCCTAGTGTGAACTCCAATGGGAGGGTCTTAAAGTGGGCGGTGACGTAGGCCCTGGGATCTGATTGGCCAGCTTGTCTGCGGATACGAAGGGCACGGCTGACACTGGTCCTGTTGATCTCTTTAAGAAGCTGAAAGGAAAGAAAACAGATCATCGGTTGAAATAGATAGACACAGGAGTAGGGGAAGGGACAGGGGGAAGTAGGTAACTGAAACAAAGATAGCGATAAGTTTAACAGAAAAGATGAGAAATGTTAGGAAAGGGGGGAATAAAAGGCATCAATTGGTTAAAATTTTCAGCTAATATATGGCAAGTTCAAACACAGTGCAATATCAGTCTATGCCGTCAGACATTGCAATTCAACAACTTAATCTGTCTGATAAATTCAAAGCAATGTAGTTATAGTTCTGCAATTTTAATATTATGGAGCTTCAAGATTGTATTTCTGTAAATTTATAAAACACACACACACACGGATAAAACAAAACAGAACAAAACAAACAAAAACAAAAAACAAACCCTTTTAAAAGAATGGACGTTTTGGCAATTTCATCCTACACAAAGACACTCATCAGTGAAGGAAGGATGAGTTTTACGGAGAACTATCACCTAAGCACAAATGTCTTCATCATCAACAGAATTTGCTACTTCAATTAAGCACTGAAACAGTTTAAAAGTAATCTCACACAAAAAGGTGCTTTCAGAGCAGCAAAATGAGGTGAGGGTGAAAATGAAGCCAGGAAGTGGAACTAGAATGGCATGTGATAGTATTGTCAGGATTGAGCAGGCAATGGTTGGCCAGAGAGCTATTTCACAAAAGTGGATTTAAGAAAATCCTGGATGACGGAAAAAAGCGAGGTTTGACATAGCCTGGTCAGTGCATCCTGCCCTTTTACATCTCACAAAGGCCAGGATGAGGAGGAGCAGCTATTTCAAGGCAGTTACAAGTAATTCCAAATCATGTGCGTCCGTGGCTTTCTTCAAAAGATATTGTGGGTCCATCACAGATTTACTGATGCTGAAGTGGAGAAAACACCTGCGGCATACATCAAACCATGTATATCACTCAATTTTGAGGCCAAGTCCTCAATTGTTCTGTCGTGTTGGTTCTGTATGAACAGAAATTCATATAGATATAGATTGCTGAACATGACTTACACTTCTACAGCAAAGTGCAGGTACATCTGTTCAGGTTTACAAATGAAAAGTAACCCTTTAAAGACTAATTATGACAGAACGAGACCAGATCTCTGGTTAGTAAATTTGTATTGTAAGGCTTCTTACGCTACTTTCAGTTGGTCTGCTATTGTCTGCCTCTCTTTTTCTCACTCCTTTAAAATAGTGGCAGTGTTTCATTTCTTGCAAATAATATGCTTCAATTCCTTGTAAGCCTCAATCAAAAGATGTCGCTACCATCGAAACAGTGAAACAAGACATTATTATAGTGAAAGTTTAAAGCAAATCAAGGACGGAGACACAGCCCTTTGGTGCGCTTTTAACCCAGAACAGCCCAGTGTCACGTTTCCTTAAAAGAAAATTGCATCAAAGCTCTGACGTGTTTTGACGCACGTCAAATGCTGCCAATGGGATTGAGCCTTAACACAAACAGATTAACCAAACCTGACTGTTAGCCTGGTCCGGACAAGGCCGGCTCCACAGAAAAACTCTACATGGCATATAATGTACCACTGTTTTCATGAAACCGAGTCTCTGGTAATTCAGCCAGGATATCTGAAAAATCCGGGGTTAATCCGCTATCTATGTTTTGGGAAACAGCCCTCACGTCACCTTTAAATAATATGATACAAAAAGTCTGACACAACTGAGCAGAAAACCCTTCCTCAGACACATCACATACTGTATCTTTGTTTTTGTGACTTAATCCTGTTTACATAGCCTTATAACATCACTAGGCAAGTACTTTTTGATCTATTCGTGCATGTACTCCTTATCATATTCAATAATGAGCATCTCATCTCCCTTCAACCTTGTGACAAGCACTTTATTATGACCATCATTTAGCTATTTATTGGTTTCATACTCCCTTCTGCTTCATGTCTTACCTCATCCAGGTTCATCTGATCGGGCTCCTCCCAGGGATTCAGGAACTTCCCTCTCTGTTTCTTCAGTGGCACCACCACCACGTAGTAACCCCTGAAACACGACAGGGATGTTTTGGGTTTAGACTCAAGAAAATATACCATGGACTTAACATCTCTTCAGTGTTTCTGTCCCTGGAGAAACATCAGTGCTCTGACACTGAAAGGAAAAATTTGACATATTGGGAAATAAACTAATTTTGACTTGTTTGTGGCTATGGCTTGGGAGGTAGAGCGGGTTGTCCACTATTAAAAGCGGTCGGTGCTTTGACCTCCATCTGCTCTTGACCAAATGTCCATGTGTCCGTGGGCAAAATACTGTACCACCAAACTGCTCCTGATGGTCAGACCGGCACCTTTCATGGATGCTCGCTGCCAATGCTGAGAGTGTGTGTGAAGCTTTAAAGCGATTTGGATAAAAATGCTGTATAAACTTAGGTATTTACCATTTCTTTCCTTTACTCGAGAGTCAGATGAGAAGTTTGATACCGCTCTCGTGTACACTAAATATGAATATATAGCCATCAGCCTGTTAGCTTATCTTAGCAGAAAGGCCGGAAATAGAGGGAAAAAGGTAGCCTGGCTCTGGCTAATGGAAACAAAATCTGATCATTAATTAACTCGTTATATCTCTTTTGTTTAGTTAGTTTAAGTCAGTTGTTTATTTACTGAGCTTAAGAGGTGCTGGTGGGCAGTTTTTTGTTATTTTCACACAGAGGCAGGCTCACTGCGTCACATGCTCGACTAAGTTAACTGGCTGCTGGTGATAGTCTCATATTTACTGTACAAATCAGAGAGTGGTATCAATCTTTCCATGTAGCAGCAGCAGCAACAGCAGCAACAACAGCAGCAGCAGCAGCAGCAGCAGCTATTATATGTGGCTGTTAGTTAAATGGTATGGTTGTTTTTGGAACACGGAGCCATGTCTGAAGCCACATATGAAACAAAGACAATGATATAAATTGAGTAGGGAATTTTTAGTAGCAGTCAGGGAACAGACAACAAAATCATCCATGTGTCCTAAGTAGATGACTCACTCCAATTCTCCATGTCAACACTTGAGCGTTCACTGTGCTGACTGTGCTGTGAGGTACAATAGAAAGCAACTACGTGTAGGTCAAATTTGAGGAAAATTAAAACTTGTTCATCTCCAAAGCTGAAAAAACACACAAAAATAAAATGATAGACTGAGACTAAAAGAGTAAAATGCTGTTTGGGAATAAAAAAAACCCTAAAACACTTCTGAGGCAACAGAGACAAAATACAGGCTGTGGTTTACAGGTGAATAAGACTGCTCCCTCTTGGTGTCTATATTTGTTCTTGGCTACAAAAAGCAGATAAGATTATCTGCATTATGCTTTTCTTGGTGTTTTTGGCGGCACTTTTGTCAGACTTCCCAGACTTGCTTTACTTCCACCTCAAAGAAATCCTTATAGACCATTGAATGGGATTAGAGTGAAATTAAATTACCTCACAGGTTTATCTTTAAAACTAAACCAGTTGTTTACATCTGGTTGTAGTTTTTAGTTGTAACTAATATCCCTCTCCCATCTCTACCTGACTTTAGCTGTGGTCTGCACTGTTGGTAGCTGCACAGTCACCATGCCGTCTGCATTGGTTTTCCCCACCACAGTGGGTTTGGTCTTCAGGATGTCTGGGGCTGTGGTGGCAGTGACGCGGTGCTGCAGGCCCCCGGCGCTGTTGGCCCGGTTAGTGAGCAGAAAGGAGTACTGAGTGTCCGGTTCCAAGCCGGTGATCAGCTTCTGAGTCTGTTTGCCATCCACTTCGACAGACTGGCCCTTTCCATACAGGATCTGGACATGGGTTGGTTCACATCGTTGAGAATTATATTTAATTCTACATGGGCTAAAACACACAATATAGCACACAGTACTCTAGTTTCTAACTGATAACCATAATTTATACTTTTATACTGAGAGAAAGCTATTAATTTGAGTTGTTATCAAGGACTGTCCTTTACTTTCCTGTTTTATATTTATATTTGATTGTACTTTAGCTCAACGTCTCCCTAATTTGATTTAGGTACTGCTCGGTGTCGGTGCAAACTCAATACTTCCTCTATTTATTTTACATTAAAAGCCTTCCAGCAGTTCAAAGAACATAGTCAATTCATGTCCCCGCAGGCTTCATTAGTTATCAAAAACAGGAGTAGAGGTTCATCAGCTTAACACCAAGAAAACTAGGCAAAATGGTAGGAAATGATATAGCCTTTAAGTTAAAATTACCATGTGAACCATTGTAGAACATGTAGTCCCTCCCTTTATTCTTTTTAAATATCCCTGGCCTTTGCTTCTGACCTACCTTTATTTGTTTGCATTACTGAAACCTGGCTGTTATTCGATTTATATTTTTTAACTAAATCTGGAAATTTCAAAGTGCAAATCGACTTACGGTGAAGGGTTGGGTGGGGTTCTTGTCTCTGATCTCCCAGGAAAGCAGAACAGAGTTTTTCATGGCTGCTTTTACTCTGAAGTTGGTGGCAAAAACTAAGGTACACAGGAAGAAAAAAAAAAAAAGAAACAAACAAACAAAAAAAGATTATGATTTTGACTCCATGGTTTCATTTTATCTCTCTGCTGAACCAAACATAATGGCCTTACCTGTGTACTATTCTCTAGTACAAGTGTCAAGCTAGCTATCTGCTCTGTTCAACACACAGTGAGTGTGACCGGACAGGGATACTCGCCCGAGACCCAAAACTCTTACCTTGACTTGGGAAAAAGGACGTTGGGTCTAAGACTACAGTGACAAGACAACGAAAACGGACACTTAGAATGTTGCCATCAGATGTTTCGTTTCTGAGGATGTGTGTGTGTGTGCATGTGGGCCAGTATATGCACAGTTGCGCTGTTAGGAAGCATGATATGCATCCTGAGCAATGAAGATGGGCTGTTAGAAATTCCTACCTTGGTCTAGCCGCTGCGTCCTAAACTGGACACTGGGGCTGTATGGCCCAGGGCCAACAGCTGTAAATGCGCACACCCTGACATCATACACAGTATCGGCACTCAGACCCTCCAACAACACACTTGACCCTGGAGAAGGCACCATGACTTCTGAAGCGTTCCCCCGACTGTTTATATCCTTGTACAGCACCGAGTACTTAGCAATTTTCCCATTTTGCTCAATTAGAGGGACTGATTTCCATGCAAGTCGGAGGGAGGTAGCAGAAGCCTCCTCGGAGATGATATTTTCTGGGTATCCACTTGGGGCGTCTTCTGAAGTAGTCACCTCCTTTACCACCTCCTCCCCGTAGCCCATTTTGTTACGGGCAGAGAGTCTGAACACATAGTTTGCTCCCTTGTGGATGTCCTGGGCAGTGTAGCGGTTCTCCTTGTAGGGGAACTCCACCACCGTAAAGGGAAGGACGTCTACGCGGCCAAAGGTGAGGCGGTACCCGAGGAGCGGGGTGGGTGGGTTTGGCGGTGGATACCACTGAAGCAGAGCGGTACCGGAATCAGTGGCACTCACCATCAGTTTGGGCTTCTCAGGGACTAGAGAGGGAAACAGAAGAGCAGAAGAGAGAGAATGATGAAGAGATAATTAGCAGATAATTGCAAAGCACATTATTCATAACCTCAAGCAAAACTGCGACAATATGGTTAATTGACACCAAATGACTGGCTTCTTACTGGCACAGCAAGGTGTGACAGAGTGAGACACAAACCAATTCAATGATTTAATGGCCTCTAATGATAATTAGTGATGCCGCTGTCTCGATGATCATTAGTAATTATGTGTGTGCTTGTGCAGCTCTCCGTCTTTCACCATATTTGTGCAGACCAGTTGGTCTCAAACTTGGGGGCGGGACCCCGCAAGGGCTCATTTAGCCACTTTTGTGGACCCACTTACGTGGAAGGGCAGTGCAGACTGAAACAGGTTTGCTGCGAGCACCATCGCCCTTGGCAGTGTAAGCCCCCACTGATACAGAGTAGGAAGTGTCTGCCTTTAGGTCTCCAAGAACAGCCTCCTGCAGGAAAACAAAAAACCGTGTCAGCTGTAAAAGGCAACTATTTTTGTGTGCCCGAAGGGCAAATAAAATAGCTTCAATTTAATAAAAAAAAAGAAGTCTAGGTCAAACTGCTCACAACCAGTCAAAAAGGGGCACCTTTTTTCTTTATCTGACAGTGTTCAAGAACAGACAGTTATTCAGCTCTTGTACCAGGCCAGTAATTACATTTTGAAGTGACCTCTCTTTCTTTCATTGCGAACATTGCCTCTGCTTTTGGGTTTGGTTTGTGAGAAGTTCACCAAAATTCAGAAACTCTATCAAATGATCTAAAAAGAGCTCAAAATATTAACTATTCGCTACACAAACTGTCATTTAACTACATAGACACTTGAAACTAATTTTGATTTGTCTCTGTCTAAATACTGAACACAAGCTTTTCTTCATTTATTGGCCTACAGAAAGCATAAAAAAAAATCATAATTTTCTAGAAATATGCACAAATTATTCATCATCAGTTATCTGTTTTCCCAGGGTCCGTTATTAAAAATCCTTGAGAACACAGAATAAAGTAATGAAAAAAGGGACTCCTGCTGGGTTTACTGGGATTTAAGCCTTCATTGTCATCCTAGGAGATTATAAACTACATTCTCATAAATATCTACTGTCCATGCTTTATTATTATTATCAAAAAATATCCCCAAAGAAAGGTTTACTCACATATTCAGTTGAGTCATCATATTCCCACTGAATGATGGCGCAGCATTGAAAAAAGAGTAAAAGGAGAGAGATACACAACTCTTACTATTTAGGATAAAATCTTTGGCTGCCATAGAACTATCAGAATGAAATTATCAGCTATAGGTCCATTATCTATCCTGGACAAAAATTTAATTTAATTTCTTTCCAAGAGTTGGATGAGAAGATTAATCATGTTTCATGTTTGTATCACTACATGAGAAGCTACGGGAACCAGCTTGTCAGCTGGTTAGCATGAAGACTAGAAACAGCATCCATGCCAAAGCTGAATTGTACAAACTGTTTGATTGAACAAACAAGATATTACATATTAATCAGTGAGCTTTAGAGTCGCTGGTAACCTGATTTCTTTTACCTTCGGGCAGAGTCAAGCTACGCGTTCCCTCCTGTTCCCAGACTTAATGCTGAGCTAAACTAACAGGTTGCCAGCTGTAGCGAACAGAATATCAGAGTGGTTTTGATCTTCTCACCTAATTCGCAGCAAATGTCAAAATATTCCCTTGAACAGAAGAAGGTTTCTGCTCAGTTTACTTATTTCTTTGGTGTTCATTCATCACTTATAATAAACAGAAAAAGTTGATATAGAGGCGGCAACAGATTGCTCCAACAGATTGCTACAGTTGTGCAAACAAAGATTAAGAAAAGAATCAGCCAAAATTTTTTCTTATCTAAAGTCATAACAAGATGGCCACATGTTGGCTCTCTCATCTGAAAGATATATCATAATTATATATCCCAATGTGTTGGGGCAAATTTGTAGTTTCTTTGTGGCTTTATTTATACTATGATGCATGATTTTAAAAATAAAGTGAATGGTAGACACATAGATAATTGCTTACAGTTTTAATTAGGCACTCAATAAACAGGTCCTGACACACTTAATTAAGATCATTGTAAGGTTTTACAGAGTATATGTTAGTGTTACCTGTGAGTCCTCTATAAGGATGTCCTTGATAAATGGTTGACCCTGAGGCTCGCCGTAGTTCATCCTCACATAGTGGACTTGGTAGCCTCTGATCTGACCGTGCTGCCGTTCCGGCGCCGGTGCTCGCCATTTCACCCTAATGGCCGAGGCATTCACAGTCTCTGCCTCCACCCCTCGCGGAGGACCACTTGGAACTAAAAATGCATTTTGGGATAGAGGTCAAGGGTCACAGAAGACGGGCACTCAAATCTCTCAAGTAAAGGCCTTCACTTTACGTGATGTCTTTTTTTTTTCTAATCAAAAATAGATTGGGTTTAGGGGTAGATTAAAAAAAAAAAAAATTACTCAAAAGCTGAAAAAAATTTAAAAATACAACCCTCCAAAAAGTCTAAAACTGCTCTGATGTCTTGGAAAAAAGTGAAAATAGTTTAAAAAAATAAAAATGAGGGTGCTTGAGGAAAAACATGGAGGAAAAAAGCAGTGGAGGATAAGAAGCAAATGCAGAGAAAGATAAGAATGGCAGATAGAAAAGGATTTGTTGCCAAGGGCAGATTAACAGTGGCAGGCAGTCAAAGAGAAAATACTGTTATCAAGAAAAACCTCTCTCATGCTGCCAAGAACTACACTTCTCCCAAAAAGATAAAAAAAAAAAAAAGAATTACTAAAAGGATAAAAAAAACTCCAGCTACCTCGTGCTATCTGACTGACCCATGCATAAGCACTCTGAGAAAGCTGTAGTCAGACGAATTTCTTAGATTGGGAGGATGGGATATTAAGCATGAATATTAAAAAATATCACTTCAAATATTATAAATTGCTCTAGGCATAATATCATACATCAATTAAAAATTAGCTTAAAGTTATTCAAATAGTTTTCAAGAAATTGGAGAGGAGGTGGAAGGGCAGACGGCCAGTAAGAAAAGCCAAGGCGAAGAAAGGCCAAGGTACTGCTATAGCCAAAGGATTTATTTGGTATTCTTTCCTTGGGAATTTTGTTATCTGAAGACAGGGAAATCCCAATGACTCCTTTTCGCAAAAACATGAATTTCAGACGAGAGGGTAGAGTGCAGGAAAAAAAGAGGGTAAAATTGTTGCTGGATAAAAAAAGGGTTGCAAGTGAAAGAAACGGTGAGGGGGCAGCCAGATGTTGGAGGTTTCTGCCTGTTAGGAGGGAGTAAAGGAGAGGTTTTCCAAACTGGAGGGTCTGACAATGGTTCTGAAATACATCATCCGTTTAGACTGCAGCTCAAGGATACATTAAATGCCTCAGCTGGCCAGTGGAGGAAGCTTGCTGTTAGTTTAGGTTGCTTTGAGCTCATTAGTGAATTAGAGGTAATCATTATTAGTGGGGCGGACCATCCTAAGACAGGCATGGGTTGGTGGGTGGGGGGGTTTGGTTTGGAACATACCATCCTCCTCAGTGCGGATAAGCAGCTGTAAACTTTCTGGTCCATCTCCAGCTTCCGTCTGTGCTCGTACCGTTATGCCATATTCAGTCCATTTCTCCAAGTTTTCCAGGAGATAAGGAGAACTTTCCGTAGGAATTCCATCAATTCTTTTAGACGTTTTGTTGCCCTCAGTAGTAGAGTACTGGATGGAGTATCCTGTAATGATGCCGTTCTGAAACTCCAGAGGAGGTGGAGCCCAACTTACCAGGATGCTGGTAGAACTGGGACTGGTGCATGTGATGTCCTGGGGAGGTGCTGAAGGAACTGATTGGCCAGTGTTGAGGAAGCACAGTAGGGATTGTTTAGGTAAATGTTATTTGGTTGTGTGTGTAAGTTGTTATTGGTGGGTGGAGAGGTGGGGGGGTGAGGTTCGCCATGGAGGAATGGGCATGAAATTGAGCAGACGAGAGACAGAGAACAAAAGACAAAGAAACACAAAATGAAAACAAAACACTGGAGAACTGAAACTCGCACGGAAAAATGACCCTGCGACTTGAAAGCAAGATGGCAAGAACAAAGATACTGAATGATGGGTTCCAACTTCTGTTTTGGTAGAAATGTCTGATTAATGACAACATTGAATGACTTAAAAGAGATGCAACACAGAAACACTAAAAACACTAAACCTTTAACACACAAACATACCTTCCCATAACTTACTTGTCCTTACAGCCTACCCAAGCTTCTGTGCTTGATCCATGTTGGAGTTCTCATCATTTATATCTATAAAACTCTGGCTCCTTACCTTTTTTTTAATTGAATCTCTTACAGACCTCAGATTGATGGCCAACAAATGAAGCATTGCTATCAGTCATAATTACTTGGTAATGTCTTTGCTGATGTTAAGTTCTTGAAATCATAAATCAGTCATCTGGTGCTTTATTTGTTGATATATAAAATCTGAGGTCAGTTAGGGACTGGATTCATGATGGCCCCTTTTGTGACAATGCAAAAAATCCAAAAATGCAAAAGGCAAATATTTTAACCAAACACAAATTTATGATGGTCAGATCTAGCAAAATATATATATACTTACGCATGTGAGTTTGTTTTCGTGACAGTTGTCATTTTTGCATTGTCATCACTGAAGCCTTTCTCTCTCTCTCTCAAATGTACAAACACACATGCTCACACACAGCAGTGTGTGCGGTTAGACCTACGCGTCTGTGGCGTGTCAATGGACACTTCGTTGGTATATGCCCCGATTCCGTGCTTGCTCCTGGCAGCCAGCTGGAAGGTGTATGTGGAGAAAGGCTTCAAGTTCTTCAACAAGTAGGAGGTGTTGGGCTCAAAGCTCATTTTCTTCTGAAGGGAAATGAAGATAACAGGACAGTAGGAGATGTCAGGTTATAAGAAAGACAAATGACAAAGGTTGCATCACCCATTAACCACAGCTTGTTTAAAAACAGCCTGGATATCTTTTAATATTGAAATCAATCCATTTTCTGTCTGCCGAACCATCCATTCAGTCATACACCTGTCCTTTAATCTGTTATCCATCAGTCCAGCAGTTCCTCCCTTCATTCTCACCTCCTCTGTGTCGTCAGCCCGTCGGTAAACCAGTTCATATCCTGTGATCTGGTTGTCAGGGCCGCCCTGTGGCGGTGCCACCCAGGACAACAGGATACTTGTCTCGGACTTGGCCTCCCCCTTAAATTCTGAAGGTTGGGATGGAACTACAGGGTTGCAGGGAATCAGGATGGACAAAAAGAGAAATAAGTACCCATATGTGTTTTAATTCTTTTAGTCTTCTAGATGCTATTTAGTTGGTACTTGTAATATTCTTACAGGCTGATGAATGCACACATTTTCCATATAGCAGAATATACCTTTCTAACATGTTCACACACACACAAAACCTGACATTCATGTCTTGCTTCCTGTCTCTTACCTCCAGTCTTGGCTATAATCTGCAGGTCCTGGGAAAGAGGTCCGTCTCCTACAGAGGTGAAGGCCAGCACTCTGATGTAATAAGTCTTGTTGGGAGTCAAACTCTGGATGGTGATGAAGTTGGCGCTGCGTGCCATCTGCTTCTCCCACTGCACAACACAAACACACATTACAATCCATGAATACAAGTCGACACACAGATGCACAGTCATATATTAGATGCATGCAGACTACATCAGCTATCAGTCAACTTTGTTTGATTAAAAATTACAACAAAATTGAATGAAACAATGCAAACACAGGTACACACCTGGTTAACTGGTAGCGCGTTGTCTGAGGTATAGTACACCCTGTAACCGACCACCTGTCCGTTAGGTTCCTCTGGTTCATCCCAGTGGATGATTGCTGTCGTTGTGCTCAGCATACGACCTCTGACCTGTGGAGAAAATGGGAAGAACTTCAACAACACTGCACTGAGGTAAAATGTCCTGTATCTTTACTGGAGAAAGTTTTGTTGAAAGAAGTTGGCTTATTTTTTGTGAACTGATTGAAAATTACAGATTTAAAATCAATATTTTGCACCACACTGCATCGCCACTCAGAATAACAGGCAACTAATTATACTTTATAACAACTAAGCTTGTGTGATCGATAAGAAAACTGTTATAACAGATTGAAATATGCACTGAAGAATAATAGCAACTTGTTTTTCAAAACTGTATTTTTAAAAACACATTTTAATACTAGAATTTGAAAACCTCATCTTTGTCAAATCAAAGCATCATCCAGACCTGTCGAGGAGGAGAGGAAGGGGCCTGCTCAGCTGTGCGAGCCTCCACCACCTCGCTGGAGGGGCCCTGGCCAATGGTGTTAACGGCTGCCACCCGAAAGTCATAGTGGGAGTAAGGGCTGAGGCCGCCCACGCTATAGCGCGTCGTGGCGATGCCATCAATCTCTTTGTAGGGGTCCTCTGAGCCTTTGGCACGGTGCTGGAGAGGAAGAGTGAAGAGATAGGGAGAAAATATAGATTTAAAGATGCAATAGACATCCTTGTACAGAGGAAGCTCTACAGACAGGGGACAAATTAAAGGAAAAACCAACATAAAAGTTACTTAGTAAGGAGTTGGGACACCAAGAGCCATCAGAATAGCTTTCATTTCTTCAATACTTCTCTACTGCAGGGATGGAAAATCATTCTTCCAAAAGATATCTAACACATTGGTCCTAAATCTACTGTAAGTGTTCAGTTGGGTTGAGATCTGGTGACCGCGGTGGCCATAGCATATGAGCCATATGATTTTCACACCATTCAGTGACCACTCATGCCTTATGGATGGGGACATTGTCATCCTGGAACAGATCACTGCCAGCAAACTTCCTCAAAACACAACGGAGCCTCCAGGTACCCTCACTGTAGGGTCAAGCATTTAGGCCTTTGCCTTTGTCTTGGTGTATGCTACACATGCAGGCACCCATGTGTTGAGAATATGGTTACAGATCACTTATCTGATTATATCAGTTTTCTTTACAAATCTGTAGACCAGTGGTTTTTGCACCACTGAACTCTAAAATGTGCATTCATCTTTTATACACTGCAAACCAACTATAATATCCCTGTCTACGTAATTGTCAACAGACATTCTCAGTCAAAGTTACTCTTTTGTTTATTATTTTACATGTCGTACTAATGCAAGAGTATCATGGCCATCAAATGTGTGTTGTGAAACATTATCTTCATTCTATTTACTGGCGTCTTTCCCAGAGATCTGAAAACAGATGTCACTTCAGTCACTTTTCCCATTGAAACACAGGCCGATTGAGCAGTCTTGTGACTGGAGCTCCTGCCATCCATATCCCAATAATGAATCCATTTGTAAAGTGGCTTAGATCTTTTTCTTTTGCCATGTTGAATGGTTGAATCAGAATCACCTGGGTCTGCGCAGCATTTTTATACTTGTCACAGAGCATGATGGGATGTTAACTGCTTTTTTGCACCTGTATGGAAGCATCTGCACTCATTATGTTTCTCCATTCATTTATTCATGTTTTTCCTTAAATTTGTCACCATCAGTATGTACATTATCTACAAAGAAAGTTACATCAATAAACCCCAAACACCATGCACTTGTTTACAGACTGCATTAATGCCAAAACATACACAAAATAAGAGAGAGCACATATCTACTCCAAGTGTCTTGGTTTTTGTGAAAGAAGTACTCAGTCACTGCTGTATAAGCAGTTCATGTTTCATTCTTAAATTTTAAATTTATTACTTCTCTCGGGCACAGAGTACTCACTCAGCATTTTAGGCAATGTAATTGCTATCAGGAGAGACAAGAGACTCTTTACTTTTGCAGCCCTACTTATTAATTTTAGCTGTTAATATCAGTTCATGTTCATATAAAAATCTAGTGCAGCTTTAGCCCTTAATTTTTGCGTCTCAGCAACCTGTTTGCACACACAGTAATGCTGTGTGGTAGGTAGTGCACAGGTAACAGCAAAATGTATGTGTTTGTGTGTTTGTCACACACCTGTATGATATAGTAGGAGACAGGTTCCGGGTTGCCAGAGTCCCAGGTTAATGTAATACTTGTTGCAGTTCTCTCGGTCACTACAGGGGTGCCAGGAGCCTTCGGCAAAGCTAAGAGGGAAAAAGAGCAACAGAAATCTCATGTTCTATGCTCTAAAATTTAAACAAACAAACAAACATACAAACAAATAACAAAACAGAATTTTGAACTTTAAACTTGTACTGATTGAAAAAGCTGGAAACAATGTAATGATGACACCAGCTCAGAATCAGATTGATGCCATGACCATAATCTCTATCCAACAATTAAAAGTCCTGAAAAACAATTATGAACTAAATTAGTTCGACCACTGGACAAAACAAATCCTGTCAGTTAAAAAATGTGTTATCTGTCCCTTCAAAGAGAGCTTTACTCACCACATATTTAATCCAAATTAAAAACCGTGTATACTGGCAAACTAAATACAGACTTTGTGATAACATCAAAATAGGTCACCATAGACAACAGTAGCCAGAGAAAAATGATTCTATGGCCAGAGTGAGAAATAAAAAGTGAAGAAGGAAGAACATTATCTTACAGAACTCTGAGAGGTGAAATAAATATTAACACTTCCCAACACAACAGCAAAACACTAAAACTCTTTCCCTTTACTTGCATTCCAAGGTAAGTTAAAAGAGGTCTTTCTCTTTTTTAAAAACATATATGTTAACAAACAGATTTTCCCTTATTTCCTTTTTAGAGTATTTCTAACTTTATTGAAGCATTAGTTACTCTGTTTATTCATATATTTGGCGTATATTTTATAATTAGAGCACATAGACAGAGGGTATTGCGGTGTTTTCCCCTTAAGAACTAATGTGCTCTTATGAATAACGTCATAACCAAAGTCTTACTTGAGGCAAGGTCAAAACATCACTTCCTCCTTTGTTCACATGCTCTCCTCTTCTCACCAATAAGCCTCCTCATATATAGTACATGCTGATGAACCCACCTTTCACAATAATCTGTGCCATCGCCTCAATCACTCCAAGCGTTGACATGGCGACACATGTGTAATTGTTGGACTGGCGTACATCTGTGAGCTCCAGGACGTTGCGGCCGATAGGCATGTCATCCTCGGGCGTCAGGTCTTCTGATCCCAGCATCCACTTCACGTAGGGCATGGGCGAGCCCACTGCCACACAAGTGATGTTGACGTTCCCCCCTGGCATGATCTCACTGTCCGCTGGGGGGATGGAGAAGCGAGGGGGGACACGACGCACTGGACCAGATAGCAATGAAAGCCGGAGGGCAGCAGAAAACAGATGATTAGAAATTCATGACAGTGTTGTTCAGTAAAGGTCAGTACAGGAAATGATAAGCAGGGTGTATTTACTGGGGGATGATTATTTTTCGGTTTTTGCCATGTGCGCTGAGATGAAGTTTTATGGCTTTCAAAGAAGACTGTAAGCATTCAGACAGTCGGATACATCACCACTAGGGTGGATGTGATACCAAAATGTTTTATTCATGGTGTTTTTAGGTGTGCTCCATTAAATATTTTATGAACTGAAACACAAAAATATGCTCACAAAAAAAACTCACTACAAACACACATGCATTCACAGGGAAAAAGAGAAAAGAAGAACACAGGGTACAGTATATCTAAAAGGAGCAAACTATACAGGCAGGATTAAACCTTCAGTACTGCACATAAAACAGCCAAGACACACAAACAAAAATGGCAGTTTAATGGAAGAAAAGAGAATACTCGGGAGAGACTCAAAAAGCCACACAGTCTGTGTAGTACCAACCTTCTCGCAGCTCTGCAGAGGGAGGTAGGACAGAGCATGACGGGAGGAGGAGGAGGAGGAGGAGGAGGGAAAAAAATATCAGAGAAGAGAAAGGAGACAGGGAGAGAAAACAAGTTAGACAAAGGAACATGGCAAGGTGGCAACAGGGAGAGGGAAAGGCAAAGAGAAAAGGGAAGAAAGAGAAAGAAAGAAATGAGGAGAAAAAAGAGAAAAAAACTCAAAGGCCAAAAATGGCCAGTGTGTTGGTGAAAGCCTTCCACTGCCAGCTGTCTCCATTGACTGCCTGTCAAAGACTCACTGGGGAGCACCGCAACATCAGTTTATTGGCCCTGCAAGTACTGTTAGACGCACATCACTGACTCTGTGTGTGTCTATTTGGGACTATGTATAAATACACACATACACATATATAAATCTGTGTGTGTGTGTGTGTGTGTGTGTGTGTGTGTGTGTGTGTGTGTGAATACATAAATATATATATTCACACAAACACACACACAGATTTGTACTGTTCGGCATCCGGCAGCGTGTGTGCGTGTTTGTTTCGTATCCCCCGGAGCCATGTTGGAGTCAGAAAATCATGCTTTGCTGTTTAAAGCTTTTTTCCTCTTCTCCTTTTTTTTGGAGGGGGGACAGACAACAGAGCAAAACACCCCAGGAATAAAAATGTCTCTAGGATTCAAATATTATGTGTGTGAATGTGTGTGTGTGTTGAAGGAAACAGTGCCTGAGGAAGTGAGATGCCTGTCAGATCTGGAGAGAAACACAAGTCTTAACCAGACAATGATTTGGTTTTTCTCAGAGGTCTAAAGGCTAAGAAGGAGAGGCAGAGAGATTAATAGCCTGAGTGAGACATTCAGCTTAGCCTTAACCCAGAGTAAAGGAGCTCTCATCCCAAAACCATCCTATTTTATGACTCTAAAGACTTATAAAACACAGAAAGTTTAATAGCATCATGCCACATTAATATGATAAATGCACATTCCTAACAGAAAATGTCTATGTAAAAAAGCAAATGATGATCCTTTTTGAAAAGATGTCCAAGACTGCACATTTATTATCAATGTGATCCTTAAATCTAAGTGCTCTAATTGGACCAACCCTCTTACCTCTGACATAGAGATTAGCTGGGGTAGAATAGCGTGTCCCATCGCTGTTGGTGGCAACACATTCATACTTCCCCTGGTCTGACTCCTCACTCATCTCTATCTGGAGGGCACCTGGATGGAGGGAGGGATGGAGAAGAAGAAGAGTAGAAGATAGAGAAGGGAGAGAGCGAGAGAGTCACACAGAAAGATTGAGAAGAAGAAAGAGCAATCACACAAAACTGGATGACATCAAAAAGCTGGGTAAAGTCCATAAATACATCAACATATAAATGGTAAAAACTGCAGAAAGGGTAAATGAATCTGAGCTTTCAGCAAAAATGAGCTGAACTTTGTATGAAGAACAAGGGGCTGAAAAGGGAACCAAGTCTATAGGGAAACACTAACAAGCTTCTACCTCTGTCAGCAAGACTCTACCTAAAACAGGGGTCAGCTTCCTGATTTAGAAATGGGAAGACAACAAAAACTAAAAAGGAAAAATAAAAAAAAACCCACTGATACAAAGGCTACAAAAACTGAGAATGTAATTTTCATGCAAGGCAGAAACAAATAAACAAAGCAGCCAAAACGTGGAGAAATCCAGTCACAAATACAGTATTTAGAAAATGCTTTGCTGAAAATTGAGATGCAGTTATATTAGGGAGTAAATCATGTTTCAGTTTTCAAGAATAAAATTTGATAAAGATATTGCCATAGCAATAAGACATCCCCAACCCTTTCGGATCCACCAATGGGATCAGGAGTGTGATGTCATTTTAAAACACACCCAATAAGGAGGTAAAGACATCAAATGACCTCCATCATGGCCCACAGATAAAAAAAAAAAGGAACGACATACGCAAAGCCTTGGGAAGGGACCGATGCTTTCTCGCTCCCTGAAAATAGAAAAACTGTCAAAAAAGTCAACCAGAGTTTCTTTAAAGATGGGGTGGTAAGGCAAAAAAGCGCCCATAAAAACTTTATCAAAAAAGTGGTTGTTTGGGGCTTTTTATCGGTAATGGGAGAGAAAAGAGAAAGTAATGGTAAAAACCATGAAGAAATGTGTGTGTGTGTGTGTGTGTGTGTGTGTGTGTGTGTTTGTGTGTGTGTGAGTGGATTTGTGGGTTAATGTCTATGTGTGTGAGCACACTAATGTCTGCAAGTGTGCCTGAGTCTTCGCCATCTGGACTTTTCAGGCTGAGCGAATAACAGCTGGGAGGGAAAACAAAACTGGGACGTTTGATTGGGCAAATATAGACAAGGTAGAAGGAGAGGTTGGGCCAAACTTAGGTCAAGACCCCCCCCCCGAAAAAAAAAGAAAAAGAAGAGAAAATCAGGTCATAAAAAAAATTAAAAGAGCAAAGAAACAGAGGTAAAAGTGATAGTATGCTTTGTTACCTCGAATGTAGCAATAAAAAAAACAAAAACAACTTGTAAACACACCATACTTTAGACTGGAAACAAAGAATATGTAAAAGGCTAAATGATGTTAAACTGATGAATACAAAAGAGAGATCACAATATGATAAGGAAGGAAGCAATGGATCTTTGTGTTTTAGAGTGAGGGTTGAGGCTGAGATGGAAAAATGACAGGATGAAGAGAAGATGAAAGATGAGAAGAGGGGAAGTGATTAGAAGTCATAGCATAATGAATTTCTTGCTCAATTCCAATTCCCCCTTTTGGGCCTACTGCAGATATGAAGCAGCTGGATGGATATGACCAATATGGCAGAGTCTAGAGTCTTTTGGACTAAAACCCATATTGGTTAGCACATCCAGAGCAGCTTTTTAAAGATCTGTGAGACAAGCAGGAACCAGGGGTTGAAAAGGAATCGGGCCACTGTCATGTTGGTCCTCCCAGCAGTCTTACCTCGTATGGGCGTGCCACCTGAGTGGGCAATGAATGCACGAGATTAGAGAAGGAAAAGAAGAAGAAAATGTTAGTACCACAGAAGGAGAAGGGGATACGGGGGGGGGGGGGGCTTGGGGTGGGGGGGGGGGGAAGGAGAAGAATCAAATTAGAGAGAAAGACTCAAAATATAGATCCTTAAAGAGTGAGAGAGAAGAGGCATAAAAGGAAAAGACTGAATAAATAAAGACAGAATAAGTCTGAGAAGAGAAAGATAGATACCAGGGAGACAGGGTGACAGACAGTGACAGACGGTGACAGAGCTATAAGGAGATGGGTTATTGATTTGACTTCACTGACTTGCAGCAGGGGCAGATGTGGCTGTAGTAGTAGGGTAGTGTCTGCACTGCTCTCAGCTGGGTCTCTAAGAGCTGGACTGGGACTATAAGTAGACTTAACTTCCCTGCCCGCTTCTCCTTCAGGTAGATCAAAACAAGGTGTAATCCTACTAGTAAAATGGCGTATCGATTAAAGTAACACATATTACTATAGACTGTGTAAATATTCTCAAAGGAAAAATCCACCCTCCAACTGTTAAACACTTTTTGAAGGAATTCTGTTGTCCCTGAACTGTATTTTTATCGATTTGTTTTTTTGGTGTTGTATTTTTTTCTACATCTCCCAGATAACTTGTAAAAGGTCGACAATGTAACATCAAGTCAAAATCCTTCCATCGCGGCCACAACTGAGTCTGACAGCAGAGAAATTGTCAACAATCTAAAACATCAGCAGTAAATGTCATGCTGATGTCTCAGGCCATCAGAATCAGAGAGCAAGCTTTTGTTCGTGGACTCAATATCTTAAATTGACTATCAGCAGTTAAACTGTGAGAGGTCCGTTGTAGAGGTGGAGGGAGACACTAACATCTCTCTAACAGTGGCCTCAGCCATAGAGGATGCAGTTCAGTCACAAGTAATGTGTTTGGTGTTGGGCTTTCTATTTTTTACAATTACCAATTGAAATGATGAAGGCACTTGCAAATTACAAGGTTATTGAAAACCTAAACCATGCTTTAGCATCTAAGTTTTACCTAGCATTTATTTTCATTACTGTTTGATCTGCCGGTTATTTTCTCAGTAAATTGTTTGGCCAATAATAAATCAGGGCGTAGTTAAAATTGATCACAATTTGCCATAGCTCAATGTGACACCATCAAATTGCACACAAAATTGTTTTGTCCCACAAACTGCCCAAAGCTCAAAAAATACAGTTTACAAAGGTATAAAACAGAGAAAAGTAGCAATTCCTCACACTGAAAAAGTTGGAACCAGAGTCTGTATACTTGAAAAATTATTCAATGATTAATTGAACATCAAAATTGTTTAGCACAAATTTTCTGTCACTGACTAATCAATTAACCAGCTAATCACTTCAACTCTAAAAAGATGGGAGTCTTACTTTGGCTCACAGGAAAACATCTAAGCTACAATGGTCACACACTTGATTCATTTATACATGTATTGGAGAGTTCTCTACAGTAGAAGGATGACATCACTGGAAAAATGAATGTAGCCAAAGAAATGGAAATCACAGCACTTTATGGCAAAATGACCAAACATCACAGAATGATTTACTGTATGTATTACTGTGTCGGAGAATTGAAGAGTGGATTTCCCGTACTATACCTTATCTAGCTCAATTACATTCATGTAAATAACTGCATGTGTGCACAACCAGACCACTATTTTTTCATGACAGTAACCAGGTTTAGTATATACGCTACTATACTGTACAGTCAACGCCTGCAATTCTGAAACCTGGTAGCTATTGATTTCCGTACTCTGGCTCCACCAGAGGCCTACCTACCAGCCCTCTATAGCTGATGGCTTATTGACTGGTAACTCTATACAGCAGAGCGGACAGAGTAAGTGGGTGAGTGAATGACCGAGTGAGTGAGTGGGTGAGTGAGTGAGGGACAGAATAATTGAATAAGTGGAGGAGTGGAAAAGTAAAAAAGGTGAGTGTGAGGAGAAAGTTACTACAGTTCGTTGGGTGTGGAAAGGCTGCAGGTGCACGGGTGAGGGTGAGGTCAACTACCTCAAGGGTGACAGAGTGTGAGTGTATGTGTGTGTATACGTGTCCCTCTGTGTGTATATATCCAGTTTGTAGCATCTCTAGGAAGTTGCTTTAACTCAGTGGTTCTCAAACTTTTTAAGGCATGCGTTCTGCAGAAGCCGTAAATTGTTCACCACACCCGAACACTTATTATCAGTTGTTAACGATACTAGGGGAAGCAACTAATAAAAAATGATCTAAGTTGGATCTTAGTGAAATAAAGGTAAGTATGGCAGCGTCAGCAAACTGATGTTTGTTAATCTTCCCTATATAAATCATACTCATTCAACTTAGTGTCATTCCATGTTTTTCCCGGGGTCATTGCAGCCTCTACAGGGGCTCTAAGCCCCCCCTCCAGGAGGGCCTACCTCCAAGTTTGAGAAACACTGCTTTAACCAAAACAATGTATGGGTGCCTGCAGAATAAAGTTTGTATTTCTCTCTTTGTTGTTTGTGTGAATGTGTGTGTTTGTGTGTGTGTGTACATCTGTGCTTCATATTATCTTTGTGCGTGTTACTGTTAGTAAAATGCATGCCATGCATTTTAATAACACCTCAACATTTGTATAGGTGAGCAGCAGCAGCAACAGTAGCAACATTAGTGAACAGTATTTAGAAAAAGTGGACTGTGAGGGTGTGGGCCTTGGAACAGAAGCACTTACCAAAGGACTCTGTGGTTAAAAAGATACAGAGAGAAAAGAAACAGCATAGACATGGCATTACAATTGGACCATTGGTTACACAGAGGAGTTGACTTAGTAGAAACACCTTGAAAAAGTACTGGAACTCCAAAAAAAAAAGAAAGAAAAAACCAAAACGTCATGGCTATTGTTAATTTACACAGATGCTTGTGCTTAAAAGAATTGCAAAGGCAACTATTTTGTAATTATCACACAGAGGCAGCAAGGCTAAAAAGTTGACATTTATGTTGTAACAATTTTAAAAATCCATATAATTTTTTTTTTCTCTGTAAAAATGTTAGAAAATAAAGTTCAAAGAGGGATTCTGAGCAGGGCGTTGAGGGTTAAGCCACAGAACGAAAAAAAAAAAAAAAAACAAGGACAGAAGCAAAGAGGTTGTTATTTGTAAAGAAGTCAGAGAGTTGGTTGTCCAATCACAAGAAAGGGGTTTAGGGTCCAGAGTTGGCCCCTTGGAAGCAGAAGGAGGATTGAGAAGGAAGGGGACTTTGCTACAAGACGGGACTTTACACACTACTGTGGCTATAGAAAAATCGATTGAAATGGATTACGTTGCTTGATTTGAACATAATTTATCCTGTATGTATTTTTTCCAAGTAATCTGTCTTTGAATTAAAAAAAATATGTCAATGTATTCCCTCAACAAGAATGGTAATAGTGTCTGTGAGTTAAGTTCCCACCAACGCTAGACACGCTTTCAAGGAAATAAGGAAAAACAAAAGGTTAATTGATTGTTTAGTCACAGCAGTGAGCTATCTTAGGGAGGCATATCTCTCAGTACACGCCACCATCACCTGGGTTTACCTTGCATATTCTGTCAGTAGAAAAATTTGCTGAGATATGACTAAAGACATTGAGCGCACTGATGCATGCTGTTACAAATATTTTATAATGTTTTTAGTAAGTGAAAAATTAAACTGTTCGTGATGGTGATTTGCACTGGAGGACCTCAGAGAGTTTGGAGAAAAGATGGGAATTCACTTTTAAAAGGCCTTGAAGAGTTTAGAGGGGTTGGCAACCATACACAGTCAATTCATACCACAGCAGCAGCAGAGAGGGGGGCAGCTGAGAAACACAGCCAGTAACCACGGCAGGAGGAGTGTGGAACAGCAATAAGAAAAGGGGTCAATGAAAGTAAAAATAACAGAAACTTTGTAGGAACAGAGAAATAAAAATTGGTTTAGGTAGGAAAGGACGGGGGATAACAAGGACTGGATATTGTAAGAGGAATAAAAGCAAAGTCGAAGGAAAAAAAAAAACCTTAAGCTAGAAATAAAAGCTGAGGAAGAAGGGGAAGGGAAAGTAGGGAGGGATAAAAGCATAGGTTACCTGAGCGGAGCTGCTTGATTCGTCCATTGTTATTGGATGTATTGACTGGCAGGAAATCCTTGAACCAGGTAATTTCTGGGTCAGGGTTGCCGCTAGCAGCACAGAGCATGGTGGCGGTCCGAGAACGCTCCACCACTTTCAGCTGGGGACCCATGTCTATGGTGGGGAACCCCGAGGGCAGCTGGTCCTCTGGAAAGAACAAAAACAAGAGTCAAACAGTGCTGGACATCTTCAGCTTGGAGGCGCAGGGCAGTGGTTCCCAACCTCTTCTGTCCTTTACTTGAAGTGATTTTTCTAATCGCGATGATTTCTCAATTACAGCACAATTTTTCTTTCTATGTACACCCCCAGTGACTGCAGGACTACCCTGTGATGTACAAATACCCTTGGTTGGAAATCACTGGCATACTGTGTCACTTCTCTGTATAAGCCAATAGGACACCTGCATGTATGAGGATTAGTAAGAACTACATTCCACACAGGATAAAGCAGGATAACATCTTGATATTACAATGTCCAGCTTCACCCTTAGGGGAAATTCACGCAAAGCCTTGTACATGGAAATGTCCTTCCAGCCCTCACATTATAGTATCACCTTATCATGGCTACAACCAAGTGTGAAATTTATTTGCCATTGTTTCTCCGCAGTTTACCAGCTACAAATTCTTCACTTTTTATTTTAATAGGTGGATACACATAGTGAGTTCATAAGGCTGCACATGCAGTCATTGATGTGATAGACCAAATTAAATCACATTCGAGCTCATTATAACTAGATTGAAACTTTTTTCTTTGCGATAAAAGCCCTGTAAAAGTGTATGTCTCTTTATATAAATTAATATTTATACATTGAATGCCATATTTTGTAAAAGGCTTGATAGAGATCATTTTTTTCAATATTGTAACTGTGCGCAGCTTGTTAGAACCTGTTGATTTTACACTTTGCTGGAGATTAAACAAATGAGATCTGAAGTGTTAATTTGTGAGCTTTTCAGGTTCTGCTTTGTAGATCATGTTATGCTAAGATACACTAACTGCCAACTGGCTTTAGCTTCTTATTTATTGTATAGATTTGAGAGCGGTATCAAGTCTCTCACCACCAGTAACTCTTTTTCAAGAAAGCAAATTAGCGTATTTCCCAAAATGTATGCATTTCAATTAACCTGTCCGCTTCTGAGTAGCGCATTTAAGTCTAGTACTTGAGAATCTAAGCCAACACACAACTAAAGCAGATAGTCTGTGTTCAATTTATGAGACAAAATGATATTCATACTTGAAGAGACACAGCTTAAGCCCTGAACTGATGCCAAACAGGTTCTGAACATCGCAGAGTCACAAGTGTAATGTTAAAAGATTTCAAGGGAAAATGCTGGTCCAATGCAAGAGTCAACTTTAGATTCAATTTAGGGTTAAAATATTTTTTACATGAGCCTTTAGCCTGGAGGCAAGCCTTTTTAAGAATCCAATAGTGAGGTCAAATAGAAAAAGTAACGTTTCATTCCACCTGGCAAACTACCTCAATAAAGCTTTGGGCGACCGCTCTTCAAATAAGAATCAGTTGAAAATCAAATACTCTGTATTCTGCTGGGAATCAGTGGCCGTTCAGCTACACTTTTTGTCCAGCGCGAGTCTAATGCACACAAACCTCTCTGGAAGTCCACCCCTTTGAGTCCTAGGGTAGGTGAGCCCAATAAAGACACATCCACCGGGACTTTTGGGACGGCAAATCAAATGTGATACCATGGACATCTAAGGCAATTAAACCAAACATGAAAAGTCTTTCCACTGTGACAGAGGAAATCAAAGGAGGTGCGCCGACTTCATTCAGCTCAAGTAGCAGACTTAGGACAAGGGAGGGGAGAATGCTTCAAGGGTGTGGGGAATCAAAGATGACAGAACTCAGTCAAAAATGAAAAGCTAACTGTATTCACCCTTGGAATCAAATAGTTTCAGAGTGAATCAGTTTTTGAAAACTAATTCTTAACTTGGTTCAAGGCTGCATTTTGAAACTGCAAGGAAAAATTTCAGGGTTATCCATAAAAAAATGGATAAAGATAGATATGGTGAAAAGAGACAGATGAGCAAGGGGAATGTGTTCTTGCAAGTGTTTGCAATGTATTTGATGTAGTAGGAAGTCTATTTTAATTTTTTTTCAACCCAGGATCCCTTGTGACTTTATCCATCTCAACCTCGCAGAGGCTCATTAACAGGAAATCCTAGTGCTGAACCTCGCCAAGGAGAGGCTAATTCTGGTACTAGCCCATCGAACCATAGCTGATGGGTCGTGAGACACTGGCTTCGCGAGTGCGTGTGTGGCCTTTTAACAGCTCTGGTTTCAATCAATCACAACGCCAAACAAATGGAAACACAGACATGATAAACCCAGAGAACAATACGAAAAGGTGTTTGTGTGTTTGTGTGCGGCGAAGAGTGGTGAGGGAGGGTAAAAATGCAAAAAATAGAAAGAGTAGAACAGGATAGAATAGAATAGAATAGGAATGAGTGTGACAAAGAAAGAGTGACAGAAAGCAAAACAAAGGGAGAGAGTGAGAGAAAAACAGGCAGAAAGAGAGGGAGAGCGCAAGGGACCCATGCAGCATAACAATCCTGATTCTCCCTGCTTTCATTATGCAAACGCTTACTTCAAAGCCAGCCCCTCGTAGGCAGGAATAATGCATTCTATTTCATCTACCTGGGGTGGGACACTGAACTGAACATTGAGGATGCACAGTCGCAATGCTACTCCCCGAGATCATGCATCTCTCTCTGCTCCTCTTGCAGGTATGGATGTGTAAGTAGAAGTGTACAGGAAGCTGCAAGCGTAGACAACCAAAAAGTGCATGCACTGGATGAACGTACACGCATACGTGCACATATACAAATGCAGAAAGAAATACAAACCCTTGTGGAGACAGAAACAAAACATGAGCTTTTTAAATTTAAAGTTGACAGGATGTGAAGTGATATAAGCGAAAGCCTTTAAGGGCTGATTGAATAGGATGATGCACATATACACGTTACCACATGCACATAAGCAGCGTTCCACCATCCATCATGCCGACAGGTGTAAGCAACACCAAAGTATGTTTGGGACAAAGCTGCCCCAGTGTGTGTGTGTGTGTGTGTGTGTGAGACTGTGTTGCTGAACAGTAACAGTTAAGCACCCCCTGAGGACGGAGCAGATGCACAACCTTACACTCCGTTACTGAAGGAGCGTTCCACACATCCCACTGTTTCATTTGGATGTGCCCCCACTTCAACGTTTCCACTGTGAGTGATCCAGATCATTTCACAGCTCATAGAAAAGCCTGGTCTCATAATCATGGGAACTGCTTTGTGAACACTGTCCTCTTTATGTGAGAACCAAAATGGGATCCACACACATCGCTTGCTTGGTTTGTCATCGGTATATCTGGAAAAACTGCAAGTCCACACTGGTCTTACAATCATGGGAACTGAAGCAAGAGCTGGCTACTGTATTAGAAGCCAAAGTGTAATACGTGCACCTACAAAAAAACCTGCTTCTGTCATTCAAGACTGACATAGGGACAGATACAATAAAATTAACACTGGGATAATATGCTGGAGGCCAATACAAAATTCCTGCAATACTGCTGAACTTTGATTCTTATATGTTACTTTTTTGTTAAGACTGTGTCAGAGAAGTGTTGATTCAACTCTGGTCTACTCTCATCACATTAAATTCACATCATAGAAAGTGCAGAAACCTTTTTGTAAAAACTGCATTTGTGAGTAGGCAAAACAAAATGAGCTACACTTAAACATGAGGTTGCAATACAATTTACAGACACTTATGTGTCCCCCGGTTTCCTGTAGTATGATATATAGTCTATGTGATAAGAGGTAGGAATATATGTCTCGGTTATAAGGAAAATAATTAAAGGCTATAGTTTAGTTAATTACAGCCTGAGTCAAATTGTCTTATTCTTTGACAATTTCTGTTAAAAAACAAACAAACAAACAAACAAAAAAAGAAAAGTATTATTCAGTAAAATTACCATTGTTTGGAGTTAGTTAACTGCTCTGAGATCTAAGAATGTGGTGAGGTCCTTAAATTAAGTCAAAATAGGCAAGAAACAGTGAACAGTAGGACCTAGCTTGGCCAAAGTGATTGGGAAGATAAAACAAAGGTGAACAGTAAAATTATCCAACCTGTCTATTATAATTATCCACTGCAGTTTACACACACACACCTTCTGGTTCAAGAGTTCGCACTAATTTTACCAACATTTCTGCTGCACTCTGTTGAATTCATTTTCAGTTTAATCTCCGAATAAAGTTGTTTGAATAATCTGGCTAAACTGTGGGCTTGTCTAAAACCTGTCTGATCTTTTGACAACTCATGTTTCTTTTCCTATTCAATGTAGGAATGGCACCATATATCAGATCTTAGCAAATATTTTGATTGCAGTCTTCAGTGGTAAAAAATAAAGTCCCACAAATTTAAGGATGTAAATTAGTTAGAGCTCTAAAACTTAATATCTCTAATTTGCAGCTTTATTTTTTTTGGCCCTGAGTACTTTGTCCCTGACCCTCTCTGATTTATTCAAACAGAAACGCCCTCAACTTTTACCAAATAATGAATTATACAGTATCTGACCGTACAATAGATTCTAAAGCATATAATATCTTTCAAGTTCATTATTATTTCAGCCATTGCCAATCACGGCCATTTACTGGAAGCCAAGATTTCAATTAGCCTGTCTCTAATCCTCAGTAATTAAGCCTGCTGACCTTAACACTGGATCCCTCCTGTCAGACAGTCAGTCACAGGAGCTGTGTCTTTACAGAGCCAGGGGAAACAAGGAGCGATGACTGACAGGACATTGTGCGTGTGTGCGTGTGCGTGTGTGTGTGAATCTATGTGTGCATTTGTGTGTGTGTGTCTGTACTTTGTAACTGACATTTGGACTGACAGTCTATCAGGGGCTATTAGCTCCTCCCAGGTGGCCTCTTATTCATCCACAACAAAATGACCCCTAAGTGGAATAGAAAGAGGCTAATCACTACGGAAAAACTGGCTGTCTTTGATTGAGGATATACAGTATATGTTTGTGTATGTGCTTGTGATTATGTGTACCTATATGTGTTCACCTATGTTTGTGTGTGTGCTCAAGGGAGGTTGTTTTTCTCAATAAAGAAAAAGAGCAGATAGAAGCTTCTGTCAAGGGAGGCAGGAAAAATCAAAAATAGATGCAGAGAAACATAAGCGAGAGCACATACAGATGTACACACGCAACTGAGCATGTTTGCACACACACACACACACACGCACACACACACACACAAATGCGCACACACACACATATGCACACGTGCGCACACACACACACACACACACACACAAATACAAAGACAACCATGTGAGACAGGAAAAATTCTGGATGGATGGAGCGGAACAGCGCAGAAGATGCAAAGAGTGGTCTGATGTGAATAATTTAGAGGTTGCTGTGTAGTGGACCTAAGAGCATGTGGAGAGACAGAGAGGAGAGCAAGACAGAGAAAAGGAAGTAGCGTACAAAAAGATAGACGGAGAAGGTGAGAAAAATAAAGAGAGGGTACAAGAGAATGAACGTGGGGAGACAAAAAAACACAGACAAGACAAAAAGAGAGGAGAGAAAGGGGGAAGAGCTGTTGACTGTTATTACCCCTCAGAGAGACAAGAGTAAAAGAGAGAGAGAGAGAGAGAGACGAGAGGGTAGAACAATAGACTGCATGTCCTTTCCACACGAGCATGTACTGTAAAGGCATGCGGTGTGATTATACACACTTCAGGAGCTTCACTCACCAAGACACTCTTGAGCTTCAAACTACCAGTACATAATGTTCTCCTAATGGACTCCACCAACACTAACATCACTATCTGCATTAATGGACTTGCATTTGTTATGACTAACAAAACTATCTGCTGCGGGGGACCAAGGCTTACACCTGCATATTCATATATATTTCCATTGGAGAAGGCATCCTAGCATCCTCAAAGACAAGCTTTGAACTAAACTTTAAACTTCACCAATCCAAATTAATGCAATGATGGTCAGTCGATATTACTTTACTTTAGTTGTACCTTTACATACCTTTACATTTCTTATGGATACGAATACACTTTAGCATCTATAAGACAATCTGATTATACATCTGTTAAGGATGTTTCACACTGGCTATAATTGATGAAAAATACATCCTAGCCACTTAAAAATACCATTATATCTACGTACATACACTTTAGAGTAAATTATTTATTAACTATCTATACATTATAAATGCTAGATTAAGCGTTATGAATTTATGTAATTTTCTTTGCAGCATTTAGAAATTGTGCTTGATTGCTGGACTGAAACATCACTTGTGTGTGTTGGCTCGCACTGACCTCGTAGCACACTTAGTCTGGTGGAGGCAGTGATCTCTCCTGCAGAGTTGGAGGCGTGACATTCGTAAATCGCCTCGTCTCTGGGGGTCCTCAGCGGCTGGATCCTCAGGACCGAGCCGGACCCGTCATCAAACTCTATTACCTGTCGGTGAGAAAACAATTTTAAAAGGTATAAAATTGTATTTTTGTAATGATATTGGAACAAATGATGTGTAAAGCAAACAGGGTCTTTTGCAGTTCGGTTTTCAGCCTCAGCAAGCAGCCGTTTTCCAGTTAAAAAGTTGGTGGAGACCAAAACAGAGCTAAAAGGAGAGGTAATATTGGAGTTGCATTTGCCAGGTGGCCAGAAACACAACTTTAAATCAATGCCAAAAATTCTCCATATCTGCTGAATTTGTAAATAAGCAACTCTTTCCTAAATACATTTTTGCTATATCAACCTTAAAACACATAATATGTCAGTGTTGTTTAAACAGCTTTTTTCAGCTAGGCCTAAAATGAGATATTGCAAGTTTTAAGAAACGTCCTCTAAATT
The DNA here is from genome assembly GCA_016859345.1 of Istiophorus platypterus. NCBI lineage: Eukaryota > Metazoa > Chordata > Actinopteri > Istiophoriformes > Istiophoridae > Istiophorus > Istiophorus platypterus. The sequence continues at coordinate 15,072,559 of CM029114.1, read as the reverse complement.
CATCAAACTTTAAAATATTGTGCTGTGGTACAGAACTAGGAGCAGGCTTGTTCAAATGTTCAGCTGAAGTACTGGACCCTCACTCCTGTTGCTGTTTGATTTTAATTTTACCTTCATGATTGTTTGCAGCTCAATAATAAACAGTAATTTTCAGAGAGAGAAAAGTTTTTGAACATTTTGTCCTTGTTTTTAATTCACTATGGGAAGCTAAAGGGACAGAGGCTGGGAAATATGAGAGCACTAGTCAGGTCTAATCCGTAGCCACAAGGCATATATGGAATCACAGTCTAGGATCAATGCCTATACACATTAAAATAGATTTCACCTTGCACTGATTAGGAAGACATAGTAAAGAATATGTCCTTGATTATAGTTAATGTTCTTTTCATGTTTAAGGCATGAAATAACTTTAGTTCTTTCTGATTGACTGGGTTGTACATTAAAAATGCTCTTGCATAAGTTTAATACATGCATGTAGTAGATCTGGATTCTGCTGACCAAAATCCAATAAAAAGAAATCCCACAGCAGCTTGTGACAGAAAGGACAGCGGAGAAATATACAGTAGGTAGTCAGAGCTTATATAGGGTAGATTAAAAATAAAATATCTCCCCGAGTGATTTAATCACAAACAGAAAGACACTAAGATGAACTTAAACCTGGGAGGAAACTTGACTTATTAAAGTGGAAAAGCACCCTAAGGCTCAGGGTGACACCGACTGGGTAGGAGGAGAGAGGCTGGTTCAACATCTCCATCTAATAGTGACTTGTGAGGTGGGGAAATAAATCAAAGGTTAAAGCCTACGGGAAACTAATAAGGCTGATAGTTTACGAATCTCATATACTTTAGCCTAAGGCATCATCTGACATATGAAAGAGTCAGAGCAGATTGCATTCCAAACAGTTGTATAACCTTTGGAGTACAAATGAAGGAAAGCAAGTAAACTGATCAAATCTGTAACAGTACAATTTTGGCTTTATATGCAAAACAGTAATACATGGTGTTCATGTAATCCCAGAAAAGGGCTGTCTATTGTACTCAAGACAAAACACAAGGACTCCTTATTGACTTAAATGTCAACTTTCATTGCAATAATGACAGTGTTAACAGAACACCCTTTTCACAGCAGGAACTTTGATTTGTCATCAAAGCACAGTTATAACTAATTACAATAACAATGGCTCTGTTTCATTTAGGCAGTGCAAGTTAGCATACACATTATCAGCTCTGACCCTTGGTGACCTAACTGTAAAGTGGCCATTTAAAAGCTTCAACTTAGAATGATTTTTATAAGTAATTAATCTTCAGAATATTTTCTTGATTAACTGAATGTCTGAAAAGGGTGAAACAATATCTTCACAATCTCATTATTTCCCCAGAACCCAGGCTGACTTCTTCAGATGTTCTGTGTTGGCCATCACATAAAGCAAAGAAGCAGCCGGTCCTCACAAATGAAAGTATAAGACTAGGTCATGATTGGCATTTGGGATTTAGAAATTAGTTTTACTTTTTCTAGGGTGAGCAGAAATCGGCGTCAGTACATGGTAATGAGTTCCTTAATCTGCATTTCTTCATCTTACCTCAAATCTCTGGTTGCTGACTTTCTTGCCTTTTTTGTTCCACACGATCTTAGGCTGTGGATCCCCTGTGGCCTGGCACACGAAGGAAGCCACTCCACCCTGGACTCCTGTCTGGTCTTCTGGGGTTCGCGTGAATCGTGGGGGTGCTGTATGGAATTATTCAATTGAAAAGTTAGGTCAGACTCAAAGTTTCTGCGTTTGTGTCTGTTTGTGTGTGTGCGTGTGTTTGTGTGTGTGCTTATACACATGTGAAAAGCACAGGGGATGGGAAGGTTTTGATGGATGGGATGCACAATGCTTTACAAAGTGCACGACGTCACCCTCAGTATTGTATTAATGATTCTTCACACATGGATTACTATGTTTATCTACTGTAATTGCACATATAAAATACTAATTATATTGTTTCTGTACTGTCACACTGTGTAACTGATGATGTTGCTGCCTTACTGAAAAAGAAAGAAAAAAAGTGTGTGTGTGTGAGTATGTGAGTGTGTGTCTGTTTGTGTGCAGTGTAAGAGAAAAAGGGGGAAGACAATGCAGTTACTAGGTGGGTTTCAAAAATCCAACTTAAAATAGATGTCTAACGCCCTGGCTGGTTTTGTGTGTTTGTGTATGAGCCCCATTCTTGGAGTATGCTCGCACCTATATCCGTGTAGCTGTGCATGTGAGTGACTTTTGTCATTGTGTGTGCGTCTTTTTTTTTCTGCGCACATGTGTGCACGTTCCACCATGTTTTTCCCTCTGTCCCTGTACCACCAAAGAAGCTTAATATTTCTGTGCCATAAAGGATTTATGAAGACTTACTCCTGACATGACCACTAAAACCCCTCACTCCGGGGACGCCAACAATATCATAACCACAGCCTCCGCTGGATTGTGACATCACGACATCAAAAAGATTCGGCACGTCAGTCATGGTACGTCACTGCCAGCTTGCCTAATGGCATTCCAGCCAAACCAGAAAATCCCTACTTAAGGGCTTACAGCCAACCGCCCTGACAAAGGGAGAGAAATTGCTTTTTGCTGTTTAAAAGGAGGGAGGGAGAGAGGGAGAAAGCTAAGCTTTTCAGAGAAGGAGAGAGAAAGAGAGAGAGCGTCCTGATAGAGTGGGGACAGCAGAACAGAAGAGCGAGTTTGATAAAGAGAACGAGTGAGAGAGACAGATGGAGAACGGAATTGGTAAGGAGAGAAAAAGCATGAACAACAGAAGTAAAGGGAGAGAGGAAGATGAGCAGGCAGGAGGTAGATAGGAGAGAGAGAAAGAGAGGGGGGGGCAGTGGGTGAAATAGGGAGAGAATGAGCCAGATGTACTGGCAAACATGGTCAGAAAGCCCCAAGCTGCCCAGTCACCTCTACACCTCACTGGCTCACGGCCAAATCTACCTCAGTGACTGAACACAGCAGAGTGTATGCACATGCGAGATAGATAGATAGAGAGATAGATAGAGAGAGGGGGAGAGAGTAAGAGTGAGTTTGCATATGTGTCTGCTTACTTTTCATCCTTGCATAAGCCAGTTTACATTTTGTATGTTTAAATGAAATATGCACACGGCGGGGTCCAAAATTCTGAGATCACTTTCCCATTCAGCTGCACCGATTTTAGTTTAAGAGACCTATCAAGAAAAAATACCAAACGTTCACCACATCCAATTTCTTAAATGTGAGAATTTGGCGATTTTCTCTGTTTTTGAGTGTAAATTGTATTTTTTTGAACAAAATGAGCAATTTGAAGACGTCCCACTGACCTCATGGAAACTGGGATGGTAATTTTTCCACTATTTTCATTCTGCATACTAAACATCTAAAGGATTAATCCAAAACAGTTGTCAGATAATAAATAATACAAAATCATACTTAGTTTTAGCCCTACTATTTATATTATTAAATGCACACAGTTTGCACATGTATGCCATAATGCTATAGTGTGTGTGCCTGATGCAATGAGTGAGTGAGCAAATGTGTGTGTGCCCATATGAGAGAGAGAGAGAAAGAAGGAGAGAAAGAGAGAGTGAGAGAGAAACAGAAAGAATGAGGAGTGGGAGAATCGCTCTCTTAATCCTCTTGCTAATCTCTCCTCCACAAAACAAATGAAAAGTGTAAAGCCAGCAGAGCCATACTAAAAGGCACGGTAGATCTTTCAATTGCTTTTTTATCTTTCCCCCTGTACTCTTTATCTCTCTAGCCCCGATCCCTCTCTTCATATATCTGCTGTTTAATTGTGTTAGGCTCTTGCTTTCTCAAATTTTGCCCCTTTATCTCCCTGGCCCACTCCTAATTCTTTGCCATTGACCCCCCCCCCCCCCATGCACTCCTTGCTCCTTCTTTCATCCTCCTCCTTGTTACTCTTTCTCCATCTCCTCCCTCCATCTCTGGGGTGTTATGTAAGTCTTCCTGTCACATTGACTGACTTAATGAGGAAGGGGGGGGGTGCAACCGTATGCTCAACACTTCTCCCAACTCGCTCTTGCAGTTCCTATTCTCTCTTATGTCTCTCCACCCCTCTCTTTATCTCATCCTCTTTCTCTTTTCCCCTCTTCTCCCTTCTCTCTTTTCCTCCAAATTCTACCTCCCTGCTCTCCTCCTTCTTACATCCCAATTCCTCTTCTTTGCTCCCTCTTTGTGTCCTAACTGGTTTGTCTTTTGCCAGGATCATCAGGGTGTTGTGGTCATGCAGCTTGGTAAGATTAAGCATTGAGATTTGGTCCAGGGTGGGAGTGGGGGGGGGGCTCAAAAGGGTACTTTAATATTTGTAGCTGTTTTAGGGGAGGAAAGGGATGCCTGCAGGTTCAATAATTCAAGATGTATAAAATCAAAAAGGGTGATGGACTTGGTATATTCACACAAGAGCTCGGTCTAGGCAGAGCACTCTGCAACAGTCACAGGCTTGGGTGCTTGGGCATGTCGCCAAGTGCTCATGACAGTTTTCCTCTTCTCTTAATATGACCCAAGATGGAAGTGAGGGGAAGCTACTGACTGGGTCGGCGAAGAGAGATTTAGATGGAATTAGACAGTGCCAATCTTTCCCCTCGTGATGTATGTGTGTGTGGGATGGATGGAGGGTGGCCTACATAAAGGTTGCCATACAGTGGGATCTGATCTACACAACAGATGGCAGGGATTACAAAGTCAGCTCCCCTTTTCAGACCACTTTCTAGTCACGGCTGAAGATGTTTGATAAACTTTGAAAGGTCGTCTTTCATGTCTTTTTATGATATTTAAAATCAAAGCTATAGTAGAAATACATTTAGATACCCCAGAACGACGGTGCTTTGAAATTTAAAAAAATGATTGCATAAACAATTTTCATACATATATCACAAACACATCATCTGATGATCAGGTAAAAACTGGACAGATGGCAGACTCTGCTGCGCTTCTCTTCCAACCACGGCTCTGTACTTTGCTTTGCATTGAAAATACATTTTTCCTTAAACTCCCCCTACATGACCCTACAAACTGTAATGGGGCGATGGAGGTTCAGTATAGTAACACTTTGAAAAGACAAATAGCAAAACTAAATGAAGTTAAAGGCACTGAGCAGGAGACCACAGGGACATACTGTAGCTGGCAGATGCTGTCTTAACCTAAAGGGACACAGCGAGAGAGAGATCTAGTTTGTATGAACAGATGCCAGCACAACCCTGGGGGACTATGATTTACGAATATATTGTATAAAGATTGAGAAATTGTATAAATCTAACAATGGAAAGTAACTATTTGGGAGGGAAAAAGATGGAACTAACCAGGAAAGTCATGGGTTGTAAAAGCTCAGGTTGTAAAAGCAGGGCTTTGAAGGTGTGAAAAATTAGGGGCTACCATCCTCTAACAAATTTATGAATATGTGTTGAGCAACATAAATATGAAACGTGCGCTTTATTCTTTAGACCCCAAAGTAGATAAAAATTTAGATTTAGAAACCCTGAGAACATTTTTCATTTATAAATGAATCTAATTCATTGATCTAACAAGAATTGTTCTGTTCTCTGACTATTAATGTCCATTAAATGAAATTATAATTAACGTGGAAATTTGTGTAATTTATTTTGGGGGGGCATTTTGCTAGGTGATCTGAACTCATTCTGACAAATTTATTTCCGTAACTCTGCGAAAATATTGCAGTTTGTGAGCCTTAGGGCCTCATCTTGCGTGCCCTCAATCACTTAGCTGATCTGATGCGAAATAAAGCATGAGGCAGTCAGGACTATCCAAACAAATCAAATCAAAAAAGGCAATGGATGCCACAGCACGATATGGACCCACTGTCTGGTTCTGCGGGTTACAAAGCAATAAACTGTAAAACACAAGCTCCGAGATGCTGGATTACCAAGGAACTATAAAATCAAAGATAAGAATATAGAAGGAGAAAGCTGAGCTTTCATTAGTAAAAGACCAGCTAGTTCTGGCTGAAATGACCAGATGGGGAAGCCCAGACATTAATTGTAGCTAATCCTGCATGTGTGTGTGTGTGTCTGTGTGTGTGAGCTGAATGCTTGGCTATTTCTGCTCAGGTTGAATAGTAGGTTGTTCCTCCGGAGGGGATAAATGATTATTGAACTTCCCGATCGGATCGATATCAGGCACATCCCCCGTCGGACACGTTCACGACGATTCTGGGTTTGCGTCGACACGTGTTTGTGCGTATGAATAGCTTTTGTGAGTATTTGTGTCCCAGCGTTGGAAGTTTTGATCACATCTGAAAGGCCGCTCTGGATGCTGGCACTACTTCCCAAGCATCTGTGCCCGTGCTTACATTTCCCGTGTATGTCTGCGGGTGTGTGCTCATGTAGATAGTTAGGCATGTAATGAGTAATTTACAGTCCTTGCCAGGGAAGGATTCAGCTGCATAGTGTTGTATGTAGTGGTGGGTGGTTAGCTGATGACTCCCCAAATGAGAACTGAGTCATGCTTGTCAGACAAGTTGAAGAACGAGGCCAATATCAGGGCTTGAGCCAGGGCCATGATAGTCAGCCTCAAGAGTGGGTGGGCAGATGGCCAGAACCATAACTTAAAACACATTAACATCAAACCGACACATTAAGAGCAAATTATCAGCTGCTCGCTTTCGTCCTGGAAATGAAATTGGATTACTGGGGCCAATAAACACAGAGAGACAGCTATCATCCTTCTGCAGCGCACATAAGTGTTAACTGGAAAACATTTGGCAAAATGGGCTACTTCAAGATATAAAATTAAATTATACACAATTAAATGCTGTAACATTTGATGAAATTTCACATTAAAGATAAGATGTAACTCAAGTTTAACCGTCTCCATCCATCTGAGGATCCTCTAAAACCGATATAGAGTTCAGCAATTTTCTTCCCGTATAAAACCGCGCTCTTGTTCATTGCACGCAGCACTTCACTGGGACGTATAGATTAGCAACTTCCAGCTGATGTCACCAAGAATCGCTTTGACAATATCATTTTTACACTGATGCAATAGCATAGGATAAAATCCGTTTAATGCTGATAGTAATGCACGTCCAATTAGCATGTCACTTACCCAGCGATACTGCCCAAGGTTCTGACTAGTGGCAAGTTAATCAGGGTTAATTTGTTAGAAACACAAGGGGAGGATTTAATCAAACAGGGTCTTCTTTTATACACAGGTCATTAGAAACTCATGGGCTACCCACTGAGTACACAACTTTACTGGGTCAGAGCTGGCTTCCCATAGAGCTGAACAGAGGGTCTCCTCAGCGCCGGTCGCAGCGGATTACTCACAGACCAGCGGTCGGCTACGCTACGGCTAAGCTAGCGCTACCCGGGCCTCTTCACAGACGGGCGCACCTGCTAATCTAATGCTAAGCTAACGCTAGTCAGATCCTCTTACTCACGGATGGGCGCACAGCTATGCTAGCTGCTAATAGCCCCGCTGCCGTGGGCCAGCGATGTGGGACACCGAGAAGCTTCGGCGGCAGAACTGCTTCGCTTTCTTTCTCATCAACAGGGACTGTCCCTCTCTCAGCCTAATCCGTCTCACTCGTGGACTGACATTAATAGATAACGATGGACAACTTATTGAGGGAACAAAGGGTCACTGTGCGACACATTGGGTTTGAGAGCACCGACTCATAGTTGTACTTCTACCTCTACCAGGAATATCAACGGCAGACTGCTCCCGATGCCAGCACCGGCAGTAACAAGTTAAAATAATACAATAACTGTGGCTGGCATTTTAATTTTGTGTGCATACGACCTCGGAATATGTTTGTGACGTGACCCCTATCTGTCGCCTTCCGTGGTGAGATGTTTGCGCTGGAGTTGATGGAAAGAGGTTGTCAAGCATTTAGATTAGGCGTTTTATTTTTAAGGTTTGATGTCGGATTCTGGATGAGAATGAGCTGGCATGTCATAACTACAGCTGAATTTTAATACAATACGATAAATTATTCCAGAAAATATACCATGAATTATTTAGATAATGAGTGACATTAGTTTAGTTGATAAGTTGCATGTTTATTAAAAATAAGGAAATTAAGGGACAACTCCAGCGTGACTGGAGTTATGCTTTTTTTCTTGTATCACTTACTCAACATCATTTTTCTGCAGTGTGACAGCATTTTTTTGCATCAAAATCCAAATACGCATTCTCTAACCATGTTAATCCTCTCAATGTCTTAAGCGTAAAATGATTTATTAGTTTAACAGCAGAGAAAACTCACTATTTTCATTCCTCTTCAGCTGAAATTTGATGATGTTTCCTGATTTGACCCTGGCAGTGGGAAAAGTGAATCCTTTGCCACCTCAATCTTTTTTTTCTAATAAAAACTGTACACCACCAGGGTACAAATACTGTCAGGTCTCCTCTTGTGGCACTAAAGCTCACACGTATCTCATTTGTTTAATCCTTACAAAAATCTGTCTAAAAAGGACACTTTTCCACTTTTTTGAGGGGGGGGGCGGGCAGACTAACAGGACAACAAGCAGAACATACCCGAGAAAAATTTGCTGTTTTACATTTTGGTTTTTAAACTATTTAAATAGGCAATATAATACATTAATGGGCTTTAGATGCACAGGTAAATAGATTTTGCTGACTCTGGACAGAGGCGGTATAGCTGTTTCCAACCGTTTCCAGTATTTATGGTAAGCTAAACTATGGCTGCTGGTTAGAGTTGAGCAGTATGCTGAGCAGTGTAACTTTCCAGGGCTCTTGCTCATTGATCATCACTACCCAGTCAACAGGAGAAATTACTCAGTACCTCTATCATTACTGCCAAGAGCAGATGTTGAAATTTTGACATTTCATACTGTGGTTATGGGCAATAATGTCAACAAGGAACTTGCCTTTTCTTTGCACTTTCAATGAGTCAGGCAATGCCAATCAATCACAGAAAAGATCACAGTCCATCTACGAAAATAAGTGCGTGATTCTGTTTCACAACCCCTATTTAATCCCCGGGGCAGAATCCTTTAACCTTTGTGAACCTGAGTCTTCATCTTATTCCAGTGAATCCTGACGATTCCTAGTCTATCAGCAGTAAGAAGGCATGTAGCTCACACGAAATGAGATACTTACTGCAATGTAATCTATTGTCTAACCTAAGCACTACACATGCTTGCATATATATCTATATATGCAAGTATATATATATATATGTGTGTGTGTGCAGGTTGTCTTCCACCTTATGTTCTTGGTTTCAGTCAATCAAACAAATATATGTCACCTTTTCATCAGAAATCATATCGTATTAAATATAAAACAGAAGCTTTACTTTGGGTATAGCTTTGCATGCATATTGCAGTTACCCTAAATACACTAAAACTGGAGTTTAAATTTAATTAAACTAAAATAATGCGTTTTGAAAATAGTAATCTACCTGACACAATTTGAAAAAGTAACGCCTGAATTAAAAACCTAATCAAAAACTAGGGTCAAAGAATTCAATTTAAAGAAAAGAAATCTGCAAAGTGTTGTTGAAGAAGGTGCTGATGTCCAATGCCTTGCTCAAGGGCTTCCAAAGTAAGCAAAAATAGTGGTGCTGTCATTGTGGGAGATTGACCTGACCACATTTCAGATTCCAGGCAACCTGAAGGCCTTGCAAGTGCTGGCAACATGGTCAAATGTTGACAAGTCTAGCGGTCACCATAAGAGCAAGTTCCAATGTACACAGGCCTAATATGTCATGTATCAAAAGGTCACATTTTTAGTAACTGAGAATAACTGGTTGAGTTTTTATTGATATCCCTTACTTCAAGCTTTGTGGAAAATATTTACTTGGAAATGCACAGCTTCTACAACACATAAATGATGTGATGCAAACTGAGGTTAGATAGTTTCATATTACCAAGAGCTAATCTGGGCAGAATCCCAAACCTTCCTTGCTTAATTTGAAAATGTACAGTCTGCTTAGTAAAGCACTGGGTTGCAACTCAGCAATGCCTCCCTTACTGTAGCCTCTGAAGAAGGAGCTGTTTCGTTGTGTTCCAAGAAGTTGCATTTCAGCTGAATTTTTTATTGCTACGTCCAAGCTGCAAGCGCGAAGGATGACAGCTTGTTGGTTCTGGGGCAAACGAGGGTCAGTGGAAAGAACCCTGTTATTGCACTGTTTCCTGTCTTCCTGAATGTCATGCGGAGAGATGCAGTTTTGCGTACAGGGAGCAGTGGCCTAGTTTGCCACAGGATCAGGGCATTACTCTTAATCCACCAGATAGATGTCATATGCATGCACGCGCACACAAACTCACCGAGAAACAAAAATGGTGGCGAGAGAGGGGTGGAGAGCAGAAGAGAGTAAAAGAGGGAGATGTGAATTTGAAAAAAAAAAAAACCCCACACACATTAACACACGCACAGCTCAGTGCACTGCGTGTATTTTAACACCAGCAGTTGTGTGCAGAAAGCACATATGGTGCAGTGTCATGCAACTATGCACATGGGATATTGTTTCATCTGATTGCATCTTAATACCCTCAGTCCACTAGTGTGTCTATGGGTGTATCTTGTGTATAAAGTGTATTTACTGATGGTTTTCCTAAAGTTATAAACTGTGTCGTTTATTTTGTGACAACCCATTATGTTTACAATGTATTCCATTCATTTGCCTTAAGTTTGAGTGAGTATAAGGACAACTGAAAGCAATTTTTCAGAGCGCATTTAACATTTCAAAACATGTAGACACGTGATGAGCACAAAAGATGTAAGTGTCCCAGCAGCCTCGGTTTGGATTCTCAACATTCAAATTTATGAGTCCCCACTGTTGATATTAAAAGAGGCATTGCATGTCATCGCAATAAGATAAAAAGAGAAAAGAACAGCCCCCCCCACAAAGCCCTCTGTCCCTCCTTTCTCACCAGATTATAAGGATATGCCGAGAAGAGGCAGAGAGCGAGCAAGAAAAGAGCAATGGAGAAAGTCACAGCCGACGAGATGAGGCCAGGGGAAAAAGAAAAATATCGGCATAGGTGACAAACTACGAAATCTGCCCCTGCACTGCTCCCCTCAACCTCGTAGAGGAAGACTAGGGGCATCATCATTTCAAAAGATGACTGGGCCTTTACTGGCTGACCCTGGAACTTACCATGGGGACGAGACGGCAGGAGGCTGACAGGAATACAAGCTTAGTTTGAGGATGTGTTTGCTTTTACTGGACTCTCTGTAACTGTGTACTTTTAAAACATTGCAGGATGGGAATGGCTGCCCAAAGCCTATACCTGTGTGCTCAATCTCCAATGTTGTGTGTGAGTGTGTGAGTGTTTGTGCGTGAGTGTGTGTGCGTGTGTGTGTGTGTGTGTGTGTGTGTGTGTGTGTGAGTGTGTGTGAGTGTGTGTGTGTGTGTTTTCGGTGCCGGGTAGTGATGATATATGTTCAACAACAGACAACCACAAGCTCAGAACAATACTTCATTTTCTTTCAGACAAACAGACTATACTGTAGATGCTGCATGTTTTATCTGCTTTACAATCATTCTTTTTCTAAATTTTATAAAGAAAGATGTTTATTTATCTTTTTTTTTAACCATTCTTATGTCAAAGAAGGTGAACTTTTTAAACAAATGTAAAATAAATCTAAATGATAAATCTACTAGACACTATTATCACTGAAATCTCCATTGCTAATCGTCAACCTGACAAACTGACCAGGAAGTCAGGCAGGGGAAAGACTTTCACTTACACAGGTAGATACTGATGCTAAGTATGTTAACAAGCACACTAGCATCCCAGTAATGCTTTATTCTGACTCATTCAGTGGATAAGTTCTTATCTATAGCTTCCGGGAAAGCTGAATATGGTAGCTGAGTAAACAGAAGAGAAGATTTTGAATAAAAAAAGCAACAGGCTCAAGTTTCTCATCGTTTGCTATCTGTATAGGTGCATCTTCATCCTGAGTCAGGGGGTAGTTAGCCAGAAAATTAAAAATATCTAATCAGCAATGTAGTGACAGTCTACAGCATGAAAAAAGTGAAAGTCTGGCATTGTTAAAAGGGGGATAAACTATTGCCTGTTACTGTTTTTCTCTATTAATATGGGTACTAAGATGGAGAAGCCAAGTGACTGAATTAGTTATTATAGAAAAAGAACATCTATGTCAAGAAGTCAAAGAGATACTTGACAGGGATGGATGACTTTAAAACTGGGATGTCTGACAGAGTGAGAATATATGCATGGTTTGTTTTTTTTTGTCTGAGTGGAACCTTTTTTTAAAAATTGTTTTATCTGTTCTTGTTGCAGTTTAATAAAGTCATTTTTAATTGAATTCAGATATATGTAAAAACTGTATCCCAAATATGATTAAGACCGGGAATAAAAAGATTAGTCAATTAATTGATAATTCAATCAACAGTTAGTTATTCTGGAACCATTAATTGTAGATTGTTTTTTAATATAACCATAAACTTTATCAAGAGTTTAACTGATAAGTCAATAAAAAAAACTAGGATGGCGCACAGTAGAGCACATACCTCTGCCAAGGTATTTTGCTAATAAAGTTATTGTAGAGGTCGCTTTTTATATATAAATGCCAGCAATTCAAAATATCAAGCCTTCAAAATATGGCCATTATTAACAAAACATTTTGAAGACATCACCTTAGGCTCTAGGAAATGTTGATGGACCCTTTTTCACTATTTTCTGACATTTCACAGACTAAACAATAAATCAAGTAAAACAACTGGTTAATCAATTAATGAAAACTAGAATTGCGCTCAGTAGAGCAAATACCTCTGCCAAGGTAAGTGTCAAAAAACAGTCAACGGAACTCAGAGAAAAAAAATCATATTCATAATAAATTATCTGGATCTGCCACAAAATTTGATGGATTCTTTCCTGGCTGTTTCCCGAATCCCTCCACACTGCAAATCAGTTCAGTAGTTTTCGCATAATCCTGGTGACAAATTAACAAATGCGGGCAAAATCATAACCTCCTTGGCTGAGGTAATAATCAGTGGCTTCAGCAATAATTACACCCAGGATACTAGTGTGCATGTAAACTTACTCACTGAGAAATGCATCGGACTAGCCACAATCAAAGAGCTCTCTCTCTCTCACACACACACTCACACACACACACACGCGTACACGCACACACAAACACACTGAGTATGACACAAACACACAAGCAGTGGGGAAATTATCTGATTTGCCATATGTGTTCTATCCATCCATGCCAAGTAATACTGGGATGGACAAAAACAGCTGGCCGCATATCAAACCTGCTACCCAACACACACTTGTACACTTTCACACATATACAGATCAAAACACACAATACATGCATACAGCTGGGATGTGATATCAGGAGTGGAGTTTAAAAGAAAATCAGATCGTTCATACCACATACAAACAGTATGTGTATTCAAAAGATATGTGGCGTATAATCTAACAGGTTCTTTTTGTGCATGCACACATCTGTGTGTAGGTGTGTGTGAATGTCTGTTTGTGTAATGTATTTGGGTCGGAGTGTGAAAGGACTCACAGTCAGCATCGGCGAGGAAGAGGAAGCTGAGGAGGAGCAGGCCTGGACTGGCAGAGTGCATCATGGGATATGTCGACACATGCATGCTGTACCCACCGTGAGCTCACTGCCTCACTGTACAACAGGACGATAGAAACAGGCCCTCACAACCTGGGGAGATAAGGAAGAGACGGAAAAGGAAAATGTAGTCATTAGCATCCTTCCAAAGTCCAATTTAAGAGAGTATCAGATATTATACAGACTGTGTGCACGCTCAAACACACGCACAAAAGAGCAGACTTTTAGTGTGAGTTCCCTCTAGGGCTTGCACTCCAGTTATGCAGCTGCCTTTCCTCTTCTCGCTTCATTAGGACCATACACTCATTGCCGGAGGTGTGTTTTGGTGTGTGTGTGTGTGTGTTTGTGTGTGTGTGTGTGTGTGTGTGTGAGACAGAGTTCAAAAAGTAGCTTAAGAATTTCAATTTATGGCATTTAGCTTTGAAACATCAGTTGGCTTAGAGTTCATTTTTATGTCCCGTGTAAGCAATGGCCTCGGTTTCTCTGCTTTAGTTTTTATCCATTATACAATCTACAAAGCAGACAACACTTCAGTACTGGATTTCCTCCAAATATACATCAAAAAGGTATGATTTCAGATTGATGAAAAGGAATGAATGGCTTTGAGATGGGAGGTTGGAAGGATGGAGTGATGGCTCGATAGCTGATGGGGAGATTAAAGTAGGAGGAGATTGACTGGTGTTATCTGCTGGCAGTGTTGGTTCAACATACAGCTCAGTTTCTCTATCCTCTCATCCTTAGCTCACTTCCTTTCTTGGACTCTCTCTGCCTCTCCCTATGGTCCTTTCCAAACTTTTTCTCTCCCATCTTCATCCCTTACACATACCTGTTATTTTCACTTTTATTGCAATTTTTTAGTTTCTAAATTATTCCTTCCTCAAATCAAAATATTTCCTTTCTCCCTTCCTTCTCATTCATCTTATTTTACTATTATTCTCTCCCTAGTATCCTTCCTTCCTTCTTTTTGCCTGTTTACTCTCTCTCTCTCTCTCTCTCTCTGTCTCTCTGTCTGTCTGTCTGTCCATCTTTCTCTGTGCCATCTGCAGCAACTGGTGTGAATGTCTGGCATTGGAAGAGACAGGCGTCAGTCTCTGTGTAGGAAATCTCACTGCTCAAATCATGTGACACAGACATGGCACATCACTGCCACGCTCCAGAAGCTGACAGCACTGAGTGAGAGACACTGAACATGAGTGGAGGCAGGAGAGAGACGATGTTTAGATGTGTGATGTGCATTTTTGCTTGAATGAAACTGGAGGCCTGTACTGTGTGTGCAGGCGCATAGGGTCGCTACTGCGTCAATGCCTCTTTAGTGTATGTGCATGCCTGTATATATTAATGCTGGTTGCCCGTGCCTATGCTAAATTGTTTGCATGCAGGATTAATGTGTGTGTACGTGCATGCTTGCAGGTGTGTGCTCCAGTGTCTTTTGTATGTGCATGTGTTTGTGGGCTTTCCAAATGTGGACAGAGTCATCAGCAGTGGCTGATCAGCAGTGGCTGATGACTTTGTCCAGAACTGGACAGAGTCATCAGCAGTGGCTGCAGAAGTCTTAATCCTCTCCACTCCTGAACAAGCCATCTGATTAAAAAAAGACTAGGGGGGTGGGGGGGTAGAAGAACGCTACAACCCAGAGCTCTTAGCATCCCTGCAACTAAGGCAGTAAACAGCTAAACCCACATTGGATTTTCCACTTGGTTTGGCCCGAAACAATTGCTTTGGGATAACCTAGATCTCTCCCTGCACAAATTAAGTCCCCTGCTCTGTGATTTACACTACTACAGTAGATATGGGAACTGAGGAATATGCATTGAAAAGCCAAAATATACCTGTACCGAGTGAACATCCGCACAACCCAGCGAAATTAAAGTTGTATTATTTGATTTTATTTTTCCTTTTTATTTTTCCTTATTAATGAAAATTTTAAAGAGGTGATTACCATCTTTTATTGTTGATTTCCCAAAAACAGATGAATTTTTTTGTGGTTGCTTCAGAATGTGTTAATTCAACATAAGTTCTTTTTCACAAGTTTTTTAAAATATATTTCAGTTTTTGCCCCCATTTAAGTGAACAATTCAAACACAATCACAACCCCAACATATTGTACCGCACTGTATATCTTACTGGAAAATATAGGAGAAATGCTAGTTCCATTAAAATGCACACTGGTAATACAGAGCATTCACTTGCATATTTGTCTAATTCAGCCTAAATTTCTGCTAAAAAATTAATATAGATTAAGGCAGATCACTGATAGAGAAGGACATCTGTTTTGGTTTGTGTTTGTGTGAGTGCACGTGTTTGTGTGTGGCCACTAATCACTGTGGATGATTCAATGTCAACAGAAAAGCTTGCATTATTTAGTATCTCTCTTCATAGCATGTCACGTTAATTAAAGAGCTAAGATAACGGGAAAAGGGAGGGAGAGAAGCAGAGGAAAAGAAAGTGAGAGATGAGAATATGTGTGGAGGGAGGAGAAATGAAAGAAGAGCGGCAAATAGAGGTACAAAAACAGAGAAGAAAGAATTAGGAAGGAAAGAAAACAAAAAGACGATAACCTGAGCAACACACATGCACGCACACACAGACGCAGCCAGGTACTCACCAGATTGTAATCTGGGTGGCTGTTGCTGCTAGTATTACCAAGGGCCTAAAAGAAAGCCTCCCTCGGTGCCTGAGCTTCTGCTACTGCTGTGTATCACAGCCGGCTCTCAGCCATTCACTTACATTAGCCCCTATCACTCAATTATACACTGTCTGTCTGTCCGGTCCCGCAGCGATCAGTCACACTTATCTCTGGGATAACTTCTGACAGAACAAAGACTGACTCAAAGACTGACAGACTGGCTTATGTTTTTTCACGAGACAGATGGAGGAACACATAGGGATGGGGAGGCAGACGAGGAGAAAGAGGGGTGAACAGAGGAGTGGGACAAAATGAGACAGACAGAAAAGTTGGAATAGGAGAGAAAACTAAATAAAGAGTTATTGCAATAAGTACTGGAAATTTCCCAACCTGTCAAATGGAAAATTCTATCCATCTGAATGGGTAAAAAAAATAAAGTATCACTCATATCGTAAGGTAATGAATAGAAAACAGGTTTAATAATATCATCAGTAGAAAATAAAGCCAAATTAATAATCAAGTTGTTACTGCATTAACTGCTTGCTTTTTGGATTAATAGATTTTATATATTTTTCTTCCACTGAGTGGGTATTTTTATGACATTTTGGCAAGTTAATAAATGATCCGGTACATTATCAGTTGCCACAGAGATAAAGAGCAAACAATTTATCATGAGACGGGGCTGAAAAGTTTCAAGTGTAGGAGGCAAAAGTAAAAAAAAGAAAAAAAAGAAAAAAGAAGGAATAAAGTAAAAGAGAGAATGAGATTCAAAAATGGAAAGGAAAGAAAAAGAAAGGGTAGGTGGTCGGTGAGAGAGAGAGAGAGAGAGGAAGAGAGAGGGGAAGGATAGACAAAGGGAAGGTATAGTACAGCTATAAGTGACGTCGAGAAAGACAGAGACAAAGACAAAAGACAGATCCTAAGAAGCATAGCTAAAGGCCAAACCTGTGCCATGGAAAAGAACACTGAGTAGGCCTATCCTAATTTGATTTGATATCCCCAAAGCTAAGCCATCAAATGCAATTAGACATACTAATTAACTTATTCCATATGCCCTGTCGAAACAGTGGCAGTCTGACAGAAATGTCAATGGAGAGAAAATTTATATTTGTTGCATCATAGTCCACAGAAAACAAGATGAACTGAGTCGGAAAACAAGGTTTGTTTCTGTACTTCTTTTTTATTACAGATAGCAGTGAGTTTAATGCATAAAAGATTCTTAAAACATCTGTTTTCTGTTGTAGCCTTCCACTGGTCAAGACCATATTTTGATGGTTGCAGGGTGTTTTTACATGTAACTTGTATGGTTTGGCTTAAATGAACTGTGGTGTATTTGCGCACTTGGTTAAGTTGATCTGGGCTGGTGTGATAGCTGTCAAATGAACTAATGGTTTATTTGCGATGTGAAAGCAAAATGGGCGAACCGCAGAATTTTATGATAACAGATACAGTTCAGAATATCCAAGAATTTGGACAGTTACCCATTGTTCTTCAGGCTCCAAGGTCATAAAAAAACCATCACATTTAACATTTTGCGGAAGATCATTTGCAGTCAGTGGCTGACTGACGTCTTCGACCCACAGGCATCGGCAGACAGTTTCTATCTATCCTGGGGATGCTCTCCCAGAGTTTCTCTGCAGACGCCTAAAATCAGGTGATTGTCCGAGCCAGCTGACAATATTCCACCTCTCTGGTTATATTCCATTGCTCCATATGTTTAGGATTGCTTTCCTGCTGAATGATAAAATTGTCGTCTAATAGGTTTTGATACATTTGACTGAATCAGTACACAGGACGCTCCTATACGCCTCAGAATTCCTCCTTTTGCTTTAGCACTAGTGAAATCCTCAGTAAATGACAGTGTGTCGTTTCCATTCGCAGCCATACGATCCTGAGCCATAACAGAACCAGATGAGGTGGTGGCTTTGGGACATGAGCTGTTCCTTCCATCATTTGGACAGTGTTGATTTTTGCTTCATCAGTCCATAGAACTTTGTTCCAGGACTCTGCTGGTTTTTTTATGTGTGTTTCTGTGAACTGCAGCCTGGCCCCTCTGTTCTTGAGGTTTGCATTTTGCGGTCATGAAGTTTTCTCTTGATCGTTGACAAGGAAACATGTACGCCTACATCCTGGAGAGTGTTCTTGACTTGCTGTGCAGTCGTTAGGGTTTTTTTTCACCATGCAAATGTTGAAGAAAAGACTTATGCTCCTAGGTCTACCAGCTCATTTGCCATTTTCTAGTTTTCCTGTGAACAACTGCTTTTTTAGAACTGTTGATTTTTGGCAAACCAATTACCTTGGATATCTTATCATAGACTTTTTCTGAGCCTCATTATTTTCCTTACTTGCATGGTCACCCCTTTACTCTTTATTTTGACAGACCATTCCATCTCAATCTAAATGGCAATTCTCAACTCTCAGTCAGCTCTGAGCCATGTGTAAGCTGCTTTGTGCGTAAACCGACGCTGAAACAACACACATCCACACAAGAAACATTTAGCAGCAAATTTTACAATAACTTTTGAACCCTTGCATGTGTTAAAGGACTATATCTCCCGCACAGTTCTTCCTGCCCACACACACCTCAAGTAAACCAACTTAGATTAAAGCTGAACCTTGGCAATTTAATGAAAAGTCTCCATTATTTTATCTCAGAACTATTGAGCTGAGGAACAAAAAATACTGTCCGGACTGTTAGTGATGTCAATTCAAGAGATTAAATTCAAGGGTTAACTATCATTAAATCCATCTTCTTGGCATGAACTGTCGAAAATGTGATTTTGTAAGTGATCTATAGCTGAGCTTAGATTATTTGGTAACCATGTTAAATTGTATGCATCACCACACGAGTCCCTGACCAATTAGTAAGTGAAATGGAGTTAAAACAGTGTGTGGTGTGGTTAGGTCCAACTCCAAGCCTTCGTTTTAAAAAGTCCTCTGTCCACCTTATTCATGATATGCAAGGTCTAGCTGCATTTCTCTGTGAGCTTATTGTGGCACCAGAGATAAACACAGCGCACAGAGAAGTGCTTCATAAGTCTCTGTCAGTCACAAAATTTGATTTCCCATTGTGTGTCCATGTAGCTCGGATGATGAACGATGACATCGAAAAACCATATAGCCTCATTTTTGGTTTCAAAAACGAATCAAATGAACCGAACTACTGTGTTAAAAGTGGCTTAAGTCTTGTGTTCGACTCAAATCATTTTACTCAGTCTTGACTCTGAGCTAGGAAGTATATTTTTGAAACATGCTGTGTCCACAAGTGTATTGTCCTCATTGTCCCATTCTTGACAGTGCTGCCTGCTTTCTATTACCATTGCAATCACTCGGTAAGCCAGCACTGACACTGATGGTTTTAGAAACCTGAATAACTTGTAGCTAAAAGGATTCAAATTCTTCTGGGCTTAGCTGTTTTTCTGTCTTAATCTAGGGGGTTTAGACATATCTTTTGATTATTTATCAACTCCTTAACTGATACCAGATCTTTTCCAAAGAAGTTGAATATTCCACCCAGTCATTCACAGAAGAAACTGCAAAAAAAATCATGCAAGCTCATAGCAGACAGATAACAAGCAGTATGGAAATAAGATCTGCAAAAATGTAAGAGAAATGTAATAGATTCTCACATAGAACAACAAACAAAACATAAGTGAAAAGGCTTGAAGGGAGGGTGTTCAATGTATATGACTACTGAGCACATGTGTATACATACACTCAGGCAAACGCTGATTATCAGTGATCTGTCATCTCCCCTGCAGCACACAAAAAGACTCAAACAGACTCGATAAGTAACCCCTGAGCGTATTTTCGAGAGAAATGTTGATCTCTAAAACACAAACAACATTGTGATATTGACTGTGGGGACAGCAGCAGATGACATCAAGCTGTGAAAGAGATTTTAACTGCCTCCACATACGGTGATTCACCCATTTTCAGCCCCCAGGAGCAACAGCTGTAAGTACGTACTGTACACTAAATTTGTGTGTGTGTGTGTGTGTGTGTGTGTGTGTGTGTGTGTGTGTGTGTCTGTGTGTGTGTGTGTGTATGTGACAGAAGGGTGAAACAGTCACAAAGCGAGGGACAGAGATGAAGTGCTACAGTAAACTGCTTCTTTAACCTTTAACCGTGAGTAACTGAAGGTCACAGAGGCTTGAACAGAAAACATCAGAACATGAACATCTCTGAACAACCCAGCAACCATTCTGGAAAAAAGCTGTTTCACCCTTCAAGGTTAGGCAGCAAAAACTACTGTACATGATCAAGGTTAGGGAGAGAACCTAGTCAAGCTTTAATGTTCAAAAGGTTAAAATGACTATTAGCTTGAAGTAGGGCATGAAATGCAACTAGTGCTGTAGGCAAACACTTCCTCCACCTCAAACCTCCATGTGTAAACTGCACTATATCCTGGTCAAAACTGTAGACTTGACACTTGACTTGCGCTGGACCAAAGTTACAAAAATGAGGACTTGAGACTTGACTGCTTTGTGATTTAACTAAATGAATAGAGCAAGACTTTTGATTCTCAACACTATTCGGAACACTATGTCCTGGACTGGCAAGTTTCTCCCAAAACATAATTGATACATGTAAAGTAGTTTCATACGGGGAAAGGGCTGCTACGCCATTCTCAGAATACATTCCTACTGATACCTTAAATTCCTTTATATAGCTGTGAGGACAAATGACAAAAAAAAAGTAATTTTCACAGGGAGATGGAGTCTCAAAAACTCTGAGAAGTCATTTGAGTCGACTTTCAGGACACAGGCAGAAACAAGAAATCAATACGACAAACAGAGGAGAGGAAGGGAAAATGTGATTGATTGGGATGAGGATTTAGGCTGTCTGGCTGTAGTCAACTTATCACTTCCTCTGGTTCCCCAAACACCAGGCCCCCCACCCACCACTCTCCTCTTCCACCCTTCATTTCTACTTTCTTTTATTCCTGTCATCGAGCCTGATTCCTTCCCCTCTCCTCCCTTTTCTTCATCTTCCGCTCTTCTCTCACCAACCCTACAAGTTCCTCTCACCATCTGTCTCACTTTCTTTCTATCTCCAAAGGCTCACAGAAACTATTATTTCTGCTTTTTACTCTTTGGCTGTGTGAGCTGTGGTCCCACCAGTTTCTTCTCTCTCTCTAAAATGAGGAGGACTGGAATGTCAATCAAGCATCCTATTTTGGGGGTTATTATATTTCCTTGTATCCAAAATAGGAATGCCACAATTTTTGTTAAACTGTAGCCAAGGTATAGTCATTTAGATTGTGAGTCCAGCTTCTATTTCCATTCAAAACAGCATTTTCATATTTTGATTTCAAAGTTCAATTTGGAGGCTTTACTCTCCTATGTCTTGGTTCTATTTCCTTGATGTTTAAATCAAAGCTTCTCAGTTGGTTCTCCCAAAAAGGAGCCTTTTCAGTAGCTCCTTTTATGAACGCAGCCTGGTCCAAACACATAAAAGATGAAAATCCACATTGTTCCGACATTGTTGAATAATGGGCAGACCTTGACAATGGCAGAATTTGCGAGCCAGCCTGTAGAGATGATGTTGAATAGACATTTGTATTTCACGGTAAACATTGTTATTGTTGATGTAACAGACTAGGACAACCCAAAGACAACACATTTGCCTCAATTTATTTCAGCAGCAGTAAAGCTGATGAATACTCTGTTTCCTTTCTTTGCCTTGGCATAACCATGCACAACAATACATCCCACCAGCCACACAGACTGCCTGTGGACCGTTGCCTTGAGGCTGGCAATTTGATTACATCAAAAGCCGTCAGAGCATGGAGACCGAATGCCTACGCTCTCTCATTGTCAGTCATACAAAAAGTACAAATCCCTCCATCTACTACTTTCCACCTGTCACCATTCATTTGACCTCTCTGTCTGACATTTTCTGACAGACAAAAACACCAGGACCTGTTTAATCTCTATTAGCAGGCAGGATTTCATCAGCCTTTAGCCAGTGGGTGGTTCCACTTTTCCCATTCTGATGATAAAGTGTCCAGATAACAGAAGCTGAAGTGCAGGCTGAAAAAAGTGAAAACTGTGCACTAAGCAGAGTGCTGAATGTGGCCAATCGAAGGGTTAAGCCAGCTGTGACTAACAGGCCCATGCTGGGCCACTATTGGAGCATCTCTGGCAGTCAACCATGATACTGAGAGAGCAAGAAGGAAAGAGAGGTAGACAGAGAGGAGCAGAGCAAAGTTGAGTGGATTAGCAAGAGGTGGGGGGGATGACAACATGTAATTACCTATTTACCCAGCCTTTAGTGGAAACCTCATCAAAGGCTAATTGAGCGATGCATTAGTCAGAGGATCGTAAAGATAGCAGCAGGACTGCAGAGGGGGGGGAGGGTGGAAGGAGGAAGTGCGAGGAAGATGAGAGATGAGCACCAGCTGAGGGGCAAGAGGGTTAGGGAGTTGACTGGTACAGTGAGGAGGAATGGGTTAGAGGAGGGAAATAATAGGTAGGATGAAGAGGAAGTGAAATAATGCATTTTAATTGAAGTAGCAATTCATCAAGGGAAACATCCTCAAACATACACATCAAGTAAAAGACCTGTATTCGTTAAATTTGATTTAATTACTATTATTTAATTACTAGTCAGAATTGGCAGCTATTTTGAAAATTAACTAATCATTTAACTTTTTTTCAAGCAAATACTTGCTAGACTGGGCCTCTTAAATGTGAGGATTTGCTGCTTTTCATTGTCTTACATCCCAGTAAACTGAATCTTTGGGTTTTGAAAAGTGATAAGACCCACCCCCCCCCCCGAAAAAAAACCCCAAAAAAACTATTTCGTTATGTTACTTTTGGCTCTAGGAAGTTCTAAGTGAAAATTTTTCATTGTTTTTTTCATTTGTTTTTTTTTCACATTGTTTTGAATTAAATGCTTTTAAACTCAATCAATAAAACAATGGAAAGATTAGTCGAGAATGAAAATAATCATGTCGCAAGGAAATTTAAACTAAAAAAGCATGTCATATTTTATGAGCTCATTTTATTCTTTGCATGTAAAATCTTAGCCTGCAAAGTAATGGGTGCCTACAGCCATCAGATAAATCTAAATAGAATAAAGATGACAACATTTTTTCTCTACAATCTAGTGCACTAACACAAACCCTCTCGAAATGAGAATGTTAGAAAAGTAAAAGTAAAAGCACATCAAAACCACACTTATCCACAGTGTTTGAGTTAAATCTACTTATTTCATAGTTCTGATATTATAGTGTGTGTGTGCATTTGCATGCATGAGTCTGTGTTTGTGTGTATTTTTGCTCCTCATTGTGGCCACAATATGCCCAGCCTCCTGTGGCATACACTGTACAGCAGAGACACTTCAGTGCTGGGGGGAAAGTGGCACATCGGAGGCAGTCATCTCTGTAATGTGCTTTAGTACATGGATGGATGGAGGGAAGGATAGATCTATGGATGGATGAGCCTGCAGTATAGTTACGGTGTGACTGCTGTGGCCCTGTGACATGCTAAACATACTACTGTATGCTACTGCGGCCGGACATACATCTGGAAGTGTGCACTGACACAGGCCTGCGCGCACACACACGCGCACACACACATACACGCACACACACACACACACACACACACGCACACACACACACACAAACACACTCACATAGATCTACTGATCTCCCTTGCTGGGTGACCTCCACTAGCAGGTGGAATACAGCAGTAATAATTTACAGGCCTTGAGCGCCTCTCACATTAAATAAAATATGGATTTCCTCCAGAGCAGAAAGGGCCTAATACCTTCAATAACTGGCCCTTGTATCCACATGGTGCTCTAGTTATAACCCATTTCCCAAATTCTTTTATATTACTTACTATCTACACTGGGTGATCAACAGGTTGTGGTTCTTCAAAATCAAATAGACAGTGCAACCCTTTACCTTCCTCTCCTTACCCTGCTAAGGGAGCACTTCTTCCACTGACTGCATTTACTTGCAGCCTTCAGCAAGAGGTGAGCATGCATCCATTTACAGAAACAGCCATACACATTGGATGCGTATCCAATCCCCTGCAATGACTGAAGGAACCTCTTGTTTTTTTCTGACTCAGAGGAGGAGGATGAGGAGGCGGAGGTGGCAGAGGAAGCACGCAGCAGTTCATGAACCCTGCTTCATGCATTCATTGAATTCCATGGTGCACCACAAGTCAAGAGATGGCCTTCCTATTGTGAAAGAGAAACACTTTCCTCTTCAATGAGCACTAGAGTGACTGCTGACCTATGCCAGATAAAGAACTCTATGTGAATGTAAGAAGTCACACTTCCTCCATGCCTCCCTCAAGGTGAATTCATGTGGAGTGGACAAATTAAAGCAAATCTCACATCTCAGTGCAAACTCAGCAAAAACCCTGAGGAAGATCAGGTGTAAACAACATTTGTAGCAGCACAGAAATTGAGACAGAATTGAACTACAGCATAAATATTATGAATAACATCACCCTGAAGGTCAAAGGGGAGACGATGGACAGTTGAGTCCAAAAATACATTTCTTGATCAATCTCCTCCAATGTCATGATACAGTGGCTGAGAGAGAAGGATGGGGTTACAGAACCTATTTTCTTCAGATTGATTTTGGCCAGCAGAGGAGTGGGAGTACAAGAGTATGACTCAAAATAACATGCAGGGAAATGCTAAGACATGAACACTATACATGGATTTTTAAATGACTGTGATGTTTTCTTGCTGTGCATGGTAACATGAAGAAACCTTGCCAACTGTATAATCAACCATAAGTATTATAATTAGAGACACAACATTTGCCTGAAAGTAGATTATATCTGGCGCGTGGTGCTGCCATTTAGGGACGAAGTCTGCTAAAGAAGTACAGTTAAATGCAGCTTCCCCAAATGGAAATGCTTTACTAGATGTCTATATGAGTTGAGAAATAGATGCTAAATCCATGCAAAAATCACAAAATTTGCCTTGAGCTGTGAGACACACAGTCTGTTTCGTGTATTTCACAAACGCCAATTCCTTTGGTTTTCTGCAGGAATATTTGAACATACTGTGTAATTTTCCATAACACTGGCTGCTGAGGGTGCAGTGTACACAAAGTCTCATATTTTCCATTGGTGGTTCCTTTCTATAGATATGAAGTTGCATAGCTTAGAAAGATGGAGGCCTGACAAATAGAGGAAGGGATGAGAGAGAAGAGACAGAAGGGAAGAGAAGATCTTATCCCCTCTGAGGTAAAAGGGAAACAGGAGAGAGAGAGATAGAAAGATAGATGGAGAGAAAGAGAGAGAAAGCAAAACCCACATCCCCTCTGGCTTGATAATTAAGACTTGGGACAATAAATATGTAATGGGGGCTTTTTCCACCAAGTGCGGCTGCCTCTCCTTCTTGGAGATGGGACTGCGGGGAGACAGGCCCAGGAAGAGCGACTAAGTACACTGGCCATTAAAAATGGATGCAAGGAACACCGGCCCTGACTGGCCCCGTCGACCAACCACCCAGAATGTTGTGATGGGAGTTGCCGTGGTTACAGGGCTCCCAAATGGTCCTTGGTTGTCAGGGTGAATCAAATCAGACATCCGAGCACCAGCACCAGCGCCTCCGCCCTTCCTAGGCCTGCTGCCGCTGGGGGCACCTCAGCTCAATGATGTCATTGAGAAAGGAAGTTTGGACCTGCAGTGTGTGTGCATGTGTGTGAGTGTGGTTTGAAGAAACGTGTGTGTGTGTAAAAAAAAAAAGAAAGAAAGAGAGAAAGAGAGAGAGAGAGAGAGAGAGAGAAGGAGAAGAGTGAGCAAGACAGGCAAGAGATGGAGAGACTGACATGATTCCCCAAACTGCCTCCAAAAAAGTTCAGGTTGCTATTATCAGTGCTCCATCTGTCTCAAGTGGATCCATCACTTTATATAACAGCAGGGATACTTATTTAGTTCCATGAGTAAGATGTAGAGTTAAACAGATTTGGATCTCACTGATCTACGTCTGCGAAAACATGACTTAGGTCCTACATAGATCTATCAGTGATGCCTGTTACTGCAAATTCTTGACGAATTATCATTTAGAGAAAATGAAAGAGAAAAGGAATCAAGGATATTTTTCTGAGTGAGAGAGGTTGTGAAAGAAATTCTCAGAGCTTCTACTTAGAGCGATATTTCGACATTATGTTTAATATGCTAATTTGTATTCTGGTGGTGAGCAGACTGATACAGCTCTCATGAAATAGGCTACATCTTGCAGCCGGTTAGCTTAGCTTAGCGATGAGAATGGATGTGTGCTGTCACATTACCAAAATGATGACTTCGATTCGAAACCTGCCTAAATATATTCATAGCAATCATAAAATGATACCACGAAACCAAAAACATCAGGAAAAGTAATGGAACAATAGAAGACTGAACATGGAGGAGAGAGGAGCTGTATTCAGTCATTGTGTTTAGTCTACTTTAGTGCACTACTGTAGGGGGTGGGCCAATAATCCTGGCTTTGAGCTTCTTCACAACTCTACTGAGTACATTTTCTAGTAGTAAAAATAATTACTAACAAGTTTGTACTGTAATGTATTATCTTTTAATTACTACTTATGCCTTAACATGTAAACAGTGTTTAATGTCCAACTGAAATTACATTCCATTTTTTTCTGCTAGAGCATATATGTCTGCTCAGTAAATCACACGTTCTTTGTTCTCCAAAAAAAAAAAACAAAAGGAAGGAATTTATATCGTATATAATCTGGCTCCATGATGGTGCCTCCTGCTTTTTCATTAATTTGAAGGGATGATGTTCTGTCTATGCAGATGGAGAACTTGTTTCCATAAAGCCAATTAAATCTTTGTACAAAGCATAAACGTCAGTGCTCTGTCACAGGCATACAGACGCACGCAAGGGCCACGGACCTACACTCTTCAGTACCACTGCTGACGACAGACTGTCTGCCCATGGCTTTAGAGCTAGTTTGTTTACTTTGTCTCACCGATGCTGTGCACCAGCACTTTAGCTAAACCTGCCAGCTGCTGTCAGTCAAACACAGACACCTCCAGATGGCTCAGAAGAAAAAGAACATTTCCCCCAACACCCTTTTTTCCACCCTTTAATTGTACAAAATGATGAACGGTACATTTTGAAAAATGTGTTTTTTAACTTCAGAAATTAGTAAATTTGATTTCGGCTGGACCTACAGTGTTGTAGCTGGTTTGCATGGAGCTTCCTACAACAAATGAATACAGAATTTCCCTTAGAAATGTAATAAGGTATAAAATAACATGAAATAGAAACACTAAGTAAGTTAGTTAAGTACAGTTATGTCCAAACTTTACAGAGTAGATCTCACCACCACTTTGAGTTGGAGTGTGAGAAAACTGCAAGATGAAGGAAAGTTAACACAAAGGCAAGAGCCAGCGAGACTGAATAGTGTATGATGTGTGATGCCGTGCATATACACAGTATGGGCCATATGTTCATGTGTTTCCTTCTGTGTGTGTGTTTATATGAGTGTGTATGTGTTTGATCTGTAGGCCTCATAGGAGAGGAGCCCTGTATGGTGCTGTATATATCATAATGGCTAGTGACAGCAATGCAGAGTTTGTGTTACAGCAGAAGGCACTGGGGGCAGTGAAGAGAATACAGAGGAGAAAAGTTGCGCCATTGGGGGGCTTTTACTCCCAACACACACACACACACACACACACACACACACACACACACACACACACACACACACACACACACACACACACACACACACACAAACACACACACTAATATGAGGCATTCAATTCACACCAGAATGCAATGTAGCTATGTTCTTGGCTGCTAATAACAGTAATATGAAAACTACTTTTGTGATGATGAAGACTGAGAGAAATGTTGCGTGGTAACTTGCAGCTTCTTGTTTGATAAATGGACAGACCATATACACATACACATACACATACACATGCTAGTCAAAAGACAGATGCGGAGAGGCAGCTCTCTATCAAAGCAAGTCCTTGTTTCTATGTGCCATTGATGCTCCAAATGATGTCATCAATCATGACTAGGGTGCGATGGGGGAGGGGGGAGGGAGTCAGGGGTCAGGGAGAAAGCCTAAGGGCTGAATGAGACCAGCATTAACAACACCACACATGTACTGTAAATACACTATGTATAAACTATTTCCACAGAAGGTCAAACAACAGCGTTATTACTTTGACTTTGGAGCCATGCATTACTTGTGGAACTGATTTCAGGGTAAGGTTAAGAAAACAAAGCTCTCATATTTGAAGTTGCATCCAATAATGTTGACGTGCTGTATCTGAAGATATATGATGCCCTGACAGTGTGTGTACCTGTTTTTTCAGGGTTAGAGATGAGGAAAAACTTCATAACATGCAGCAAAAGCATCTGGATGTTTAGGAATGCTCTACCTTGTGTCAAGAGACTCAGCTGTTTGATGTGTTGCTCATGGTCATGTACTGTAGGTTCAAAATACAAATTTCTGTAGAACTGCTTCTAAAGCCACAGTAATCCAGGACACTGAAATATACCTCACTTTAAACAATTCAAAGCCTCTTACAGAATGACCATTATATCAATGTAATCTATTACATGTCCGAGATTAGTAGACCTTCAAAGAGAAGCAGATATTTACAGTATATGACATAAATGAGCGATTTAGCTTAAGCAATGCACGTCTTTTGCATCCATTACATCAGTTTCTCATCACAGGATTAGAAATACATGGAACTACAGTTCACCAAAGGTTCATTAATACAATATCTCTGTGTTCGAGTCAGTAAATATAATGTTATGTGTCATGGGTTGTCGTAATGATAAGCCCAGATATGAAAACTGAAGGACTGAAGAAGAACACACGTCTCTTTTTGTGAGGTTCTGACTCAAGGGTAGACATCAAAACAAGGAGAAGATCACTCATAATTCGGATGCAGTCCTTTGAGTTTAATTTTATTGATCAATGTTTTAGCACATCTTGCCTTTTTTACAATCAAATATGGTTAAACACTATATACATCAAATATGTTAATTGTCATCCATATCATTGAAAATTTCAACAACAAAAAACCCCAGTCAAAAATACAAAAAAACAACAAAAAAACCCCTGTTGATAAAGAGCTGTTGACAGAACCACAAATGGCAATGAAGCTTACATTTCTAGGGCCATATTTGGTGGTTGAAGAATTTTTATATTTCTTGTTCATACTAGAATTTGTCAAATGTGGACAATGTAGCATCACATTAGCACAGCAATCTTTTTCTTTGTCGGCCGTCAAGAATCCAACAGAAAGAACTTCTCTCTGACTCAACATTTTGCACCATTTTTTTGTCTAAAGGCGCTTGAGGAAATCCACTTTAAAACAGCCACACAGGCTAGTTTCTCCACTGGAAATAACTGGTGGAGAAACTGTGAGTGCATACACAGAGCGGTAAACTGTGAGAGACAAAGGTGTGTCCTTCAAAGCTTTTCCTTTAAAACAAACAGGGTAATCTATACCTTTTTATTTTTTTTACACTACTTTTCTCAAGTCTCCTCTCATGAACGGAAAGCCAACTCTTCTCTTCTCCTCCTTTTCACCGTCCTTGTAAGTACACAGCAATAACAAATGCTTCTCATTCAACCAAACACAACCCTGCTTTGGATGAACACTAATAAATAAAAAAAAAAACAGGACTCATATAATCATAAAGGGACATAATGATCCTATCTGTCACTTCTTCAAAGCCTGATAGGCCAATACATCAGCACATGAAAAGCAATCTATCATGGAGCAACGGCAGGTTATGGCAGCGTGCTGATGGATAGGAGCTGTGGATAGAGAGGATGGCTGGGTTGCCCTTGTCGGAGTTATGAAAAGGAGAAGGGAAAGGAGAAGGGAAAGGAGAAGATTGTGGGGGGTTTGGGGGGGAGGGCCGGCGGCGGCGGGAAACGAGACCTAAATGTGTTCCAAACAGACTCGTTTGTCAGGCTCTCTCATCAAGGGACATCAAGGCAGTAAACAGCCTGTGTGTGTGTATACAGTGAGAGTGCGTGCGTGAGGGAAGAGTCAGTGTGTGCTTGGCTGTATGTGTGACGCTATGTAATAAGTGCGCATATGTACTTAATTATCATGCTGACTGCTCACTAGGGAACAAATATTGCTTATAGGAAAAAACACACAACAGATAATGTGATTGTGTGTGTGTGTGTTTGCATTTGTGTGTGTGTGTGTTTGTATTTGTGTGTGTTTTTTTGTGTGTACATGTAAGCACATCAGCACCCATTCAGGCCTATATATATGTGTCATGGAATCCAAAGCATTTGACCCCAATCTGTGTCTCTGCATTATTTATAGTCTGATGCCAGTTCCCCTTTGTTTGTTTTTCAAAGCTTGTCTGAGGAGTCGTAGTGTGGGAAAAAAAACACGAGGAAAAGGGAGCCGAGATGACGACAAAATATGGAGGAGCTTTCCAGAAAAGAACACTTCTCTGAACAAGCTGTTTTGCCTTTCTCTCAATGGGTAAACACAACGAACCACATCAAAAGCGGTTAATTGATCGCTCTGGACCTTCCTAGAGTTTTCCCAAAGGGGTTTAAACAGTTTGGAATATACAGTTAGTGCAGACGGAGTGCAGAGCTATTTTCACACACTGCACTACTGTAAACTCCAATAAATGCATTTTACAGTCCCTACTTTCTTTATATCTGACACACACACATGCTTATACACATCACAGTCCCCTTCCCTGGGCCTAGCTGGCAGAGCAAAAGTGTATATCCTCAGAGACCTGCTGGGCCAAATCAATGGCAGCCAGCAGCCTTCTACAATGAGCGCCACCATTTTACTGGCTGCCACCCAGCACAGCAGAGAAGCAGCTAAATAGACTATGAGGAGAGCAGAGCGGCACGACTAGGCTGCTTACAATGAGCGCACACCACAACAGGCAAAAATATCACTGTGTTGCAGAGAGTATGTGTGTGTGTGTGCGTGTGTGTGTGTGTGTGTGTGTGTGTGCGTGTGTGTGTGCCTGTGCGGGGCATTCAATTTGTTGAGCTTAATGTTTGCTGCTTGTGTGGTTGTGTGTACTTGTGTGCATGCCTGAGTTGGGCATTCCATTTGGGGTAAGCAAGCTTATCATAAACTGCCTCACTTGTGCGTGTGCATATGAGAGAGAGGGAGTGTGTGTTGCCTGTGTGAGCTGATGCCAATACGGAGGTTGACTGCTGAATTCCAATCAGAGAGATGTAGCTTTGCAATTCTCATTCGGATGATTGTTCTCTTTCATGTGGTCTAGCGGGCAGTTAAGTTACGTTAAGCTCGCCTGCAAATAACCCCCCCTCCCCGCACACACACACACATACACACACCCACACACACACAAACGCACAAACACATTATCTGTCATCATGCCTCTCCCTCTCACACACATATATACACGCTGCTGGCATGGCAGACTGGTTTCTAATCGGTGAATCAGCATATCAGCCAAAAAATGTCAGATTATGTTATAATCCTGCATTTTAGTGCCTTTAACTCTCGACATATATATATGTCTCATACTCCTGACATTGCCCTATTATGTCTGCCTGTCTGTGAAAAGGGACACAATGCACACTTGCAGACAATCAGACACAGCCTGATGCGCATGGACATGCACACACCCACTGGGGAGCACAGACAGTTTCAGGGTCAGGAGGTGACAGAGATGTGCAGAAGGAAGAGGATCAGTCTGTGCTGTGACTGAGTTGTGAACCTTGACTGAAGTATCACTGTGTCGCACACACACTGCTACAATAAGGCCAATTAAATTTTTTATAATTAACTTATTTGATGACTAGGACCTGCTTAATAAGGTCTCTTTGGGTCTCCTAATATGTCTTAAATTAAAGCAAAAATTTGTTATAGTATACTAATTAAATGGCTAGTGTTTAGTGGTTTGAAAAGCAACATAAAGACTTGAATCTGCTGTCGAGAAATATGTTGCTTCATAAACCCAAATTATTTTCTAAAATCTCATCAGCACAATTCCTTCCTTCTTCATATATGAATAACGTGTTTGTTTGCTATATGCTTACCTCTCTTCTTCAATCTGTTGATGATTTACATTAAAGGATTATAAAATGGATACAGAAAAGCACAGCACTATCCTCAGTGTCAAGCTTTAAACTGAATAACTTGGTGATTAGCTGAAAAACGGCTCCACCGAAAAATACTCTTCTTGATGCTCAAGCCGAGACAGAAGCAGAGCCTGTCTGTAACTCTAGAATACAACCTTGTTATTTTCAATAAGTGTATTACAGGAGCTTTTTATGAAAGGCACAGGGGAGGCTGGCAGTTGGTTAGGTGTCTCTTTGCTTTGGCCGGGAGATTCAGAGGATGCAGAGGGAAGATGATGCCAATCTCTACACCAGGGGATGTATTAAATGATGGGTCTAATTTAATATTGAGATACTGAGAGACCTGCTAAGGCACTTCCTGTGTCTAAAGGCCATCAAAGATTGGAGTAGTTGGGGATTGCTGAGTAGAGGGTTTGGGATACATTAGAGAGGAAAGGAAATGATTTCATAGGGTATGTTTAAAAGCTAAAGGATGGGCACAGTATAATTATGCAAAGACTCTCTGTTGGTATGTTTTTATCTAATGCATTAGCACATCGTATGATATATTGATGATGTTGATGATTTATTGTATTGACTGACTCTGACGCCGAATCACTTTACAATCGAGTTTTCCCAAAGGGATGGACCAAGTTTATAACTACACATATCTTTACGATGAATATAACATAAACTATCGAAATAAAAATCTGCACATAAAGATGTACAGATCTGCAGTATGTTGATCATGCATACATATACTTTATGAGCCCTCCTGGCTGAACACTGACACATGAGTATTCTCATAAGCAAATAAATGAAACACACACCCTAAATCCATCAGATCCAGGACATTTCAGGTCGGGTTTGTAGTATTTGCATTCAACCTTGTGGCATCCTGTCTTCTGGGGACAGCGCATGTCTAGTAATTTTGAATGTTTGGTACTCGTAAAGAGATTATTCATCCCCATGCAAACGCACACAGACACACACACACACACACACACACACACACACACACACACACACATACACACACACAAACACACACAAATGCCTGCACAGGGATAGACACACAGAGATGCACACACGCCCACACACTCACACAGACCACATGGCGCACATCCTGTAAACTTTTAAACCTCATCCGAGGTCAGTCCTTACCGTGATCGCTACACACAGAAAGCCCTTACACAATCATGACTAACAGTAAAGGCTGAAAAAAAGTGTTCACTCACACACATTCGCATCACACATCATTTAATCCCAGGTGCCTTAGGGAGTCTGAGGGAAATAGGGAGGCAGAACATAATTCCTGAACATGACCAACAAGAAATGGGATTTGTGTCGGACTCTCAGCCCCCAGAGAGAGGGAGAGGGGAAACAGACGGCAACAGGATGAAGGAAAAATGAAGGGACCGAAGAAAAAGCTGGGGTTGATTTTCTTATGCTGATTCAATTGGCAAAAACAAACAAAAAAAACATCAATGTCATTAATTACGAATCTACAGACAAACAGTGGCGAGGGCTAATCCTGCACAGGCAGAACAATTGAGATCTAAGAGAGACTAATAGAATTAATGTGCGATGGTTGATTGGTGGGAGCCATTTTGAGGATCCCACTTGCTGACTGGCCATGTCATATGTGAATGGAGAGGTTGTGACACTGGGCCAAGGACTAAAGCTCTGCCATGAGAGGGACAGCGGAGGCTAAGATTCCTGCAGACAACACAGAGCAAACACTCTGTTCAAATAATGGGCTGGAAATTCCTCGCTTTAGCCTCAAGGATTCTTCACTGAATGTCCATATAAATGTCTGATTTGCTACTCCTGCGCTGGTTGATATAACACAATACTGATTATATTGGGTTCACATAAAAGGCTTTTATATTTATTGTTGTTAACACTTGGATGTGGAGAGCCCTTTCCAAGGAAAAAATCCTTCATGTTTTTCCTGGAGGATCAAGAGTGGTTAGAAGAATTAGCAGCTATAGAGTGCTACCTATAAAAAGTTTATTAAGAGAAATCAAAGGAAAATAACTGCCCATACTGTTTGACTGACAAGTAATCTCTGGGAAAATACCACAGCAGTGACCGTAAAAGCCCAAGATTTTGCCAAGAGAAAAAGAACAAAAAACAAAGGTTTGGATGACTGACAATTTAAGTGAATAAAGTTACATATTCTGTTGCTTCAGAAACTTGAGAAAACACTAGCTGAGAGCCCCATCTTTTTCTATACACTGCAGAAAAAAAGCAACTCATTTCACAGACAAACTGAGTTTTATGGCATTGTTGATGGGACAGTGATTAAAGAAGGAAATAATAACATGTAATACAAACACATGTCAAACAGGCACCACTGTACAGAGAAGGGAGGGGGAGGAGAAGATAAGGGAGGACACAAGAGGAGAGGGCAAAGCCAATACAAAAGGAAATTACAATACATAAATTATAAAATGAGTAAATAGCTTTAGAAATTTGAGAGGACAGAGGACCTAGAGGGCCGATAGGGACCAGCTGCAAACAGCAGCAAATCCTCGCAGAGAGAAAGAAGTGATGTGGAAGTCCTGCAGCCGTGCCACTAAGCCTCCGCTGCAGATTAAACTGTATAGTAGAAAGGAGGAGGAGGGAGGGAAGGAGGAGAGAGACAGAAGAGAGAGCGAGAGGGAGAGCAAAAGAGAGAGCGAGAGGGAGAAAGAGAGCGAAAGAAAGCAGGAGAAAGAACTACAGAGGGAAAATAAGGCTTTTGTGGTCTGGCACCAGTTTGCAGTTTGCTATGTCAAACCATCATGCCTGCCATGGTGATAGAAGATGGGGGAGCAGGACGACAGCATTGGTGAGAAAGAGACAGGGAGAAGACAATAATCGATGTGAACAGAGAGAAGAAGACAGAGAAAACAAATGTGAGGAAGATGCTGAGAAGGGAGAGAGGGAAGAGAAGGGAAACACTTTATCCTTGACGGTGGAAGGCTCAACATGTTTGGCAACGATTGTATGTCTGTCTGTTTGTGAGTTTGTGTGTGTGAATGTGGTTGGAAAATAGAAATGTTGTGGTTGGGCCTGGCTCCTTCAGAGTGTCTCCATCTGATTGGAACATGAAGAAAAGGGGGGGGGGGTCTGTGAAGGGCTCGTCCCAACCACAAACCCTCTCCCTGTCATTTTCTTTCTTTCGCTCTCTCTCTATCTATTTATCTCTCTTTTCTCTATTTCTGTCTGTTCCCCGTTACACATAAACCATAGCCTATGCCTCTTCTCAGAAAAATCCAAAAGAAATACAAGCACGCGCACACACACACTAAGCATACACAGCACATGTAATGAATATGGAAATCTGAAGCCAGTGCGTCTCTGTTATGGAATAGTAAGCAGAATGCTGCTAAAAATGTCTGTGAACCACAATGTTTGCTTGCTATGTACTTGCCACTACAGCACTTTGTTAAAAAAAAAGTCAAAATAAAAAGAGAGGGAACAACAAAATGATCTTGTACCAACACAAGGAAAGACAGACCAAGAGCAAAAGAGGGAGACCGAGAGAAAGACTGCAACAGAAAGAAGAGATGAACAGAGAGAACAAACATGCCTGAGTGGAGAACAGATGAAGGGAGGAAGGTTAAATTTTTAATATCTAACCATATGCTCCTCTCCACAGGTGAAGACATCTTTGCTATTAATTACATATTCACAGCCTATAGGTGGGTGTGACTATGTGATTGATGAATGAAAACAGAGAGAAGTCAAGTGAGTGATGGGGGGGTTTAGAGGGGTATGAAAAAGTGACCATATGGTGTAAGTTGTACAAACAGATCAAAGAGAAAAGAAATCAAACGGAGAGATGACAGAAATACGTATTATTGATTAAGAGTAGATGTTGGAGAAGTACACGAAAGTTAATGGACGGGCAATCTAGAAGTAAGACAGAGAAAAAGACAGGAAGGAAGAGACACGGGTGAACCGACGAACAGATGATAGGAAGAGCTGAGATAGATTCAAAGCTGTCCCCTCCGACTGTCAGGTAAATCAATAGCATTGCCTCCCCTACTCCTCTCAGCTGCTCGTCCGCCTCTTCCATTGCTCTCGGCTCCATATCCTATCACTTTTTCAGCAGCTACGCGGCTGGGTGCTGACTAACTGTAGCTAAAGCAGGAGCCTCCCGCCTGTACGCTCTGAC
This sequence comes from Istiophorus platypterus, assembly GCA_016859345.1. Taxonomy (NCBI): domain Eukaryota; kingdom Metazoa; phylum Chordata; class Actinopteri; order Istiophoriformes; family Istiophoridae; genus Istiophorus; species Istiophorus platypterus. The sequence goes on along the minus strand of CM029114.1, from coordinate 15,036,153 downwards.
TGTTACAGCCTGTTTTCACCACAAGTCTGTCTCTCAAAATAGCCTCTTTGAAAACCTTTACATATACTGTTTGATTCTTGAGAGGCAGTTCTAAAATTGCAATTCAAACAGTGAATAAAAAATGTAGGTACACTTATTTTCTTACTTGTCTGAATGACCAGGAGATAAATAGACTGAACCTCCAAAATTGAACTTTTTAAAAAAGAAAACCTGTCTCTTCTGTCCTGTGCTGCTCTGTATAACCTTGTGTTTTTTTTTACCTGGATTGCAATCAGGGCAAGTCATACAATTGTGAGCTTCACCATTGGCCTTAGCTCTGTCAAAATGCACTGGTGTGAAGAGTTTCTAATATGTTGTATGGGGGATGGGGGTGTTGTCAACTTAGTGCCTTTGTTCCTAGATTTACTGACTTTTCAGACCCCTCTAGTGAAATCAAGGTTGAGGCTCTTTAACTTATGTCTATGATGATTTTGTAAGATGATGTGGTTATAAAATCAGGATTTTGGCAGTGCACAGCCATCACTTGGAAAAAGCTTGGAAGTGACAGCTAGTTAACATGTATTTTTAATGGTCCACTTGTCAGTCACTATTTCATACTTGTTCTGTTGTCTGATAACAGAAACAAAAAAAATGTATATAAGAACAGTTTTATTGTGTATTTGGTTGTGTTAAAATTCTGTATATGTGAGAACAGCGAGTAGGAGAGAAGCTAACAGTAGTGTATTACATCATCGAGTAGCATTTAGCAACTTTCCAAGCAGACTTTAGTTCTTTTCCAATGAAAGTAGTTGTTTACAGAAGTTCCAAAACAGTTTTCGACAACGTCCTCAATTTTGCACATTGACCATACGCGGTCTAGCCATATACTAGGTTTCTGGCCTGTTTCTTTTTTTGTAGCGGGACAAGTTGACCTGGGTAGCAATCTGGCTCTGTTGACCTGCTCCTGTCCTGGTTTAGACTGCACTGGCCTGGTCTGTGGGAACCAAAAGTGCAGTCACTATAATTACTAACCCAACTCATAACATCCCTGACCTTAAAATCACCTCCTTTAACCTGATGCAACCCTTGGGCCAATGACATGGACAGTCAAAACATATATGCATACATGCACAGGCACAGCACTACACATTTGTACACACAAAAATGCAGAAATGTGCTGACAAACATGTAATGCACAAACATACTCACACACAGCTGGCTCTGCAGACACTGGCATCCATCACATCTTGTGATACTTAATCTCTCTGAAAGGAGGAACAGCTGCAGTAGCACGCATGTACATGCACACATATGTGCACATGTACATGCACGCACGCACACACACACACACACACACAGCACATAAGCACGGTGAAAGATCAGCTGGGGTAAAGCACATGTTCATCCACACACTGGCATGCAACAAGGCACCTCTGAAGTTAGAGCAGCAGGCTGTGGTCATAAAACAGGTTGTAGTCCACTTGCCTAATGTGCCCAAACTTGACTACAGATTGTACAAAGTCATTTTGTGTGAGTGCATTTCTAAAAACTGAACACATTTTGACATTAGATATGAATTTCCTAAACATCATATGACACTGTTTTAGAAGACAGTCACTTCACCTTAAAATACGTTTGTAGATATTAAGCCAAGAAAAAAAAAATCCCTAACTTGTTTGAGTATTATGGTCACGTATCAGTCATTTGGTCACTAAAGTAAACGTCATGTAAATGTTAAAGTCTAGAAACAAAGCTTCACATGTGGCTCTCACTGCGTGGATTTTTCATAGCAGCACTCAAAATGGATTAAGGCACTTGGCAGACGAACGAAATTACTGCATATGCATAAACTGCGTATGTAAGCTCAGGCAAACGTATGAAGGTACCCCTCTCGATCTCTCGCTCTCTCTATATATAATGAGTGTATGTCTCTCTCTCACATACTCAAGCCTAATTGCTGTAAAAGTACTTGCATGATTGATTTTTGAGCTACTGAGTTCTGTAAGGCTGCCATAGACAATGTTTGAGCAAGACTGCTGACTACTGTCCAACACACATACAAACACACATACTCATGCACACACACACAAACGAACCACACAAACACATGCATATACAGCCATCAGCATATTACAGTCACTGAGTTATGGCAGTGGTATAAAGAGAAATATGTAACACAATTGCAGCAAAGCTTTCAAGTAAAAACCTATATGCAATCATCACCTCTCACAGGTGAAAGAAGATCATATAGATGGAGAAACTGGCCAAGCTGTGTTTCATGGAAAATCCTTTTTTGAAAAAATTCCCCATAAGCACTTTAAATTGTGTCTGAATAGATTGGATAAGGGCTTGTGGACTGAAATCCGCAGACAGAAATTCACCCCTATAATCCACTGTAGCCTATTTGAGCCTAAAGTGTTCTTGCAGTTTTGCATAAATTCACAGACTCGAAACAGGTTGAACTGTCTGACGGCCATTAACAAATCCCACTGCTTTGTATCTGCATACACGTCCATTAAACGTCCATCCAGTCAGCCCCTGTTCCGGTGGCATAGGTTCAGTCGTGAGAAAATACCTCTGAGCCTGTTTTGAGGGGGAGCACCAAACCCCAGTACAAACCAAGCGGTTTACAGCCTCCTTAATCTCTCATCAGCATTAAAAACCTCATTTCAAGAGCCTCCCCACGGCAATAAGAACTGTAATAATCTCACTGCAAATGTGACAAGGATGCAATACAATCATCAGAAGAAAACTGTAATTACTGTATACTAATATTTTGTGGTACCACAGGAAATAAGAGAAACAAGCTCGGTGTCAGGTGACAGTCGTTTTGGGGGCTACTGTAAGCCTTTACATAAACAACAGCACGAAAGCAACGACAGATTAAAATAAAAATCACTGGTTAGGCGAAATTAACATCAATACAAACCCACCACTGACTGACTCGGACACGCTCTAAGTGCTAAAACCAGGGAACATCACAGAAATATCACTGATTTTCCATCAGTGCGATTTCAAAGCCCAGGCGACCACCTGAAACACCAACACACTGCAGGGGGGGGGGGGGGGGGCGATAAGACAGATAATAGGTGTCAGTCATGTGTGTGTCCGAGGACTGACACGCACACACACACACACAGACGCGCACGCCCACACACACGCGTGGACATCCAAAGGGATAAGCGCAGCATATGGCAGCCTCGCGCGGGGGGAAGCCTTTTCATAAGAAGTTAACGCTACGCGTCAAAACCTACGATGAAATCATTTTTTTTCGGGGGGGGGGGCAAAAAAAACAAAAACAAAAACAAAAACAAAAAAAAAAAAAACAAAACTACGCACAACACGAGAAGAGACGCGCTCACCATATCAGCATCCTGCCCGGCACCGTCGTTGGATAAACCCGGCGGGATGAATGGGTCCAAGCTCTGCGCACGTCGTCTGTCTGTGTAACATCCACGGTGGCTGCAGCCGCTCTGCCCAAATAATCCAGCGCTGTGCGTCTGTGCCCCCCCCTCCTCCTCCTCCTCCTCCTCCTCCTCTCTCTCTCCCTCTCTCTCTCGATCGCGCTCTCTCGCTCCAATAATTTCCTACCCGCTGTGCATACTACTCGCCGAGGTAGCCGCTAAATCCCCGCGGCGCGCAGGGCCGGAGTGAAGTTGGGGCAGATTTAAAGATGCAAATACAACGCGCGTAATCCCGGCGACGGAGATCGGGGGGGAGACCGTCGTCCGGCGCGGATCGCGAACCCCGGAGCCGCCAGAAAAATTATAAAAGAGGGGGTTTCCTCTGCCGTCGCTCCCTCGACCGGACGGAGAGCGCAGCGTCCGGGAGACGAGCGGATCGGTGGACGGATCGATCGGGAGCGCGGAGGCTGCACATAATGTCAACCTCGAGCTCGCTCGCTCTCACGTTGGCTTCGGGGTTTAATATTGTATGAAATCAGCAGGGGTGAAATGGTAAACGCAGCGAAATCAAACGCGGGTTCAAACAAGTGCAACAAATAATATTCGCAAGCCTAGAATACTAAAAGGGGGAGAAAAAAAAAAGTGAACCGTCTGACTCCGCTGGTTGTACTTTTTCTGAATTTTATCGCGTAAATTTAAACTCAGTTCTGGATAAAATCCCTGTTTTTGTTTTGGGTTTTTTTTTTTAAACAGTAAAAGATCTCTGAGATGTTTGGTTTTAGAGATTTGGAAAGGGGCAATCACAGGCACAATTTATCTTTGGAGACAAGTAGAGTTGATCTAATCTGGAATGAGGAGCAGCTCTTTGATAAACCTGGATATTTCCTGGGCTTTTAGGCCAACATTTTCCCATTTATTCTCTGTGGTAGCAGTAGTAATGATGAGTCCAGGAGGGGCTTTAAGGGGCTCATAGAAAAAATGTACATTTTTCTATTATTTAGCAGAGTAAATGCAACAATCTGTTTCCACTATTAATAGCTTTAGCTATAGTGCAGACAGTGAGAAGATGACTCTTAAAATAAAAAAAATCTCCCCAGATGGGACTACTTAGAGCGCTTAGGGTGCCCAATGTGATTAAGCCGGTATGAATTTGAACGATTTAGCTTTGTGTATGTGTACTTGTACTGCAAATTGAGTGTAGTTCTACCGCATGAATTCTGTTGAAATCAGATGCATTACTGTTTGATTCGCTGTGTGGCAAATAGCAGTACATTTTGTAAGATGTCGTTGCAGGCATCATTATGTTGGAATAAAAGTCTAATGCAGGTAGACAGGTCAAATGAAGGACTGCATGTGCCATGGCAGCATATGAAGCTGGCAAGATGCTGGCACTTACTGAATGTCTTACAACATTTGCAACATTTGCTGCCTGCATGCTACGGCTCGTGCTCCATGCAAAATGCATGTACTCTTTTGTGTCGAAAAAAACTTTAAAGGTTTCCAGGAATATCTTTATGTCGAGGAAGAGATAGGTAGTCGGCAGGAGAAGGAGAAAAATGAAGACGGATTTCAACACCAGTTTTCAGTCTTTGAGCGCACACTCGCACCACACGCCCATGCTTGCACATAGACTTTTTAGGGTGTGCTGACCTAGAACACCAAACAGTGGTGGTGCAGCAGATTCCCATCAGTGCAATGTAAATGAGATGGAGCAGCGTAAACGTGCTTTTGTTGCAGAAACTCCTCAGCTCATTGGGTACAAGAAAACACATCCTCAGGCTGGACACACACACACACACACACACACACACACACACACACCGATTCAAGCTTTCTCACACACCAAAGAGGGATGCATATGCCCACACATATACACAATGGAGTTGTGCCTGCTTTCATTGTCACACACAGAAACTCAAAAGATAATAACTCAGCAAGAGATAAGGGGTTTGCTATCAAGATAACTTCACTGGCTAAAACAGAATTTGGAGCTTTATTTGATGGGCCTAATGACATGGCACCACACTGTACACATACACAATGCATGCGCACCGAGCTGCAAAGCATTGTCATATTCAGACAATGTAGAGGATATAAAGTATATGTCCAATAAATATGTCCTACATTGCATATTGTGTTGCATATGATACTGTTGCTTTGGTCTTGTTACTTCTCACCCCAGCAACCTCACACTGTCAACACATATCTAAACCGCTATCTAGCAGCTCTTGATTAAATATTCAAGTGATCCACTGATAAATATGTATGGTTCAATATTCAGTGTGTATGTATGCATGGATGCTTTTCTGTATGTGAATACGCATAACTGTTCACACACTTGTTCACTCAGGCTCACACGCTCCCTCCAGGCACACTGTGCATACTGTCAATTAACTAATGTATCAGTTTTCAATGTTTTTTAAGTCATGCATGAACTCTGCCTTTCCTGAGCACTATCTGTCTACAGTCTGTAACCCAGCTCAAAGCACCAGTGTTCTCAAAGCCTGCATCAAGATCATTTTATAGGAAATATCATCTGCAGTGGGGTTAGCAAGTAGGCTTAACAAAAATACTCAAAGGGATTTAAAAAAAAATCAATTTAGAGCACATGCCTTTCTCAGAAAATGTCCTGCTCACTTATGGATTTAATCCTGTGATCCAGAGATGGCTGGAGACAGTAAGTCCTATACTCAGCATATCACACCGTCAGCAATATGTAGGATTTGGATGCTCTTATATTCTAAAAATAGGATAAGTTGGATTGATAAAAAATGGAAACAATATTCATAATTTCTTTATTTTTCAACCTAATTACAAGATATGCATGCAGAAGATCAGCAACTGGAATTAGTTCTAGTGGTTTTAGACCAGCAAAGTGGGACTGGGAAAGAATAAAATATAAGTCAACTTCATCAAGTCATGATCACAGATTTGGTGTATAAAAATTCTGTAAATGAAAGTATTGGAAAATGCCTCTTTAGGCATACTGTGTAGTGCAGATTGATGATGACACTAGAACCACTACTGAACTTGGAAGAAACTGTATCCACTGCACTGTGCATCTTGGAATGACTGTAATGGGTGTAACAATGGACTCTCCTACAGCAGATATTTTGACTCATTATAACAGGAAAAATTACAACCAATACAACCAATACAACCAATAACATTAATGGCTCCATTTAATTTAGGTGTGCCAGTCTGACCATGAGAGTGAGTCAGCATGCACAGTGCTAGAGCCCAGCAAGTGAAACACCTTAGATAAATGGAAAGCAACCATCATTAGTTTTATTACTTGCATACCTTTGACTTATCATTTTTGACTAGCCCAAACAATAAATAGATTAAACAAAAAAATTATCAGTAGATTATCCAATAATGAAAATCATCATTATTTTATGCCTCAAAGAACATTATGCCATTAACACACACTTACTTAACTTGATTAAGAATATCAGGCTGCTAAAGGCAGAGAATAATGATATGATAAGGAAGAAGAAAAAAAAAGAAAAAAGGTTAAAAACAGATGGGGACTTAGGGTCCTAGTTCCATCACCTTGAAAGTTAATCTCAAGACTGAACTGGCTGCAGAGCAGCGGCACATTAAAGCTGTGACATTTCGATAATTGCCTCTAATCTCAGCATCATAGAGAGCTACAGTGTCATGAACTTTCACCACTTGCAAAGACACACAACACAACATGCCTTAATCATTTATTCTCAGTGATTAATATCCCACACATACACTTAACCCCCTCGAGTCTCAAACAGACACTTGATCCCCACCCACATACATATATATGTACACAGAAAAACACAACAAAATTTTTAAATATTCATGACTTTATGCCAGACACTTATATCCTTTCTCTCAGTGTATATTAAAAAACACTGCATAGATGTGAATCTGGCTGCACACACGTATACACATTGATGTATTGCACACACACAACACACCATGTCATTTCCCCTTCATGCCTTTGGGCACTGACTCCCAAGTCATTTGTTTTTTACCCGGACATTTGAGGCTGCGCTGGGCTGCTAAGCAATAGGGGCTTGGCTTGTATTAGAGATGGCACCTCCCCTGGTTGCACCTGGATGATTACAACCATAATTTCATAGAGGGAGACACTAATTCAGCTAACAAGGAGATCGTAAGCAGTCGCAGAGATGTCTGGGGAAAGACTGTTGGCTGGTTTATTAAACCTATATGAAAGCTATATCCTTATCTGTAATCTGATATTTGGATTACACTACAAGGATAAACACAGATAACAACATTTTTTTTGGGTCCCAGTTCACTCTAAGCCTAAAATTTCTTTCAATATTTCTTTGCTCTGTTAAAATGCACTGATTAAGTCTTTTAGACTTCTGTTATAAACATGCTGATTTGGCTCTGACAATGGAAATCCTCCCGTGGTTAAACTGTGGAAAAAAAAGAATTCTGAGCTATTGGAACAGGGTATTGATAAGTTTTCAGGAGTCAGAAATAAAATGTGTTTTTATGTTACTGTAAAAATCTCAATTGCTAGAATTGATTTTTCAAACTACAATACAGATGAGCTTGGTTGGTCTGAGTTATATGTTACAGGCTTAGAATGTTAAGCAGCATTACAAAGAAACACATGCTGTGTTATGCACTTTAATCATACACAAGAGAGAGATTCAATGTGTACAAAAGGCAGGAAGGTATGACTCCGCAGAGTGCTTGTATGGGTGTATGTGTGGGTGTGTGGGTGTGTGTATACATGTGTGTGTGCAGAGTCAGAAAGAGTGAAAATCAGGGAGGAACGGAAAAAAAAGAATACAAGAGGGAGCAGCCTAGCAGTCCTAAAGCAGCTTTTATTGAAAACTGAGAAGAGAGTATAGAATGATGAACATCCAGGCTGCTCTTTTCACATCGAGGAAATTGCATTTGGGAAAATTGAGCTGGCTGGTATGATGAAGTCCACAACCCCTCCTCCACACATGCACACATGTGAGCACAGTTTTATCATACCATGTATTAGCAATACAGAAAAGATCGTATTTACGGAGTCAAAGCTGCATACACACATCAGACGCGAGCACAGGATCTCATTTAGTCTTTGTGCATGGGTTGGATGAGCACTCCCTGTTACTCCCTACTATTGAAAGAGCAGAAATGAGAATCGGTGCAAACAGGAAGAGAGAGAGAGACACAGACAGAGACAGAGAGAGAGAGAGGGAAGATGAAAAAAGGAGAAGCGGAAGAGGCTGAGAAAGTGAGACAAAATACAGGAGTGAGGAATGAATGAGTGATGAGGAAGAGAAATAATAGAAAAAGCAGAGACAGCATGTAAAGAAGAGAGATACATCCTCCATTTGCACTATGGCTGTTATTTCAGAGGCTATAGCAGATAAAATTGGCTACAGTTCATCCCAGTGTGAAAGAACTCATCAGGATTATTTTCCAGAAAGAAAAGAAATCATTATTCTGATCAGTTTGGCGCTGATGGAGTCAACAGGTTCCATACAAATGGCAAGCAGACAGGTCATTAACCAGGGCTGCTGACTCCATCAAAGTGAGTGAAGAATGACAAGCTAAGCAGCTATCAAATTAGTGAAGCATGGCAAGGCTGCATTGTGTAGGGCTGTGGATCCTCGAGATGGGTGCATTAAACCCTGAGAATGTACGATGAGAAGCACTGAGTGGTAATGTGAAAAAAACGAGGACATTTTATTGAAGCTATAACTATATAAAGGCCTAAAATATCATAGCATCTGTGTAGAGACTGCATAGATGCACAGATTATAATTCAATAAAATGTTGGAAAGTAGTGGATATTGATATTTCAGGTGTGCAGACACACACACACACACACAAACACACACACACACACACTGAAATGTATACAGTAGAGTTGAATAACTTGTTTGTTTACATAAATTCAGCAATGACAGGGATATAAATTACAAAGAGAGCTGTCAGTTACATGCTCTATGCGCTTGACTAGCAATTACCTCTATACACAAAGCAACAAAGGCAGGCAGCAAAATAAAATACAATCAGTGCTTCACACACATTCAGATACTCATGCTCGCGCGTGCATGCACTCACGCGAACACACACGGGTCATGTAGAAGTGGCTGTCACTGTGATTGGTTCCTGATGCCGAGGGCGAACCCACAATAGCCAATTATCTGTCATTATACTCCACAGCAGCTCTTGTGGGCTAGATGTCTCTGCATGTGTCTGTGTGTGCATGTGTATATGTGTATGCATGTGTGTGTCATAGTGGGAGAGTTTGGCAAATTGCTGGTTATATATTTCAGCATACTGAAAGAAGAAAGCAGAAATGTAGGGGAGGAGGAGGAGGAGGGTTAGAGGGAAGAGTTTGAGGAGGCCAGGCAGAAATATGCAGAGTGAATATAAAAGGAAGCAGAGGAGAGATTGATGATTATACTTGACAGTTGTAGAGAAGATGGGATCATGTCGAGCCGCAGACCTCCAGTGAGTTGCGTGCTGATGACAGATGTCTGGTGACCAAGACATGCCTGATGTAGCAGGGCCGAAGCGTAGATGGCCACAGATTGAGGCAATCAGTCAGCGTATGACTAGCACTCCATCATGTATCAACACTGCGTGATCGAGCTGTGAAGAGTGTCTGGCCAGATTCTACAGCACAGTATGAAAGTCCAGGATAACATAATGAATTTGCATTTCAGCTCAAAGAACAACCAATATAGGGCCCATATGCAGCAATATCTGCTCCAATTCACAGCAGTGCATTGCTTTCAACAACTGGGCAGTTTGTTCAAACTAAAAACGCAAGTAATCGAGAGGTGAACTGTTCCCCATCACTTTCTCATAATGTGGGTGTGCATGTCCGCCTTCATTGCATCTGACCACAGTGATGGCAGAAAGCTCCTATGACAATTAGAGGTTGAAACTGAACCATTTTTCAATCCAAGCTATAGAATCTATTTGGTTTAGCCATCCAGAGTTTGAATAGTGACTAATGAAAAGGGAGCAGCGATGGCAGTAAATTCAAATTCAAGGCAGAGATTGGTAATCTTTTATTACCACTGTTGATATTCTACTATTCTTCACTTACTATCTGCTTTCTAACACTAGGGACATCAAAGAAGAAAGTCTTTGTTTGAGAGTACAAACCGACCTCAGTCACAATCCCTGCAAAGTTCAGACTTTCTTTTTAAATACATAAAGTAATTTTCCACATTTTAAAACAATTGTGCAGTGTTATATATTGATGATTTAGTGTTAAAAAGGGTCAAATTGACTCAATCGTCTGACCAGGCCTTGAATATCCATCTCCAGGATTTTTTTGAAGGCAATCTGATACAATCTGGGGTGGTGTATGTGGTCCTAAAAGCTTTAACAAATTATATTACAAATAATTGTTTGTAGAAACAACTTAGGTACAACTATAAACCACAGACCTCACCATTAACAGTTTGAATTAGTACTAGTATCTACCAAAGAAGGGAAAACTGTTGACAAAGTGCACTGTGATAATCTAGACTAAAAGCCACTGGTCGGTAAACGACAATCGGTAAACGTGACAAGCTCACCCCCATTATTTCAAGGTGGCGGTGGAAGTTTCAGAGGAGGAAAAATTTTCAGATACCTCAGCACATAAAACTGAAAAACATGTATGTTTAATGTTCTCTGATATGTTTAATGTTCTCTGTTCTCTACCTTTAATAAATCATAGGGGTCACAAGTAGTTGATATTATCCTATTCAGATCCTAGATATACTGTACTTAATTACTTCTTAATCCTCTTTGTCTCTCAAGGGACATGGCGCCCTTAATGAGCACATTACTCCCGCTCCCTGACAGGATGTTGAGCCTCACCGCTTTTCTGTCACGGTAATGGGTCGTTATTTGGTCTTCCATGTTTTCTTTTGGAGGTGAGTCAATCTCAGACGAAGCTTGGGGGATGATCTTTCTCAATTTAATACACATGGCCAGGCCATTATAGTGACTTCAGCCTTATTTTGGTGATGATATTCTTACCACTGTTACATACTGTAGATAGACCTCTGTTTTTGGCCGAGCTAGTGGCATAGCTCCGGGATGGCAATTTCAGTCCAACTATTTTAGTCAAGATTGATATAGATGTTGAGATATTTCAGTCTAGACATAACAACTAGTGGATGGATTGCCATGGAATTTTACTCAGACATTAATGTTACCTAGAGGATGAATTCTACTCACTTTGGTGATACCCTAACTTTTCTACTAATGTCATGGGGTTTACATTTTGGTTTTGGGTGAAACATCTTGAGAACTATAGGAAAGATTACTATTGATGAATTGAGATCAGTTTGGTGATCCCTTAACTTTTCATCCAGTTCCATTATCAGGTCCAGTACTTTGGTTCATGACTAAATACCTGCTTTACAAGTCACATCTCCATTAGCTCCAATTGTACTTTGTTTTTCTTGCTGTTTATGTTTTGTTTTTCTTTTATCATGATAACACTGTAAACTAAGATGGTGAATGTGATAAACAATGTACCTGATAAACATCAGGACATTAGCATTATAACTGTGAGAATGTTAGCTTGCAGATATAAGCATTTAGCTTAAGTAAGGCCTCACAGAGCTGCAGGCATGACTTTTGCTAGGCTATATCTGATGGATCTTCAGATGTTGCAGAGTCATCCATTAATGTCCTGCATCTTACTCTTCTTGTGGATAAGGCTGCAAAAATAGTTGAAACAAACTCACATTGCTCACCATTTATTAAAACTAGCAATATAGGTGTTTTATTATTGATCATCTGAGTTTTGGAGTTGATAGAGTTGTTTGCTCGTTATAATGCAAGGTTTTCTTTTCTAGTTCAATATGATAGTTTAGATTCTGGACATAATAAATGCAATTGTATACCTCCTTGTAGATCTCTCGTTAAAGAGAATACTGATATTCATGAAAATGATAAAAAATACTTCATGTACTTAGACATGAAAACTCAGTAGCTTTCAGTTCCTGCCTTTCTGGTTCAATAATTGATTGCCAAAGCTTCTCTGGTACTTGAGTAGTGCTCAGTCATGACCTAAGTTATCATAACCTCGACCTCAGAAAAAACCCATCTTACTGTTCATTCCTCATCCAGTGTGTGTCTGTGTTGAAGTATGAATTATGACACTGATCCGTCTCTGCCTGTTTCTCTGTGTGTACAGCTATCTTCAATAATCCCCATCCTAATCCACTGCCAATGAGTGTATCTGTGTGTGCATCCAGGAGCGTGTGTTTTTTGTGGGTTGGCTCTTTATGTCTGTGTATGTGAGGCATGGTATTTAAGCTTTTGGCTTTCAGAGGGCCTCTCTTTCCCACGCCTTCCACTCTATATGTAATACCATAGACAGCCCTCCAGTCATCCTCTCCTCTCCATTGAACCACTCAACACAATGGCCTGGTCAGAATCACTCTGCACTCCTCTGTCAATATCTGCATTACTATTTCAGTCAACAGAATAAACAGAGTGAAAATTGAATGGTTATGGGTAATATTACTTTTAAATGAGGTGATGAAATGGGTGCAGTGATGACAGGAAATAGGGCAGAGAGTGGTTGAGATGGAGAGAGGTGACTACATCGGAGTAATTTAAGGATTAAACAGCAGAATAATGAATCAAAGTTACTTTGCTCACAATCTTCCTTTTTTTCTATTGTTATGTCCTTAGTACAACGTAGGGATGACTTTTTATGCAGCATCATCTGGATGGTTGACTAGCTGTAAGTCTCTAACAATCATTTTTTGCTCTTAAATCTGATGAAATTTTCCTCTTACAGCAAACAATTTCTAACGCAGAAGGCTGTTTATCTTATACTTCATTTAATTTTGCTATTTTTCTTAACATCCTGTACCTTATATAGTTGAACTATATTTCTCAATCTGGGGTCGGGACCCTCACAAGGGGTCATAAGATAAACATGAGATGATTAAAAGGATCATGAGCAGAAAAATATATTTCTGGCATATAAAAAAAAATTGTCACATACTTTTCTCTAATCTGCTTTTTTCTTGTGAATTACTTGATCATTTTATGTCTTCAGGCCTCCAAAAATTTAAAGTGACAAAAAACAAAACCATCTTTTCTTTTTAGGAGGTCACCAGCCAAAAGGTTGGAGAACCACTGTGAAAGACCCTAATCTTTTAAAGAGTAACTTAACAGCCCATGAAAATCTTGTTTTTGCCCAGTTCCAGAGGTTAACTTCTCACATTGTTGCAGTGATATACAGATGGACTCCAGGTCCCTTTTGCGCCACTGTTGGGTTTGGTTACAGGTGTAACCTAGCTCATTTATGGCCGCACCGATTTGTAATGCTGGGTGGAGTATGGCACATTGACCTCGTGCTGAGTTACTCTTTAAGAATATATTTTGAACATTTTTAGGCATCTACTTGTGAGAAGACAGTAGAGACAGACAGGAATTGACTTAAAGAAAGAAAGAAAGAAAGAAAGAAAGAAAGAAAGAAAGAAAGAAAGAAAGAAAGAAAGAAAGAAAGAAAGAAGAAAGAAAGAAAGGAAGAAAGAAAGAGATCATATAAAATGACTGATTCTCCTCAGTGTTAAAGAATGGTGCATAATGATGAATAGAGAGGGGAATAAGAGGTTGATGAGTGGGACCCTCAGCAATGATAATCCCATTAGCACTGTACTGCATGTTAAGCTCTCCACTAATGACCAGTGTGTGTATGTGTGTCACATGAGTAAGCGTGCACAGTGTCTGTGCATGTGTGCGTGCGTTTGTGTGGCTGAGTCCTTTTCAGACCATCCTAATTATCAGATGTGACTCACGTGAGGGTAATTACAGCATCTGAGACAGAGGGAACAAGGGTAAGAATGACCCAGAAATCTACAGGCTAATGAAGCGATAAGACAGACACACACACTCTTGCTCTTCTTTCTTTTCTCTTTCTCATATTCACCTCACACAGGGAGACAGGGACAGAGCAGGAAAGAGAAAGAGACAGTCAAAAAGACAGAAAGGGGAACAATGTTTCCCTCAGTCTACATTAGAGAGAGTAGAGAGATTTGGGAGGAGCTGTCAAAAGACGCTCTGTCAAGCGGCTACAAGCTCAGCCCTCTTCCTAGTATGAACTAATCTGGCTGCTCTCTGTTCTCTGTCATATCTGGCCAAGGCTCCACAGCACTGTGGTCGGTTTTTACAGGCATGGATTAAGCTCAGATAACCGAGACTAAATTCTCTATTGAAGAATCATCCAGGTGTAATCCCTGTGCGAAGCCAGCCCTGTATGGTACAGCACATTATATCTCTCACAATAACTATTATACACAGGAGGCTGCACACGGCACACTGGAGACACAGGAGACAACCATGAAGATGGCTTGCTGTGTATTCGTAGCAGAGCCTCTGGATTCCTTTAAATTGTCATGTAAAATTAGATCAGTTCACATAAGGTGCACCCCAGGGAACACATCAACAAACTCTGGCGGCTTGTTTTTCATCTCAGTGATTAAAATATTAAAATTTTCATACTCTTGCATTTTTCTTTAATATTCCGGTCTTCTTTATTTTTTATATATTTGCATTAACATTTAACATTAGCATTTTCTTGAATTTCATTAAATTCCCAGGAAAAAAGGAAAATAGTTCACAGCAATAAACCTATAAAACAATGATAGGTAATAAGGTAGTATCAATAAATAACCCAATCAGACCAAAAGGACGCGATAAATTTAGGTTAACAAAAAAACTGATGAAAAAAATCATGTGGTTAATGTTACTTATGTTTTTTAGAATTTAAATAGTTCAAAACTTGTCATTGTTACAACATCATACCTTAATAAATATTTAAATAGAAATAAGAGCTCTGTCAGGTTTTAGAAGACCGATGATCTCCTAAACAAACAGACACCATCCATAGAAAATGCAATGTCTATGGGATGTACAACAGCTGCTGTGTCCAAAAAAATATTTGTCTATATGTTTATACGGTATATAAAAAATATGCCAACAAAAGCAGCACACTGGTGTCTTATATTTAGATGCTGTGAACCCATTCCAGTGGAACAGAACGGCTTTCCCTGTGTTGTACCTGCTTTTCCCACAGCAATTAAGACGCCCTTTTCCGTAATGAGTAGTTATCAGTGGTTACAGTTATCCATATGGGGGGGCAGCCAATTCGGGAAGGTGTGGATCCAATATGCAGCATCATCACCAATACTAAGTTATCATATGGACCAGGCATTGGCCAAACTGTGACTAATCCACATTATATACAGTTTCTTTGTAAAGGTCAGGATAAAATTTCTGTGTTTCTCTTATCAGCTACATTCACAGTGGGCTGCCGACTCGGTCTTTAGTGCCACCTGTTGCCTTACAGAAAATTGGATCAAATGAGTTATGCATGGTAAGGTACACGGATTTTGGAGAGCGGTGGTATTGGATTCGTACTCCAAATGAGCAGATATCCCGAGGTGAGATAACGGAATTGGTATCAGGAGAGAAATAGCTGAATGAAGCTGAACCCAAACAGTCCTCCGACAAACCTGAAGAGTTGTGTGGCTTGTGACCCCCTTAAAACTAAGCTGCAAGTTATGTCCGATTTGTACACAATTTCCCTTCTCAGGTTGTTCCATTCAAATAAATTTTAAAGGGCAGAGGATGTAAAACCGACTGGTATTACACAAAGGAAAAGCAAACAGTGGAAGGAAAACAATAACCAATGTCGTGTGGCAGAAATATGTTTTTTTTTTCTCATCCTGTTAATAACCTTGGGGCTCCTAAGATTTATCTGGCAGCTGTCCTCTTGTGGGGGTCTCGACCCTCCGACGAATAACCACTTCCTCAGAACGCAAATAAGAAATGATCAGCAACCTGAGGTTGAAGCTTGGGGCCACTTGGTGGTTGAAACCGCCCTGTTTTACAATGGCAGAGGGCATCTCTCTTGTTTGTACCAGTTTTTACAACAGCATTACTGACGCTGCAATCTGAGTGATAAGTGATACCCACCCATTTTGTTGGCCTGTGAGGGCAGAGAAGGTGACGGATTGAATGTGTGTGCGTGTGTGTGTGCACGTGTGTGTGTGCATGCGCGCTCACATGATTAACTGTGTGTTTGAGTAAGTTATCTTAATCAAATTCCTAATTACACAAACGAGTGTCTCTTCAATCCTGCAATCTTTGCACAGATACACAAACAAACACACGTACACGTCACACAAACACTGACTCACCGACCCATGTACACACACGCACACGCACGCGCACACACATGCATGCACACACACACAGACACACACACACGCACACACACACACACACACACACACACACACACACACACACACACACACACACACACACAGGCTGCAGGAACCAGGCACTTCATTTCCTATTCCACCCCCTCTCGTCATACTCGGTACCATCACACTCCTCTCCGGCCTCCCCAATACTCAACCCTCAGTCACTATAGCAACCCCGCACAGAGCTACAGGCCAATCATGCCGTTACAACATCTGTCAGAAGACAGAGACACATGGCCTCAAACATGTATACAGCTGAATAAACTGATCCTCACAAACGGACAGGAAGGCGTCTGGGCTAAAAACACACACTTACACGCTGCAATATTAAGGTCAAGCTGAAGAACGACTTCCTTACCTTTGCTCATGGTTCATCCTGGAAGGTTGAAGTTGAAAAGTGGGAGCTGAAGTGAAAGGGGACAAGATTTTTCATGTTTTGTGAAACTGTCAGGGACATATGCAATCTATCAACACAGGGAAAAAAAAAACAAACCCCAAAACATATTGATTGTTTTTTCCATTGTTTTTCTTGGCCGGGAAGAATCATTTGCTTGAAAATCTTTTCTTGGATGAGACAGAGAGATAAACGATGAGAAGCCTACTATGGGATTTTACCGGTAAAAATGGGCCACGGAACCATGGCTGCCGGGTATGTTGCTCTGCCGCCACCTTTGGACCGAACGTGGTACTCTACCTACACGGAGCCTCAGGGCACTGACCTCAGAACATTCACCCGGATACAACTTATCAACCCGGGGAAACAGGAGCTGGGAGACAGGCAGCGGTAGCTGGGGCGTTTAGAGCTGCATTAGTCAGTGGTGAACCTGCAGCGTTCGGATTCAAAATCGATGCCCTCGATAAACGTCTTGCTTCCCCCACTGTACAGTACATGTGACCCCCAGCGAGGGGCCTCGGTTCGGCCTGGTGCACCCTGTGCATCGACTGGCAACACCTTCGCTTTCAATGAGTTTGATGAAAAAAGAAAAGATTATATATATATATATATATATATATATATATATATATATATATATATATATATATATATATATATATATATATATATATATTCAAGTTTCGTGAGGCTCGCTACCAAGATGAGTCACATACAGAAACTCAACTCGAACTCCAGCCAGCATCAGAAAAAAGGAAAGTGCCACTCAGAGCAACACACACACACACCACAGAGACACACACCGTCACACACACACACACACACACACACACAGACACTCACACACACACACACACACACACACACAGACACTCACACACACACACGCACAGCCTACGTGCAGCCTCTGCATCTTTCAACGCACTGAGATGGGGTGAGCGAATGCTTTATATTTAGATTGGTGACGCCATGCGAACTTGAGCGCTAACATGAGAGGAAAGCTCAGCGATGCGTTGGAGAGGCGCATATTCAATAATGTATCAGAGGCAGCATTTTAAAAACAGCTGGGGATCGCCGTTCTGTCTTGTCCTGTCTGTCGGTCTGTCTCTGTGCATGTCTCTCCTTCCCTCTGTCCAGTGCGACGGCTGCAGATTTGCTGCTCCTGTGGGGAGCTGATGTTTGGTTAAACTTTCATCCTGTCGACACTGTCTCCGCTCGCCTACTGTCCCCGAGGATGAGTCTCTGTGCTTCCTTCGCTCTCTCTCTCCCCCTCTCTCTGAAGGACGATCCTCCTGCTCTCACTCTCTCTCTCTCTCTCTTTCTACCCCCTCTCTGTTACTTTCTCATTGGACATGGCAACAGCCCATTAGCCATATACTGTAAATGATACACATATAGGGACCGGAACAAGTGGGCTTTTGAAATTAAGGAAAGGCTTAATATGCGTGGGCATGTGTCTGCTTGAAGGTTGTCATGATATCCAGTGCTTACCTGTTTCAATGCACAGGTCCGCTGCGCTTCTTCATCCTTGAGGAATGAAAGAGTAAGAAATCTCCCCAGAATTCTCCTGCAGAGACACAGAGAAAAAGTAAAGAGGGTGGGGAAGGGAAGGGAAGAGGATAAGTAGGGAAGGGATTAGGAACAGAGCCTTAGCCTTTCAGAACTCAATGCTCTTAAAGCCAACTCCGGCTTTCAACTAAGTTTCTAGTGTTTGTGTCTTCTAGCACTTGCCTTCACATTGGTGTGTTCGTGTGTGTGTGTGTGTGTGTGTGTGTGTGTGTGTGTGTTTGTGTTTATGTCATAGCATTCGGATCGAAGCTTCCTACGTGCACCCCGGGTTCAAGTACTGCAGCTGAGTTGTTCAAAAAGCAGGCCGGGTCAAATGGACAGGCCTGGCTCAACTCCTATACCGGGGGCTTTTAAGGCTTTTAAGGCTTCCATGCCAGCTACTTACAAGCCTTACAGGGATGCGAGGGGATGAGGGGCTGAAAAGCTGGAGTGGGAAAAGCACACAGCACCTCAGCATGATAAGTATACACTCTGACAGATCAAAGGGGGGTGCATTAGGACACGTGCGAATACTGGCACAGAGGCGTGTGAAACGTAAGCAAAGAGAGACTGTATACACATGTACCTGGAAAAACACACACACACAAACATATATATATATATATATGTTATTTGTTATTTGTATTGCCACTACAATGACACCGTGGCGTTATTATGAATTCCTCTGCCATCTATGGAGTGCACCAGAGCACACACAGTCGTAGCAAAATAGAAATAACTTGGCTGATGGTGTGAAGTCAGGATGGGTCTCAAAGGATCATAAGCAGTTGCAGAGTTATCTTTGTTACAAAATCCATCCTCAGTTGAACTCTAAGGGCCTTAAAAAATAACCCTCTGCAGTAGTGCTGTGAATCAGACAGCGTTTTACAGCAGCTATTTTTTTTTTTAAAGAAAACTTTTGTTACAATAAAAAAAAAGCATATCTAATCTGCGCAGTTATGACATACTATAATTCTTGTTGTAATGGATATAATGGATAATATAAGATAGCAGAACTGAAAAGGAGATCACGTGTTTATTACTGGCAGCATTAAAGGGGTTCGAGCGATTGTGTCATGGGAAATGTAGCAAGGTGCCATAAAAAAGAGTCACCACTAGTCTGTGCTGTTACACCGTTCCTCGGATTGTGCTGCTGACCGACTTACTAAATAAGGGCAGAGACAATGATGGCAGCATACATTAACTGCAGGATCTGATGATACTAAGATCATGAGCAATTTAATTGCAAATGGAAAACTGGGACATACGTCCTCACTGTTGCTTTCATTGACCTACAAACACATCTGTTGTTTTCAGGTCATAATGACAACATCTAGTGTAATAAAAAGTCTTTTGTAAGAATCTGTTTCTTTCCTTGGCTCTGATGATATGTCTAAGATGTGTGATAGATTTCACTGCCGCCCTATCTTGCATGTATGTGCACTGTTGCAAATGTATGTGCACTTCGTGTGAGAAGTCGTGCACATTTTATTTTCAGCTGATGTCACATTGCTCCCTGGATTCCTCTTCACTTACACCATGTTTCTTCTGTAATGATCTGACAATGGTTGGCGAAATCGGCCGGGTGGAGGAGTGTTTAAGCATCGGTTGCCCTCTATTGCGGGCGCCAGTTTTTCCTCTCCATCGTGTTGTTTTCCTCCTAGGTTACATTGCTCCCTGGTCGGCAACCACCTTGTTAGTGTGAATGTGCTTCACCTGTGCTGGCCCAGCAGAAGTAATTAAAGCCTCGGCAGCCTTGTGCAGAAAAGGAAGAGTCTAGAAACTAGATCATTTTGAAAGCATGTGTTGGCGCAAGCAATTTCAGTTTATAGCTCCTGCACAATAAGCCAGGAGAAGTTATGTTTATCCTGTTTTTGGCGGACATGGCATTACTGTAGTTCCCAGCCTGATTTTTATGTGATAAAGCGGCACCCATGGTGAAAGTCTGTCTGCAAACCCTTTTAGCTGCTTTGAATCTGTGTGAAGACTCTCACAGGAGCCCTTCAGAGGAGCCTTTGAATCCTTTTTATGTTGATGGCTGAAGTGACTATTCAGTGAGTCAAAAAGTTGATAGTAATTTGAAAGGAATTCAAGTCTGGTTGCTTTGTCTTGACATCACCTTAAAGGTTTCCTCTGGTGCCAGAAATGATCCAGTGCAAATCGGAGTATTATTTAGGTCAAAGACGTGCTTTCATATACCCTTTTCACACCACAAAACCAGACTATTTCTGCACTGATCTAAACGGCAATGGCCCAGATAATTTTTTGATGTCCAACCATAACCAGGGCAGCTCAGTGGAACTTGGTTTACTTTGGTTCAGCTTCACTCAGCATGTGTGAAAGTGTTAGGTTTCTGTCAGCTGGACTCCATTTGAAATGTGAGTAAGCAGGGCAGCAGAGCAGGTATCAGAGTTGGCATAAGGTGGCGTCTCCTAATCCTACTTTATATTTACTGTACAGTCACAGTAGAGCCATGCATAACACTGACATGATTATCTACAAACTATCTCCAGACACAACCTTCCTCAAGCTGCACCATCTTTTTTGATTGTGGCAGTTAAGTGGTAAATGGTTCAAGATGATATGCTCATCATTGTAAATGTGTTTACTCTTTTGACGTGGGCATGTAGCAGCAATCAAAGTTTTCCGCAGAATGTTAAGGAGGTTATTGAGGTCAAATTGGCAACAGGGACCCTAAGAGCAACATGCCATAGTTTTGCATAAACAACTTGAACTTGTTTACAAAAATCTATGTGTCTGACATTTAAGAGTTTATATAAAGGGAAAGGCATGTAGTCTACCCCTGCAAGGATGATTAGGCATTTTGAAAAGGGACAAGATACACAAATACCTGCATAATTCAACTAAGCCTTCAAAAATAACTTTATGCTCTTAAACTTCTTGAGAGTGAAAAAGACCCTTCAGTGGAACGAGGATTATTCAACTACAAAAAAAAACTATAAAACAAAATTAAAGGAAAAACTTCCTTAAAGGCAGAAAAATGCCTCCCACAGCATAAGATTTAAGTAGGGTCAAGCCTTTAGGCCTTTGCCTTTGTCTTGGTGTATGCTACACATGCAGGCACCCATGTGTTGAGAATATGGTGACAGATCACTTATCTGATCATATCACTTTTTTCACAAATCTGACCAGTGGTTTTTGCACCACTGAACTCGCAAATGTTCATTCATCTTTTATAAACTGCAAACCAGCTATATTATCCCTGTCTATCTAATTGTCAACGGACTGTTCTTCCTGACACAGTCTGATTATGTCCTGCATTGAAATTCTCAGTCTGTTTTTTCTTAGATATTGGACTAATAAACAAGTATCACAGTTATCAAACGTGTGCCACTGACCACAGTTTCCAACCCTGTTAACCGGCATCTTTCCTTTAGATCTAAGTACAGATGTCACTTCAGTCACTTTTCCCGCTGAAACACAGGCCGATTGAGCAGTCGTGTGACTGGAGCTCCTGCCATCCATATCCCATAATGAACTCATTTTCAAAGTGATTTAGATCTTTTCCTCTTGCCATCCTGATACTGAACCAGAATCAACTGGGTCTGCTCAGCATTTTTATTCCTGTCACAGAGCATGATGGGATGTTAACTACTTTTTGTACCATGCACACCTTTATGGACCCATCTACACTCGTTATTTTTCTCCACTTATTTTTTTCAGGTTTTTCCCTCTAATTTTTCAACAATCTGTAGGTCCCATGTGAACCTTCACTCATCCAACAACCTGTGAATGAGACAGCAAGATAACGGGGAGACAGTGAAGAGACACACACAGGATAGAAAATTCAAGTCACACTTGAATCCTCATCTTCATAAAAAATTAGCTCCACCTAAAACCTAAAGTAGGATAAGTACAGCTACATCTGGCATTTTGAGTCAGTTACAATGCTCCAGTGCGCCGTCATGTCTTGATTTAGCTTACAAAATGCCACTGAATTTCTTAGGATTTAAACCAAAGATTTGGTCTTAAATCTTAGGCCTCTATTGGCATTCTCAAGAAGATGCTTATCCACAAAACACATCAGAAAATTCCCATACAGAATAGAAATATGCAAAAAAGTCACATATATAAAACACACGTATACACATGTGTGCACGTGTACACTGTATATAAGGAGAGAGAGAGAATCATATATCTTTTGACAAAATATAGGATGTTACATCTGAATTAAGGCAAATTTATGGTTTCAGCCTATCCTCAGTTTTGTAATCTGCCCAATTCTGCGAGGGTCCGCGTGGACCTCTGTGCAGATGTCCCCGTGTGGCTCAAAGTTTGTGACAACATGGGCTGTGCATGGACTAGAAAAGCAAACTAGATGCTTTTCACGTGTACTGAATATATGTACAGCAGGCACTTTTTCTGTTTGTTCTAATAAGTGTGTGTTTCTGGACCCGCCTGAAAATGAAATGATACGTCTGATATAATAAATTTGATGATAATATAGTATTCCCTATCGTTAGCCGTGTTCTCGTTAAACTGCCACACAAATCATTTTTTTCTTTTGTTGTTGTTCAGCCAAATACAACAAACAGAGGAGCTCCTCTTCTAACTGTCATGCGGCTGCCATCATTTTTTCTCATGTGCATATGTGAAACATTTGTGTGTACAGAGCCCTCATTATAGTATGTATAGTAGTGAGTGTAAGTCTGCAGCTGTCTTCAACTAGGAAGTATGATCAAGGCTTTAAGGGGGTGAGGTTAGAACTTCCTTGTTGCCACTTGTAAAGTTTTTTAATTGCGAATTCTTTGATATTGCACAATTCAAAAGGCAGAATATAAAGCTGCACTAGCCATATTTTTCTATTAACAATGTAAAAAATGACTACAGGTAAAGTGAGAGGTTGTTGTGATAAACCCCAGAACATTATCACCCAACAAGAGTTTTATTGTTTTTCAGCTCGTTGTTTTGGTTGTTTTGGCCCGTAGCTTTACTGTTTTGGTTCAGCTCAACTGCTCTCCTCAGTGTCATTTTCAGCAGCAGCAGGCAGCTGTTTTCAGTAAAAGCTCTGAAAAACCGAAACCACTCTATGCACCCTTCCTGCCAATTAACAAGAAGGTTAGTGACTGGCTGGTGAACACGGGTGAGCATTTAGCAGCCAGGAATTTGTGGTGAGTGTATAGTGACGGTCAACAAAGCAAACTGTATATCATGATTTGTTTCTGTTTGACCTGGAAGGTGGGATGGTCCTCTTTAACCATGGGAATGGAATTACATTGTATGTAAATTATCTATCAGAATTTACTGCAAAAAAATTGCTCATTACCTCTGGTCTATGTTCTCATACACTATAAACACAGTACTTACAATGTCACCTCAAAGTATATTTTATCATTAGCTAAACCCCATGTTCAAACTGAGCTTGGGAGAGCTCAGTTCTGGTATCTTGCCTTCAAATAGAATGAGCTGCAACTGAAATCACTAATTTCACTGGGGGATTTTAGAAGACTATACTCAAGTGCATGAGTTTCTGTGTCTGTCCACATATAAATGAGACTACCCCTTTAAGTAAAGGATCAAATGACTAAAGTAATGTCGCTGCTCTGAATGAATGCCAATCTGTCTGCTGAATGTGTAAATAGGTAATTGTTTGCTAACATGTTGTAATGGCCACAAAAAACAAACCAAAACAAATTGATGAAGGTTTAAAGAATTCCCAGTTTTCAAAAATTGTTAACTGCGGAAAGAATGGTCAAAAATGATGTGCGGGAAAGAGATCTTTTAGTCATTAGTATGGGTCAACCTAAAAAACCCCGAGATCCTTCCCATAATGGAACACTGAACTGTCTTTTTTAGACCCTCCATTCCTAGGCCATAGCTATTTCTTATCAAACTCCATGGCCTCAGAGGGCAGTCAATCAAAATAAATAGATAAGTAAATCATAAATAAATAAATAAATAAATAAATAAATTTTAAAAATGCAGTTTCTAAGTCAAAGCTGAGATGACATCACTAGGGTTATTGGCTCAGACTTGACAACAAAGCTCCAAACCAAAAGCCTAACCTTAAATTGTTGGAGGGTACCGTTCATGGCATTTAAGCAAGCTGCTTACTTTAATAGTGACACATAGGTAATGACCTATTCTCTTCTATCTCTCGAGAGGCCAAATCCCTTGATACTGCTTGTGCTAGCCCACAGTATCACAGAAAAAAGAGCTGAAAATTAGTGAGATATTACTTTCATGTTTACTGGTAGAAAGAAAAACCACAGCGCAGGGTAGCTGTGAATGATCTACAAAACAGCAAATTCCATATAATGGCAGTGTAATGACACATCTTACACAAAGGGTACAAAAATCCCTGCTGTGAAATGGTTTGATGCCTTTGTGAACTAATCCTATATTTTCAAATTCTATTTAACACTACATTGAAGAAAAGCATGGTGACTGCTCACCAGAGGTGCAGATGCTGCTGTGTGCTTGGGGTGGCCCTGTAGTCATGGATATACGGTGACAATTCTGAATTATCATTTGGTAGGTGCAACAAATTTCTCAGCGGTGTCCTACTTTTAAAGACATATTAGACGCGCCTGTGCTTGGGGCCAAGAGAACGATTGACTGAGAGAGCGAATGAAGTGAATGTGTCTACAACACAGAGGGGAAGCAAGAAAAATGAATGGGCTCTACGGGGTGAAGACGAGACGGAGATAAGGAGAATTATAGCAAATCAGAAAGGGCAAATTGGATATAAGGGGGAGGAAGAGCTTCTAAAGTGGAGAAACTCTGACAGAGCTTTGCCCTGTTCCTTCTGCTAAGTTATCATCTTTCAGAGGCAAAATTACACAGTACATCAATCGCAGAGTTAACATCGAACTATTTAAGTGCTAACATCTCGGTTCGTTCACCGGCAGATAATGCGTGGTGCTTTTCAAACTAAGGACCTGCAAAGTTTTGGATAAGATTCACCTGACATTCTTTCTCTCCAAGGCAAGTGAGAGGGAGTGATAATTTGAGCAGAATAAATAGAGAAAGGTGAAGAATGTCAACAAGGTGGTGGTGGTGGGTGAGACCAGCGTGACCTGACACCTGCTTATTTCTTGCTTTTGACGAGTTCACAAATGTTAGGCTGATATTGGATTCCCACGAGGGCGGAATGGGAATGCTGGAGCAGAATTAGAATGGCCACAGAGCGACTGCAACGGATTTCCTAATGAAGCCTCTCGGTCCCTCTGCCAAAGTGACCCATTTTCTCTCTCTCTCTCTTTCTTTCTTCCCCCCTCGCACTGATACAGCTGCCCCAAATTCTTCACAGGGAAGAATATGCATAAATTTAATTAAAATGGCTACAATTATTGGGATAGATTCTTATATCCTCTTTCTTCAAATCATTAATCTTGGGTTTTCTCTGACTTCAGAGGTTGAGGAGTCTGACGAGGTCAGTCTTTATTGTCGGGAGAAAATGTCACTATGGAGGTAAATTACAATGAAACGAACGAATTTTGACTTTCAAGAACAAGACTGGATTGGAAAGATATTTTAACTGTGAGTGTTATGTGTAATTATGTGCATTGTATCAAGACATTTAGGGTTTTTTTTGTAACTCTCCTAGTTTTTGAATAAAATGATTCCTTGGTGTCTCTTCTGCAAAACTTTAAGACATTTAGTTCAGCCTTTTTAACACATTTCTCTTTAAATGCAGTTTGACATTGTTTTTAAGTGCCCACCTGACCTCTTTGATTTTTATGTAATGACACTATGGAACCGTTCTAGAAATATTGAGTAGGTTTGAGGTTCATGCAATAAAAGTGTGGAGACCGTTCCAAGTTTAAAGCCTTTGCAAGATAGAAGGGGATTTTGTTAAATATCTTGCAATTAAAAAAATTCCCTGGAGAAACTGATTACACAACGCTAAGGCATCCGCTATACGAGTGTAAAAGGTTGTTAGCTGGACAGAAGATGGTCTTGGACAGCCTGAGTGAGCTAAGATGGATGACCAGCTTCACATATAGTTGAAATTGTCACATGACAATGTAAAACAATTATGTAATTTTGTGAGTGATGAGTAATGTAACAGGATTGAATTTTAAATTCAGCGGTTAATTTACAGTAACTAGTCCCAGTAATGCTGCATAGTGATATTAGAGAACTTGGTGAAAAAGAACTAAAGAGCCATCAACAAACTATCGGCAGCATGGCTACAAATGCACCACTGCAGGCAATTACATTATAATAAAATCTAATAATGCGATACAATACATTCAGCTAATTTGTAAGGAGCTATACACCTAATTTTGAGAAGCATCCACGACAGAAATGCTGGTTGAGAGATTTCATTTGTTACAGCACTAAGTTTCAGGAGCAAGAGTAACAGAGGCCAGCCTGAGTGTGACATCATGACTTTGGCTCTCTATTTAGAGGTGAATTTATTTGCTGTATTATTAGTTTGATGGGGGGGGTGTGTGTTTTGATCTCTCTGTTCAGTCGGCAGACTGGTCCAATTTGTGTTAACTCGGTGCAGAGGCTAGAGGCACGGGGAGGCACCCAGCATACCAAAAGACTACAACTGAGAAATAAAACTGAGTAATTCCCCAATTGTCAAAATTAATTGATTAAATTCTTCAAGTAACTTACTCATCTTATAACATAAAATATCTTCCCGCATCCGTTTCTAAGGTATTTCTGCACTCTGACCCTTTGTTGTAAGCTGTTGGTTTTTTCTGTGCTCATCGCTTTCTTTCTTCACATCTGGAAGGAGGGGCAGGTTTTAGCCCGTCGCCAATCCAGTGGCTGCATGAGCTTGCATGTGTGTGTGTGTGTGTGTGTGTGTTTGTGTGTGTGTGTGTGTGTGCTTGCACATGTGTTTGTTTCTTCCTGAGCATCTGCCGTCACCCGTCGGTGAAAAACGAGGTGCATATAAGTCATTCAGTGAGAGGTAGTCACTAATAAGAAAGAGGCTGCTCCCTCTCAGCTACCCAGACGCACACCGTGCACATACAGACTGTGTGAGACACTCGCACACACCTCCACAGGAATGAGCTATGGCCTTATTACCCACCTCACTTCCTTGTAGCCGGTGTCCTCCCGTAAAAGCACAACAACACTGTTCCTGTCCTCTCTCCTACACATACTCCATCCATCCATGCATCTAGCTATTCCATCCATTCTTGCCCCCCCCTCCTTTTCACTTAGCCCCAAACGTTTCTTAGGACCAATTTTCCTCGCATCTCCACAACGTCTTTACCCCCCTATCCTTCCCTCCAGATTTCTTTCCCTTTACCTCATTCTGTCCTCTGCGGTACACCTCCCATCGCCTTCCCCTCCCTGTTTTTCCACTTCCTTCTCTCCTCACCTGAGAACCTGATTTCCACACTGCATTAAAAAGCCTCTTTCGCACTACTCCCCTCCACATAGCACCTACCTGATTTACTCAGATCTTTCCCGTCCCTATATCTCCCACCTCCTTGCTCTATGCTCCAATCCTACCTTAACCTGACCCATCTCTCTCCTTTCCTTTCATTTCCTTTCCTTTCCTCTCCATACTCTTCTAAACTTTCATCATACGCCTCTCCACTTGATCTATTAATCTCTCTCTGTTCTCACTCAGTCTTCCTTATCCTCTTGGCTCCTTTCCTCCCTTCCTCTCTCCCTCTCTACTTCTCACCCTATTTTCTCCACCTCTCCCAGCACCTGCTGCTGGGGCTGTCTAGACTGGCAATGAAATGAGGATGGAGAGAGAGAGGTGGTGAATGGGAGACAGTACAAGTAGGGGGTGGATGTGCACAAAAATGGGAGGATAAGTGGACTAACAGACACTCATAAGAAGGCGAATAAAATAATTTTAAGAGTTTGAGGAGAGAGATAAAGTTGATAGATGATTTGCGTAGATGGCATGAAAGAAAGCCGAGATACTGTAAAAGCGTTCATGATCTGAGGAGGAGTAATTCATTTTTAGAAAAAAAAATCCACTTTTTCTTTGTGCTTCTTTTTGAATTGTCATTTTCATTTTTTTTTTTGCTCTAAATTGTTTGGCTTCTTCCAGAGAACACAACAGTAATCATTTTCAGAGGTTCAGTGCTTCACACCCACTGAAACCTCTGTCCACTCATCTGTCGTTTCATTTTTTGAATTGTGCCCTATTTCTTTCAAGAGATGTGATAAAACCAATTCACACATAGTATCTAAGTGAAGAAACGTGATCCAAAGGAACTTTGTCCATTTCCTCTTGATGAATGATGCCATGAATGAATTTTGTGCCATCACTCCTGTCATATTAATGAGAAAGTGAGTAGTGGATAAAGAAATGCAGGCATTCATGTAGTGATGAAGGAAAAGAGGACAAACAGATGCTAAATTACATCTTTATATGACAGACACACACACACACACACACACACACACACACACACACACACAAACACAAACACAGTTATGTTTGATGGTGTGCATGTTTGCGTGGTTCAGAGTGTATGTGTGTGCGCTTGACAAGGGTAGATGTCCTGTCTGTCTGTAACAGGATGTGATAATTAACCTTTCTCCTGCTGAGCCGAGCTATTAAAGCCAAGGCTGTAAATGAGTTTTCACCACGAACACAACACATTACACACCTTTAAGTGTTTAGAGCTGTTGTACACATACAGTGACATTATGCATGTCCAGCCATGTGAGAAACATTCTATTACTTCATCAAGCAGAATTATTCAGACAGCTCCAAAAATGTTTTCAGCTGATATCCTGATTCATCAGATGAATTATTTTTTACCTTTTCATCTTTTACCTGCTATCTGGAGCAATTTAACTGAACATGACTGACAGCTAGATGGTTTCACAAATTACACACACACATGCATGCACTAGATTAAAACATGCATGCTAAATGAGCAGTGGTTGGAAGGGGGGGGGGGATCAAATTAAATATAACAATAACATGTATGTAAAAGAGAAACAGAATAGGCTATTAGTAAAAAAAAAAAAAAAAAAAGTTCAAAGTTTGAAAAGTAAAAGTAGTTATTATGCAGAATGGCACCTGACGGTGTCATATCATTATGTCATTATTTCTGATGCAGTGCTTTAATTTTGCAGTTTGTCGAGATGGAGCTTATATGAATTGCTTTATATGGATATTTTAACAAGTAAGGGAGGTTTTCTAACTGTGAGGCGCACGTCCCCGGGCTCTGCAGTTGCAGCAGTGGCTGTGACACACAGGTCATGGAGACAATCAAGGTACTTCAAAACCATTAGCGCCCGATTACCGCAATTTCTTCCGAAACATGTATTTCTTCTTGGAGTCATAACTCATTCAAATCTTATCACAAAGATGTCACACGCATATTTTTAGATTTGATGACTTACACTTTCCAAGGATATCATTGTCTCTGATGATCATCACAAAAACCCAGTAGGAATTAGACACTCCTTATAACTCCAGAATTTGAGAATCTTCAGGTTTTAAGTTTAATTCAGTATCAGAGCCTTCCAGTGATAAAAGTGTACTTTTAATGGTGCCAGTTTGCCGAATTGCAAACAAATACAGGCAAAATAATAAAAATACTCCCAAAGTCTCCCAAAGTCTCCCAAAGCATTAAGGGAACTATAGTTCCAAATCTTAGACCATAATTGTTTACAAATAGAAGCAAGACAAGGAATAACAATAGGGGTAGAAATCAGTATATACACTATCAATATTTTTTGACATTACTGACTGAGTAGAGTGTCCTATTAACAGGAGTGTTTCGGGGGATGTATTTGTCCTGATTTTGTTGGTGGAGGCACCGTGTCAGGCTGTGAAAACCTTTGACCTATAACAATTCATCATATTTTACAATATTATCAAATGTGATATCTGTAACATATTTATTTATTTTAATTCGTTGGCGATTTTTTTTTTCATCCGATAAGAATTGGACTATAAAGTAGCATAGCAACATTGCCTTATTCCTGTAAAGTACAAGTATCTTATAACTGTAAGCACAATACTTGAGTAAATGTACTTAGTTACACTGCTTACAAAGATACAGGTGGAGAGAGAAAGACACACAACTCAAGTCTCAAGTGAGGGCCAGTGTGGCAGATGGGCCAGCAGTAGAGTAACATATGACTTTGTGCCCCCAAGTGAGTCTCCAGTAGCAGTGCGGCAGCCAAACCTTAGCCACTAATGAGCTCTACACACAGTCCCAACAGAGCCCACTCCAAACACTGGGAACCAGACACACACAGGGAAGGAGACAGAGACTAAGATGTAGACACATGCCCTCATGTACACACACACATTTGGGGACAAGCGGCGCACACACACACACACACACACACACACACACACACACACACACACGTACATGCGTGCGCGCACATGCTTTACACAACCTTTGGCACCAAAGCAAGCAAACACAAAGGGGCACATTAACATGGCATCTGTGTTTGATAAAAAACCTTGTAGCTACAACTGTGGCTCTTTTTTATTAATCTTTACTTCTTTGGCAGATTGGCACCCTTCTCTGCTTGTGCCCAGTTCTTAGGTAGGTCTGGGGTATTTGGACAAAATGCAGCAATGATTACCGAATCATAGTGTTTTCTCAATATTTATATGTAGAAATATTTCGTATTCAAATGAAGCGGAAAAAGTTTAAAAACCTCCTAAGGCCATTTTTGCCTGGTAAAAGTTTTATTTTTTAATAGCATCTTACAAATAATTCTGATGGCAAACATTTTTGTTTGTAGAGCAATGACATTTTCTTGTGAAAACAGTCTCTTTAAGCCCCTTATAGTCAGTGTGTTCAGGTCTGGAAGTCACCAGTGTCTGAATCATACAGTAGTAGCAGTATTAATCAGTTGTTAAAAAGAAAAAAATAGACATAAAACTTCTTTAAAAAAAAAAAATCTTTTACCAGAAAAATACATTTAAAAAAAAATAAATTAAAAACCATTTCTTTCACATTTTATTTTAATTGTTTATCTAAAAATATTGTGCATTGATTTTTTTTGTTACAGTTTAGTTATATTTTTGACCTGTCAGCTTGCATTTTCTTTTATTTTGTCAGTTTTGGGGCTCCATATGTTATTGTCGTGTAGGTCCTTTTAAATTCTAATTTTATATCTTTGGTACACTATAACTTTATTTATTTTATGTCAATATGTAAAGAATAAAATGAATTATAATTCAGCTGTATTTTGAGAACCTATAGAGAAAATCTAATCAATTTGCTAAAAAGTCTAATTGTTATGCCAAAACTATACATTGTTTATGATAAAAATCCATCAGTGAAACAAGATTTTCAACCAATTAAAGAAAATAAAAAAGCCCCGCAGGCTCAATGTATGGATTGCCCAGCTCACACTGTACACTCCAGTCAGATATTAGACATAAGGTCATAAGGCCCAGTTGTATGGTATTGTAGTATATTTAATTTTCTTCTGAAAATATTGAGAATCTGCTGATACTATTACAGAGCATCCAAGCCTGAAAGTAATAAGTCTGAGATATAGTACAGCTGAACCTTGTAATCCATAAATAAACAATAACAGTGGCCTTGCCTTTTAAAAACTATTAGGCAGTTTTGTTGTGTTGGGATTTTTTTTACAGTCAAACCCTATTATGAATAACAGCTTGAGACAGAAAGATTCAGTTGCAAGACACTGCGGAAGAGGATTTACTATATATTATTACTCTTTGTGTGTATTATGCAGAACTGCCACACAGCTCTTATGGTACATCTTATTGATTTAAATTATATGTCAACTACTGGGGGGATGCAAATGTATCACAAATGCACTATAACACTTATAGAAGGTGTCCTATCGGCTGCTGATTCAGTTTTTTGTATTTCTGATCATGGCTCTACCAGGGGAGTACACTCTGCAACCCACAGTGTGTCTTTGTTATCTAAACACAATGTTATTGTGTTTCAGTGAGCAGGAATGTGAGCCAAATAAATTTTGAGGACGGAGATTATTTCATGATACACAAACCGTGCCAAGCGCTGGTGGCATGCTGTATTTTATGAGTTGAAAATCAGAGGGAAAAGGTATGAGAGGAGGAAAATGCGAAATGAGTCTCTCTTACCTTAAGAAGCACTTCAACACGTCAAACTGCAAAGGGGAAGGGGCGGAAAAGGGGGGAGACAGAAGAGAGAGGGAGGAACAAGGGGAAAAGAAGAATACTGAAATTAGATTACCATAGGGTGCACTAGCAGAGCAACAACATTCCAACACACGTCCCGGGAGAATGTGTGAGGTAGAACATGAGAGGTCTCAAAAAGGTGCTTGAATGGATTTCATTTCACGCGCAGCAGTTGTGCGTTGGTCTGCAGATTCTTTCCCATGTCTTTGCTCATATCATTATTTACACTATAAAAGCCTATAAGTACACTGAAATCTCACTCTTTCTTACACAGATTTCGATTTGTACATTATAATTACCCGGTCATTCTGTTGCAGATTTAGTCTTCCCAAAACACGTTCTCTGACGGAGATAATAATTAGTCCGAAAAATGACCTCTTGTGCAATGCATGCATGCAAGTTTGGAGATTTATTTTAGAAAATCATCACTGAAATCACCACCTCTCTATTAGACAATATAACTAATTGATACTAGAGTAAAAATACATGAAATTATCATAATCTTAATTATCATAATTTTGGAGTCCAGAGTATGTGGGTTTTGGGAGCACTTATGCATTAGATCTACACAAGGAAGCAAAGTGAAACAGTTTCTGCTGCACTAAATACCATTTGACAGTTGTATCATTAAAAAACAAAAAACCCTAAAACCTAAAAGAGGCTGCTCTTAAATCTGCTTTTGACAGGGCTGTTTAAGAGACAACTTTCCGAGTTTAAACAAAGAAAAAAATATTCCAGATATAGCTGTCATGGATTTGCTGAATGTCTGGAACCTGTACAATATTTACTCCTCTCCTCCCTTCCCTCTGCAGCTCCACACTTTGTTAACCCCAGTGTACAGCAGAGCAAGAAGTGAGAAAGATAGAGTTGGTTTTTTGGGTTCTTGTTTTCTCTGTTGCCTCTTGCCAACAACTGACCTACTGTACTTCACTTTGCCTCACTCTCTTGCCTGCAATACATGTGGCCTTGGCATCCTTCTCCAAAAAAAAAAAAACAACCCAAAAAGGATAATAAACAATGAAAATAAAAAGGATGGAGTCATATTTTAAAGGTTGAACACACTTGAAAACAATGTGATGTTGTGACATAGATTAACTGTAGCTCTCTCCTTGGTTTCTGAAAACGTCTCCAAAACAGAATCCAGGGCCCATTTTGTGATTTTAGAAAACCTGAATACATAATGAGTTGTATCTAAATTGTAGTTCAAACAGTAAGTTCAAGAACAAAAAGGAACAAATGGCGCCACAAAGAGTTCCACAAGGTCAGGGCTGAGCAGCCAGAGTTTTATCAATGGACAGAAAAAGGTAGAAAGTATTATACAGTATTTAAATACTGCAGTTCTGACCCGTGACTTTACGGATTCAGAGGATTTGGTTAGTGTAATATATTGCAAATGTAACAACCGGAAAGACCAACGTTTGTCATTGTGGACAAGGTCGATAGGGAGCAGTGCATGCAAACCTATTATTATGATTAAAAAAAATGGAGGCTAGTGACAAATTCCACCTAACAGAAAAAACTGACACAAACATATATAGATATAGATATAGATATAGATATAGATATATTGATATATCGATATATACATCGCAACCATCTGGCCACTTTATAAAGCATTGTAGTGGCAGACAGGCATTAATTGAGTTGTTGCACTTTCACATACAACAGCAGCAACTTCTTCACTTAAGATTTGGTCTTAGGTATGTAAATTCTTCAGCAAAACAGTTTCTTTTTAAATCGTGCTGTCAGAAAACAACGTGTTTTTAAAAAGTGGCTGCAAAAAGCAATAAACTGCACAGCTATGTCACGACCAACATGCACGCAGTGCCATGGAGTTATCTGTGCTACATGTATGGCCTACACAGAACTGTATGTAATTGACCTAAGAACAAACAACAGGACATCATATCCATACACTGACACCCCTGAATGCATTCACACCCCCAACACACACACACACACACACACACACACACACACACACACACACACACACACACACACATGCGCAGAGCGATCAGCGTCTCATTAGTGAGGAGCAGATAGATTACCCTCCCAAAATGACATTGACCAAGAGGCCATTGATCCACTGAGCTAAGCCAATCTGTGTGTGTATGTGTGTGTTTGCAGATGAGTGTGGGAGTGTGTGCCTGTGGAAAGTAGCCTACTGATGGAATCTTTAAGTTGTTAGAGTAAGCACAGTAAATCTAATCCAGTTGTGTTTAACGGAAAGAGAAAG
The DNA here is from genome assembly GCA_016859345.1 of Istiophorus platypterus. NCBI lineage: Eukaryota > Metazoa > Chordata > Actinopteri > Istiophoriformes > Istiophoridae > Istiophorus > Istiophorus platypterus. The sequence goes on along the minus strand of CM029114.1, from coordinate 15,001,253 downwards.
AAACAGGTTGTTGACATATTCATTAGGCTCAATTACTCTGTCCAATCACTGCCTCACACATCTCACTCGCTCACCAGGGAGCGAGAGAGAGAGAGAGACTGGGAGAGCATCAGCAATATTTATGTCATGGCAGATTACCATGGGAAGAGATTGATAGTACTTGAATGGTAAATAAAAAACATATTTATTCCACTTACTGGAGGACAACGTAGTGCATTTGGAGGCATCTAATATCATTTGATCTCATTCAAGCCTGGCAGAGTACTGAAGTGTAAATCAATCTGGCAAAAATTGGAATCACTAAATTATACAGTCTTATTGATGATTCAATAAAGATTGTTAGACTCAGAGGTTGTAATTGTGACTTATGGTAATAATATAGTGACACAACCATATTTCCCATAACAAGCTCATTGTAAACACTAGCAATCACAGACAAAATCAAGAAAATGCGATGTCTAGTGACATATCACATATCATCTGCCTGAATGTGTTTTTGTGTGTGTGTGTGTGTGTGTGTGTGTTTCAAAGTGGGACTTGTAATTAGCTTTCTAGCTTGTTCTCTTACATTGGATGTGAAGGTAATTGGGGCTTTTGGACACTCGCTCTCAATCTCTGTCAGTGTGAGTGTGTGCGTGTGTTTATGTGTGTCCATGCACGCGCATGTGTGTGTGTGTGTGTGTGTGTGTGTGTCTGTATTCTGGAGGATGGCCAATCATTACTGTGTGCTCAGGCTGCTCTAAAGCAGCTTGTGATTCATTAGTAATGAGTCCATTTGCAAACTAAATGAGAGTTTGAGTGGCCGCACAGCCCCGTGTGTGATGATTGTGTCCATTTACTTACTCTACTCGCTTCTATTTTGTTGCAAACCACATGCTGTGTCTCACTTGTACATACATACAGAATCGGGCCGTAGTGTTTCGCTAATGTAAAGTATGGTTGCGTGCGTGTGTGTGTGTGTGTGTGTGTGTGTGTGTGTGTGTATGTATGTTTGTGTGTGTGTGTGTGTTTGTTAAACCAGCATGAGAAGCTCACGTGGAGATAATGAAGTTCAGTCAGTTGTGTCATTAATTACTGTTTTACACCTGCTTGTCTCAGCTAATTAGACATACTGACACACACATGCATGCATGCGCATACACACACACACAAATTCTCTCTCACAACACATGCGCACACAGACACACGCGCTCTTTGTATGATTTCACATATTTGCATGCACACAGAAACATATTCTGCCACACTCAGACTCACACACAAACTTCCACAAGTTTTTTTTTTTTTTTGCACCATCGAGTCAAAAATACATTCTAATTTTCACTTTGAGGAAGATGATATGGCACCGCTAGACACAGTGTGGTTCGGGGATCTCTCTCCCGCTCTCTCTCTTAGTCTCTCATTCGAACACATCACCATACATCCCCTTCTCCTTCTCCATTACTCGATCTGTCATTCTCCTGTCCTTACGTTCATCCTTCCTGCACTCAGTCTAGTTTCCACGCTTCTATTCCCTGCTTCACGACGCACACATTCTATCTCCTGGTCTCAATGTGTGTGCTTGTGTGTGTGTGTGGGTGTGCGCGCGCGCCTGTGTGTGTGTGTTTGTGTTTGTGTGCCTGTGTGTCTCCTCCCAACCCATTTTCTCGACAAAGGCCACAGCTGCTGCCGGTGTGCTGAATAAAAGATGACAGGACCATAATATCAGGAGATTACCAGCTAACAAAACAATGATTTTGTCCAATTTAAAAAGTGATATCAGTTGCTTCACAAGCACTTTGCATGTCAACTGTGATACGATAATGTTTGCCACCAAATGAAAACAGTTTTCATCTGCGGGGAGAGACTCCCTGACTTGGTCTCTCCCCTTCTTTGTTCTCTCACTCCCAAACGCTCTTCCTCTCTCTCGCTCTCTCCCCACACATTTGCTCTGGCTCTCTTGCCCTCCGTCTGTCTCTCATGCACATACACAAGCATGCAGGCACAGAGCACGTAGAGCATATGGCTATTTCTCTCCTCTTTGAAGGGTTGCTTTGAAGCTATGGCACCCGTATCGATTGGCGCTCAGATGAGCTCGCTTTGCCAGAGCCCTGCGATTATCTGTCGCTTTATTTCAAACAGAGCGCAAGAAAGGGGGGCTTACCCGCCCATCACTCACTCACACTCTCACAGTCAGTTATACACTCATACATGAAGCGCGCACACACACAAACGGAGATAATGAGATGAGCTTACATGCTGAATCCCGATACTTAAGGCAAGCTGCGCTTCAGAACTGACAAGTGAGTGGTGAATGTTAAGAGAGTAAGGACATAGTGAGAGAAAGAGACTATAAAGTCTGGCAAAGTGATGAAACTTAAGAGAAAAATTCCCCCCTACAGCTCAACTCTGATTTCAGAAAATCTGTTCCTCCATAGGTGTTATGAACATCAGCTTGTCAAAATGAACATTTAAACTAGAATGTAAAGTCCATGTGCAGAAGGTCGAGCTCAGGGTCAAGGTCAACAACTGTTTGCCAACTTTTGAAAGATAAAAAACAAAACAAAAACACAATAAAAATTTAAGACCTCAATAAACAAAGCATGGGCACTGTGGTCTGCAGACTGTAGCAGGGATTATTCAAAGAGGGAATTTCTGCTTCATGCCCATAGGAGTAAGACAGAGAGTGAGCCAGGGTGACATAAAATGTTAATGGTCTGCCCAGAGCAGCAGAACTTCATAAAAGACTTGATCTAGAAAGTACAGTGGCCTTTCAGGAACACTGAACATTGTCACGTTGCACATAGACAGAGCTAGCGTTAGAGCTGGAAACACACATACAGAGGCACACACATGCAACATACCACTCCTGCTTTGATTAAAACCTGGGGCTACCCTGTGGAGTTGTTATTGAGAACGATCATTTCTGAGTGTGTAATTCATGTGCTAAAGATTGACACTCCGGGAAACCCAGCCAAACATCTGGAAACGCACCAACAGACGCACACATGAAGACAGCACATAGCTGAATAAACACATAGTCATATTGAGATGCTGCACGGCTGAACAATTTACGATGACGAACACTTACATTTTGCTCCAGTCCCTACAATTATTCAATTTGTAAATCCCGCGGTTTACACTAACAAATTAATGAATGAAGAATAGATATATTCAGTGGCTCAGGAGTCCAAAAGATATTTGTGATACTTTGGAGAGGGCAACTTAATGAGGAAACACACACACAAACACACACACACCAGATGTAACCACATGTGTGCACACATGGAGGCAATTGTCTAATTGTGGTTGTTGAGAAAGATGTTGCTGAGAATATTTATCTATATTGTCTATTCGTGATGCTAAGGTCTTGTGATTATGGAGCTGTTGGTCTGTGTTTAAGAGGACAGACACAAACAAAAAAACACAGATAGAGACACACTATGCTTAACACATTGAACAGACAGATACTGTTATGGTTCATCAAACCGAAGAAACCCCCCCCCCCCCAAAAAAAAACACCTACATGTGAACCTGTTCATACAGGATTCTGACTAACTTCTTCAAAGTTCTAAAAAGAAAGAGCGATATTATCCTGTGATCACAGGATAACATCATGACAATATCATGTCATACTCAACAAAAATGAGTCGCTAGAGTTTGGATGTTACAGGGACGTTTCAGAATTTTACTTTTACACTTCAATAATGTTGGGGGACTCACAGGAGGCAGATGATATGAAAAGTCGCAGGGTCACCAAAGCTCACAACAAACTTTAATGATTAAAGTTGTAGATGGATTACCAAAATGGCACTGTAATCCATCTACAACTTTGGACCACAAATGTCAACCTTCTCATGGCACCAAGGGGAAAGTCAGAGGATCGCCAAAGCCATTGGGATACATCATCCATGGAACCATGAATATCTGTACCTTAAATACAGTACATGCCAATTCTAGCCTGTAGAGGTTGAAATAATTTTGCTCAAAGTGAAAACTTTGAGCTGATTGATGGTGACAGAAGAAGTGAGGGGTCACAAAAGTCAGTAGGATTCATCCTCTGGCGTCAATGAATGTCTTTGTAAAGTTACACAGCAATCCTTGCAATATTGTTGAAACATTTCAGTCTGGACCACAGTGTCCGAACAGCAACTGATTGACGATTGCTATCCCTGCATCCATGCTAATGGTGAAAAACAAGAATGGCCAAAATTGAAGCAGCAGAGGGCGAGCTATCCCAACGCTTAACGCCTACTGCAGGACAAACCCAAAAAAATTAGAATCAACATTTCCTATGATAGACCTAATAGCATTTTTGGTCAGAACTTCTCTGTCTAGTAATTTCCTAGTTTTTAAATCAGGTTGATATCACCAGGGTCATTTTTCTAATCAGCCAAAAAAACAAAACAAAAAAAACAACAACTCTTTTCCTTTTCGGTTACTTTTGTCTAATGTAATGCCAACAATGGTGAAATTCAGTTATTTTACCCTTTTTTTTTTAATTTTGCAAACATTTAACATATCATGATATGTCACAATATTAGAAAAGAATATTGGTATCTGTGGTGGGATATTAAATTTAACCATACTGCCCAACTCTGCACATAAAAGGCTGAGTATACTGTAACTTGATCCTGTTTCATTCATTCACATTTTCATAGCTCATGTCTTCGTCATATACTGTATTTTCCAAATGAGAACTTTTATTCAAAAGAATTCACCCATTTCCTGGTTAAAGTAACTATCACTCAGGGATATTTTCCTGGGGACGCTGAATGGAGTAGATTTTTCTTCCACCTCTTTCTAACCAAACACAGTTTTCTGTCTGGTAAATGTGTATTGTATGTTCCTGTATGTATGAATGTGTGTACTTTTATTGTGCTTTAGGTGTGTAGGGGTATGAGGATCATTTGTAGCAACTGTCAAAAATAAGGAAGTGATTAGTTTCTCAACACAACACCTGCCACCTGTCTGTTTTTATAGAGATCATGGTGTGCAAGTGTGCGTGTGTGTGTGTGTGTGTGTGTGCATGTGTGTGTGTGTGTGTGTGTGTGTGTGTGTGTGTGTGTGTGTGTGTGTGTGTGTGTGTGCAAGCATAAGAGGTCTAGAGAGGTTGAGTGAGGGATGGTTGGGTGAGTAGGTTTATTAGCTGAGCTGGGAGGTTTATGTGCATAAGTGCACCTATGAGAGCATGAAAGAAATAAAAAAGTGTGTCTCTTTGTGTGTGAGAGAGAAAGACAGAGAGAAAGAGAGAGAGAGAGAGAGAGAGTGTATGTGTGTGTGTGCATGCTTTCGTGTGGTGTGTAAATATTTGAACACTCGTTAGGTCGGTATCCAACCATCGCAATCAGCAGTAATCCTGACTCAGCATCAATAATGACCCCATTAGTCACAAACCCCTACTGCTGTGCGCAAACACACACACACACACCTACATACACACACACACCTACATACACACACACACACACACAAACGCACACCGCCAGATGGACACCTTCTCTCATTAGTGTGTACACCAACCAGCCACAGCATAAAACCGGTAACTGGTTTTAATGTTGTGGCTGAATGTTGCATGTGTTGTATTTTTTTTACTATTTTTTGATGTTTTTTTGAAAAGAAAGCTACACAGATACAACATGTAATGTAAAATGTAAAAAAAAATGAGTGCGCCTCATCTTCTTCAATAAACGAAAGCTGCTTGGACAGATCAGTCGTCTTCACACCACTGACAATGAAGGTGATAAACTGCACTGATTAAAAAAAAGTGTAATATGTGTGATCTCCAAACTGTCACTGCAGCTGAGTTTTGGATATTTTTTTGTTGGTGAATTTTAGAAAGGTTGGTGTTTAGGGTAGAACTTATCCAAATTCAGATTAAACTTCAACGTTGTAAAATGATCATCAATATGAATGCTTGTGTTTTTTAGATTTTATAGTAATACAGTATGTTATGCATAAATTCCATATCTTAGTCAATATGCATAAATATACCCTTTTGTTTGATCAAGTCTTTTAAAAGAAGTATTTGGTTACATGCATGCATAAATTAAAGTTTCCCCTTGAGCTTCACACAGTAAGAAGGCATATACAAAAAAAAAAAAAATAAAAAATTGGCCACTAACAATGTATCTGCAAGGACCTGAAGAAGGATTATGATAATTAACAGCAGTTTCAGAGTGAATGTCAAGCAAAAGTATGAATTGTTCTCTCGTGTTATTCACATAGTCTTGCAATGTCCATCTGCTATTATGTGACTTTAGTTCCATACTTATGTCACAAGCATTGAAGGCAACTGAGCCATCTCCGCACCAAATGACTGAACTCCATCTATTGATTAACAATGTGGGATGCAGTTGAATGGTGTGGAAAAAGCTTAAAAGTGGACCTTGAGTTGACATTTGAATGAAAACAAGCATGGATACATACATAGAATAATAAAATGAAAATCACTCCTTCTATTATATGAAAAGGAATAAAAGTACTTTACTTTAACATTACTATGCTAGTGATGTCATTTTTCTGAGACACAGAATAACATACCGGCAACACTGCAGCCTGGACAGTGAGTGACTATGAAAGGTCAGATCATACTGCAGAGGATACACTGGTATCATCCCTCTATCAAAGGACACTGATATGTGTGTGCGTGTGTTTGTGTGTTGTGTATGTATCACACAGTGCTAATACACAATATTTTATGACATTGCTTGTTTGTTTTTGTAGAAAGACGAGGAAAAACAAAATGAGAGAGGAAGAGAGAGAACAATGATAAATAACAAAACGGCCATAGCTTGTACATAAAACCTAAAAATTATATGCATAACATAACGTGTATATATACAGGCATATACACACATGCATGCACACATCTACCCAAATACAGACAGTCTGATGTCAAAGATAGGTCCAGTGAGAATCTGTACTGCTGACAGTGTAAAGGTCAAAGGTCATAAATCAAAGGTTAAGGTCTAGTCAGCAAGAGTGGACCCCGCAGGAGACCTCACCTCTACTAGATGCCGTCTGCGTGTGTGTGTGTGTATGTATGTGTGCTGTTAGATTGTGTGTAGAGAGACACAAAGAGACACACTTTTGCACATATATGAACATTTATGCCATGTTTTCTGTCATGGAAGGCTTTGTGTGTCTGTCACAAAGCTCAAAGTGGCTATGTCATCCTCATTTCATGTGTTTGTCTGACTGTGTTTTATGTGCGTGTGTCTGACCCCGTGCCCTACATCCTGACAGGAAGAGCCAACGGGCTAAGAGAGGGGTGCTGGACCCCAAGGTGCCAATCACAGATTCAGATTGACAGGCGAGTTAGCTAACGCAGCTCTCACATTCACCCACACACTCTCCCTCCCAGGAACTCTGTCACTCTCTCAGGCTAGATGTCTTTAACGCCCTCTCTCTGTCTCCTCTCGGATTCCTCTCTGTCTCTGTGCTCTGCCCCCCCCATCTTTTTGTCTGTCTCAAAGCCCTTGCTGTACATCCATATGCTGTTTGCAGTTTGTCAATTTACCCCCTTCTCTCCCTCTCTCTTTCATTCTGTCTATCAGCTCGTCTCTTCTCTTTCTCACTGACAGATGGGTGCCTCAAACCATTTTGTATTTCTGCTCTCTCTCTTTCTCAATACAGCTCCTGTCTTTAGTTTTCTAGCTTTCTCCACATAATGTAGTCATTCATGCATGCACACATCTACCCAAATACAGACAGTCTGATGTCAAAGATAGGTCCAGTGAGAATCTGTACTGCTGACAGTGTAAAGGTCAAAGGTCATAAATCAAAGGTTAAGGTCTAGTCAGCAAGAGTGGACCCCGCAGGAGACCTCACCTCTACTAGATGCCGTCTGCGTGTGTGTGTGTGTATGTATGTGTGCTGTTAGATTGTGTGTAGAGAGACACAAAGAGACACACTTTTGCACATATATGAACATTTATGCCATGTTTTCTGTCATGGAAGGCTTTGTGTGTCTGTCACAAAGCTCAAAGTGGCTATGTCATCCTCATTTCATGTGTTTGTCTGACTGTGTTTTATGTGCGTGTGTCTGACCCCGTGCCCTACATCCTGACAGGAAGAGCCAACGGGCTAAGAGAGGGGTGCTGGACCCCAAGGTGCCAATCACAGATTCAGATTGACAGGCGAGTTAGCTAACGCAGCTCTCACATTCACCCACACACTCTCCCTCCCAGGAACTCTGTCACTCTCTCAGGCTAGATGTCTTTAACGCCCTCTCTCTGTCTCCTCTCGGATTCCTCTCTGTCTCTGTGCTCTGCCCCCCCCATCTTTTTGTCTGTCTCAAAGCCCTTGCTGTACATCCATATGCTGTTTGCAGTTTGTCAATTTACCCCCTTCTCTCCCTCTCTCTTTCATTCTGTCTATCAGCTCGTCTCTTCTCTTTCTCACTGACAGATGGGTGCCTCAAACCATTTTGTATTTCTGCTCTCTCTCTTTCTCAATACAGCTCCTGTCTTTAGTTTTCTAGCTTTCTCCACATAATGTAGTCATTCATGCATGCACACACGTTTACCATGTGTGTGTCGAACATCTCTGCGTGTAAATGTTAGTTTGTGAGTGTTTTTGTTTGGCTGTCATTGGGATAAAAAAAATTTTGTTTACTTGTACATTTATACTGTTTATTGCTGTAGAAATAAAATGAAATTATTTGTTGTAAAAATAAAATGAAACTATTTGTTATAGTGGTTAAAGAAAACACAACATATCAAGATAAATATAAGAATTTAATAGTTGCCAACATAGATATTCAATTTTATCCTGTGTTAAAATTTGTGCTGGATTCAACATCCTCTAATGAGGATGGCAGGCTTGGTTTGTGGGTAATGTTTTTTCAAAGTGTTGGCAAACATGAGATATTTAAAAAAAGTAAAAAAAGAATGCAAAAAAAAAAAGCTAAAATTTTAAGATAAAATATGAATTTAGTTAAAGGAAGGGTGTGTGGTCCTTTAAGGTTGCTCGGGTGCAGTTCCTCATGCAAATCCAATTGTGAAATACATACTTTAATGAAAAATTGTTACTGTTGCAGTTTTGCTATGTGTAAATCTCAGTTGTCACTTTCACATAAATATATGGTCCATATCTATGATTTCTGATACACCATATATATATATATATATATATATATATATATATATATATATATATATATATATATATATATATATATATATATATATATATATCCATAAACATGCAATTACCAATCGAAAAGCTTGGCCTACAATTTTTATCCGTGTGCCAAAGGGTGTACTTTTCTCTGCTTTATGATGGTTTGCGTGCAATATGTTTGGTTTCTCCTGGTGGCCTGTGATTGGTTGACACAAAACGCGAATGCTGAAAAATACCTGAAATAATTGAAATAACTGAAAATTTTATGCCCAAGTAACTTTGCCAGATTGTTCAATCATTGGCTTGAAAGTGATTTTGGCTGAGTTAACAAAATTTTGGCCTGTTCATCATTGTGTGGACGTCTTCTCTCTCTCTTGTTTTAATATTGATATTCTTCTCTAGATAATAATGATGTTTTTTTTAACCAACCTGGCAACACTGCAAAGATGGCCAGCTGTTACACACACATACTCTCACACACACACACACACACACACACACACACACACACACACACACACACACACTCAAGGTTCGCACAGTGAAATTATTTAGAGTAAACCTGATATATCCTGAACTTTATGGGAGCTGTCTGAAGAACATATTTAAGAGGCTAAAAGTTTAATACCATTTCCCCAGGAGAGTTTTCTCTGTCCCGTCAAGTTTATAACTACAGTTTTTGGTTATCTGCCACTGTAATGTTCACAGTAAGCATCTGCATCATGTTCTGGCTCTGTCAAGCTGCTGTGACAGTTCTGACAGTTCCATGAGCTGTGTCTCATGCCTGTTGATTTCCCCACTCCACTGTCTTTACATGCAGAGCTATGTAATGCAGTGTGTATTTGTAGTCTACATTCCACCGATTAAATGTTATTTAACAAGGAAGCATTATATTCTAAACAACAAAAACAACACTACTACTACCAATAATAATAATTAAGATGTTCTTGTTGATATTATTGCTGCTCTTGTTGTTATTGCTGCCTATCTATTAGATAACATTTAACCCCTGAAATATAAACTGACTGTAAGCAGAATTGTGAGGACAGTTAAAAAAAAGAAAAAGTATAGATTTTTAAAAGATAATAAATAGACTGAAAAGACTAGTGAAATAATCTAATCTAAATTCTAATCTCTTTATTTTGGGGATACCAGATCCTGCAATTGCAGCTATCTGAGTGGCTAAATCCTCCCATAAATACTGAATATTTAATGCACAGTTTAATATTAATTCAGATCCTTCATTGTTATTTACCATTCTCATACCATGTCTTAGAAACAGTGTTCATTGTAAGTGTGATCATTTTAAAGATGAGCCATTTTTTAATGCCATTAGGTGTCCAGACTGTGCTGACACTGCTGCCAGATTTGCTGTCACTGACAGATTAACATAATGCGAACCCTACCACCAGTCATGTATTGTACAAGCCTGACAATAAAAGCATCCTGGTGATCACAGTGACACATTTTAATGCTGAAAGTCACACTGAAAAACAAATAACACTACAGACACAAATATTAAAGCATCTGTGTTTCATACAAGTTGATGATTCAGTTCTGTGGTTACTGCAAAATGGTCTGCGGCCCATAGAACCATAGCACCGTTTGCTAAGTAGCAATGTACTAATATATTCTTTTCCTCACAAGTGTCTAGACAGAGGAGCAAATTATTGCTGATGTCAAAACTTTGCAGTGTTGTAAAATCCCTCCTCAAAGAGCATAATCTGCTGTAAAGTGTCTGGTTGTATGATAAGGATTTAATATGGACTTCCTGGTTTGTATCTCATCTTCTCACCAGTACCTGTAGCCACACGCCCACACCAAGGCAGCCCCTTGTGTTGCTTTGATGCAGGGCTATTTTTGGCCTGGCAGGATAAGGAGCAGTTGCGCTTTAGGAGCAGTTTCTCGAGAACACAGCTAATATAGATTAATCCACTAAAATCTGTGCAAGAAGCTACTGAAAATGTAGTTACAGCATGTTTCATTGATTAACTGTTGTATTTGTATTTGACTAACATGAGGTCTCTAATATTTTTGGAATGATCTTATTTAATTGACCATTTAACGACCTGTTGTATGGTGGATGAATTCACTGAGTAGCACATTTTGCCACTGCCTATCATATGTAGATCTTATGGGAAGAAGTTTGCACTGCTGCTCTTGGGGCAAAATTGGATGTGGTCAAAATAAATTATTAAAATAAATGATTAAAATAGCACATTATTTCATTTCATGTTCATGTGTATGTTAAAGTGTAAGGGAAGCACTAATGAAAATAATGTACAAGTGACATTTGGATGGTTGAGTTTATTCTAATTTGGTTACATTAGGCTAAATTAATCAAATGGACCACACCCCTAGAAATCCAGTGCATCCTGTCACTTTTCGTTGTAATATAGTGAGCGATGATGTCAAAATGACAAAAAACAGCATTAAATGGATGATCCTCACAAGTAAAGGAAGAGCAATGGGAATTGTGTGCGTCTGTGAATACATGCTCTGCTTTGCACTAAGGCAGTCAGCCTGGTCTTTGAAGATTCATGCGTGTTTCCTCTTGGGGGTCATTAAACTGTGTGAATGGTCTATTAGTGGGTTAAACACACTCACAGTGGCCCTTCAGCTGCAACTTTAACCCCTCACAAGAACCACAGTGCTTAACTGTTGAGAGAGTTGGTTTTAAAGTAGAGTGTGAGATCAGCAAATGTTCACATTTATCCAGGAACACAAATTGGTTTCTGGTCAGTGTGAGAGCAAATTTCCGCTGGATCTGACAGCGAGAATTCATTTCTGTGTGTCTGTAATTGTGTGAGTTTGATTTTCTGTGTGTTTGTTTTTATGTTTAGGTGAGAAACTGAGTAAAGGAGGAAAAGTGAGAGAGAAAGGAGGCTCAGTTATATAGTATAGAGCCATTCTGTCAAACTGTTTTCAGGGATTGTTTTAAAAAACATTGTCTAGCCTCTCGTTCTATTCTATACTCTGTTCGTGTTTTTCTTTCTCCATCTCATTGTATGGTCTCCTGTTTAATCTTCTCTTTCTCATCCCTTTCTTTTCCCTCATCCTCTGATTCCAACCCCCCTCCCTCCTTCATCTCCCCATGTACTACTCCATCCTCCATCTACTTCTCCCTCTCTCCCCCCTTCATCGCTTTCCTTTCGTCTGGACACCTGACAGAGACAGGATCCAGCAGTAAATCTCCTAAAGCACAGTCATACCCCGTCGTTCACACCACAAAGCTGGAGAGAGAGAGAGTGTGAAGAAAGACGGGGAGATGGGAGAGGGAGACGTTGAGTGTTGGTGTGCTGAGGAGGAGAAGAAAAGATACAAGATAACAAAAAGACAAACAGACACAAAATGGCCCGAGATGCAGGCAGTGGTGATTGAGGTGGGGGCGAAACAGGCTCTGATGGAGGTGCTAAAAGAGTGATGGAAGGGAGAGACACTGAGGGAGGGATATAAAGACAGAAGCCTTCACATAACTCAGTCACACAGTAGAAGGTACTACATCCATGCACACGTACACACACATATCACCCTTGGAGGATGAGCGGGATGATTAAGATTCCCCTTGGGCCAGAAGACATCCCTCCTGCCCCAGCAGAGTGGGACATGCTGGGCTAAGCTCCTTGGGCAGAAAGCCTCAACTTATGGAGGACCACCACTCACCACTCGACACCTCACTTTAGGCTACGTGTGTGTGCATACATGTGTCAGCCTGTGCGGATATGTGTGCATGTGTGAGCGACTGTAACAGCACTACCATTCACATTTGTGTTGTTGTCAGATTGTTTATACGCATGCAAATTTATCCTCGTGCACGAGGCTACACCTGAATTCATTTGTCTGTATCTGTGTACTCAGGATTTGTGTTTCCTTGTGTGGGTGTGTGTTTGTGTGTGTGTGACAGCGGGCTGGGCAGAGAGTCCATAGCTGGTGGTTTATGGCTGCCGAAGTCTGATTACATTGGTGCGACTGGAGGGGTGAGCAGACTGGTGGTTCTATCTGTCTTCTGTCTGGCTGACTGAACAGACACACGGCGAATGGAGATGGCCCAGCCAGAGACACTTGGCCTGCCTCCCAGAGATCTCACAGGGATACAGCCACATAATGGATTCACAGGAGGGAAGGCATCCGATTCATACTTGATTTGCGAGTTCCATGTCTGTCATTGAATTTTATTATTATTTAAGTAGAAAGTAAGGGGAAATTTGAATTAATGCTCTTCACATGTAAATCCGTATATTGCATAATACATTTATAATGCTTAATATTTTTCTATGTTTCTCTTGTGAAATAATAAATGTGTTATGCCATACCCAAAAATCAAGTTAGGATCGAGAGAAAAGGAATATCATTTATATAATAATAATAATAATAATAATAATTCATCATTCTGCACTTACCTGACTGTGTTAACAGGCTGCTAGCAGTGCCAGAAGCTGATAACCCCTGATTTATGCTGCTGATTCCAAAGAACATGACCTGAATGTATTTACTGCTTAATCGCACTTCAAAACTGAGATGTAGAGGCAAGTTCACAATACCTAGCAAATAAAGAGCTATGACTGAAACACAGTGGTTACCTTTCCTGTTCTTTATTGAGTAAAACACCTTCAAAACAGTATATCTCTGTATACTTAACCCTTAATATTTTTAGCAACTAATGTTTATCTTAATTATCGATTCATCCTCAAATTATTTTCTTGATAAATCATTTTGTCTCTAAAACGTCAACCTCAGTCTCCCAGAGTTCAAGATAACATATACTTTTGTATAACCATTGATCTTAAACCCAGTAAAATTCAGTTTAAAATTGTAGGAGACTAAGGAAACCACCAAACAACCAGACTGGAGAACCTGGAACATTTGGCATTTTTTTACTTAAAAAATGACTGAACACTAATAACCCTAATTGCCTATTAATTTTGTCAACCAACTAATCGATTAATTAAACAATTGTTGCAGGTCTACTTTTCTTGATTCGTGTCTTAATTTGTTTGTTCTATTAGTTTTTTTTCATACAATAGGGATAGTATTGTATTTACAATTTAATTCCACAGCAACTTACTGTTCAGAATTATTCTTGGTGTTTAATTTTTTTTATCAATAGCCAATTTGAGGAATCCAAAAAAATTTTTCTTTTTTCATTTTCGGTTTAAGGACCGTGCAATAACCTGCAGTGCTGTCTCAGAGTCAACCAAAGCCTCCACTGAACTTTTATGTCAAATTTTGGTCCATAAAGTTTTATACATATATAAATATATGTATAGTTTTATGTCTATGTGTGTGTGTGTGTGAGAGAGAGAGAGTGTACACACAACCAGCCAGTCTCTAGCAGTGTTTTAAGGTATCTTGCTTAATGATAACCTCAGTGGATTTTATTTAATACACAGAGGGATAAGGCAGAGGTAGCGTGCCTTATCCTGTGACTGTAATACTGTGACTGTATGACAGTGCACTAGTTGCAAGCCTGCTGAGAGAGGGAGAAGTGACAGGGAGGTGGGGGTGGGGGGAGTAGAGATGGAGAGGAGGATGATGAGAACAGGAGGCTAGATGTTGTTACATTTATTGAGAACCAGCTAAACCCCTTGTGCTCTGGGAATTTGAAGAAGAGAGAAAGGAAAGTAAAAAGATGGGGCCAGTAGCTGGGTGTGTGTAAGAGAGCGATGTCTTGAAAAAATAGGGATGGGAAAGAAATAAAAGCAAAATAAATAGACATGAAACATGGAATGATTGGGGGGGACTAAGAGACAGAGAGGGAGAGGTGGTAAGATGGACAGTGATGTATAGGTTTACTGGGCAGTTCAGCATAGTAAGTACAGCACTGGAGAGCTCTCAAGTGTGTGTCATGTATGGAATTAGAGAGAACAATGTGGTGTAAAGCAATGAGGGAGGCTCAGATGCTTGATGTTGTTTCTGTTCACTTCCAGTGTATCAGGAAGAATCAACTTCAATCAGTCACTATGGTGTGTGTTTGTGTTTGAGAGTGTGAGACAGAGAGAGGGAACCAGGAGAGAACAACTGAGGTAGAGAGCAAAACAGAGTGATAAGAGGAAGATAATGAAGGGGAAAACTTGTGTGTGTGTGTGCATGTGTTAATTTGTGAATGCATGCGTGTACATGAGTGTGCGGTGTATTAAACTTAGTGCATTCGAGTGTTTGTATGAGATTTTATGTGAATCCTAAGTGTGGATGAAAACCGAGGCTTTAGGTTTTTAATCAGCCCCGTTTGAGCGCTGTATGGGGACTCTGAGAAGCTTTCATGTAGAGTTTCTCTTTCTCTCATGCACACACATATACACACATACACAAAGCATCCCCTCATGCCTTCTGTTCTAAATTTACACCTAACATGAGAACAGGAGAATAGGGGGAGGAGGCAAGGAGGAGCAAGGCAAGGTAAGACAGTGAAGATGGAGAGTAGCGGATAAAAGTAGAGGACAGAAGTATGGAGACAGTGTGCAGAGGAAAAGGAGGAGAGTGGAGGTAAAGTGCACAGGAAACCTGCAGAGGAAAGGTGGCAGAAGTGTAGACAGAAATGATAGAGAGGGGAGAGGAGGGGTGGGGAGAGGAGCCAAATTTGGTTTAGACAGCGGGCAAGAGAGATGGAGAGAGGGAGGGATTGAGAGAGTTAGATATACAGGGAGAGAGGCAGGGAGGGAGAAGGACAGCGGTATATTAGTCAAGGTGTCCAGTCTATGTATTGCCTGCTGTGCAATACCACCCCTCTGATTTACTCTTCTGAATGACTGATGAGAAGGAGGAAGAGAAGGAGGGATGCAGTGATGAAGGGATGAGAGAGGAGGGAGGTCTCGCAACGAGCGTTTAGGCCAAATTAACGGTACCTCATAAATTAGACTAACAGCCAAATCAGAGGGGCTGGAGGGGAGGGGCTGAGGATATGTCAATGTGTGTGTGTATAAGTGTGTGTCGGTGGAAACGAGCAAGTATGCGTTGAGCATGTATGTGAATGATGGCATGTCAAGAGGGAACAATTTGAACCAGTGCAAACAGATTACTCTCTAATATAGTAGTGATATCCAACCGCTCACTCATACAAACACAATCTTGCCTTGATTACCACACATACTGAAGCATTTTCTCCTGCATGATGCACTCATGAACCCAAACAGCGGGAAGACAGTACACATTGAGGATGCTGAATTTAGGTAGCCAACCTTTTCACCCATGAAATATTGATTTCTTTTGCACTTTTTTATCCTTCCATAAGGCACAATCAATGAGGGTGATGAGTTTGCCCAATACATTTGAGTATACCGCAGCTATATGTAACCCCGTCTCTTGTTTATATTTGTTTATATAAAACTAATCTGCCAATAGCAAATGCACTTAATAGGGAAAGCAATTGTTTCTGGGCCAACATTTTTTTTTATCAATGTGATATAGATTCTTTTACATTAAAGTTAAACTGCTCACTGCCAAAGAAAAATGTTCATTCTCAAAATAAATATGCAAAAGGTTTTTTTTCCCTCCAACATCTGATCCTGGCAACAAAAGCATGCCTAATTTTTTAATGTTTGGCATATAGTATATTTTTGGCAACTGAAAGCACTTGATTAAGATTAGATTAAATGTTTACAAGTTAACAGTCACTTAAAGATGATTTTAATGGGGGATGAGATACATTCCGTTTTTCAGTACTTCATCAGATCTGCAACTTTTCCCTGTCTTTAACCAAATGGCCTCATAGCCCTAACCTAATACCACACAGGACGCAGGACAGACTGCTCTGTAAGTCCAACCCTCCACCCTGTCTTCTTCTGCGTGACATCTGGGCAGTATGAGGATGTCCCAGACCTCATGGTACATAGATCAGAAGACACTGCCTAGAGTTTAATCTAGGCAGCAGTTCAATTCCAAAACAAATGTGGCAAAGCAAATTAGAAGTATGTAAATGTACTTTGTGGGAGACAGTATTACTGAATGGGAACTTTCAGTTAACCAAGGCTTCATAGTCTTTTTCCCTTTTAGTGTTATGCTAAAATAAAGTAACTGAGTCCCTCCATCTCCATACGTCTTCATTTATGTATTTTGTTACTGTTCAATTTTCAGGTGGCATAAATCTCCCTCATGAAAAGTATTACAACCTTTACATTCTAAAGAAATGTTAATTCAGTCAGAATTGCAGTCACTGATACTAATACAAACACAAACACACGTACACACACACACACACACACACACACACACACACACACACACACACCAGTCTTGGCAGTGTAGAGTTGATGCTCAGAGTGATTAAAGTGGCGTGCTTCTGAGTGTGTCACCTGGTTGCTGCTGTATCTTAAATCAGGACAGTGGGGCTCAGATTGGGTATTGACTGGCCTGCAGAAGTCTCCATCCATCACGCTGAGAAACGATAGCACAGACGCTGCCCTGATGTAGCCATATACCACTAATGTTGCTCACTGGCAGGCTGAGGTGACGTAAGGTTAGGGGTATGGCACAAATGGTTATTTATGCTGCATGGTAAGCAGGCAGAGAGGCCTGTCTCACAGGCAGATGTGGCAGGCAAATGTCTGCACATCAAGATATGGATAAACACACATTTAGAAGCTAACACAAAGGCACGCATACCTGTGACAAACACAGGCTGATAGACACGTATGCTCAGATGTGAAGCACTTATCGTAAGAGATAAGACTTCCTTTTATGTCTCTGTCCTGCCGTCGCTCACTCCCACACACACACACACACACACACACACACACACACACACACACACACACACACACACAAGCACACATACCCGCAGACGTACCACTCTGTCTTGAGAGCCTGAGCAGCATCTTTTGACTGTGTGCCTAATGATAATAAATGAGCCATCATGGGTGGGGAGGGAGGTACTAAGTCATCCCCTTCATCGACAGGAGGAAGACTGGGAGCCCCAAGGTCACCCCACTGTCAGCATCACTCTCCCTAACGACTCCTTTTGCTCTCTCACATGCACACATTCATGCATGTATGGATACATACAGCAAAAAGTGCCACAGAGTGAACCATGCCATGTTCACAATGATGCACCGCTGCATCGGAGACCACCTGGAGAAACCTGCATCATACTCCAAGGTGTTTATCTTCTTGGTAATCTTATATTTTGTTGGGACGAGATTAGCTATCTGCAACTAAGTAATATACTTTCATATTTCTAAAAGTTACTCCACTTGTGTTAGGATTTCTCTCTCAGCAGGAAAGATTATATTGATGCTGGATGGAGATCTCTCTAATTCAGTGCTCTCTAAGCTCTTGCTGTATGTGTGCAGCCAAGCCAAATCACAATCATCTCACATTGTTTCCTTTGGAGAGTTTTCAGTGGCCTGAAAAGTAAAAAAAACAACAACAAAAAAAACAAAAAAACAACTTTCCAGTATTTCACTTTTGTAGCAGAAATGTTATTTTTTTGTTATGTTGTTATTCATCTTGCAACCCCTAAGACTTATCATACAATCTCTTGGGCTTTCTTGACCCCGAGGTCAGAAAACACTGCTCTAAATTCTAGATAATCAAGTCTCTCAAGTGAGGAGAAAATTCACTAAATTGGCCGTGATTTTCTTGTTTTACTCAAAACTTGATTTTAATACTTTAGCAGTAAACTGAAGAACATTTTAAGAGAGACAAACTGCATTTTCCATTTATCTAGTAGCACCAATGAACTTATGCCCTTATGTTGCACAGTGTACAGAATATTGCCAGCCAGCCTTTTCCTTCTGCAAAGCAGCCCTTGATCAGATCAGTTGAGGAAGACAAGCTTTGCATAAATGAGGCATGTCTTCACTCCCCCCCCCATGACCCTCCTGATTTCTGTCCCACTCCCTAATGAGTGTCCATGTACTGTCATTTCTCAGATCAGAATTCAAATCCAGAGAGGGGGGCCAAGTAAATTATTCTAGCCAAGATACATAAACCAAAGAAATCCAAACCAGTGAATGTTTTAAATGCTGTACTAAAAATGTAAGTTTGTGGGAGAGAGGAGGCATCAGAAGACACATTGGAGAAACGCACAGGAAGGTAGCGCCCTCACTTTCAACTATGGGAATTCTTTTCACACAACAAACACACACACACACACACACACACACACACACACACACACACACACACACACACACACACACACACACACACACAAACACATACAGATTGCACGTGCACACACACATGTACAGGCACGCACTCACGCACACACACACAGGCTGCAAGTTTAGACTAGAGCTGTAGAAAGCTAATTTGCACCACATTGAAATGCATCTCAATTAAAGAGAAACACATCGAGGTGCCAGGGGAGGAGAGAAGAGAGAGAGATGTGAGAGAACGGGAGGGTGGAGCGGGGTGTGAAACAGATAGTGTGTGAGAGTATGAGAGTAATAGAAAGAAGGGGGGTTGGGCTCCACTGTATTTGGCAAAGGAAGAAGGGAGGGAGAGAGAAAGAGAGAGGGAGAAAGTGTTTTTTTTTTATCTCCCTCTCTTGGAAAAACATCTCATTTTGGGATGAATCAGATTTAGAAAGGGTGTTAGGAGGTTGAGGCGCAGCTAAAATCCTAACTAACTTCAACCTTGTTATCAGCAGCTCTCTGGTTTGGTGCCAGCATGCCAGGGCTGTCCTTGCTGAAACTGTGTATACTGTATCTCTGTCTGTCTGTGTACCTGAGTGTGTCTGTACTGATATTTTTAAGCCCGAGGCCGTGCCCTGTATGTTAGAATAGGTGGATATGTGCGAGACAAAATAAGGTGTGTAGGCAAGTGTGACTGCAGGTCTACATCACTGTTTTGAGAATGCGCTCAATACCTTTTTTACCACATTTGTCCATTTTTAAAAATTAGGTAACATGGGTATGAGCATTTGAATGCATAAGTGCCTGATATGTGTGATTTAGTAACTGCATCTGAGAGAACAAACAAAAGAAAAAAACATATTCACACACAGACACACACAGACACACACATACATGCACACACACACACAAACACACACACACACACACACACACACACACACACACACACACACACACACACACACACACAACCACACACACGCACTCTGTAACATGGAAAAATCAGGATTGGCTTTGCATGCCGCTACCAGTTTGCACGGACTCGGACTATCATCTTCTTAGGGCTACGATGACGTTGCCAACCCACCACTTTAACTACGCCAAATACAAGTTGATCCATTCTTTCATGCTGTCAAAGGATACTCAACTTGTCTGCTTCTTGCAAGAACACTTTAACCTGGTGTTTGCTGCTTCGCCACTTTAAGTCACTCAGCTCTTAGACTGAAGAGCATTCTGGGAAATCAAGGCCTTTTGATGTAGTCTAAGCCGTAGCGCCTTTCTCCTGACTGCAGCACTGTAACACCACTATCACAATGATTTAATGCACCGACCCACCTACTTTATAACCAGTATCAGTGATAATCAGATGATCAGTATTATAACTGTCATTAAGAAGAGCTTGGCAACAGCACTATCATCATCATTATTATCTTGACTGCCATCAGCGACACCATGTCAACACATCATCTTGAATTACGTCAGTTCATTTTCACCAAAAAAAAACCCCAAACTGATGGATGTTGCTGAGGCTAAGTGATCAATTCATTGCATGATTGCATGGCCACATCTATGATAAGGTTCAGAATCTACGGCGAAACATCTGTGTGAATCCCAACCCAAAAGGAGCACAGGAGTTAAATTGAGTAGGGAGGACAGGGGGAATTTTCCCAGTGAAATAAATTCCCTTTGATATGTTCTTATTTTAACCTTAAATTTAGCTTGAAATATGAAAAAAGAATCTGATTATTGGTCAACACTGTTTCTTTCTGCACTTTCACGCCCGCTTTTGGGCAACGGCGAAGGGAAGACGCAGTACAGTACACCCCCAATTGCTGTATGGCAATTTCCTCTCACGTCATATGAGTTATGAGCTCATATTTGTGTTTAAGTCAGTGGTCTTGTTTGGTCATTCCTCATAGAGTCCCCTTGTTTGTCTTGCAGTCATATAGCTAAGCTCAAATAAGCAGTGGCCTTCTCTCATATAAACCTCCTGCTGGTGACAAGCATGTCAGAGCCAGAAGAACCTCCTGTTTATCAGTGAAGTCCCTGACAGCTAAATATATAAATATATAAGCTAAAAGAAAAACTGCTTACATGGTTTTTCCTTTCCTCCAATACTTTGAGTTAGCATAATCTCTCGCTCTCTGTCCTTCTTTTCTTTTCGCCTGCTTATTCTTCCCTTGCGTACACATGACTGAGCTGAGCCGGCACAGACGCGCACGCAAGGACGCACGGACGCACGGACGCGCACAGGCACACACACACACACACACACACACACACACAAAACCACACTGATACACACACACACACACACACACACACCGTGAAACACACGTTCCTGGGTACATGCCTCACAATGACGGCCCAGTACTGTACACGGACAATAAAACACATCAGCAAACTCCTCAGACATCCTCCGCAGGCACTTTGTCACCTCCCCTGTGTCTTTACGGCCTCTCAATCTGCCCTTGATGACATCGTTTATGAGCCTTTAAGCGGCCCTCTGTTGCGCACAGGCTGACAGATCGAGTTGTCATTACATTAAGTAGGGACTCTCTATTAGTCCAAATGGTGGCACATAACCAGATAATCGGCCGCGGACAGCAAGTGTGGCTATGTGGGAGGTGAGAAGCTAACGGGTGGTGTGTGGGAGAGTAATGTTTTATGCTGGAGGAAGTGTGATATCTCCATTATAGACAGGCTTAATTGATAAACAGGACAATAAAAGCAGCAAAACGGCCCCGTAGATTTCTGCCCACAGCAGAGCCAGCAGCACTGTAGGATGTCACCGTCTGCATAACGGGGAGTAATGATACCGACAATGATGGCATATTAAGTAGAGGTTTTAGAACAATATCAGACAATGTCATCACTGGAGGGAAATAAAAATAATAATAATAAAAAAATACCCCTCTCGTAAACGGAGGGGAGCAGTGCCTCCCTGAGGGATCCCTCAAATGCTTCCTTTTTCCCACACTCCTCTCGCCCTCCCACACCCCCCGCACACCCCGCACACCCCCGCCGGACCCCTCAGCCCGGCCGGCCGCATTTCACTATCTCCAACCCTGCGTGATGGGAATACTCACTGCTAATTGTCACAGACGGCCACGTTTAATTCCCACGCACGATAAGACAGAACTTCACTGCCAGGGGGGTAAAAAAAAAATAAAAAATAAAAATGTGACAGAAAGCTGCGCTGCCGTTTCATCAGGAGACAACAATTCACGAAACGCTTCTTTAAGTGGTTTGTGGTGATGGTTTCGAAAAGAAGACAAAAGTGTGCGGTCGCCCGGGCAGAAATCGACACGAGAAAATCAGAGGGGGCACTTTCAAAAACGGGCAAACGATTTAAAAAAAACCGAGCGACAATTTTTGGCCAAAGTGTGCTCACCAGAATATCCGGATCAGAGCTCGGGGTACGGAGAATCCCGAGGAGTTTCCCCCTCCTTCTTCACCCCAAGTTGAAGACGGCGAGGAGACGCGCTCCCACGGTCCCGGCTCCCGACCGAACTGCAAAAGAGAGGAGGTGAGACCACGTTGAGGGGAAAAAAAAGGCACGACAGCCCGGAGACGGTCGCATCCCGGGCGGCAATCGAGGTCAGTCCCCAAAGCCCCCCCCCCCCCTCTCAACACCACCACCACCACCAGCAGCCCCCTCACCTCCACCAACCCACCCACCCACCTTGGCCACCCGACCCCCCACCCCCCCAAAAAAAGTACATCAATATCTGCACACTAATTCGGGGCTGTACCTCTTAAACGAGACGGGATGACCACCGGAGAGTCAAAGAGACGGAGGAAGGACCGGGCAAGGCAGCGGCTGTCAGATATGACTTCAAACCGATGCTGACGATGCGCACCGAGATAAGCTCCGGAGGAGAGAGAGGGAGAGAGAGAGAGAGAGAGAGAGAGAGAGAGAGAGAGATCAGAGGTGCAGCAGCGAGAGACAGATTCAGAGAATTGAACTCAAAAAAAAAAAAAAAAAAATCCACCACTTAAAAGTTATTCAAGTAGGTCAAGACACGAGGACGCAAACGTCTCACGCGTCAGGCTGCGGGAGATACGACACCTGAACTCATCACAAGCGGCTCTCAGTCCCACGCGCACGCACCCGGGCGTCGGAGGAGGCTGTTTAGTCTGTTTGGTGACACAATAACACGCTATGATAATGTTGGTGAACATCATACACCCCGAGGCGAACAGCCACAGGGAAAGACCGTGGGTCCTGACACACGCACACACACACACACACACGCACATGCACAAAGGCGCACAGGCACTCACAAACGGGTGTGTGTGTGTGCGTGTGCGTGCGGGTGGGTGGGGGGTAACAATTATTCAATAAACTGTCTGGGATAATTTTCTACTTATCGCTATCACCAATTAAGACCTTCTGATGTAGATTTCCTCTAAGATGCTTTCAATAGACAGCCTGGGGCTTTTTTCGACTCGCAGCCACGGTTACCCGAGTTGGTGGAGGCACCTCACCTGAGTTGCAGTACCTGCACTGTTTATCATCCACCGTTTAATTCGGTGAAAAGCACATATGCACGATTCCTCTCCAAACCTAAACATCCGAGAGTGCTTTTTTTTTTCTCTCCCTCCACAGAGGAGTAATGCAATTATCAGTCAAGAGCGTACTATAAAATTAATAAACAAATGAAGTAATACTCTCCTACACTACCACAGGGCATGGCTTCGCTTTACAGCAGCATTTTAACTGCTTTGTCTTAAACAAAGACCAACCTTTACAAGCATCTTAAATGGTAATAAACTTTTATGAAATAAAACCTCTAACCTGTACAGAGAGGAGCAGATGTGCTGGTTTAGCAAAAGAAATTATATATATTGAATGAGCAAGGCTATTGTATTGTACTGTAGGCTATTATAAAAGTTTACACATGTCAAGCTTACATTTTCATCACATGTTAAACTCAAAGATCAAGCACAGCTTGCAGAGCAGAACATGAGTTGCATGAAATGCTATTCTGTCACCCTCATCTAAACCACGCAGGTGACACTTTCTATTCCCCTCTGGGTTTGACTGAAAGCCACCAGTTTCCACGGCCAAAGACAGGATGTCAGATCTTAACTGAGCACAAACACCCCTCTGTACTGGGGTCAAATATTACAGCAATATTACAGGAATATAACGATGATACCGGGACATAAAAACTACTAAAATGCATTTACTTGTAATATTTATTCTCAAACTGATTCTTTTTTTGGTGTAAGGCGACAGTTCCAAAGCACCATAGTATTGTATCTTAATGGCATTTTTTTTTTTCAATTTCACTTTCTTCACTTTCATATAAAAATTCTGCCAGCAGGAGGATTGTGTCCCATCTCCTGAATATCCCCTCTTTTATTAACGGCAATATTGACTGCTGATTGCTGCTAGTTACACGTTAAGAGTGGCAGACTTCTGGACACTCTCCCACATGAGGACACGCAGAGCAGGGACCACAGTGAGGAGAAAAGGAGCTAGGACGGGAGAGAGAGGAGAGAAGATGGATGGAATGAGCAACAAAAGGGCAGAGTTCAGGGTGACATCCATGTCTGTCTTATGCTACCTTTCCTGTCTATAGAGAGAATGAGAGAGGAGTAAGGAGGAGGAGGGTGAGAATATGTCCAAGCGCTGAATCTTTTTCTTTTCATATCTCATTCCTGAGTCACCACTTCATCTGTCCACCTACCCCTTAGCTCTCCTTTCCTGTCTCTCTCTCTTTCTCCATTCTCTCTCACCCTCTGTCTCATCTGTCCCTCTTTTCCTGCTTTCGTGTTCTCTCACTCGTTCTTTCTAGGAGCCTCTCTTGTTTGTTCATGCACCCAAATGTCTGTAACATCCTGCTCTCTATTTACAGAGCATGTGGGATGAAATGTGAGAGAGTGTGTGTGAGTGTGTGTGTGTGTGTGTGTGTGTGTGTGTGTGTGTGCGCGCGTCAGCTTTATGCTTGTGTAACTCCATGTGGGTTCATTGGAGTGTTTTTGTGATATGTCCAACATTGTATAAATGTTGGAATATTGATCTATTTATGCACTCTATGTATGTACACAACTCCCTGAGTGTTTTTGTGCAATCCAGTGTTACCTATATGAAACTTGACTAAGATAGGCATCAATGTTAAAAGACATTTCCCTATATGTAAATCAATGACTCAATTGGTCAGTTAAATCATTGGCTAGTGAATGAGACTTCTCATTTGTCCTTGAAAGGGCAGGCAGGGAATTGGGGATAAGAAAGGGTGGAAGCACATATTATAAAGCCTTTACTTTCTGGATTTAAATTTTCAGATTTTCCTGGTAAAAGCTACCTTGACTTTAGAGCAGTTTATTTAAGACACTCTGGGACTTAACTTTTTACTCCTGAACATGGATTTCAAGATGATGAACCTCATTCCTGTTTACCTGCTGTTGTATCTGTGTCCATCTCTCCATCTGTTTTCTCTTTTATTATTGACCCAAATAATAAGAGGAAGTTCTTTGTCTGTGTTTGTTTGCCTATGCTTGGAGTTTGCATGGGCTTTACTGTTTGTATAAAACAGTTGCAGACCTTGGAGATTGGTACAATATATTTTTAAGGAGGGACACTTTTGAGGTTACACGAATTGAGGTTGAATAAAGTATATTTTATTCAGTTTTTTTCATTCAGACCACCTTGTAACAGAGTTTGTTCTGCTCAATGTAGAATATAATGTGTTCTCCTTTATACTAGCACTAATAGGCCCACCGAGTTGGTAAAATTATCAGTTTCATATACATTAACATTGAATAAGACCCACTGGAAAACTATTGAAGACATAAATCCTCATCCCTCAGTTTTAATTGCACATCCCTTGGACTGTCATCATTAAAGGAAGCCAGACACTGGGACATATTCGGCATTATATTCATAATGCTACAAAAAACCGGCTCAGCAAAAAAACACCAAAGATTATTGACAGCACGTGTCCTGGCTCAGTTCCATATACTGTGACACATTATTATACTTTACCCCCCCCCCCATTTACTCCTCTTCCGCTTCTCTCACCTCCCTTCCTTCCCTCCTTCATTGTCCCTTTCCCTCTTCAGGTGCTTTTCTTGTCCTCTCTGGAATGAAAAAGGAAAGAACAAAGCACCTTCATACATGTTCTGTCGAATCACTTACAAGGTCTGGATAACCGTGTGCGTGCGCTGCACAAGTGGGGCTGACGGTGCATAGTATGTGTGCCAGTTGTTTGTGTGCATCTCTGTGTGCAGCAGGAAATTCAAAAACTAGGCCATATCGACCACCCAGGGGTTTGAAAGCTCAGGGGGTACCAAAGCAACATGGTTTAAATAAGAAAAAAAAAATAGCGTTTTGAACACCATAAAGGGGGAAAAAAGACAACGCATATGCACATTCTCATGCACGGAAGCAGACACACACACACACACACACACACACACACACACACACACACACGTACACACACACAAACACACACCCCTCCCATCTGATAAATCCCTGGACCACATTTTGTTCAGACAGTAACATCAAACACGTAATCACACACATATCTAAGTAAATCTTATCCAGCTTGATAAACATCCATATTTCATTTATATGTTCCTCCTCCACCTTTTGCTAGTGGCCAGCCATTTTCCTATAGATTAGGGCTTCCCCTGCTGACAGCCCAGAGCGATGAGCTGCAGACCTTGTCACTATCGATCCAGTTCAGAGTATAATGGATATGAATGGGATCAGCTCTGATTGGTTTTGAATTTTATCCCAGAGACAGTGATTTAATTCACCCTTTGACCACATCAGTGGTTGGAAGGGTTAAAGCAAGACGTTTTAGAGATGTGTGATGGGTTTAAAGTTGCTTAGACTGTTGAGGACATGGTTGCACTTCTGGCTCAAAATCTTTAATGAGGAAAAATTGAACATAGGTTATCTTCCACTTTTTCTCAGTTTTGAAAGCTTAAAAATATTTGACGAAGCAAAATAAACTACCAGGAGACTATTAGTTTGAAATCCTGAAAGTGGCATTTATATGTAAAAGGGTGAAGTGGGGTGGGGTTAGGTTTTAAGTGTTTCTCTTTCAAGATGACTGGGAATATCAATAATACCATTAATATTAGCCTATATCCTCTCCTGCTACAACAGGTCATCACCTCCGAACTGCGTCTCAATTTAGACATTGATTATGTCATTTCACTTTTGACCTTAGGACCTGAAGCTCCGACACAGCAGAAAATAGAAGTGTCATGTAACCTCACACCCTAAGGTCAAGTTACCCTTTTGGATATTGGAGGTTTATATTTATGATACCTTCATTCTAACAAGGAGGGGGAGGCAGCAGCCAAAAACACTGAGTCATCTCGAGGATTGTGGCCTCTAAGCCTTTCATGTGAAACACACTGTTGGTTATATACTATAACACTTTTTTAATCCTAGTGACTTCTACCAATACTACTATAGGTACTGATTCACAATTGCTAAAGGTGCAATCAGTGAAAAACATTAGAAGAGTAGAACTAAAAGGCTGCTAAAGCCTCTCAAACATCAGAATGTTAATGTAGCTATAGACAGAATGGCACAGTTCACATTATCACACAGACAAACAGTAAAGTACAACATTATGACTTTTTAATCAATGATGTCAGGATATTTTTTTCAGCTATTTGCTTATACATACAGCTTATGCTATATTCTGTACACTATATACAGGGTCTGTGTCATTATGTTATAGCTGTTTCACAGCTGAAAGTAACACCTCTTGACTGAACTGATTTTTCTCACTTTAAGTAATTCAAGGTTAAGAAGATGAATGTTATTAATGTTTTCACATACGCTGTAGCACTGAAAATGAAGTTGTGCCTGGTGCCTTGCATTGACTTTCCCAGCAAATAGAGTACACACAATCAGGCCAAATTCAAGTGAAACAGCCAGTGACTTAACAGAATAGTAAATGACTTTGCAGCTGTACTTGCAACCCCTCCCTGATTTACCCCCCCCCCCCCTTTTTGCCACAGAAAAATAAATTGATTACTATTTTATTCTCTTCTAAAATAATGATTATATCACTACAGCTAATTCAGGTATTCACAAGGCTCATTCTTACAAAAAAATCACAGAAATGCTTACCTGTCACTGGGATCCTGTTAAGAATTGACCTGACGTGTTGATTCTGCTGTAGACTTGCACTTCATTGTCTACACTACCCAGCCAAGTTTCTCTGTGGGAGCAATGTCCATATTGGTTGGCATCAATGTTCAGTACCAGTGCATTAGGCAACGATACAATTACTGTGGTGAAAGGTAACGGTGTGTACGTGAGACATGTGCTGGTGGATGGTGTTAAACATTCAACTTTGGTGGCCAGGAATTATGTCCAACCTCAGACCGACAACATCTTATCTCAGGTTATACAAAATCATTTAATATCCTCAGACTGTTTGGCTAGAGGGTTGAGACTGCTACAAACCTCTCCATCTCTCTGTGGTACTTCTTGTGCACATGGTCGAAAATCTGTTCAGCTGTGACTGAGACAATCTCACTAATATCAATTATAGGATGAAGATCTTCTAAGTTTGATGCAATCATATCTCTCAATCAAGCGTTTTAACAAGTTGCCTAAACGTTGAGCGTGCCACTACAGACAGGAGACCTGGACTGAACTAACATTCTTATGGTGATTGTGACAGCTACAGCCACACAGGGTAATATTATCCCAATTCACACTATTTTCCCTAAGTTTTCTGCCTGGACAGGTTCCTAACCACATCACCACACCCATACATTTTACATGACTCCATTTGAAATAGAATTAATTCATCTTTAACCTGACATTGTTATACATGGAGTGCACACATTTTAACTCTAAAGGATTGTACATGTTGTGTTTATTTGATAAATTAATCTCGTCATCGTCGTCGTCGCCGTCGACGTAGTACGTTTTATGTCACATCAAATCAAAAATAAAAACAATACCCAAAAACATGTTTTTTTTTTAAATGCCCCCAACCAGTGTAACAGCAAAAAAACATACTTTACTTTTACAGCACTACAATAAAAGAAACAAGGCATAAGAATTTTATAAACACAACTTATATAATAATCAGAAGGGCTGTGGGGACAGTAATTTGATTACTAAAAATTAAACAGGTTGCCATACACTGCTCTGTTGCTAGGAAGAATAACATAATGACCTGTAGATTGCATGTTTATGATGTAGCTACATATAACTTTTTTAGTTTCATTCTTACTCCCTTTGGGTGTTTTTAATTTTAAAACAGCACTTGAAGTATTTTATTCCTGCTTCATGTGTTGTATAGTAAAATCTCCACACTTGTCATATTGTCAGAAACAAAAATGTATGTTTGCGACATAAAGGGATAGGTATGCAGATGAGTCTCTCCTGGCAAATTGGAAAAAAAAAACAAAAAAAAAAACAAAAAAGAACATAAAACTTTCTGCTATTGTTTAAATAACCAGTGAAACAGCAAACCCAGGAAGTGGTTTCAAAGAAAATGGATAATTCCTTCTATGTAAGAGAAAACCAGTGTAAAAAAATAGAGGGAAAGAGGAAAATGCAGAAGAGGGAGCAGATGAGTATATTGTAGCTTGTCTCTGTTGCTTAAGAAGCTATGCATTAATTCTCTAAGGGGCCTTGGGGTCCCAGTTTCCCATGTTAATTGATATCCCTATTAATGAGATAAGTAGGCATTTGGAGGTGGAGAGGGCCAGAGAGCAGAGAAGTTACAGCAGGGTGCAGTCAAGAAGAGAAAGGAGAGGAGACGGGAGATGAGGAAGAAGATGACAGGATGGAATGTGGAAGGAAGACCAGGAGAGGGCAAGGAACACGTTGCACCAGTGAGCCACTCGGAGATGACCTGAAATGTTTTAGGGTTAGTTTTAGGGATAGGTGTGCAAGTGCCTCGATGAATGTCTGAGTAAGTACCCTACAATGTGTGCTGATGTGTGTCTGTTTGACAGAGAGAGAGAAAGAGAGGGAGAGAGAGAAAGAGAGAGAAAGGGAGAGAGAGAGAAGACCACAGAAAGAGAGAAGAGAGAGAAAGAGAGTGTGCTTATTGGCTGACAGAGCTGCTCTCACCTAGTTTGGGATGAGTCACAGTTCGCAGAGCCGTTAATTACGCCGATGGCTGAATCAAAACTCGGAGAACGAGAGCAGCTGTCTGCAAATTTACATATCACACAGCCTACATGGAGAGGAAGGGAGGGAGGCAAGAAAGATAGAGAGTGGAGAAAGGTAGAGAGAGGCACAGGGCGATAGAAGGGGAATTGATACAGAGATGGAAGAGGGAAAGAGGGACGAAAAAGGATTCAAAGAGAAACTTCGGGAGAAAATGAAAGGTAAAGAATTGGGACAGGGGAAAAGTAGTTGAAAGGAGGTGAAACGAAACAGGGACAGAATTGAAGTGATTAGAGAAATATGCAGTTACTATCACTTCATCTGCAGTACCACTAGTGGGCCTTTATTTTTTGTTTGTTTGAGTCTTTCTCCAAATCTTTCTCTATTTTTTTTTCTTCCCATTTTCAAGACCCCAAAAGTTGCTCTCGACCAGACCTGCTCAAACTATTAAAGTAAAAACAAGCTTTTAGAATGTAGCTTCTAAATAACTAGCCATATCTTTTGAGTCTTTTGTCAATAACAGTAACTGAATCTGTTTTAATTTTTTCTTTTTTTGACTGCACTCTTAAAACTGACAGCCTTGAGGCCAGCACTGACCAGAATAAGACTTGCTTTGATTTCAAAGTCACAAACAAGTCAAGCCATTAGCATACAGCTGCCAACAGGCTAGCCTGCAGCTGCACTCAAATCCTTTACTTTCAAAAATAAAGCTATGAAACAACGCACGACGCACAACACCAAACCAAGCGGCTGCTTTGCATTTGTTAAAAATGTGAAAACCAAATACACAGCCTATATTAATGCATGTCGCTGGTGTAAGTTGCATCATTTACACCAATATCAAATACTTTAACACTGTGGTTTGAATGACATCCACCTGCTATATGTTTCCAATAACATGTGTGGAAATGAAGAATGCACACGTTTAGTGGTTTTGAGAAGATCAGTATAAATATGAACCGATTCCTCAATCGTTTTGACACGTCAAATGCATTATCGTACTAAATAACATGAAAATCCTACTGACTTTTTTTTAAACTGGATGATATTGGTTAACATACCTTGTCTCTATAAGGTGGTGATCATTTCTGAAACAGGGGATTTTCTGAAAAGAATGTATTGCTGATATATGATGTGAAATTTGCTCATTGCTATGATTGCAAGTCTTTATCCTTGAAATGACTGTCATTTGTAAATGTAAAACATGACTCTAACAGACCTCAGAGCCGGAGAGCTTTTGAGGGAGGGTGAGAGAAAAGTGGAAAATTGAAAAAAGGTGATAAAACAGGTGTAGGACAAGTAAATCACAGAAGGAGAGCAGCGAGTCAGTGCCGGCAGTTGTAATTTGCCTCTGGGAACAAATTTAATTGAGGTGATTTCCAATTCCAACTCAAATATGAAAATGCCGTCTCTGGGAACACTTTAAAATCAAGTTTATGATCTGCTCTCATCAAACAGACTAGGTCACTGCTTTCTGGCCACGGTGTTTACTGGGCGTGAGGAGAAGGCAGATGAGATAGTCGTGTCAATCACAAAGACTTCGTTCATGACAAACAGGTGGCTGCGGTGGTGGTGGCGGCGGCGGTGGTGGTGGCGGTGGTGGTGGTGGCGGCGGGGTGTGTGTAGAGTCTCTAGTGAACAGTCTCTCTCAGTCCCAGTCATCACAGAAAC
This sequence comes from Istiophorus platypterus, assembly GCA_016859345.1. NCBI lineage: Eukaryota > Metazoa > Chordata > Actinopteri > Istiophoriformes > Istiophoridae > Istiophorus > Istiophorus platypterus. The sequence continues at coordinate 14,969,285 of CM029114.1, read as the reverse complement.
TGCACTCAGCTGAGTTAGAGCGGGAGAAAAGGGCAGGACTCAGTGTTACCAGACATGTGGTTTTGAAAGTTAATTGATATTTTCTTTATGCAACAAATTTAGTGTACCATTTTTTTAAAGGACATGCAATAGGAGAAATGACAAACATAATAATAATGATACACTTCTATAAGCAAAAAATAATAAGATAAATACAACTTTAATGGCTCATAACAAACTACATTATTGAAGCTGTACAACCCCAGTTTGTATTATTTACCACACTTTAATGAGTTGCAAATCTTAGAAATGTTTTTTAAATCTTTTATCATTTTAACTCCAGTCAGCTTGCTGCTTGTATTGTCTTTATCACCTCTGTTTAGTTACAAAGATAAAAATCTTTTTTACAGAGTTTTGAATTCTAGAGTTCGGTATTTGCATATTCAATATTCCATCATGATGTAATTGCTTAAAACAGAAACATGAGTCACCTAAGACTCACAGATGCTGCTACATTGTCCTGTGAGTAAGAAAAAGCCAAACGGTGCTAAAAACAGACAATACCATTCAAAATGTAAAATGAACGGATAAGAGGAAATAAACAATCTGAGTCTTTTAAATTACAAACAGCTAAACTAAAACTAAAAAATCTCCCATACCATGTCACCACACACACAATAGATCAATCAGTCTAATCTGAGTTGGAATCACAGTTTTCTTTCACGTTTTTGGTGGATATTTGAATTGATTTGCTGAAAAATTAGTCTGCCTTTTTTTTTTTTAAACGAGAACTTTAGTAGAGTGTAAGAGGAGTAATGTATCAGGCTCAAATAATAAAAAGAGAGTAGAGCGCATACCTCCTCAGGCCAAAAATACACCAGATTTCAGGGGAAAAAAAAAGTCATATTCATAGTAAATGATACAGATCAGCTTGATATGGTGTTTTAATTTGTGAGCTTTACAGGCATTGGCATGTGTGTTTCTTTTAACTTTTGAGAGAGCCAGGCCAGATATGTCCCCTTCCCCTTCCTCGTAGAAGTTATGCTAAGACCGGCTAATTGGGGCTTCAGCTCGGAGGCATGAGAGTGTTATTGATTTTCTCATCTCACTCTTCAGGAGGAGAGTGAGCACATTTCCCAAACTGTTTGACTATTCCTCAGACACATTACACTTAATGTGATTTCACTTCAAATTAAGAAGAAACATTAGTGGCAGTCAAGTTGTTACTTTGGTATTTTAAACATTCAGGGACATGTAGCTGATGTTTACATTGCATCTTTAACACAATGTTGAAGTTTCCCAGCTGTATGAATATAGAGTAACAGTGGGATCGATCCAGCAAAAAAGTCTAGAACTGTCCCCTTCTCTTAAATTACCATGTAAAATTATTGAAACGACAAGGAGTAGATAGGGGAGAGCTGCAGATATAGTTATGATAATAATGATTCTGAGAGGTTTCAGTTTTGCACTATTCATGTCATTGATTCATTGTTACCCTCTCCCTGTCCAGGTTGCACTGCACAGGTTGCGCAGAGTTCAACACAACAAAAGAGTTACACTGGAAACCAGGTGAAGGCCATGGCAAAAAGACACAGAGTGAATAACTGGATACGGTACCCAAAGGATCCATCCACCCAAGGATTATAAAACATACCAGCACTGTCAGCCGAGAAATCATATTTCCAGGTAGTCTGTATCTCAAGAGCTTGTACCTCAGGAATGTCACCAGATGTACAACTATAGCTCCAAACAGAACCTTAGCTCATGAACAGTGAATGCCCTGGAAAAACTGCAAATCCTAAGGAAAATCATATACTACACCAGAGGAAGGTAAAGACTGCAACATTAGACCTTATAGTATTTTGCCACCTAATGATGTGACACTTGTCATACAGATGGCAACTTCACAGACGGCCTGGTTGAGAGAAAAAAAATCTGCAGCTTTATATGCAGGTCCTGCCAATATTAACCACATGACACACTTGTTGGCAAGAATAATATTGATTATGAGTGGAGCCGGGACATCTGCACAGTGGATCAGATGAGATTTAACAGCCAGTAGAATATGATTTCCATCCATCTTGCCATCTAGCTGCTCTATAAAAAGATTGAGATTCAGCATACTTGAGAATATTTTTTTTATCCTTGGGCAGGGAGGAATAGGGCTGCTGGACTATCAGTTCCTTACGGGTGTAACAAAACAAATAAATCACATATTTTAGATGTCTGATAATCAAGCATGCTACAGTTAAGAAATAATACTTTGTGACTGAAATGTAGCAAACCATTAATGATCGCTGTTATACCATGTCTCTGTTATTGAAAAATTTAGCTATTAAGTCAACTACTCTTTCAAAAAGTTTTTTGAATTCTTCAATAGTCACTAGTAGACTCTTAATAAAAGCTTCTGATGTGCGTACAGTGACAGCCTTGCCTCCAGTGTAGCATCAGAAAAGCTCTGATTAGCAGTTTCCTGTGAACTGTGCACATGGGAAAGTTAAATTTTATTTATTTATTTACTGCTTGTCATTTTCATTTATTGATAATTACATTGTGTAAAGATGTAACATCCAAATGTAAAACAGTGATACAAATTATGTAAATGAAGTTTTGATTGTTCGTTGGTAGTTAATCTCCGTTGCCTACTTGGTAGCCTATGATTTGATATCAAAAGGTGAGTAAGACGATTCAAAGTGCCAAGGTGGTAGTTACTTGAATCAGTCAGTCACAAGTGTTTGCTGTTGTTTTACTTACCAGAGAATCCCTTAGTGTCTTTTGAAAAGACATTCCATCTGTTCAAGTGTGCTCTTCAGCTCTTTGAAAGTGAAGTGCTGGTATAAACCCTTTTACAAATGATATGCAAACACACAAAAGTCCATTAACTAATTTCAGGATATGATCGTTTAAAACACAAATTATAGTTTTGCATTGATATACAAAATCCTTAAAGATAAACTGTAAATCTGCTGTGTTATTGAAAAAAATATATGTTTTTCATGATGATCAGGCTGAAATTAGGGGCAAGTAATAAAGAGTGGCATTGGTGTTTAGCAGTAATGTTACATCTTATCTTGATATTGCAATGATTGAGGCCCCATCACGCATGATCTTGCAGGTCTGACACTAAACATCACTTACATGGTATGGCCCCTCGAAAAAAGACAGTAGCCTGCAGTAGTTAAACTATAGTTTTATCAACTGCTAGATAACGTTCCACACAGATTAATGCCAGAAGACATGGGCAGCCTGTGAGTATGAATCCCAAGAAAAACCTTTTGATTGTCATCAAATATGTGTTATGACAGTTGCATGTAGGCAATCCTAAAACGCTGTAGAGGTTGACGAAGATTTCCAAAATTGACATCCAAGGAAGCTTCAGTGATTGTGGTTGGATGATACCAGAAGAGACGTTATGTGTTTTACAGTTGTCTTTGAAAAAGTAACAACATATCATCTTAAATATCACACAAGAAAAAAATTGTAAATACATTTGATACAGATAATTATTTAAACCGTCCTACAGTTAATTGTGCATGTTCACAATGATAATGAGAGTAAGCCATGTGTTGATCAATATAATCACTGACTCATCTTTATGACTAGAGATATAATGTTTGCATTGACTATTATATCAAGACCCTCTAAAACCTAGAGTACATTACAAATAATCTATAACAGCATCAACATGGTGATCTTGTTGATCAACCATATTTAGGCTTAAAATGAAATCAACTAAAAGCTCAAATGTCTGTTCAGCGAGATCCACACATGTTTGAGCTTGTATTGTGAGGCAAGCGGCAAGGCCTTGCTGCTGCTTGGTAGATCTCCAAAAAGATGAAGCACAACTAACCAAAGGAGTCAGTATCAATCAGAAAACAAAAGCACTGATGCCGTTTTCCACAGAAGATATGCAGTGGATTTCATTAAAAGTACTAAGTGAGCTAGAAAATGTTTAATGTAACTGATGTGGTGGTGAATAAAAAGATAAGACACATGGGTTCTTACAAGTTCACTGGAGTAGACTCATTACATCCATCAAAGATCAATTAAGCCCAGTTTTTGTCTTTCCTTACATTTGAAAGGGCTGTGCATACTGCAAATAATGCTGTTTACTTTGGTTTGGGCATCCATACTATCTGCCACTTACAGTGATAAAAAACCATGGGCTGCCATCCCAAGTATGGTAAATAAACAAGTAACAGGTGAAGAAAGTCAAGCATTCAGTCTTTATGGTGCCTAAACCTAAGCAAATGTTTTCCGACACTGATTTGAAATTGTTCTGGCAAGCGCAGATGATTCATGTTATCCTTTTGATATGGGCGTTGGATCAGAAAGTGCCTCTAACCAACCTATTTTGTTGTTTAATTCTGATGGACTTGCTGCTTAAAGCACCAATGGACGCTGGATTTACACATAGGATGACATGAAAACATTAAACATGAGCATTACAGTTGTGAATTTTTCATCTTTTACATAGTCTATGGAAATGCCTGTCGGAATACAACTAACAGTGTGATTAAAGCAGAATCTGTAACAAATAGAGTATGTAATAAGTTACTGAATTGAATGCTTCTTTTGCAGACAAATATTTAAGATGGCTCAATAACCTGTTATCGTAAAACAAAGCTTGGTATAACCTTAAGATTGAAGTTACATCTCCATGATAATCTTAGTGGAATGTGTCCAAAATGATTTACAAAGACGACGACACGTACTCCCGACTTTAGCGCCCATGGTCTACAAAAGGAGAATTGACAAACATTCTTTCTATTAAGTTTTCAGAACAGAGCATCCATAGCACAGGGTTTTACATTTGCACACTTGACATTTGAGTAAAAGTCCATGCAAAATGTTTGGATAAAGTTCAGGAAACAAAACTTTAGATGAGCAGCACAGAATTCACTAACATTTACAAAGCACTCTGTTGTTTAGTTAATGGATGAACAAAACCTTTGAAACTCTGAATAAGATAACTTTCTCTTTTTAGGCCTCACTGATCACAGTGATAGAGGGTAGTTTTACAGCTTTTTTGAGGTAGAGGAGAAAGTGGAAAAGCACACGGTAATAACAAATGCAGGGGCTAAGTCTCTTGAGATTAATACCCTCATAAGTGTGAGAATGAGCGATCACAATTTAAGGAATGCAATTAATCAGTGCGGCAAGGGTTATTGAAATAATGAAATTAATGAAACTATTGTTAATCATTCCTCTGTCCTCACTGCCAGAACAGAAATGTTACAAAGCTCTTGGAATAACAAGCCAGGAGTAAACGTATGTAACAGTTTAAAGAAAAAATAGCAACAATGAATATTACCAGTAGAGCTAAAGGACAGATTACTGTAAGGAAAACATACATGTTTATGAAATTTTTTTTACAGTAAGTTTGTATAGTATACAAACCGCTTGCAAAATGATCTTAGGTATGGCCAGGTTGGTAGTACAAAAAACACTGACTGAGCCAGGTCGCTTCATTTTCTACTTGATTAAATGCTACAAATAGAAGTTTATGACTGATGTAACAGTCAGTGTATCATTGCCATGTGGGAGGAGAAAAGTTCTGTTTTGGTTGCCTGCTGTGCGAAAGCTAAATTAATGATCTAGATTAATGATCTATGTTATTAAAAAGTACATTCCACTTTCTGAGAATTTTTGGTTTGCCCAGTTGGAAAGGCATGGCTTGGAAAGGCGCTTTGAACAGAGCCATGATTCCAAACAATTGTATTTGAAACAACAATAAACTATGACCATAATTGTGTCAGTTACTGAAATGAGTAATTAGCCGAATGACACATAAATCATCTCTATTTGCTACTATGCCTTGGTAATCACGTTGCTTGACTATTGTATCATTTACTGTCAAATGATGAATGACCATATCACTGCTAATATATGTGAAAAGCCTACACTGTATCTGATATCTCCGCTTCTGGCGAACTGTTACTTCAAATGAAGGATTACATGCTTCTCTGATGGAAAAGAAAATTCTTTAAAATCCATAGGATAAAATTGAAATTTCCATCAAGCAATATTAAGGCTTTCTTCATTTGACTAATTATATATGTGAGGTTGTCACTCAGTTACACAATTGCTTAAATATAAAACCCATTGTTAGATTAAGTATTGCAACAGGACACCATTCAAACGTCAGTCTCTTGAATCAAAGTTGTTAACTTTGCATGTACTATCCACCTCAACCTCTTCCCTAGGAGGTTCTGCAGTACTCTAATACAACAAGTCCCCCAGATTAAACACCAGAAGGTGTTGATTAAGAATGTCATTTGGCCAGAGCCTTCTGAAATCATTAGAAATGACTGATTCAAAAATGATTAATGTAAACCCTTAATTAAGTTGGCAAACATCGCGGTTTGGGTCAGGAGATCTTCGTAGTCACGGTTGCAGTTGGTTATGGTTAAGTTCAGGGAACAAGCAGAGTCTTGACTCACATCCACTAATGCTAACTGTTGATTTCAAATGTGAAACACGAGTCTGTCTCTGACGTTAAAGACTTTTTAATGACTGTTCGCCGAACCAGCCTCTTTCGTCTATGCACTTTGCGGACCTATAACAACTTCACTCTACTTGCTCTTTTGTCACTTGAATTTAAACATATGTTGTTTTGGAGTATTTCCTGATATATCTGATACTGTCATTTTTCTTGGAAGGGCTATCTCCTACAACAACATCAGTCATCCTTTGCACCATGACAACGGGTTGCTTATGATAGAATTGTAAATATAAGTTATTTACTGAGGGTATGCTCATCAGGTGATCAATCATCAATAGTAAAATGTTATTGTAAAAGCTACTTCTACCTTGATTCAGATTCAGCACTTGTACACTAAATGTGTGGGGGAGTCTGCAATTTAGAATAAATAAACCTAACTTGAACCAATAAGTGTTAAGTATTTTAGCAAGGTGACTGATAATATTTTGGTAAATGTGTGAAAGTACCACAAAATCTCCAAACCAAGTGATCCATAAAACCAATCCAGAGAACTTTCAACCAGAGTAACAATTATAACCCTGACACAAGTCGGAAGGCCTTGGTTTATTATGTGAAACAGTGTTAAAGAAAAAGGAAAATAAGGAAACCAAAACAATGGAGCATGACAAGATTTAAGCTGGAACACCACATCTGTTATTAGGTTTTAAAACACACACTCATTTATCATTTCACACAATATGCTATTTCAGTGACCCGGAACTGTCCAATCATTTTCTGTGTATAGAAATATCCATATCAAAGCTGCAAACCAAAACTAATCTATCATGTCAAAGAGATGCACTGCCTTAAGCTGTTCAAATGACAACAAATGTGTCTTATCTATTTTATTTATTTTTTGACAGTAAAGTTTTGACTGTTTTGTCTTAATGTTTGCAACCTTATGAGTGTTCTGTTATAAAAGTGGAATTTGTTTACCCCAGTTTGAAAAAACACACCTTGGATAGTATCATTACTACAAGGGCAATATTGCACATCTAGAAATCTTTACACTAAATGTTAGTGCTGTCTGACACAGTTGGGCTCTTTTGAGTAGTGGTACTGTCCAGCTGCCACTAAATCCTTAACTAGTTAAATGGTCTCAGACTGCCAAAAGCAAATCAGAAGCACTAAAACTATCATTTCGTTGCACATCAGTGGTGTAAAGACAATGTGAGAACTAATACACTTCTGAGAAATTCGCTTAACAATATTTCCAACAGGATTTAATACTATTTTCTCTAACATAAAATTGGCCCGTTCAGATAACCAGCAGGACTTTTCTAAGCTTATAGCACTCCAGGATATTGTTTTTCTATGGTGATTATGAAAACCAGATATTTAAATTGTAAAAGGGATTTGCATAATCGATGACCGTGTAAATCAAGCTGACTAAAGATGGATGTAATTTTCAGAAAAAGCACAGAAAGTTTCAACAACACATGAAAGATTCCTTCATGGCAATCCTTTATGAAAGGCTTTACAAACTAAAAGCCCTTGAAACATCAATGTATGAAGTTTAATTTAAATTTCTTGCAGTTGCCACACTCACAGAGATTTTATGAGACAACAAAGAATTAAAAATAAGGAAATAAAGTGTATAAGTTACAAGATGGGGAAACAATTTAACACACGCATTCTGAGTAGCAAGAATGAGAAAGCCTCTCTCTTGTGGAGAGCAAGTTCCACTGCTTACACAATTATTATTATTTTGTCAAGGTTCTCAACTACATTATACTTTTCTTCACTGGTGATTTCTGGCAAAGATAAATTACACTTCAGATAGAGACAACTCTGCATTTAAGACCAATGCGTTCAACTTGATATTTTGTAGTTTAATTTTCTTCAGTTACTTCAACAAATATCCCTAGTTTTACAAAACCTGCAATGTAATGACATATTAAGAGAGTGCTAGAAACACAAGTGGCCACAGTCGACCATTTTATTGTTTATGCAGAATAAAATTGAAAGACTGATGGTATAATGGAAACTCTTGTTTTGGTCTGAATTGCTTGTAAATTGAATACCAGAATGCAACTATTAAAGGGTGTATTGGAAGCAGAAAACAGTACTTTTCTCGCCCTCTCACTTTTTTGATATGCCACAGCAGGCAAAACACAGGTGTAATTAAAAAACATTGCAAACGACTGCATCCCATTTAGGTTTCCCGGTTCCAGGGCCCTGGTATCCTGCACGCTGTTTCAATTGCATGGCCTACTTGGACTATGATTGCTATCATTAGTTACACCTGTGTGCTCACATGTCAGAGCGTCTGCAATGAGAAAGGGGCCACCACAAATACTTCCTCCCGGGCTTCAGGCCCCCGGATCCGGCCAGCTCTTTCAATTAGCCCACCAGGCCCCGCATCCACACAGGTGTTTTCATGTATTGTGGCTAATTAGACCACTGCTCAGGATAGGGTTGGGTGGGCCGGACTGGGAATTACATGATGTCACCATCATGAGCGTAAGGGGAGTGCTAACTAACTGTGTCCTGTGAGTTGGTCTAAATAGGCAAAATAAGTGAAAACACCTGTTGACAATTGGCAACCCTGTCTTCTAGAAATTACGTATATACAGTATAATACAAATTTATTTAATCTCTATACTAATCTCTGCCTGTTTGCAGATGATGTTTTCTAGAGCTTCACATTTATGTACAACACCCAAGTCCAAGGGAGACGATCCAGGTTCGATGGTGGCGTACGACGCAGAACTCTGACCCGAGAGACTGGGGTTCACATCCTGATTCCCATCTGGTGGATTAGGGCAGTGAAAGGTTAAGGTGAAGGTCATTGAAAGATTGTGATAATTAAATTGTTGTAATTAAATGGTAATTGTCAGAAAGACCATGATCTTTTCCTGACCTTAACCCAATGCTGCTACTGCCTAAATGTAACCATAATGTTTAATAAAGCTACAGTCACTACAAGTGGATTCTGTATTGCGAGACCTGATGTTTTGGCTAAGGTTTTGAAACAGTCAGGGTTTGCTTTGGTTTAGGGACAAAAACTACTTGGTCGGGTTAAGGAAAAGATCTTGATTATTTTAAAATAAGTAGGTCCTTAAGGTTAGAGGACCTTTCTTGTAATAGTTGCAATAATAAACATGCGATTAATGTTGTCCAGCAGTCATCAATAATTCCAAAGCGGTTTGCCTGACAATAAAACGTAACTGTTGGTTGTAATAAGCTGCTTGCCCATATGACTTGTAGCGGGTTTTTTGCTAGGAAGACAGCTCTCAACAACTTTCTACATCAGTGGATGTGGACTTGCTGTGTACAGGTCACCCAATAAGTGACTGAAAACTAAGCTAACTGGTGAACACCCAGCTCTTTAAGCCACCTTCAGAGCTACGGCAGCAACAAACATGGTAGCAGAGAAGTTTTTTGTCTATATTTAAATAATGAAATGCAATACCTTGAAAAACTTTTTAATGTAATTTTCTACTGCATAAAGTGAGTCTTGTAACTATAGTTTAACTCTAAAACCATATAGTTACCTTTAAACAGTCTTGTGCACATGTTGCTTGATGAGAACCTTTTGGGATTTATTCATCTCAAACAATACTGTAATTTTCTTGAGGCTAGTTTTTAAGCTGAAGATCTCTGAAGTGGTTTGAATGAGAAGAACTCCCCTCCTCTGCTCCACTTACTATCAGCCACAAAATGTAGGCAGCGGTGGGACGTGGGAGGTGGGAGGAACCCACATGAAGCAAGGAGAGAGTAGGCAACCGTGAAGAAGTATTTGGTGGGTTGCATGTAATGCTCCAGCAAAGTTTCTGAGTGGGAGAAAGTTGAGCTCTTGCCTGAAGATAGATGCTCATTTCAGCAGCCATTAAAATGTTCCTCAGGTTCTGTTATCTTTAGATTTACAGGGTTCCTGGAGGCGAGATAGAGCGAGAGAACTTAACAGCCAGGGATCCCAGAGGCAAGACAACAACCAGAAAAAAGTGTAATTAGATGAATTAGATGAATCCTATTAGATGAGGATATGTAACACTCAATGGCCGGAAAATTATTATTAATCATTGTAACTATTAGCATTCTACAGAGTTAATTCAGAGCTTTTCATTTTGGATTTGGCATTTGGTTTTTCTGTTGATACTATTTAATTTTGATCAGCCATTAATAATGTTGTAAATAAATAAATAAATAATACATTTTAAATACTGTCACTTATTCAATAAATTGAATGTCTTTTGTATTTAAATAGCATTACTAAGAACACAATGCTTTTTTTTTCTTTTAAGCTTTGCACAAGTTACTGATGAAGTGCAGGTTAAACTATTGCCCCAACTGCTACTGCTTTACTCAAAAAAAGACACAAGGTTCCTCTGCCGGTAATTTAACTTTAGATCCCCCAAATGCATCAGCATCTACATGGTGTTATTGTTTTTTGTTATATTTGGAGTGTGACCCTGTAATGCGACATAAGAATAGTCGAAAGAGGGAAATAAATGTATCAGTTGTACAGTTCATCTTAACCTACACTGTTTGCACACAGAAAGTATATTTGAAAAGAAGCAGAGTTACTGTGCTCGATCCTTCAGCAGCCAGCATTTCTTCAGTTCATTTTTATAGAAACTACACATTTTCGGGCAGTTGATCAGTTGAGAGCAAACAACAGTCATGAACAATGTTCATTTGTTTCCCTCTATCTAACATCATTTGCAAGGCACCTTATTGTCAGTTTCAGGAAGGAACAGTGCAGAGAGATTGTGCCACCTGTCAAACGATATGTTTCTTTCCTTTTTGCTCACTTCCTTGTTTCCCCCTCTGTGCCTCTGTGTTTTCCCACCCTCCTGAGCATAACAGCAGAATTACCACTTTCATCTTCATACCCAGGATCTCAGAAAGCACTCATTTTGTTAGAAGGGTAATATTGAAATGTTACTTTATTTAAAATGTAATGTCAAATATGTATTTGTGTATTTCACAAAGTTACAACTGTGATATGCCTTTGATTTGTTGAAGTTGTCATCCAAGGTTGACAACTAACTGATTTACTTTTTATATGTAGGTGAGGCATCAGGGACACTAGTCAAACACACACATTTAAATGCAGAGGAAGAGTGTACACATGCAGAGAAACACACACACACACACACACACACACACACACACACACACACACTGGTGCCAATACTGCATAAAACTTAATGCTGTAGGGAAGAGAGAAAGTGACTGATTGCTTAATTCTTTTTTATCTGAGGAATTTTACAGCGAGAGAAAGCAAAAGAAGCGAGAGCTGTCATCTCTCTCCTGCTAGTGACGGGATATAAATAGCAAGTAGGTTCTCTTAAAAGTCGAGATGAAAACATAAGCTTTGTTTCCAGTGCGTAGCTGTAGCACAGCTTTGAAACCTAAAGCAGTGAGAAGATGCTCCTTCAAGTCTCCCTCAGTAAGCTAGAGAATAACGAACAACAAGGAGGCTCCTCTGAAATGCCTGACCTAATATTTGACAGACAGTCAAGACATATGTATCTAGGGACCAAAAACCGATTTAAGGCAAAGATGAGCTCATATTGTTTTTTATTGTACAATTTTATCAGGTTGCTGTGTCTGAACCACCAGTCCAAAAGGGAAACTATTTCCTTTCTTCTTCTATTATCAGAGGAAATTCCAGGACATAATCAGTTATATTGTTGTCTAATTGTGTGAAACCTCATTAAGATAAAAGTAACATTTTCACACAGTGAGAAATGTCATGTATATCATAAATGGATACACCCATCAGTGCTCATGACATTTCGATCAGGGTGATATTAATTCTTCATAAATGATAAGTATTCCAAATAGGTACCGTACACGTCAACACCTACAACCAGCACAGATGTAGAGTGATATATGATCATTCCATATATGTCATGATCTGTCGTGACATAATGAAGCATTATATTCATGAGATCCAGAGTTTTCTTATCATACTCCCTGTTGAGTAAGTGACTAATCAACATCATCCAAAGTACACTGTCTTTGTTCTCTGGGTAATGCATTCTGAAAGGTTCAAAGGCATGGAAAGCAGAGGAAGTGTGAGCAGACGTGAGTGAGTGTATGAGTGTGTGCGTGTGCATTTTGTTACCTCTTATATCTTTTATAAACACCCACCTTGTCAGGACCGGCAGTCCTTATGGGGACCAAAGGCCAGTATTAATGAGGTGAAACATCATATCTGAGGTCCTGGTTAAGTTGTGAACTGAGGTTATGGATGAGGTTAGGGTTAGGATTTGGGTTAGGCCGTACACAAAGAATGGAAGTCAAAGCAATTTCCAAACAAGAATAGCTGCACAAACTCGTATGTGTGTGTGTCTGTTTCTGTGTGCAATTGCATGTGTCAGGAGACCAATTACATTTCCAAGTTGTACTTCAAATGAGGCACAATGAATCACTGCCCTTCCCTGATTTGGCTCCTGCAAAAATAAAAGCAAACCTTGGCTATTCACATGCATGCGAGCACAGGCATACACACACACACACACACACACACACACACATACACAAACACACACACACAAACACACACACACACACACACACACACAAACACACACACACATACACACACACACACACACACACACACACACACACACATATACACACACACAAACACACACACACATACACACACACACACACACACACAAACACACACACACTTACACACACACACACAGTCACACACAAATAAACACACACACACATACATACACACACTCACACACACATACACAAACACACACACACACACACACACACACACACACACACACACACACACACACACACACACACACAGACATGTTCTTTGTCTACAGTAACTCATCTGTTAATTTTGGCAGGTTCCATTCTGAGTTACATAAGTCTTTTTCCTGTGATGGCAGCTACTTTGCTTAGGAGGTGAGGCTATAACAAAAATATTGATTCTGGACAAACAAACAGCTTCCGACTCACTGACTGGGCAGAACTTGCGAGTAAACAGAATAAAAAAAAAAAAAATAACAATATTGATCCTAACAAACAAATAGCCACCAACTGACTGACACAAGCGCAACTTGTAAGTAAACAACACAGCATGATTCAAATTTTAAATGGAGGGGATGTATCTCAACAGTTTGTCATGTGTCGATTTAGATTAGCAGACTAATCTTCCCCCAATCACTTTCTGTGTTTGAAAGGCTCAACATGCCCCAAGTCTCTGAGGTAATCTCAGTGCAAGTAATATTTAAGATGCATAAACATGGAAGGAGAAAGCCCCAGCTTCAAAGCACATATACAATAAATGCATAGACATATATGGTGTAGGAACATAACCCAACACTGTATCCATGCGTCCATTAATCCTTGGTGGTGAGTAATCCCAGTATGTTTACTGTACTGGGGTAATCTCCCTCTGTTCTGCTAAGGGACTGAGGACTAGTCTCCCACTCAAATGTAATCCTTGTTCCCATACCTCGGCCATAACTGCTAATCCCACTTCCAGATACAGTGGAGAGGAGTCAGGGAGAGAGAGAGAGAGAGAGATCTTAAGTGTGTATGTGTCAGTTAGTTTGTGTGTCTTGCAAGGAGACACCACATTAAAACCACAATTTAATGGTTGCTTACTAATATCAGTGAATTTCAGGTGAATCAGGTCAGGACCTAGTTGTGCCAAGATTCACCTTTAAACACAATCTCATAAAATGAAATTAAAATTTAACAACACAGTGAAGTAGTAATAAAACTGTATGTCAAAAGTTCTAAGTTTCCTTTTTTTTTTGTTTTTGCATTCATATTCATTTTGTAAACTTTAATAAAGTTACTTGAGGACCTACTTGAAATGAGGGAAAAAACTTTGTTTAAAAAAAATATAGATCAAAATCACAGTTTTCTGTTTTAACAATATATAAAATTCGGTCTAAAATACTACCAAAACAACAAAACTAGAATTGAAAAGACAAAAAAATGAAGTAATCAAATTTAGGGGAACAGAAATGCAGCTAGCGTACCAAAAGTGAAAGGAAGAAATGAATACTATGAAAAATCTAATCTTATTGGAAAATATAAATTTATTACAGCTATAATATAGAAGATACCTACCACTAAAAAATGGGTTATGTTGTCAGTCCTGTACCTTTGTTTAATAGTGTGTGTGTTTATTGTGATTGACCATGACTTGCACTACCAACCTTGCTTGCAAGATTTTTTGGACATTTTCAACTTTTTCCAGTTCATTCATTTTTGTCTTGATTATTATTATTTTTTCAGAATCATTGTAGCCCCCGGAGAGCTATGTCAAAGTGAAATTAAGAAATCCCGGATAACGGGAAAAAGCGAGGTTTGACATAGCCTGGTCAGTGCATCCTGCCCTTTTACGTTTCACGAAGGCCAGGATGAGGAGGAGCAGCTATGTCAGGGCAGGTCCAAGTGATTCCAAATCATGTGCGTTCGTGACTTTTTTCAAAAGACGTTGTGGATCGATCACAGATTTACTGATGTTGAAATGGAGAAAACACCTGCGCCATAGATCAAACCATGTATATCACTGTGTCCCCAAGTCATCAATAATCTGGTCATGTTTGTTCTGTATGAGCAGAAATTCATACAGATATTTCAAACTACTTACACTTGTATAGGAAAGCGTAGGTACATCTGTTAATGTTTACAAATGACAAGACAAGATCTCTGGTTAGTGAATTTATATTTTAGAGCTACTTACACATTCAGTCGGTCTGCAATTTTCTGCCACTCCTTCTCCTGCTCTTTTCATAGCAGCCGTGTTTCCTTTCTTGCAAATAATATGCTTCCCTTCCTCCTAAGCCTACATCAAAAGATGTTGTTACCATAAAAACATTGAAAGCAAGACATTATTTTGCGACACTTTAGAGAAAGTTAATGACAGACACACAGCTTTTTGGTGCAATTTTAACCCAGAACATCCCCTTCTCATTTTTTTCTTAAAAAAATTATGGGGATATTGAAAAACTTAATTTGCCTACTAATACACCACTATTTTGGTTTTTGAACCCATGGGTTCCTATGGTTTCATTTAGAATATTTGCTATGTAATAATATGCCATCATGTCCTTATTCTTATTAATTAACTACTTGCTAAATAAGCTGTGTAGTGTTTGTCAGTTTTTTTCGGGTTTTTTTTTACCTGTTGCAATGGTTGCACGGGAAAGAAGAGTCATGCTTTTAAACGATAGTGACATAAAAGTTGGCTGAAATTTTTGAAGACAGTAAAAGTACTGAGATTTAACTGAAAACTGCCATTTCAATGGGCCTGGCGCTCTGGTATCTAAGCTCAGCCAGTTGGCCATTGCCTTGTTAAAATAAACTCTGACGTCCTTTGACACAAACAGATGAACCTGGCCTGGCCGTTAGCCTGGTCCAGACCAGGCTAGCTTCACAGAATAAATCTCTGCTTTCACAAAACCGAGTCACGGCTAAGTTCAGCCAGGAAATCTGAAAAATCCCTACTTAATCCGCTATCTATGTTTTGTGAAACAGCTCAGATGGGAAACTTATTTGACGAATGTTAATTCTCATACATGTTCATACAAATCTTCTTTGCAATAAAGAATTTGGTGTCTGGGAGAAAATGACAGAACCTAACCATCTTTCAGCGATTAGTTAAGACTACATGAGGAGGCCGTCCAAATGGCTGTTGCTCCACAGACATGAGTTCCCATGTTAACTTGGGATTGTGAGATTTTTTTTTTTTTACTTTAGGCAAGACACTGGCCTCATGATCTTGAACATGTGTAAGAGTGGTGTTGTCTTACCAAAGAATAAATTAGATTGAAATTGCGGCAATATTATTACAAATAGCTAGAGCATGTCTGTTAATGTCACTATTTTTATGCTAATCAAATTTATTTGCTCAGACTTAGGCTAAAGCACATTCAGTGTCCTTTTGTTTACTTTCCTTGAATCTTGTGTTTGGGAAGGAAGAGAAATGGGATGAGATGAGATTGAGAGAAAAAGAAGGAGAGAAGGTGATGGAGAGGAGAGAGGAAGAGCAGGTACTGCCAACTGTAAAGCATGTATAGGATTAGCATTCTGTTCCTGAGTCATTCAACACAAACTGACCCAAAATGATAGTGTCATTCTATAGTGTCATACTCTCTCTCTTTCTCTCTCATATATACATATATATATATATATAATTGATACACTTTGGCAGGGGAGACAAGTGAGGAGTCACCAAGGAAGGGAAATGCCGTGAATACAGAGGAAGAGAGAACAAAGTGTAGAGAACAGAGAAGAGACAGAACAATATAGTGTCAACCTTCCTTTTCAGATATTTCACTATCATTTTAGCCTCTTCTCTTATTTCCAGATCGTATTGTGGCTCATTCATTGCAAGATTTGACACAGCTGATAATTTATACCTGGGGATGCCCCCAGACCCCTGGTATCGTACGCACTTGTCTGTCTTGCCCAGGGACACATCACTAGGGCAGATGTTTATTTTCAGTGTTCCCTGGACCTGGGTTTTCCAGGTAGAACATTTTTCTGAACTTCTTATTATTCATTTCCAGTATGTATCACATTTAAATGCTGTTTCACCACTTTTCTGTCTGTTATTTTTACACTTTTTTGAACTGTAATCAATTAGCACCAAAGTAGCTCAGTGCTCTACAAATGTCATCACTCTTAATGCAAATTTAATAGAAGATGGTTCATATTTTATACGCTTCTATTGTTTATATAGTTGATGTGTTTATAACCATAATGGATTTTAGTCCTCTAGGTTGTTCTTATTTTTGAAAAAGAATGATTGTGTTTACTTGAATTTTGCAGAGATTAATTCTGTTGTCAAGTTCCATAGTTACTTCTTGGTTTTGATGGTATCATATTGTTTGTTTTTCATATCCATGCAGTCCATGCAGCCAGCCATAAATGGTTTTCCCTATGTACTGGACACCATGAATGGTCTTCATGTTTGTTCCACTGTGAGTTTGGATGTAAACTATGGTTAGCTTGTTTTACGATAACACACTTGCGTGTGATTTACAGTTAACTTAGTGGTAGCAGTGCCAATCACATGCTTTAATGTAAAAGTTGGCCTTTATAAAACACATTACCGTGTAATTGAATTCCTGAAAAATACACAAAAATTAGTAGGTGGAGGGCAAACATTTTCTTTTCATTTCTTTGTATGTTTGTTCAGTGCATTTTGAACAATCTTTTAAGGTACCAGTGTGTATTTTTTGCAATACAAATTTCCTCCTGGGATATTAATATCATATATTACAATGATACATAGCATTAGTTTTACTTAGCCAATGAGTCATTTTTTTTCTGCATATGTAGGTAGAGTGTGTTTGTGTGTGTGTATCTGACAGAGACAGAGATAAAGGGAGGCTAGCCTTCCTTACGCTAGGGGCCCTGAGGCTCTCTGACCTATTTCTGCCTCGGAGTAGCTGCCTCATCACAAGCAGGAACCAGCCACGGCACCTGGATGGTGGAGGTGTGTGACTGTGACTTTTTGTGTGTGTGTGCGTGTGTGTGTGCTTGCGCTTGTGAGACGATGCACCCTGTGTCTCTCAGGTATTACTGTACAGCTCTGTTTGGTGCCTGCTGATGTGAATGCACACTCACTCGCTCCTTCTGTCTTCTTTCTTCTCTCTCTACCTTTTCAAACAGCAGCACTTTTTTCATCACACACACACACACAAACACACGAATACACACACACACTTTTCTCAATCTCTCTCTCAGGTGCTGCCTGCTGCGATGTCCAGTGCTGAGTGTTGCTGTATCTCCGTTCACAGCAGGACATGCACACATGCATACAGTCACACAAACCCACACATACACCCACACAAATCCTGTTACACTAAACGTGTTCACAGCAGGGTAAACCTGATTCAAACAGCTACTGAGAAAGTCTAATGATTGATGATAAGACCTGAATATCCGCAGCCACAGCAAAATCACACAAACAGGTTATCTGGGACCTCCAGGCACTGAGCTGCTTTCACGTGGCAGAGGAGGAGTGCTAGGGATCATTAGCCCACACACATACAGCTGTAACATCCCCAACCCACATTCACATGCATGCATGTAACAACAGACCTGGGCACTGGATATGCACCACAAATAACGATACATGCCAGGAGACCCCCCCATATCAACTTGCACAGTCTGCTGCTGTCTTTTTTTCTCTCCCATTCTCTCATGCACTTTGAGACAACTTTCTGCTGAACTGCTGAGGAGGCAGGCAGGTAAGCAGGCACATCAGCAGCGGGGCAGAGGTGCTGTTAGTCTGATGAGCTGTAAAGCTCTCCAGAATGCCAGATTCGCTATGATGAGCTGCATTTGCTCTCATGTTTACCACCCTGAAAGCCACTCTGCCTTGCAACATTCCCCCTTTAAGTTACTGTATATTCAACGCCAACAGTACATTTGGTCTGAACTTCAGAGCATGTAATGTGCAGTGAGTGATGTCCGAAGGTCACATGAGCCAAAGCAAATATCATATATATCTTCTTCAGTGTTGGGAGCTGTTAGGAGTTGAGGGACTGTGTTTGTTGTTATATTATAGCATGATGAAGGTGTTGCTCCTGTTCCAACACTGTGATTGGAGTCTCTCCCACTGACGTAAGCCCAAGAGGAGTATTCTCATCGAGAAGAGTGATGTAATGGACTGTGAAGGTACTAGTCAGGCTCCTTCTTTCTGCTCCCTCCCTCTTCCTGTCTCACTGTTCCACCCTCCCTCCTCTCTCTTGCTGCTTCCATCTATCTTTATGTTTTTTTTTCTCTTTCTTTTTTCTCTTGGCAGGCTATTCCTTCTACTCCTTTGGGATCACTGAAATAAAACCCAACAGCTCCCTCGCTTGGTCACAAAAGGGAATTACAGTATACTCAGACATTTTAGCTGCCAATGGAACATTCCTGGTATCACCATATGTATATAAGATCCAGCTATCCAAAGGTGTGACGAACACTCCTCCTCCTTCTCTACTCCATTTGCCTCAGTGATACTCAACTCAGTTGCCAGTCGCCATGCTACGATACCCAGGTTGGTCCTTGAATGGTTTGTCAGATATTTCCTAGACACAGACAGTTCTTTTGTCACATTAACTGTTAGAAACGTGAAACATTTATTAGACTCAAGTCCCCACTAAGGAGTTCCATACTAGTGCTCCTCCTCCTCTTCTTCTCTTCTCTCCTTGTTCGCTGTCTTCTTCAAAGAAGAACCACCAGCTTTGCCTGCCCCTGGGAGACACCACAATGAGATAGATAAACCCCCCAGCTCTCTCCTCTACTTGACCATCCCAGAGTGATGGGAGGAGAAAAAAAACCATGTGAGCACATAAAAACATTAATAGCTCTAATGTTCCATCCGCACACCCAGAGACACACACTTTAGCAGTCTTGATTTTTTTTTTTTTCTGTGGGAGGCCTTCCTTGACTTTCCATGTCCAGATTTACAAGGGGTTCAAACCACCACACAAATGGACACACACACATTATCACACCCAAAAACTTGGTATTTCCCTTTTTTAATGACTCCTCAACAAAAACAACTGCTGTTATTGTCTTACCAAGAAAATGACAAGAGCAAACACACATACCCACACACATATACACAGAAGCCAATGCATTCGTTCATGTAGGTGCACATATGATGCATGTACACACAAATGGTCTGCATGAATACACACATACATATACACATTGCAACTATATATATACTATACGTACACACACAGACACAAATACCGAAGTGCAATGGGGGGTTTGAGAAAGGAAGCCCACAACATAAATATCCAATTACCAAACACATCAAACGCACAGAGGATGAAATATTGATAACTTTGAGACATTTATGTAATCCACAATGGTGCCTTATATAAGTGTTCCATTTACAAGGAGA
Organism: Istiophorus platypterus; assembly: GCA_016859345.1. Lineage (NCBI taxonomy): Eukaryota > Metazoa > Chordata > Actinopteri > Istiophoriformes > Istiophoridae > Istiophorus > Istiophorus platypterus. The sequence goes on along the minus strand of CM029114.1, from coordinate 14,948,955 downwards.
AGCAGAAATTTGCAGGGAGGTATTGTTTTCTTTTTTTTTAACATCACAGAATAAGAAAGAAACCCTGTTGTATGTTGGCAGACAATAATATGAACATGTGAAAGTAACGATTTATAGCAGTTGCACAAATGTCCTCCCTCTCTGGCTATTTCCCTCTCTTTCACCATCAGCGCTCATGTAAAAGAATACATCTACGCAAGCACAACTATAAAATAATCATTCTTCATGGAACTGTTCATATCATAATCACGCTGTCTGAACAACAATACTACCCAGCAACTGGAAATACAAATCTAAATGAGTGATGTCTTAACCACTAGTGGATCTCTATTCTGGCGGTGGGCGTACATTTATGAGGGGGAGTGACTGGGGTGTTTTATTTGGCTGTTCATATGCGACTGTCAATCGTTCAGTGATAAAGGCTGTTCCAAGCATATGGAGCTGACGGGGGAGGTTTTGGGCTTCTGTCTTCACTGCTCTGCTTTGAGCTGTGGATCATAGAGCCTTTGCAAAGGCATAAACAAGCAAGGAAATATGGATTCTCTCTAATTAATTGTAAATTGTCACTGCTTGAAGTGGGGCTGCAGACTGATGCGTGCATGTTGAGAATGTGTTTGTGTCTTCATGTGTGAAAGAAAATGAGAGGGAAAAAGAGGGGAAGACTGAATAATTCGACTTAACTTTTCGTGCCTTATCAACAAGCCACTCTTCATGGTTTTTCCTTTGAAACTGCTGTTCCCCACTAAGGCCGAATAAATTAGAACTCTAAATAGGAATAATAATGAGAGCATACATTATTTCTGTTGTTGGTACTGGTTGATGTTGTTGTTGTTTGTGTCGGCAGGAAGGCTCAGATCTCCATATATGCAAAAAAAGGTAACTTCTCTGCATGTTTTATAAGTTTGGAGGATCATTTTAATGGTGACCCAAAAAGATGTCCTAGATATTTGGGGAACATCCTTTTGAAAAATTCCTGAAACTACAGACAGAGAGCACAGAAGAGGAGAGAGAGAAGGAGACAAGAGGAGAGATAGAGACTAGAAGGGGAGTAAAGAGTGAGATGAGATGAAACAGAGCTTCTTATATTGTGAATGGCTTGTAATTTCAAACATTTCTCTGCCATATCAATCAAATCCCTGTTCCCCTTTGACTACAAAACCTTTTTTGTTTAAGTAGTCCTACCACAGCAGGGTTATAAGTTACATAATAAGAGCGCTGATGCCCTCAGACCCTGACACAACCAGAGCTGATTGTGAGTGAGTGGTGAATCATATTGATGATTACCAACAACATTAATAATGCCCATTTAAGCTGATAGCCCCCCCTGCTGGCCTCTGGCAATGACCTCCACCTCAAGGGTTTCCTACCCTCAGTGGGTTGGGTTCCACTACAGTGGTGGCGTAAACAAGCCCTTGCTGACTTACCATCTGTGCTCCTCCGGCAGGGGAATCCTCACTGCCATTTCATATGCTGTTCCATTTCTCTGAAAACTCAAGTGGCCACTTGCGGAGTTGACCTTTAAATGTACATTCAAAAGGAAATTTTATTCAGAATCCACTGGAAACCTTTGCAATGCAAAACATTGTATTTAGCATCTGAAACTGCAAATTCATTCTTTATTCTTTCATTATTCTTTTCTTTTTCATTTTGTCCTCAGAAAATTTGTTTAGGAACTCATCACTCAATCTCTGAAGTGACCATGACAGAGGTCACACAGTTACATTCAGAGCAATGGGAAGTTATCTGTTGAAGGTTTCAAATTAGAATTTATAACTTCAAACACATATAGCAGCAGCAGATTTATTTAAAAAACCAAAAACTGTAACACTCTCTGATTGGCTGCGGGTGGTAATGTCAAAACGATTACTTTCTTTCCCTTTAGATGGCACATGTTGGCATGTGTACATCAGCACCTCATTACTGTTGCTGCTGTTAGTTTTCTTGCCTCAATGTGGCGAGAGTAAGGCTGGAAATGTAATTCCAAAAACTGGAGTTTTGAAAATCTTGTCACTGCCGCTCTGCTGCTGAATGGTAATGCTTTGAGGTAATTTACATCAAAAACCATCAATATAAAACACATGTCTCTAACACAAATAGCCAGATTTTAATGATAGATTGACTTTTTCAAAAATGTTGTCACAAACAAAATTGTAAATCCTTCCTTCCTTTGATTGTAACGTGCCAAAAGAAGACATACAGCACAAATTTGCAAATGAAGGCAATATTCTCCAACTCTCATAGCTTACAATGTCTGACCCCCTTAATTATCGTATTAAGTTATATGTTGATAGGATTTACCAACGAAGAGTAACCTTCAGCAGTTTTAATACCGTGTGCTGATGAGTAGCTAGTGTTGGTGAGTACAGCCACTGGACCAGCGCAGAGGTTATTGTGACTTACTCACCTCCACCACCCTCTTTTCATGGAGAGCACATCCGAAATTCCTACACTGACATGTGAAATACAGACAGCAGCTCCTATGGCCTCATAGCACTGCACATGGTGCTGCTCATCCCCTCCCTAAACATAGACCATGCACCAGTTCCACTTTCACAAGGATTGTTTTGGTTAAATAATTAACACGTAATAAGGGTGATCTAACCGCTGAGTTACTGTGGGGAAACCCGTTACTTAGAGAGAGAGACTAAAATTTAAGTGTCACAGATGGTTACTGTACAGAAATGTGTTATTTAATTTTTAAGTTTGTCCTTCGTCATATCAGTAAAATGCAGATTTTTTGCTCTTTTTCTTTTATCAGACTAAGAGAAGAGTATTTTTGTTTTGCAGATCAAAGTTACAAATTAGAAACTAACATGAAATTAGGCTTCTGAAAGATTTGTGTTTTAAACTCCACTTGAATTCAGTTTTCCATTACTAGTAATTGTTCCCGAGTTTCTTTGTGATTGCATACATGCATGTGTATATGTGACTGTGTGTAGATATAAAGCTAAAGAGGGTTAAGGGGCTGTGCGTATGTATGTGTATGTAGGAAATATACAGTCGTAGTAAGTAATAATAGTAATAATCACGCTCTCCAGCCCAGTCACAAGCCAAGTATGAATTGCTACTGCCTGGTAGCACAAAGCACAATGTGAAGCTCATGTGACTGTATTAACCTCTTGGACCTAATCTCCCGCAGGCACGAATAACAGAAAGAGAGAGATCAGTAATTTGAAAGTTAGAGAGAATTTAAAAGAATGCAAGAAAGTATGCTGAGAAGAAAACAATTCAGATATGTTTTGTTTCTTCTCTAAAGCCCTAAAGTCTAAGTTTCTATCTATGGTTTGTTCTGAGATAGAGAACAGAGACTCTTGATATGCAGAAGAGCATGAATTGTCAAGTAAATCGAACTGAAGCAGAGATCACAGTGCGGCACCCCCTGTGGCTTCAAAAGCAACGCAAAGACCACAGAGAATAACACTGACATGTTCTATACCAATACTGACAGCAAACAAGTCTCTATTGTCTCTGTAGTTAGTTTCGTAGCTTGGAGCAGACTGTCAGTGTTCCCGCTGAGCAGCCAGCAAGATAAGAAGCTAGTGGGTCAAGGAGTCTCATTGGTTCCATGACACAGGTTTATAATGTTGTTACTCTGGTCTTTTTGTATGGGAATCAATGGAGTCTTTGGTCATGATCAGCTGATTTCATTGAAAAGCAAGATACAGAAAAGCTTCCCAGAAGGGCTACTATTATTGGGCAGATCACAGGGCAACAACGTACGATCTATCCAAGGCATAGGCCAGTGAGGGGCAGGTAGATCTCAGACAGATGTCTGGGCAGAATTGATGACTTTAGCTGGAGGGAAAAGATGTGAATTTCACATTTCAAGTTAGCATCCCTGCAACGTTGAATTCACACATCATTCGTTTCAGATGCAACCACCTAAACCTCAGTTCTTGTTTCCCCCTGACTCAGTCATTAATGAATGAGCCCATTTATGTAAAGTACAAATGGCTCTATTCAAGTTGCAACAGTTCCTTTTACTGGATTTAGCATGACAAAAATGATGATAATTCAATTAAAAGGCTGAATTTGTATAATTTGTGCAAATTTTATCACATTATGACTTTGTAGTATTACCAACCACATTTTAGACCATGTAGTTGGTGTTATTTCAACCACACAAATTTCTCTTCACCCTTCAATTAAGCAGCATTTTAAAATAACTTGACTGGCACAATGTTATCTCAGTATGTAACAATTTTGTCAAAAGATACTGAACAAGACTGAACATCCATGCTAGTGGATAGGGGAGGCACAGCATGGTAAAAATGACAAGATGTTGCAGATGTTTGGCGGGTATAGCTTTACAATGTTCACCATCCTAGTTTAGTTTGTTAGCATGTTAAAATTTTCCAGTTAGAACTAAACGAAAAGTACAGCTGAGGCTAACGGCAAAACGTCATGAGTTTTGCAGGTCATTGGTCACAAAGTACTTACCAACTTAAAAATCTGTGCTGGTGATAACACTACAAGAAAAATTCAGGAGGCAACAAATTGATTACAAATTAGCATGAATGGGCAGGAATGCTTGTAACAAATTTCGAGGCAATCCATACGATAGCTGCTGAGACATTTCATTTGAAGCCACTAATGTCAATTCCATGATGGTGATAGAGGAAAAGTAACCAACATCATTAGAATTCATTGTCTGGGAATCATGAATGCTTGTACAATATTTCATGGCATCTATCCATTAGTTCTTGAGATATTTTAGTGGTGAACTGCATGACTGACATTTCCATCCCTACAACTACAAAGCTAGTATGTCAAAAAAACTAGGGCTGAAGCCAGCAACACTCCAGCCACTTTACCTCCACTGCACGTATACACCCCTATGTTTGTTTGGTCACTTCAGTCCTTCATCCCTTAACTGCCCACTTACTGCTTGATTCCTTGCATTAACACCAGAATAAAGGTCATTCAAATTTTCCAGTGTACAAAGACAGTGTAGTGAGTAGAAAAAAAAAAAACAGATGCTTAATATCATCTCTGGCTGCATACACAGAAAATATAAACACTTCAGTCCAAGTGCTTTTTGAGTACGCTTGGGATGTCTCAATAACGCTAACCTGGATATGAATATAAATAAACTGTGACACGAAAATTCAGCTGGGAAATTTTTCATTGCATCTAGCAATACAAAGTTGCTGGTACTATACCTTTACAGACAGAGCCCAATTAACGTAACCCCTACTTCCAATGTCCGTGTATTCCTACACTAACCATGCCATCGTGGGACTGAACAGGGACACTTTAAACATCCATGTTACATAAACATTCTTTGAATTACATAACATGATAGACATGAATATAGCTGGAAATGCACACAGAGCAGCCATGCACCACGACTGGTGAGATAAATGTGTATAGTGTAGTAAAAAGGCAATATAAAGAGATTAATGTAAAACACCTGTGACACACACATATAAGCCATTTCACTTCTTCTCCTCGAAAGACTAGATTTATAAAAAAAAACAATATTCAGGTATGGATGTCAGGTGCATTGTGATTTTATAATGAACTTTTACCTGAAGTATTTCTGGGCTGCACTCAGATCTACTTTCACTAGCTCTAGGTCGAGTGCTAACGGTAACATCACTCACATCCCAAACTCACAGCCCACCTATAATTGCTCCTCCAGAGTTCACTGTGTGTGTGACATGCCGCCCAAGCTTCACCACAGTCCTTGTAAGGATCTAAAAAGCATTTAACATTGAGGTGCGATTTAACCCGCTCCCTCCTCAAAACTCCCTTTGAGACACCTGGTGGTACTAAGACACCTCGGGTGGCGATATTTAACATGGCGATGTTCGATTTTTTCACCCTCCCTCACTTCAGCGTCACCTGCTAACATCACCCTCCCTGCCCAGGCCCAATTTACTGTCTAACCATCAAGGGTCTACACACTCAGTGCATTTCTTGTGGTGTTGTCCACACACACTTTTGACGTTTGAGCAAGAGTGAAAGAACAAAAGGAGCTAAAGAGCTTTTTCCTGGAAGAAACTGGAATTGTCTTGGAGTATATTTTTTATGTTTTCTCTGAAACATGGAGTACAGCTTTTTGAAGGGATTCCTGGTGGTTTTGTTGATACAACAGTGCACATCTGAAGGTATGCGGTGGCATTATGCAAATAGGTTTAATTATGTATGATATGTATAATATATGGCACCAAACCACGAAATTCCTTTTATTTACAAAAGCCTTGCATCTGCATGTCATGTGCATATAACTATGCACCATCTATATTTGTATATGGAACAGTGAATAAATAACGGAAGGAGCATGGGAACAAAATAAGAATGAATTTATGCATTAAAGACACGATCAAACAATCAGTGTTAAGGAAACTGAATATCACTAGAATTCTCATTCAGTGATTTAGAGTGTTTACAGCTTCCCATATGACATTATAATCAATCATGCAGTAAAGACACTTGTTGGTCCTTCTCCTTGAATGATCAAAATTCCTTAATCATCAGTAGCAATATAACACACAACACCACAAATCATATATTTTGGGATTGTCTGGTGTTTACAGCTTCTGTTGACAACTTCCTTTGCAGGTCCATCAACCTCCATCCAATCCTCTATGGTGGTCAACCTCCAAGATGACCAGACCTTAGCCAAAGAACCGGAACTGCCACTTGCAGAGGTAGTGCCAGTAGTGGCCCCTCCAAGCTTGAAGGAGGTGCAGCAGGCTGTACAGGAGGCCTCAGAGCAGGTGGAAGGTCGTGGGGCAGAGGAGGTGCTGAAAGAGCTGCTTGAGAGAGTGGTAGGGGCAGCCCTGGGGCAGGTGGAAGGAGGGAGTTTAGTGAAAGCAGATGAGGGAGCAGATGAGGGAGCAGTACAGGAAGCAGTTGAAGATGTTGCGCTGGGGGCTGAAAAAGTGGAGGCTGAAGTAGACAGAGAAGCAGGGGTGTTGGAGCAGACAGTGGAGGGTAAAGATATAGGCATCATGGGAGGTGATAGTGGTGTTGGAGTGGAGCACGGGGAAGCAGAGGTGGATGCATTTGAAGGTGTAGCTGAGGGGGGAAAAGGAGTTTTCAATGGGGAGGGGGAAAGAGCTGGATCTGTGGAGGAGGCCACAACAGGTCTAGAAACTGGAGGCAGACAAGCAGATGGAATGAAGGTTGTCAATGAATTTCCAGACAATGAAGACAGTCAAGAGGTTGCAGAGGGAACAGTTGCTGTTTTAAAAGAGGCGGTAGGGGATTCAATGGTGGAGGAGGCAGGGATTGAGGACAACGATGAGCAGATTGTGATTTCAGAAGAAAAAGAAGCCGCTAAAACAGAAACACAGGAGGCAGAGCAAATTCCAGCTGTTGTGGAGATGGCAGTGGGCGGAGAGCCAGAGATGGAGACTGTGGGAGAGCCTGACCCTAGCCTGGCCATGACTGATTCGGAGCGGACAGTGGATGTATTGGGAAAGGAAGAACCTCTGGAGGAAGAAACTCAGGTAGATGAATTGGACGGTGAGGTAACAGTGCTACCTTCAGATAATTATGTGACAGAGATCACACAAACTGTAGCAGGAGAGCCCATAGAGGAGGAGGAAGAGGTAAACATAGTAAAGGATGCCGAAGGACCCAAAGTAGAGGACGGACAAGGCCATTTATTGGTGGAGGGAGGTGCTGCTGCAGAGGTAGAAGCAGAAGGTACAGATGTGGAGGAGACAGCAGGACATGAAATGGATGGAGAGAGTGAAATAAAGGAAGAATCAGTGGCATTGGTGAAGGAAGGGGGTGACCAACAAGCAGGAGAGCAGGAGCGGGTTGCTTTGGAGACCTTAAATGGCAGTGAAAAAGAGGATCAAGGTGAGATGTTTGTAATTCTAACAGGTAGAGTTGCAAAAATGTAGTAATCCTACTGGAATGAAACCAGGCACAAATAAATGAGGCCTTAGTGCTGTGGCCTGAAACTGACACCACGACCCCATGTAGGCTACAAGCAATGTCTGAAACCTAAAAAATTCAAATGAATCAAATTCTTCTAGCTAACTATATCTGACCATTGCAAAAATGGCATCCAAATTGTACCCACTCTATTCACTTTACTTTCAGTACACCCTTAACTATTAACTGTATGAAAGAATGAATATGTAAAACCAGTTCATAATTTGGGTCACACAAACCTAAAAGTGCAATGGCATTTGTCTTTAAACATTCGGTTTCAGCAGAGTCAGCTGCTTTGGTTAAGCGTACAGTGTTTTGATTGTAACCTAATTTAAGAGATGAAAGCTCTTAAATTGAGATAAAAGATCCTATAATACATTTTTAAAGGATATTGGTTGCTAGTCCACAACCTGAAAAACTAACGTAAAAAGATCCAACGATATCTGCCCCTGTTGTTTCAGCAGTACAGTTAAGTTAGAAAATGAGCAAAGTTTTAAAATGTTTTCAGTGACAGAATAGGCATTAGTAAAAAGCACTGGAGAAAATATTTTCCCAGAATATTTTGACATGAACATTAATGATTTATCAGTCCAAACTTCCAAACTTCTCTTGCAGCCCCATGATTATTGTGACACATGCAAAAACTTATATGTTATGACACATTTTGTACTACAAGTGATACTATGAGTTATACTACAAATGCATGCAAATTGTAATCCAACTACTACTCTCAGCTACAGTACATCTATGCTTTATTTTACATTCCATGGATCCACTGAACTAACCTTAAACCTTGGCCTCTTGGCTTCATTTTCATGTGTGTGTCACATACCTAACCCGTTTCTAGAAGTGCTGGTGATCTCTGCCCCAGATCCTGAAGATGGAGCTGAAGCCTCCATAGTGCAGAGCCCTGAGAACCAGGCTGCCAACCCAAACCCATCCCTAGGTGGGGATGAGTTACCTAACCATGGTAATGGGATCATCACCCCCTCTGAGGACCTTTTGCCACACAACCCTGTTGTGGCCCACCCTACACTGGTTAATTTTGGAAAAGACGTTCTTGCTGAACTGCCTCAAACAGAAGGGGAAGAACCAGGGGAGGCTAATGAAATGGTGGAAGATACAACTGGAACCACAGGTAAAATGGAATAAAATACTCAATATATTACACTTGACTGTAAATGTGTAGGAATTAATCTCTTTAAAAATAAAGTTAATGTGTACTATAGTTTACAGGTGCATTTTAAGAACTGCATCATAGGTTATAAACGTTTGCAGGATATATTATGTTAGATTTACTGCAGCTTAACACTTGGGTAGAATAAAGAAAACAGATCATGATCATGATTCTGCCAAAAAAATATGCAGATGGTCAAGTTGATGTTGTTCCATTTGAATAAGCAGTAGAGAAGCCTATCTACACATTCTGACTGGTGGGTGAAGTGCAAAAAGCTTGGACCCTCCTTTTAATTTATTTTGATTTGTCTCTTTCTGTGCTTTCACATATGTTCCTCTGAGGTAGCATATATTATAACAATGGGAAGGTAGACTGTGAAAAAGACAAATGTTCCTAGAAAACTGTATTGTGATGGGGAAAATAGATGAGATGTCTTAGTACAGCTTTGATTTGTTCAGTTGAGAGATGCTTGATTTAGTTACACAAAAGCTTTTGATGGGTAAATTACAGTATATTCACCTCTAAATCCAATGCCTCCCCTTCCTCTCTCTCTTAGAGACAAGTGAGCTGCGCCTGGAGGCATGGAAGATTGGAGCCATTTCTGCTGCAGCTCTCCTGGTTTTGGAGACTGCTGTCATCATTATCTATATCTTCAAATGCCATGACAAAAGCAGGTAGGTAGCAAAAAAGTTGTCTCATAGCCCAAAATTTTCTGGTGAAGCTAAAGTACAGTCCCGATGTGCTTCACTTAACAGTGCTCAACTTCTAGCCAATATCATTTCCTGTAGCCTGACATCCATTGTCAGCATTTTTGAAGGCTGAGCTACATTATACATCCAACAGCCTTATACAAAAATAGATTTCCATTATAACCCTAATCTTACTGCACATTAGCAAGAATTTGTGTACTTGCTTACTTTGTAGAGCAGACACTTTTCCTCCATTTATTTTTTATGAATAGGAATCAAAATGGTACTTAATATGCATTCACATTAGTACCGAAAACATTCCAGTGCTTCTTCTCTAATAGCTGAAATAAACCATCTGATTGCAAGCTATAGTACCAGCACTGCTACAATCACAGATGGGACTTATGGCAATGCTGTTATGTGATTGATTCTGATGTTGCTGAAGCTGAAGCCAACATTCTGCACTGATAGATGAAGAAATGGGGAGACTGTGCCTAGTATTGGTTCAGTATTTCTCTATCTGTTCATAAAAAATGGATGTTTTATTTTTTATTATTTTTTTCCACATGGCCCGGTGCAACAAGCAGTTAATTTGTAGAAGGGTTGTGGTAAGCAACAACAGTAATATCTGATATTTTCTTTTTCCTGTTTGTGTATATGTGTGCATGCAGTACCCCAGCTCTTCAGCGGGCAGGTGAGGAGGGGCGTGTTGAACCAGAGGCAGCTACAGGAGGGTACTGCAGTGATGACACACTGCTTGCAGGCAATGGGGATGCTCAACAGTATGTTTTCTTTTTAGATATCTATAGTGGTGACATAGATAAGTACAGACAGTACAGATACATACAGACGGCTTAAAAAAATAAAAAAAAGACATAACATAAAGTGTCATAAAAAGCCTCCAGAATGGCATCAGTTCCCTACTACTACTACTGAACGCCATTCTGTCATCTATGGAAAGCAGCTGTATTCATGACTCTTTGGTTCTCCACTCATCTTTTAAGGTTTTCCTTTCCCATTTCTTAAACCGTTTAAAAGCAGATAAGCCCAGTGGATAGTCCAAATATAGACTTTTACAGGTATAAGTCACACACAACATCTGGATAATGAACTGATCTACGATCCATTTGATAAACCAAAGATGACAATCTCATTGTCAGCCCCAGACTTCATCACAGATCATACTTTATGAGGACAATGATCTCTAAATATTGCTCTGTTAGATTTATTAGGAACTATAAATACAATGAGCAGGTCATTTGTCTAAGTTAAACCATTTCAAGGCTTCATTTTACGGTTCACGGGATCTTACTGGGCTCAGAGAGTACCTCTCTGCTCATTTCCTCTTTTCTCTCTCTCAGATTTCCTCCTTTGTGCTACCAACAAACTTACTACTAGAGTATCAGTCTCTTTGTCAATAACAACAGCCGGATGTCAGACTCGCCCATTGTCAGCCAACTAAATAGGGTGCACTGACCTGAAAACTTGTGGTTCACAGGAACCACCCCTTGTGTGCTTATCAGCTGATTCCCTCCTGGCTACTTTGTAAGTTATGTGCTCAGGGGGCTGCCCACTGCGTCACATGAGCGTACGGGTCCCATGAACCCAGAGCATTAATGGGTAATACCACTATTTTTCCTAATCAGACTAGCAGGCTTGGATCAATAATAAGCCAATATGTCTACGAGTAGTGACTGTGTGAAGGGGAGGGTGTGTGTAAAAAACAAGACAGAAGTTAAGACGGAGATTGAGAAAGTCTGTGTATAGAAACAAAAGTTATATGCATGTTATCTTATGAGGGCATGTCTGTTGCTTGTACAAGTGGAAATATGCAAGACACAAAGAGAAATCTGATGCATGCCTAGCAAAGACGATAACAAAGCAACACTGAATTATTAAACAGTCGACAGAGTCATCTTGAAATGTGTCCTTGTTAAGAGACTTTATAGCAGTGGTGACAATCCCATTGTCATTGTAGGAGGGAATCACTAAAAACACTGCCAACAAGAAACAAAATCACTTTTGGAATACTATGTAAAAGGTCACACAAGTCGAGAGTCATACAGAAATCATCTAGATTTTGGAGCCTAAAATGTTATTCTTTTCATATATGATATACATTTCAAAAATCAAGGTTATTGTGATTCTAACAAGAGGTTGAAATAGAACTGACGATGTCAGTATTCACACAGAATCCTCATGTAGGCTGCTCAGAATCATATTGAACTTGGTATACAGTATTCATAATGGATAGACGGAGGGTTTGTGATCACAAGGAAGGCAAGCAACTGACCTTGACTGCTAAACAATCCTGAGGCAGGCCAACTGAACTTGTATTAGACTGGCTAACATGCCTGCCTTCATTTCTCTTTAGAGCCTTGTAATATGTGACACCATAGTTCACACATTAGCTACTTGTAGATTAGGGAGGGAGGGAATTGTTGTGGAAAGTAGTGAATAGGAGGTAGGGCTCGTAACTGAAAATAAAGGAAATTGAAATCAAAGTTAATTCAATTGTAAAAAAAAAAATCTCCTAAAATAAAAAAAAATAAATAAAAAATACAAATTACACAAAATATTATTGTATTTTCTTTTAGACAAAACCCCGTACTATTAAGTTTGATGCCAAAAAGTGACCCAGGAATTGAAGCCACTATATATTTTTGCTTTATTTTCTCCATTACTGACCATGAACTTTCTAGCCTAAACTGGCTTCGCTGGTCTTTTTCCCTCTTTCCTTTCTCTGCCTGCAACATTGAGTGCATATGCATGGAAACAATCAAGTGATGATGGCAGCTTCGATACCTTTCAGGGTAAACTAGGTAAACTAGGTAATGTTAAGATGTATTCAGCAATTTTAGAAATTATTTCACCCAGGAAAGTGTCACCTGCAATTAGTCAATAATGTTAAGTGATCTATTTATATCTGGGTGTGTCATTACCTCCCAGCATATCTCCTTCCACCACTGTTCGTAAGCTTCTCTATCTGGTGTTAAGTCATTAAACAAGTAGACCTTGCAGTGGGAATTTTAGCATTTGCTCTCAGCAGCCTATTCAATAGCCATTATGAATGCACCAAATTAAGTTGTGCTTGAATTTTACAGGGACTTTCATTGTCACATCAGAATGAGTCTTTATCTTTGTTTTCATGCGAAGCAAAGGGTTGGTCCTCATTAGGATCAAATAGCACCTATTGCATGCACTGTCAGAGATTATTCTTTCTATCAAACAGTGCTGTTATTTTACTTTCTGCAAATTTACCTTTACAACTGATGAATCTCTGGCAACTGCCTTATTGTCCTCTTCACCAGGATAGCAGTACTCAACCCATCTGATGCGGCTTCAACCCTGGCCCCAAAAAAAGAGCAGCATGAAGAAGAACATGCGATAACCATGTCAGACGTCCCGCCCAGCTCCAGAGAGGAGTTGGCCAACACTGGACTGGGACCACATTCCTCACAAGACCTCAGGACTTCCATTCTCTAGGGGGTTTAACTGTTTGTCTGTTCCTACTGTATCTAAATAAAACCCAAAAAGCCACCCTCCACCCCTGCACCCAATCCCAGTTTACCCAGACAGCCATTGAATTACCTAGGGTCCTCAGATCCTAACCCAACACACACCACCATGGATTCTGGCTGTAATAACTATTGTATATGTAACACATTTATATTTGGTGTTTATGACTGTATGTCTGTCTGTCTGTGTGAGTGTATGTGTAAATTGCAAGAAAGAGATACTGTAACACATTTGGCATATGTGAATGTGTGCGCATGAACAAATGAGCACAGTCTTCAGTGAATGAGTGAAAAGGATGAGGATGTTTTAAGATGTATGGGAGTGTAAATGTGATATAAAAAAACGTCATAAATCTAGTTTGATGTCTGTGCGCTCTTTAGGCTAGAATGAGCTTGTTAGGAAATGTTTTTTTTAATACTGACCACATCAGTCAAGCTGTACAAAGCCGTTAAAAACTATGTATAAGGGGCAGTGGGCATGAACAGTTTTCCCAATTTTTATTAGCAGGATGGTACAGTCTCATTAAAACTTAGAACACTAGCCTACAATTAAAAAATACACGTTTTTCATCATTGAGATGAAGTTTAATACTTGATGTGATTTTTATTCTACATAACTCCTGACCTTTGTATCATCATTTCTGATTTGATAGTATCAAATAAAAACGGTCATAATGAATGTCTGCTTTCCTTCTTATCTTCCAATATGGATTTTCCTGTAGTTGCTCTGAGGGGTAAGGTTTAAATTCTTGATCATTTAAGCACACAAATTAAGTTCTCTAATTACAGAGAACAAAATGTCTAATTTGTGAGCCCGAATTGTCAAGAACTTTTCCCAATCCTGCTGTCAGCCTCCACAGTCGATCAGAGATCATTACTGTGTTTTTACTTGGCTGAAAGTGAGTAAATTCACTTGAGTATGACTTAAGCATGAATGCTATCTCAGACTGAATCTTTCATTGTGTGAGTGACCACACAGACTGGCGTCATTTGGGTTATGATCACAAGGCATGTGAATGAGTGTTTGAGACAGAACTCAAACCCCTCAAGTGTATCCATGTGCACTGTGTGTGTGTACTGTTTTTCTGTGTGTGTGTGTAGGTGCTTACACAAGCTCAAGAAAGGTCTGGTCATGCGCCTGATAGCTATTTAAGCCAGGAAATGGGAATGGGCCGACTCTTGGGGGCCTACAGTTCTGCAGACAGAGAGGAGCAGCATGCATAATCAGAGGTAGGGGCGACGCATCACACTGGCTCTTTTTCCCACAATGACCAGCAGAATGAATTAATACTGAACATCAGGATATTGTACAGTTAAGCAAGTGGAAAAATGAAAAATGAAAAATTTTGTTTCAGATGATATACAACATAATGCCAGAAAGCAGTCCACGTTGCACTGTCTGAGCATTATTATATTCTTAACATGAAGAGTGCACTCTATCATTACAACATGCTATATCTCTGCAAAAGCACAACATGTAAAACTTTTTTTTTTTTTTATTGGTAACTTTACTTGGGTGGTTGTTATCACATTTTTGTTGTAAAATAATTGTGCCTGCTAAATTATTAGTCTCTCCTTTATTTATACCCAATCAACATGCTTCAAAAGACAAGCAAACTAACTACAAAAAGGTTGAAGCAAATCATCTCGTGCAGCATATCGTTGAAAGCTTTTCTGACTTGTAAGAGTTGAAAGCTAATGGATTTGTGAATTATGAATAATGACTGGTAGTGTTTGCAGGGGCATGGAAGAAGTGAAGTTTCGGAATAGTGTTACGACAGTTGGCTTTAACAAGAGAACACAAACCGTGTGTGTTGTTCTTGAGCTTAATTGAAGAGTATGTCTTCAGTGTATTGAACTTTTTTTGTCTCCATCTTACCGAACGTGGGCTGGTAAAAGGCTCAAGCCCCTAAAAACCCTGAACAGGATAAGTGGTTTATAAAAGATGGCTGGATGAATGTAAAACAATAATTCTCAGCATGTAAAATGTTTCTACTCTCTCTGTGTTCTAAAAATCACATTTTATTCTGGCCTTATTTTCCCATCTAATTCACCTCATGTCCCTAAAATACTCTCCCTTTTTCTCCCCTTTTCTCCCTTTACTTCTCTCTGGATTTCGGCAGCATGTGGAGAGCGGGTCTCCTGGCGGTGACCCTGTGTGCCACCCTAGCGTTTGCCCAGTTCCCTCGGGAGTGCGTCACCCCTGAGGGGCTGCAGAGCGGCCAGTGCTGCCCATCTCCAACAGGGGTGGCGGGGGATGAGTGTGGCTCCAGTACAGGGAGGGGGCAGTGTGTGTCCATCGTGGCAGACAACCGGCGTCACGGACCCCAGTACCCTTATGCAGGGCGAGACGACAGAGAGAGGTGGCCGCTGAGATTTTTCAATCGCACTTGCCAGTGTAATGGGAATTTCAGTGGCTACAACTGTGGGCAATGCAGACATGGGCTAACTGGACCAAACTGTGATCAGAGGATCCCTGTGGGTAAGAGATTTAATGCTGCCTAAACTCAGCATTTGTGACCTAAAAAATTTAATGTCTATCTCTGACTGTGCCCTTTAAGATCTCAGTGGGCCTTAAAGACATAGAAAAATACATCAGCCAAGGGAATGAAGGCTGCATTTATTGTCAGGGAAAGGAAATGTCTATGTTAATTTTTAATAACATTTTCCTTTCTATCCCCTTCTTTCATTCCTCCCACACCTCGACAATCCCTCATTCTCTCTTGTCATGCCCTCCTGTCTTCCTCTAAACCATTAACCTCACTCCAGTGAGGAGGAATATCATGCAGATGAGCACATCTGAGAAGCAGGCATTTGTGAATGCTTTGGACCAAGCTAAGAGGACTGTCCACCCTAACCTGGTCATTTGTACAAGAAGGTACATAACCATTTTAATTTTTGCATACTTCAGATTATTCTATATAGACTTTATTATAATAAAAAATATTAAAAGTATACTTAAATTTTGTTCTAATGATGTGATTTCAAAAGGAGATTGATCTTTACTCAACCAGTCTTTGTTCTCATATCGTGATCGAGGAACAAGCACCCGAGCTTTTGCCCAAGGGCCTTTACGCTCAGTCTGGTTGAATCTGACAGTTGAAATCTTGGTAATATAGCTATGGGTGATCCCATGCTACGTTTTGAAAGTTATCAGTAAAATAACAACATTTCTCGTGGCAGCTTTCTTTTTAAGCTGCAGGTTGAAGAGCACATTATCGGTTTAGGCAGGAGTAAAAGGCTTTATAGTTCTCTAAGTAACAGAGCATAAATCTTTGAATAACCTCCTTCCGAATCAGTCAAGGATTGTAGATGATTAACTGTTTAGGCAGTTCACAGCTGCAGGTAGAAGAGCCTTGTTAACCTTCTAATCAAAAAAATAAACTTCTCTATTATTGGCCACACCCAGGTTCTTAGCTACAGTCCCACTAGGCAGTTGATTACAGAAATAAAATGTACATACAATGTCTACCCTTGTAGTTCCCCTAAAAACATACATCATCCCACACTTATCAACCAAGATGACTTTTGGAGAATGTTTCTGCATTGAAAAAGGCTGTCTTAGAGCAGTGCAGAGGAAAAATAAACAGGGCAACATGTGGTCTTTCCCTCTTTAGGTACCAGGAGGTGTTCGGGCCTGATGGCAATACCCCGCAGTTTGAGAACATCACCATTTACAACTACTTTGTTTGGAGCCACTACTACTCCGTTAGTAAAACCTACCTGGGGCCAGGTCAGACCAGCTTCGGAGGTATAGACTTCTCCCATGAGGGCCCGGGTTTTGTCACCTGGCACCGTTTTCACCTGTTGCAACTGGAGAGAGACATGCAGGTGAGTACAGAGAAGGGAGGGTGAAAGAGGGGGATTGTGGAAAGGAAAAGAGGAAGGAGAGGAGGCTTTGAGGCTGATGGAGCGATGAAGGAAGTGATGAAGGAAAGAAAGAATTTGGGGATTTGAAGAGATTGAGACAATATCTGTGAGGAGAAGGGGGAGCAGGGTGGGAGGAAAACAGATAGAGGTAAGAGAGAAATATAGTCTATACGTCTACAAACACCTTATGTCTTCCTTTATACCATCAATGCAGGACATGCTGGGTGACCCCACCTTCGCCCTGCCATACTGGAACTTTGCCATCGGTGGCAGCGAGTGCGACATCTGCACCGACGAGTTACTCGGGGCCAGGAGCACCTTTGATATGAACTCCATCAGCTCGAACTCCGTATTCTCCCAGTGGAGGGTCATCTGTGAGAGTGTCAATGACTACGACTCTTTGGGCACCATCTGCAACAGTAAGGACAGTCACTGAAATGTCGTATCTCACTCCGCAAGATAGCACTGTTGATATGCAGTGTAGTCTCAGCTGCATCAGAAAAGAGGGCAAAGAGCTCATAAAGAGAGCATGTAGAACATAAGCTGCTATAAATAATAGCACACAGCTGTTGTGCTGCATTTGACATTGCTCGCTATTACTACAGTTTGTTTGAAATTACTCTACTTGATGAACTTCACCCTCTGAGTTGATGTGTGCGTTGTAAAACACTGGATTTTGAAAGATTTTTGATAAAGTGACCCCTATTTCTCTACAGCCGACATAAGAAAGAGCAAAAGTTTTTCAAATGTTAATTCCCAATGGTTCAAGCGGTTTAGACGGGAATAAGAGACCTCTATGTAACACGGTAATAAGATGGACTTAAGGTGATCAGATTTACAGGGATTGAATCTTATTATGCACTGGCACCAGATTACGACCCTAAATCACCACCTTTCCTTTAGTTTTCAAAATATGTCTCGTGCATTCTGTATTTCCCTTTCATCGGGAATTGTGAAATAATGAAGAATGTCGATCCACTTCCACCGCAGTGGCCTTCCGCAAACACATGAAAGGGGGTCCCTTTTGAACAACTGCACGTGCCTAAGAAAAAAGCCGGGGAAATTCGGTCACAGGTAGAACATGTGAGTGGCCAACGTGTGAGTGATCCGTCTCATTAATCCCCTTAGAGAGTCATGACAGTCCTGGTATTTCCTGCATCAACAAGCAACGTCTCCTTAAATGGGTTAGGGGGGTTGCCTTATTTATGCATCTGCTTGTTGAAGACAGGAATCTAGCAGTCTACCGGTTCCTTTGATCTGAGGGAATAGTCTTCAAACAGACAGACAACTCGGTTATGTAGCCCTCTGTTTACGTGCTCGTGCATGTGTGTGTGTGTGTGTGTGTGTGTGTGTGTGTGCGTGCGTAGGAGAGAAAGCACAAAAAAGAAAGAAAGAGATGATGCATGCGAGAGAAAAAAGAAAACAAACTTCTGTTCAGTCGGAGAGCTCCCACTCACTACTGTTGACTTTTAGTGAATAATTAAAAAAGAAAACTGCCATCCTGTCATGTTTAAGACTGATCAAACTAGTCTGGTCTCCCACATAGAATTAGAAAGTGGTTAAATAATACAACATTTCTAATCATCTTTCTTTTCAATTCTGCTGGGACCACTGGCATGAATCTGAACCACAGTCTAAGCACTCCAGTGCCCAAAAAAACTGCCACTGTTCAAATTATCCTTCGTCTTTCGAGTGTACACATAATTATATTTCTCTTGAGTTTGATAACACCTCGGGCTCGTGCTCTGTCTTTATCACCCAGGCACAGAAACCAGTCCCATCAGGAGGAACCCAGCAGGCAACGTGGCGCGACCCATGGTGCAGAGACTGCCGGAGCCCAAGGATGTGTTGGACTGTCTGGAGCTCAACACCTTCGACACTCCTCCTTACTACTCCACCTCATCTGAGAGCTTCAGGAACACCATTGAAGGTGCTTAGTTTTGCTTCAGGGGTCACAATCAAAGCAGCACTTTATATTTAACATCCCCCCCATCAACCAAAGGAGGCGTTTCAGGTCCCAGTTCACAGTGCAGCGCTACCGTAGTACTGTGTCACTGCACAGAAACAAACACAAAGCCAGAAACACACGGACAGACTAGAACCCACCCCTCTGTACATACGGTTAGCTCCAACATAGCATTTGCTGTTCCTAATTTTGGTAAATCAGTGCTTTCATTTAATGACTCTGTTATCCTGTATTTTCAAGGCTACAGCGCCCCGCAGGGGATGTACGACCCGGTGATCCGCAGCCTCCACAACCTGGCCCACCTCTTCCTCAACGGGACGGGCGGGCAGACTCACCTCTCGCCCAATGATCCCATCTTTGTCCTGCTGCACACCTTCACCGACGCAGTCTTTGATGAGTGGCTCCGCAGGCACCAACCAGGTATACACAGACCGAAGTGGAGGCAGATACAGAAACATAAATCATTCTGAAGGATGAATAGATGGATAAACCTATTTTTGTCACCCCGCAGGAGAAATAGTATACCCCGAGGAAAACGCCCCCATTGGGCACAACCGCAGGTTCAACATGGTTCCTTTTTGGCCCCCTGTCACCAATGCTGAGATGTTTGTCTCTGCCCCAGAAAGCCTTGGGTACTCCTATGAGGTCCAGTGGCCAGGTGAGTTTGCAGCACACGCGTACATGCACACACAAAACCCAGTGGCCTCAAATGACCTTTCTTTCTTCTTCCATAGCTCGTGCCTACACCCTGTCTGAGATCATCACCATAGCTGTTGTTGCGGCGGTGCTGGTGGTGGCAGTGGTGGGTGGCGTCATCTCCTGTGCCGTGCGTGCCCGTTCCTACCGCTCGGCCGAGGCCTTGGAGCCGCTGCTGGGAGAGACTTTCCGACGCTACTCAGAGGACGACCGAAGGTTGGACAAATCACAGTCTGTTGTCTGAATCATTACCTCTCTCGGGAGGCCTTGACATTCTCATGCAATTGTTTTTTCTTTTGTTTTTTTTTTTTTTTTTTTGTAATTTTTATTACTCCTACTTCTAATAAAGGTGAACTGGTTTCAAACCCCGAAGTCCTTGTGTCTGTGTCATCGTATTTGCCATAAAATGTCGGGCTGGCTGAGTCTTTTGTACAGTGCATTCAGCGAAGGGGTCAGGCTGCGGGCATGAGGTCAGATGGCCTGGAGCAGCTCAGTGTATAATGAATAGGCAAGAAGAAGCCACAAGTATACATTTACTGGCCTTTTCCACTCTACCACTGGGTATCTAACCTCATCACATCATTAGATAGCTCTAAAAAAATAATGTCTTCCTTTCACTGACCCTTTTTTCAGCTCCCAGCTACATGCTGCTATTGAGTGAATAATATGCTGTAACTGTATGAGCAGACCACAGACAGGTCTTAATGCTAGAGGCTTTTGGCTGCAGGTGAAAATTTGCTTGTTTGAAGCCTGGGGCTAACAAGCAAACCACACCACTTGTAATGTTGCTTTCTAACCCATTACGCAGATCAAGTCCATTCAAAGTTCCATGTGTTCATAACAGCAGACACACCGCCCCTGTGTGGATATAACATGTTACTGCGACAGGATTCAATTTACAGTTTTTCGCTCTGTACAGTTATTTGCTCCTTCCACAGATATTGACCATTTTCTGAACAATTATATTGAAATTTAGGAACAAAATATCTTGTTGCATGAATGAAGTGACAGTTGAGCAAAAGCAAAAACGGAGGAATGTCTGATTTTGTAGGATTTGGACAACCCCTGCATCAATGGGCTACATGATGTTACATTTGCTGAAGCTCGATTATAATGACACAAGGTCAAGTTTAACTCTTGATGAAATGACAACCCAGCAAGGCACACCAGGAGCGAGGACAAAATCAAAGTAAAGCTGCTACATAAAGTGGGGTCCAGAAGTCTGACACCACTTTCTCCTACTTTAGAGACACTGCCCACGCTTATCACGCGGTTGCAAAAAAATGAGCCGGGTCACAGTATTTGCACTCATCTGTTGGTGACGACTTCAGTTTTGAGGTCAGTGGCATTGTGTTCTGTCCGTGATTCTGGCAAAACGGGCCAATTTTTTGTTTTACATTTGATAAGATTGTTTTGTCTTCAACAAAACCAATGTAACTTATATCTAACAGACACTGGCCTACCTCGTGCAGCTTCTGTACAGTGCACAAAAGATAAATATTTCCTCTCTCCTGTTATGGCTTTTTCATCTGCATGGAAAGAGCACGCTGTGCCTTGGAATCGAGGTCTCTCATAAATTTCAACAGCCTGTCCTTGTGAAGTAGTTATGCACAAAAGCAAGAGCACAGCATGCTCTGACATATATGATCCCCATGATGCCTTTGTGGAAAAATTAAAGCCAGGGTTGTAGGTACCCTCGATGTCAGAGAGACAATTTATTTAGGGGGCTGAGGTGTAGTTTAATTTTTTATATAATACAATCCAGTGCAATTTTATTCATATGATGCCGGATCATAACATACATCATCTCAAAGCTCTTTAATGAGTAAGGTCAAGACCTTAAACCCAACAGTTCCCACCATGGGCAAAGACTCTGTGAGAATGGAGAAGAAAAGCTTCCTTTTCACAGGACGGCATCTCGAAGAGAACCAGACTGAGGGCGGGCGGCCGCCGGCCTCAACTGTTTGGGATGAGAGGAGAGAAATGGGGGAGAGAGAAGGAAGAGACCAGTAACTGCTGTATATACTGCTGTTTTCAGATCCGTTAGGCTGGTTGTTATGGTGATGATAATAATAGTGATACTGAACAGTGTAATGGTGTTATTAATAGTAACAGCAGCAGCGATAGCAGCACCAATTCATAATTTAAAGGCAGATATTTTTAAAGTATTTTTAGACTCAGCGTCTTAAATATTAAAGTTTTTAGGTTAGGAAATTAATTAAATAAAACAATTCGGCACCTGTGATCTCTGAGAAGTAGTGGATCAATTTAGGAAAGGGTTTTTAGACGATATGTGGAGAATGTATGAGACAACTGAATTTTTTCAAACACGTTAAGGTTTTACACACATAATCAATGAATCAAACAGAAAAAAAACCTCCGTATTAAAAGAAAAACTTTTGGGTCCCTTCAAAAATTATGTTTTTTCAGTGGGGGAGGAGCTTTAGGATTCTGGCTACAGTTTTGCCTAGAGCATATTTTGATGAGGGAATGGATAGAAAGGATAGAAAAGATTTAAAAACCATAATTGGAAAGAGTGAAATTGTTTGACCGTTAAATTCTAGTTTTAATAAGAGAGAGATTTTAAAACTCATAACCAAATTATACGGCGTGTCAGGCCTTGCTACTCTGCTATAACTGTGTGACTGTGTCTAATTATTTCTCGCTTCCGGCTATGCCACTGAATAAAACAGCATGACATAGGCATGCATGCTCCTCTCTGAAATACTTTCCCATCAGTCCAGCTCATTTGCTTGTGACAACACAGACTCATTATCGGGGCATAGCATGGAAATGGATACCTAAGCCGATAGCTGCAACTAACTAAAGCTACCGCAGACCTACAGTATATACAGTAATTACAGTGAATCTTCCAGGTGGGATAGTTTTATCTTGTTTTAAGGAGAGTACATTTTTAAGACTCAGCACTGGATCGATTTATTTAGGATTGGCATTTTCGCTGTGCAGGCTGGCATCCTGAAAAAGACTCATGGAAATGAATGGAGAAGGAGAAGAGATTTTTTTGGATCCACCATCAATTGGCTGTTCTCTCTGTACCAGCAGGTTACATTGACAGCAAAAGACTCAATCCTGTGGATCTATTAATATGGGTAGATGTGACAGTCACACATACAACAATCATTTGGCCACTTCTACCCTCCCGGGAGAGAGGATCATTAGTGCCTTTCATGTCAAGTGTGCTCAGATGAAAGTCCTCAAAATCTCATCTACCCAAAAAATTGCTTTGCGGGTTTGTAGCCACAATATTTAGGCTCTGTATGCATGGGGTGGAAAAGAGCACAAGAGGGTACATGGGGTGGAAAAGGTACGGCTGCTGTTTCCTGCTGGCATATGTTTGGAGAAAAGGGAATTTGAGCGTGGTTGTGAAGACCAGGAGATCAGTTTTTTTGCATGATGAAAGAGAAGAAAAGGAGATTTCAAAGCATCTGTCCCCTGCTTCTACCACAAGAGATATATGGAAATCAATTTCAGTTCACGTGATAAAGTATGGTATCAATAAATGTGTAGATTTGCTTTTAGATACCAAACAAGTAGCACATATAATAGTTCTATTTTCACAAAGGAAGAAACATTATATTGTAAATGCACAACAAGCGCTGTGCAATTTCTCCTTCTTAATACCCTCTTCACGCCAGCCTTTAGGCGAGGCAATTGTTCATCTGGAGAAGGATAAACCAGACTGTGATGGCTGGGTTTCAATAAAGCTTGCTATGTGAACAGATGGCTTTGATTAATGTGGAGGCTCCCTAGATGCCTCCTATTTCCTAAATGAGACATTTTTGTGAAAATGTATTGTTTGTCAAGTTGTCACCAGTAACTCCAGTAATTAAAGGGAAAATTCTGTGCATGCAAGAAAAACCCCAACAAAAAACAAAGGCTCAGGTTCAGTCTCCCTTTGGTGCTTCTCTGACTCAGGTTGGATATGTCTTTTTCCTGACTTCAGACTAATTTCTTCAGCTTTCTTTCAGGTGTAGCTCTCAAATTCTCCGCTCCTCTCCTCTCCTCTCCTCACTCTACTCCTTACTCCATGATTTAGTGCTGCCCTGTCATTCCATGATATACTGTATGACACTCTTCTTCCTAGCTCCTTGACTACACCTGAGGGATCTTGAATATGAATCAATGTTTGAAAAAGACAGAGAGAAAGAATGAAAACTAAAGATGAAAAGCATAACCACAACAGTAGAACATTTCCAAGGCAAAATGCAATTCACTGGTTTGGAAACAAATGGAAAAATATGCAAAAGATGTTTAAAAACTTGCATCTATCAATAAAAATGTGGCCCCGACTTCTTTGTTTAACAGTTCAGGAATCTCAGATTTTTCAGATTCTTCTTTCTGGTCTGCATCTGTGGGCTTTGAAAATCAAACAATGTTATATCCACGGGCTTATCCTACTCAGTATAATTCCAGAGAGACAACACGAAGCATCAGATAACAAGAAAGCTCCCTACTTTGTTGTCATTCATCATTAGTATTTAACCATATTTAAGGTGACTGCTATGATATTTTACACAGAGTACAGTTGTAAGTAAGTAAACAGAATAATAGGAGTCCTGAACTACAAGAAGCTTTGGATACAAAAACTCTAACAAATTAACATTTAATAAGATCACTTACAGTACATTCAGTCATACAATGATGCACAACGCCAAAGACACAGGTGTGTATATTGGCTCTGACTACTACTCACAAAGAAGAAATAAAATAAACAACAGTGAAGAAAGCATTATATCACAGTAAATATAAAATCATATAAAACAGGTAGATGGAGGTTTCTAAATAAATATCACACATAATGCTTTAATAATAGTGTTTGATCAACTGATCAAATTTAAGATTATGTAATAAGTAAAAAATAATGAATTGGTAAATAAACCACTTACTCACACAGCTGATATTTAAAGTAACTGGATTTTGCACCTGCTCTTGACAGATGTAACAAAATTAGTTTTTTTTTTTATGTTCTACCTGCGTAACATAAGGTGGTTATAACTCCTAATCATAAACATGTCATGTAATACATTGATTATTCAAGGAATCATGACACATTTTAAATCATTAGCCATTGAAAATGTGGAATAAAAGTAAAACGGTCTTACGAAGCAAATGTCCTAAAACCTTATTGCCATACAAAAGATTGGCAGAAGCACTTGTATGGCATGTTTTTGGTCTTAGGAGTTTATCATAGTAAGTAACTGAATGAGGAGAAGACAAGAGACAGCAGTAAATATATGTCACATGTCCGATGTTTCTATTGCATTCATTTGTACAGTCAGCAGATTCAGAGGTTTGGTGATTTATTCATGAATGCATTTAAATGGGAAATGATGCATGTTAATGCACAACTCTATTACCAATACCTTTCACAGCACAGTAAGACAATATATACTGTATTATTATTAGCTGGGACACGGTGGTATGATCTGCTTTTCTATGAGTATTGCTTCCGTGGTCATTTAAAAAAACAAAATCCTGTTTTATGAATACAGGTATTTTCATGAATGCTTAATATGTAGCATTAACACATTCGTTCAAATAACACTTTTATGGAAATAAGAATTGATATCACGAATGTTGTGTACATGTAAACTGTGTTTGCAGTTTGAGGTAGCTTCCCCAAACTAAATGCAGATAAATTTAAACTCACAAATCGACAATGATTACGATTTCAAACAAAAGCACGTGACTTTATCCATATTTGCCTTCTCAGGTCCTTTTTAAACAGTTCTACAGGAAGCAGCTACACTGCTTTAGGGCTACTTTGCTAACACATAATCAAAATAGGACAAAATGAGCCATGCCTCAGGAGAGCACAGTGAGGACTATGCTTCCCTTGGTCTTCTTGAGGATGTCCACAGCTTCAGCGTGAGTTACACCCTCCAGGCAGTGTCCATTGACAGCAATGATCTGGTCTCCACGTTTCAGCCTGCCGTCCTCTATGGCCGCCCCCTGCAGTGCACAAACATAAGTCCATCACCATGTGCAGATCAGAGATCACAAACTGTTTACACCAATATAACAGCACATATGATATGAGAAATGTAGATAGACAAGAACAAAGTAATACTGTAACAAGGGACAATTAAGGTCAGTGCCAACAACTGGTCACACTGAAATAAAACACTTTGCTTAATAGGTTATATATGTAATTCAGATGATTAATACTATATATATTAAGGAATAAATTACTTGAAAATGTAATAATATAGCATTATTGGAGTATAATTAAATGATGTAAGACATTAAACCCATTTTGGCTCACAATTCTGAATAATGAAATAACAACATTTCAAGTTATAGGACACAAATTCTCTATTATTAGCAGTAAAAACCACAATTATTTTGTCACAAAGTAATTATTATTACATAAAGAGTTTTTCAGCTAATACAAACCTTTGGCCCTTTGCAGTTTATAATTGTGGCTTCAAACTGTTGTGTTTTTGTCCCTTATATGAACACAGACACTTTGCCAGCATAACTGAACACAAAGCTGTGTTGAGATTACATTTCTGAGCCAGGATCCCCATGAAAGATTTTTCCCTGGAGGACAGTCTCTCACCTTGTTGAAGACAGTTTTGACGTAGATTGGCAGGTCTCCGTGAGGGCTGCCGAACCCTCCAACGATGCTGAAGCCCAGGCCTGAGGAGCCCCTCTCCAGAGTGATGGTCTTATACATGTGAGCACTGCCGGAGCAGAATCCAAAACATTGTATGTGTGTTGCTTTGCATGCTTTCGATAGCTAGCGTTGCCTTAGAAACATACTGTAAGTTTGATGTGTGTTTGTCTGTGTCTGCAAAAGAAGCATCTCATCTCAACAGGACAGATAATAGGTGAGAAAAGACAAGTTTCTCATGTGTTGTATGGTTAATGTGATAAATCTCAGAATGGCATTTGACACCATTTAAGAAATAAAATGCAATACTCAAGAGCACAGTTTCTTAGCCTCGGGATTGAGACCCTTATTGGTTCATACAAAGGGTTGCAGCCGATTTAAGACTTATAAGCTGATGAACATTTGTTTCAGTATTCCTCACATAGTGGCTGCACTTCCTCACTATTGTCAAGGGGACCAGGAATTGCCTTTGTCCCTATTCAGTCAATAAACCAGGAGGGAGTACATTAGCATGTAGAGCGTCAGCAATCTGGTTCTTACCAGAGGTTATGAAAGCAGGGCAGGCTGCTGGACTGGCCTGGCGACCGAGCGTGGACATCACTGAGGTCCTGCGTGTTGCACTCACCAGAACCTGCCACCACCTAGATATACAGAAGTAGACATGACAATAGATTGTGCAAGTATTGAGACAGACAACATGTTTTTAGTCTTAGAGATCTAAATAAACTTCGTTAGCAATGAAAAAGTTAGACAATAATCTGATATTCTAATGCTGCAATAAATATTGTCAGCCCTGTCCACTCTTAATACTGAGAGAAATAAAAATATAAAAACAGTTGATGCTCTTCCTCACAAATTTCCCTTTTTCTCTCCTGCAACAAATATCTTTCTAGAAGCTCCTTGACATGAAGACAAACAATGTGGAATAAGTATCAGACACACTATTGTCTTGAAACTACAGTGTAGTGTAGTGTAGTGTAGTGTCAGTCATTACTGGCAATGAAGTGACTGCTGTGACATTATGGTACCTGCAGTATGATGGTTCCGGTGGCGTTCTTCAGCAGGGCTCTGGCATGGACATGAGACATTCCCTCCGTGGGCACGTCGTTGATACTGAGAATCTTGTCTCCTGTCTTATGGACACACGAAAACACAGACTTGTACTTTTATACTCATTAGGGAACTGTATTAAGTTAGATTAACCACCAGGAGGATAATTACTAACATAAACTACGACCGCTCTATGCCTACCCCAACCTTTTTTTAACTTCTTGGATGTTTTACATGTTTCGTCTCATTCTCTTTTCTGTCTTTCATTTTTTGTGTTTGGGGCTTTTAATAGGCTAAATCTGCTATTGGTATGCCTCTATATATACCATATCTATTTCTGATTTCTGCATCTACGTCCACAATTTGATTATATAGCAGAGATTGCCTTGTACTTTTAAACAGATCATGGGGGCTCGCGTAAACTAATACAACCCCTATACCTGACCCATAAAATGCATTTTTAAACCCTGACCAACACACCTTTTGGCCAAATCTTGGTTCTTATCCCGATAAATATACATTAGGGTTAAGAGGGTGTGAAGCTTTTCCTCCTCTCTGTCGAACTTTATCCTCATTAAAATTCTACACTTAGCACTAAAATAAATAGTTAAACTTATGGGGAACAAATAGTTGTCTGCAGAGAGGAGTTGATGAATACATAACACACACACACACAGGCAAATATATATGGGCACTCCCCACCTGTAACTGCTGTGTTTTGGCAGCCAGTCCATTGGTATCCATGGAAGCAATAAAAAGAGGTATGTTGCCATGGGGACTGCCCACTCCTCCTGCTATACTGATGCCCAGGGAGTCACATGGACCCTGTGGTGATACCACACACACATTTTATAGACCCTATTTAGACAACACCAGTGAATCACATTGCAGACTCTACGCATGACTTTAACACCTACTCTTTCAAAAGCCAGGGTTCCAGCCAGGCGAGGTTATACATACATGTATATGTATGTATGTATGTATGTATGTATCTAACTGGAGTTAGTCAGTTGAAGTAGAAGAACAACTTTAACACGAAGAACAAAAGCCCTCACAACCAAATTCTAAGTTCTTGAAATGTACTAAAGTCAACATCAATTTCTCTAAGACCGTATGAGGCAGTCATAAAATTATCGATTATTGATTATTATGTCAAGATACCTTTTGTATTGTTACTTTTTTGATCTCAGGGAAGTCTTGAAACGCTGTGGGAGGAGAAAGAGATATATGTTTGCATTATGAGCTCTGAGATGTTAAAAGCATACTTTTCCCACAAAGTAAATTGTTGAACATTTGAAAGACGTGACTTGATGATTATAATTTTAATAATAAGCAGGATTTTTTTGTTGTTTTTGCTTTCAGACATTACTCTTGACCACAAGTTCCACTCACTTGAGCTCCCTGTTTTGTTATCTGTCTCCCTCTGCTGGCCAAGGGAAGCATCACATCCACTTGAGGCGGTCAGGGTGGAGCACTCAGAGTCTTCGCTCTGGATAAAACACAACTTAAAGTACTCCTAGGTTCACAAAGTATGATCGTTAAAATAGTGCATGAGAGTAATACTTGAACTACAGAATAAATTAAAATTATTGAGCTTATTTAAGAAAGTATAGACTCAGTGAGTGCAGTAAAAATCATACCCAAATGAGTAGAAGGTATTTTAACATCTGATAACGTCATATATTTTAATATTTTTTTCTTTCCTGTCACTCGTTAGACGAAGACAGCTGAGAAAACACTTTACCTGGCTCCGCTGTGAGTACTGAACGCCAGCTTTAAAACGAGCAACCTCCAGGTGGACCGCTCCATTGCAACTCTGAGAAAAAAAGTGAAATCAATAAGATCATCAATCCATAAAGAAATTCATAGCCCGCCACTTATTCGTTCAAAGACTTTTTGCATGCGTAGGTGAGGATGTAGCAAACCTGTAGAAGCTTCTGTGCATGTTCCTGTGACGCTGCACGGACATCCTCTGCATTGATTGACAAAATCTGGTCACCTAGCAACAACCTGCCATCTGAATCTGCTACACCTCCCCTGATGATATCGGACACAAAGATGCCCATGTCATTGCTGTTAGAAAAAATAAAAAACAGAGGTCAAGACTGTGTCGTTTACACGCTTATTAAATAAATTATGTGACCCTTAAGCCTGCAGCTTTGCATAACGTCACACTTGTTTGTGCAAATACATGAAAATCTGCACCTAAACTCTTTAGAAATAATGTGTCCTCCCTGCAGCGTGACTCTATGGCCTGGCTCTATAACCCTTATGGGGATTATTGGACACTGTGAGGGTTTGTGATTTCATTATTTGCCTATCGCCTCTTTTTTACAATAATGAATCTGTTGCTATAGAGTCCCTGACCTCCAACTAGGTAAAGGCCTGAAAGCTTAAGAACAGACTCCTCTTCTGATAAATGAGTTAAACTTTACAGTGTTGTCATTGCCAAAGATTATTCATTTATTATACATACCAAAAAAATCAAAGATACCATCTAATGTTAAAATGTTAAAATAACTGGATTACTTTTTCAAAACTACATTGAAAAAAAATAAACTTTAGAGGTGAAAATATAACATATTTGAAAGCAAATATAGTACAGAATTTTATCTTATCAAATATGGGTACATACACTGAGCCTCAAACTGTTTTTTTAATAACAAGAACAAAAATGAGTTATACGTTAGGAGGACAACTGATCTTTGCCTGGTTCAGAGGCTTTATTAATAAGTGCACATAAAAATGAAATTGCGGGCCACTTGAGTAGCCTTTGACCAATCGGAGGACTGGCAAGTGGTCTTTTCAGTGGAACTTTAACATAAACCATTTACAATTAACTCCACTTATTCTTGGGTTTGCTGGAAATTTTCGGTCTATAAAAACATTGCCTCATTCTTGCAACACCGGTATTTTGGAAACTGCAGAGTTCAACAACTTAACTTCAAATAACCAATGAAAAGTGGATCCTGATTAAATCTGAGCCATACATTTGCTGAGTCATTTCCTTATATAAAACATGATTCAGCAAATGCAAATCCACTAAATTTTTCACGTATTTCTCACCTTGAAAAGATGCAAGAGTTGACAGGTGATGTGTTTTTATTTGTGTCGAATTCAAATGCAATGCTGCTTGTTGATATCTTCATCTAAGTCCTCAGCTCGTTCGGCTTACAGTTGCCAGGCATATTCTCAATCAACTAAAGCTCCTGAACATCCCGCATATGTTAAAGAGCATCATGACTGTACCTCTTTCCCACAGTGGTGAATCCTAGCCCTTGTCCAGGATGAGGTCTGAGCTCCACAGTGAAGACGTCCCACAGGTCCTCCTCCCTGTAGGCCTCCTGGTGCCTGAAGACACACAGGCGAACACGTTGGGTGGTGAGCCGTAGTACAGCAATGGCCTCATCGTGGGTGGCCTGCCGCAGGTCTATACCATTTACCTGGGAAGAGGTGAGAGAAGGGGGACACAGAGTAGAGTGGTGTGAATGGGGTTAATGGAGATGTGGAGCAACTTTTTTTTGGAAATCACACAGATCAGATGACCGTTACCTCAGCTAATGACATGGTTATTGGCTATATTGGCAACCATAGCACCAACCTACAAGGATGTTATTGCTTGTTGTTGATCTGCAAGAATTGTCTTGTGCATGCTCCTTTTGTTGCTTTTCACATCATTTCATAATCTCATTGTCTTATGTTTGTACTTCTTAACCTGCAACTTAATCGGTATCACTACATCTTGCTTATTTTAAAATTAGTGGACCGGCTAACACATTTACAGAAATGTTGATTAAAGTGTGTTGTCCATATCAATGAATAAATGAGAAACTGAACATGAGAAATATAAATACATGGCATTCTTTCATGCAAGCCTTAGTCTTAATACTGATTGACAAAATTAAATAACAAATTATTAAATATTATCTAAAAATCATACATACAAAAAGTTGTATCTAAATCATATGCCCACATAAAATTTCTCCGTTGCTGGGCTTGGAGAAAAAAGAAAACAAGCGGAGTTGCATTATGTTTTAAAGGATATAACTATAATAGAATATCTAAATGTTTGTTTGTGTGTACACATAATACCTCTAGTATCTGGTCTCCAGCTTGCAACCTTCCATCTCTCTGTGCTGCTCCTCCATCATTTACTTCATGGATTACTACTGCCCCCTGGTGGAAAAATCACAGAACACTTTCATAATAATAGTCTCCTACAATACGATCAAGCTAAACCAATCGGCCTTGTTATACTTAAAATTTCAGAACACCATGAACAAAAATGCTTTATACCTACAGATAAAAGGTAGGATGAAATACTGAAAACATAATAAAAACTGACTGATAAAGTTCGGATTTTAACTTTACACATGCATGATTTTGCCAGGGAGTTTTCGATAGGCCTTCCATAAACACAACGAACAAATGTCCCTTTAGTTTCAAATTGAATGGTAATGTCAAATGTTGGTTGGTTGATCATACCAGCAGAGTGTCACATCCTCCAACAATGCTGAGGCCCAGGCCTACATTTCCTTTACAGATCTCTATCGTGGCTTCCCTTCCAGCTACAACTGGGCAGCTCAGAGGGTCAGAGGCTGTGGTCGCAGATCCTAGCCAATCAGACCGTCCTGTGGGAGACGCCTGCATGGCATTGAGGGAAGAAGAGGAGGAGGAAGAAATAGGTAGGGTTAGGGAGGAGGCAGGAGAGACAGAGCAGGGACGGCAAAGCGATGTAGAGTGAGGTAGAGTGAAAGAGGAGGAGAGACTCCTGGAACGGCTGACGGAGAGCTTGACAGCGACCTGGTGTTTGAGAATCAAACTGGACACCTGAATACAGAGACAACAGGCAAGTCATCAATCATTAAATCACGATGAAGAAGTGCATTTTTTTCAATGTGTGTGTCTGTGAGTTTGTGTGTTTGTACCTTGTCCATTGACAATCCAGCCACAGGTTCATCACCCACTGCTATGATCCTGTCTCCAGTCTTTATCCTTCCATCCTGCAGACCGAAAGATAAAAAAAATGGAAAAAAAATAAAAAATGGAAGCTAAGCCAAATTGCTGAAAATGTATCTAAAAGATGAAGAGTGAAAGTAAGATTAAAAATGTCTCTGGACAAATATCGGAATAACTGTTGTCTGGGGCCCTACATGAAATCTTGCTAGTACATGATAATGTCACTTTAAAACATGGTAACCACCATTTTATGGTTAGTGTGGCTCAAATATTACCAGAAATACCATGAGACTAGAGTAATCACACCACAGTTTATAGGCATTGTATAGTAATTTGAATTTTACCCATACCCCTTTATTCTGATAGATTATTGATTTTGTCAAAGATACAGACACATCATTGTTAGTCAATAGACACTGAGAACAAATTAAATTATTTGCAACCTACAGAGATAATTCCACAGTAATGATTAAGATGAAGCCTATAACAACTGAGATGATTAAGACGATCATGATATTGATGATGTCACACCTTACTAGCAGTGCCATGCTGGATCAGTGACCTAACAATCGCTCCGTCCTTTGAATCGTCCTCTACCAGGCTGAGGCCAAGACCAACATGATCCTGGAGGGAGATGTGACAATGAAAACAGAGAACAAGCTGTAACTTTGAAGTGTTAGCAAGAATTGGTGAAGCTAACGGCAGTCTTCTATAAAAGATTAGTGTTTATTACCATGTTCAAAATGGGGCGGGAAGGTCATTATAACTCCTCTTGTATCAAGGCTGTTTTTGCTACAATAAGACTCTGTTACACTTCAACCAGTTGCTTTAACCGTGCAGCTGGAGGCCTGGCAACGGTTAAGGCCAGGATGTACTTAAGGTATTGTACCTGAGGAAGGATGATGTGGTGGATGTCTCTGGATAATCCTCCATGCTCTGCAGAGTCTATCTGGGAGTCGACTGTGTCTCCACGCTCTGTTCTGGATCCCTGGGCTTTTTGAGTTGGAGCTGCCTTATTCCTAGTAAAACAACACCAAAACATGCAATTGTCCATGAGCTGGTCAACAGACACACCCTGTTCAGTAAAAAAAGATGCCACAAGAAAATAGCTCTGTATGTTACCTGATGAGAATGATCTTGACCTTAGACGGAGTGTTATTAATGATGGTGGAGGCATTTTGGTGACTCCGTCCATACAAAATCTGACCGTTGATCTAGAAGAAAAATAACAGTATTTTCTTTACCCCATCCATCTCCACATTAATCTGCTTTTCTGCCACCTTCACCTCCCTCCCCCTTTCCGTCTTAGCCGTCAGCTTCTCCTCTCCCTTGATTTTCATCCTCATCTCTATTACATGGTTGCTCATTGCAAGAACCCAGCCCAGCACCAGCCATCCTTCAGATGGTATTTTGTCTGACAAATCTGCTGTGCAAGTATTCATCCATGCCTTATACCCAAAACCCATACCCTCTTATTTTGCTGCTCTCAATTTTGACTCCAGTGTTTTATCTATCTCTAGGATTCAAACCCTTCTTAGCCCTTCTTGTACTGTTCTCATTTATTCTCCTCCTTACCTCCAGTAGCTCATCTCCGATGCATATCCTCCCATCTAAACCAGCAGGACCTTGAGGGTCTATATCCGCCACATAGACACTCATGCGGGCCCTTGAGTCATCCTTGTTCCCCATGAGGCTGATTCCCAAGCCGTGAGCTGCAGGGTCCTTCACCAGCTCAATCATAAGTAGCTTCCCAGACAGGCTGCCATAGCGCTGAAGCATCTTTTCTAGGAGAGACAGAGTGGGGACAAACAGGAGGAGGAAGAGGATATGATGGGTAAGCCAAAAAAAGTGTGGCATTCTACATATAATGACACTTCATGTGGAGAGGAAGCATTATACCCTAGAGCAACTTGTGTGTGTGGGGGTGTGTTGTTGCAATTTGTCTGGAAGGGATGTTGTCAGTCATGCTGAGGGTAAGGTGAGAGTTGTCTGTGTTTCTGTATAATTCAATAATAATTGACAGTATGACTTTACATTGGTTGCATGTGCCGCAAAGTATGAATGTGTACGAAATGAGTTTCTGAGTCCCTTGAAATGTATCTATGTGTGCATAAGTACATGTCTATATTCATGTGTAATTACTTGTGAAAATGCGGGTAAGTATTTGATTGACTCAAATTTACATATGTGCAAATGAGCAGGGTTATAGAGACTCCCTTAGCGGTCTTCACCATTAGTAGAGCTATGGATCATTGTTTTTAAGAATGGGTCCCCTTTGGCCGTAACGTGCCAAATATATGCCAACAAAGGCGGCAAAGAATAGGATATGGATAAAAACAATGAAGTTTTCAAACTTTTAAGAGAAATTGGTTTCGTAAATGTTTTATGGGGAAGGAAATGTATTCAACAAATTTTTTTAGACCTAAAGGATACACACAATGCATTTTGATGAGTAACACTGAATGCAAACAAAAAAATATGTTTGTTTACAAGAAAACTCCACAGGGCACCTTTCATTAGTGCAGTGAATAAATCAAAGAATGAATAAAACTTTAATAACTGTTTTTTGTGCCAAAGAATAAACTAAGAATCTCTGTTCTCATCTGAAAACTAAAACTCATTCATACAAACGAAAGTTGCCCTCCCAGAACATACTGTACAGAAGGAAAAAGAAAGCTTCCGGATTCGTGTTCTTGGCCAATAGTTCATACCCAATAAAGTTAGGGCCTAGGCAACTTGCTTCACATATAAATAGCATGGAAGAAATTCGGCACTTGGGACTTTCAAAGAATGGCCATTTAAGGGTGTCCCAAACTGTGATAATACAGGGACTGTGTGAAACTCATGACATTTTTATCATACTACTACAGCTTGTTCTTGCTCTTTATAGCACAAATTCCTTCTGGGACAGAGGGCATCACGTGACCTGCACTGTGTGACTGTGGCCACTATGTTAGAATCAACATACAGCTCGTGTTCCTGAGGGCTTTGAGGATCCCTGTAAATGTCTGCGTGATGTCTTTATGATGCAAACGTACTCCTGCCAGTGTCGTCCTCATCTTCAGCTGGTGCTTTGATTGGTGTTGTGACAGTTACGGGGCTTCTCCAATCTTTTCTTTGGGATGCTGGCGAAGGCACCTTGGGAGAGGTTTTGCATTATTGAACAGGCAGAGTTGGAGATGCCTCAGGGGTCCTGCAGGCATGAGTTGGACTACCCCTGAGGCTTATTCATTGTGCTTGATGTAGCAGTGGGAAAAACTGACGAACAGAACGAATTAATGAACCGTGTTTTTAATGTCAGCTAAAAATAACATGAAAGATGACCAGAATCATGCATTATTTTGTAACCAACTTACAAGTGCATAGAAAAATAACTTCAAAAGAATGCACTGTCTATTTAGAGAGTTATGCATCTCCATCAAAGAGAAAAACAAAGCGCTTAAACAAACAAGGTAGCTGCAAGGGACTTTGAACTACAAGGGTTCTATCTACAAATATGCACGATAATTAAGTTTTTGGAAGTTGGCTTAGTGCAGATGGTAATACAGGGCTGTTTTTAAGATCCTGGGTACCCAGTATAACATACACACACACACACACACACACACACACACACACACACACACACATATGTGCAAACAACAATGTACTAACCTTAAAGGGGGTGGGAATGAAGGGGTTTGTAGGGGAGAGACTAAGGAACAGACCACTGAGAGGCTCTGCTTCCTAAGATCATGAAGGGAAACACAGATATAGTCCTACAAACATCACCACCCAAACAAATCTACCTCTCAAAAAACCCTTTAAAGCTCTATTCTTTTTGGAATACCTTGTAGGCGTTAATGACTCATCACTCTATACATAATATAGTGTCTCCATAACATCCTCTGTACACTACAGCCATACACAGTCAAACATCAGTAACTGTGTGGGAACAGGATCAGGGAAAATGACTTCACAGCTCGTCATCTGTTCCAATGAGATCTAAAGTACTGGTCACGACCTTTAAGACACGAAAATATAACTACTGCTCTTTGACTCTGTAGGGCAGTATACAGTTCATATTCAGTGCACATCATTTTCCATACTAGACAAGTAGCGTAAAAGTATGATCAGATCAAGGCAGAAGTCTTTAGTAGAGGAGCGTTACCTTGCTGCTGTGTGAGTTGGACTGTGGTGTTGGAGTTACTTTTTCATGGTTGGTGAGCATAGGAGACTGTGGGCGAAACAGAAATGCAGAGTAGGCAGAAGAATATTTATGTGACTGTGAAACACAGATGGTTCAAATGCTGCATCCAGTACGACAAGTTATATGATACCAGATAAGTTTTTAGTCAAAGAAAATTTTGTTCAGTATGCTTTGTGTCCAGAGGATATCATCTTGTAATGCTACAAACTCCCACGCACAACACTGCTGAAACTTCTGATGGAGTTGTCTAATAGAATATACACTGCACCCTCTCTTTGCATAAGCTGAGTATTGAGATTCAGCGTGACAGAATTTGGAGCCTCAAGAGACTCAAATTCTACACAGTGTTATGTATGCATAAAGTACCTGCAGACACACTGCATAATGCATTCTAAGCCAGTAGAAGTGTGCTTTTTTTTGGCTGTTTTCTAAGATGCAGTACCTGAGGTACCTGAGGCCTGTGTTGTCCGGATTGGACCAGGAAGACAACAGAATCTCCAGCCCTGCGGATGGCCTCCACTGCCTGCTCATGGCTGGCATCTCTTAAGTCCACACCACACACCTTGGCCAAATAAACATACACATAGCAGATTTTGGTCATGACATTGGACATGCATTATGATATGGCTAGTAGGGGCATGCAACATGGAAAAGATCTTCCACATTTTTCGGATATAAATAGAGAAACTGTTTACAGATAAAATATAATATAATTTTACGCTAATCTAGTAAATTACCCAGAAAAAAAGAAATTGCAATAAAATGTCAATCCTGTAAATCTCATAATGACTTAAGGTAGTCCGGTTTATTAATTTGCTATGACCTAATGCAACCAAAGACGACAAAGAAATAGCTATTCTGGTATATGTGAGGTGGCAAAACCTGAGTGGTTTGACAATTTCCTTACGTCCAAAGGTAAATTCCTCAATGACTAATCATAGTCTAATGATCAAGTAATGTGTGATAATGATGTCTAGATAATTTATGTCTGTATGTTTATACAGTATATATACAGTATACTGTATATACATGTACATAATTGTTTATTTTCATTTTTTAAGCTTTGTTGTAATTCTACCTTGTTCCTATAATTATTTTCCACTTAGTGTGCTTGCCTTCAGCAATGCACACTCATACTCCTTTGTGTTTATTCTGTTTCTTTGTTATACTTTATACAAAATCTCTGTGTGCATTATGTTTGTATCTCACACACACACACACACACACACACACACACGCACACAGACACAGACACACACACACACACACACACACACAC
The DNA here is from genome assembly GCA_016859345.1 of Istiophorus platypterus. Classification (NCBI taxonomy): domain Eukaryota; kingdom Metazoa; phylum Chordata; class Actinopteri; order Istiophoriformes; family Istiophoridae; genus Istiophorus; species Istiophorus platypterus. The sequence continues at coordinate 14,911,029 of CM029114.1, read as the reverse complement.
ACACACTCACACACCTCTAGTATCCTGTCTCCAGTCCGGAGGGTGCCATTATGTGCTGCCGGGCTGTCTGGGCTGATGTGCTTGATGAAGACTCCCCTCATCATCTCTCCACTGCTCAGTCTCTGGCCCATTCCTCTGCCTCCCATTATGCTGATACCCAGGGACTGGCCTGATGATCGTGTTAGCTGTACGCTGAAACACAAAGCAGGATACAAGGAGCATCCACACACGTTATAGAGCTGAAAATCCTTCTTACAGTATGGGTACAGTGATGATGAATTCAAGTCTTCTGTATGCCTGATGAGGGTGTACTTGGTTTGAAACATCACTGCAAAAAATACACAAGAAGGAGAATTAATCCAACAGGTTTTTTTTTTCCGTCTCCCTCTAGCTGCTGTTTAGGACTGCGGATAGTTTCAGAGATTAAGTCAAAACAATAGAATATTATAACTGCCGGGGAGAGACTGCAAAAGCTTGTCTTTGCATGCAGTAGAGCTTATGTGATTTATCCAAGCAGGAAGCAGTCATAAATGTGTTAAATTCTGGTTGGGAAAGTAGTCACTTTGTCTGGGTTGAAGAAATTCGAGCAGGTTGCGTGTGTGCTTTGCTGCTCTACCCCTGCTGTGAGCATAACCTGAACACAGGAGGATTTAGCTAAGCCTCCTCTGGCACGGAGATGATAAAGGGCATCATGGGCAGAGTTTTGAGAAGAGGCTGAAAATGGAGAATCTGAATAAAACCTAATGACAAAAAAAAGACGTTACTTTCGTCAGTGTTTCACTAACCTTCTAGGTTGATCCCAAGACACAGTTGTATGAGGATGGAGATCCCCATCTCCGTCCTCTTTATCATCCCCCTTTATCTCCACCTCCAGCTTTGGTACTTTCCCATCTGCACTAATTTTGTCCTCTTTCTCTTTCACAGTGTTGCCATCTTCTTTTCCTTCTCTCTCATTCTTGTGAGGTAGAGATTTTGGAAACAGCCAACTAATGGTGAATAAAAGAAAGAAATATTATGGAATTAATATGTGATCTTGAGTGGAAACCTGTATGCTCTAAATTAGTCTATGCTCTAATTATTATTTTTTTCTCTGCTGAACTGCTAACTCTCTAGAGATACATTTTACATTACAGTCTTGTTAAACTAGAATTACCACGGTTGTATGCCTCCTCCAACAAGTCAAATTGCAGTTTACATCCATGTCTGTCCAGATTCATATAATATATGTAGTGAAGACTAAAGGAATTTAATAAAAGGTATTAAGTGTATTTTATCATAATTCTCTTATGAATTCTTGAGTTACTATGACTTTAACCTTTGACCTTTGACCATCAAAATCAAATAATTTCTTCCTTGAATCCAAGTGCCAAATTATAAGAATTTCCCTTAAGGCAGACCTGAGATATTGCGTTCAAAAGAATTGGATGGAGGGACAGACAACCTGAAAACATAATGCCTCTGGCCATTGCTCTGGTGGCTGTTGAGGCAGAAAAAAAGCTTCATTAAGTTTATTTTTTCTGTAGAAAAATATTCTGTGTAGAAATGATACAGTTAGATGTTAAACATTTAGTTGATAGGTGATAGATGATCTGATGCTTCTCTGTATTCTATGTAAACTGAATGTGTTTTTGTTTTTGATTGTAGGTATGTCAAATAAAATAAACCTGGAGCTCTGGGAAACTGCGACAGGAACAATTCACAACTTTCTGACATTTTATCAACAATGATCTTTGACCTAATCCAAAAATCCTGAAAATAATGATTAGTTAATACAGCACCGAGTCTAGATCACACTACCAGAACTGCTGTGTAGCTGTGGATAACAAGGTATCTTGGCTTACTTTGTTATTTTTTTCAAGTCCTGTCACACTGTAACGCATTGCCAATAGCGAGCTACATCAGTGGGGCTTGAGAAGATACACTGCTTTAGGTGCAAATAGCCCTGAAAAAACACATTTACTCATTTGCCAGGGAGGTCACAGTAAGGTAATGTCTATTGCACTTCTATCCTCATATATATATAGCGTATATATAGCGTATATATACAGTATATATGCTCTGTATATGTGTGTGTAGGTGTGGAAGAAAGAGGTAGAGAAGGGGAGAATTTTTCATGAATATGTTTAACGGTCGAGGGATGTAATAAGCCCATGGAGGTGAGTGATAGTGGTGCTATCTGCACAGCAGGAGCCTATAGCCAGTTAAGTTACAGAAGAGGGCAGAACAAATGGTTCCACCAGAGCTGAAAGAGAGCGGCCAGGAGAAAGGGATAGGACCGAGGCAGGGATGAGAGGGAAAATGAGGTAAAGAGAAAACGACAAGAGCAAGAAGACTGAGGGAGAGAGAGATGGGAGACAGATGTAGACACCGAGTCAAGAGAGAAGTCTAGCAGAGAAAGAGACAAAGAAAATGTATTGAAAGATAAGAAGATAAGAGTGAAAAAAGGCTGCAGAGAGAAATGGGAGTGAGGGAGGGAGGAGTAAGGCAGAGATACGAAGATGGAGTGAAAGCAGGGACAGACAGAAGCGAAACAATTCATTTTCGCTGACAGTCAGCACTGAGATCCATAAGCGAACAGCTAAATATAACTCAGAGATTCAACATTCAGAGAAGCTTTTGCCTTTACCACAGAAAAGAATGGAGAGGAGAAAATACGGACTGGAAGAAACTCACACTGAGCTGGCTGCATACCGAAACACATTGTTTCCCCAAGGATATGGTTAATTAAAGTGTCAGATCATTAGTATGACTTAAACTGTTAAAATCTGTGATGTGTTACGGTAATAAAATCCTGGCAGCTATAATAATCAAAAGCCTAAGTTTAAAACATTAAAGAAATAAGAATGTAAAGCTATTCCATAGTCTCAACTCTCTGCAGCAAATATATCAACATGAAATAAAACTGGAGTCTTTACGTCTAATAAACCCTCCGACAGGTTTATCTTGCACTCTTGGGCCTGAGTAGGGATTAGGTGACCATAAATAATAGGCTAAGACCTCTGGATCTTACATTACCTTGAGTCTGGGGCTGCGGTGACAGTGGGGCCTTTGTAAGGAGCACTGAATGAAGTAGAGGCTCTGACTGCGGCTGGATCTGGAGCTGTGGCTTTAAATTTGACTGAGGCAGAGGGTTTGAGGGTGGATAAAACTGGAGTTGTATCTGGAGCTCTGACCGGACCAGGGGATCTGCTCGGGGCCAATGCAGGTTCTGGAGAGAGTGTTGGTGGCGTGGGGGAGGAAGAGGTGCTGTCTGCTGTGACGGATGCCAGAGGAGGCAAACACATACGAGTACGGTGCTCATCCACCTGATGGGCTGGGACATAGGTTATACTGAGGGTAGGGGAATGTGGGAAAAGAAATATGGGGGGGAGGGTAAAACATTTTAAATATTAATATAACTTAAGTTATCCCATTACTGTGTTTTCACAGCTGCACATTCATTTCACTTCCAACATGAAACAACGACTAGTAGGATGACAAGGAAGGAGACAAATGACATGGCACTTAGTGAATGGTTTCCATATACAATAGATGACAGAAAATAATGGAATGCTACGGTTTAAAGGAAAAGATTGACATTTTGGAAAAATACTTTTATTCACTTCCTTATCAAGAGTTGGATAAAAAGATTGATCATATATGTACAGTGAATATGAAGTTATAGCCAGCTTTTGGCTAGCTTTTGCTCAGCATGACGTGAGCAGGGGGAAACAGTTTAAAACAGCTGGAAACCAATTATAGATATGCCCCACTCCATCGGCATTGCTGGTTCTACGATTGATATAAGATGAAAAGAGAATTTGAAACAGAAATAATAGGAAATAGGGTGACTATATGTATATTTTAATGTCATTAAAAAAAGAAGTCTTTGCAACATGTAAAATAAAAGATGTGTTTGGCGTGAGCCCTCATCTAATTTACGGCATAGAAGATGTCATTTCACTAATGTGTCAAGGACATCATTAAAGCCCGCCCCCTCCCACTTCCATTCTTGTGTGACGCTACCAGAAGACATGCTATTTGAATCTGCTGAAAGAGCCGATTTTCTCCCTCTCTCACTCATGGTGGCAGATTGAATATGGAGGTCTTCTACGCTAAGCTGTTGTGACTGAGCCATGTGGACAGCCTGTCTTGTCTCAACAGAGGCAGTTTGTTAGTGACAAGCCCTCACCCCTCTATGTCTGTCTTATTCTGAGGCTGCCAAAGCAACTCATCTGCCTCCACTCTCTGTTAGTTTGTCTGCAGTGGCGTTGGGAGGCTGCAGTGTGAGCGGATGAGCGTGTGTGTATGTGCGATAGAGAATGTGTGTGCTCATGTGTGTGTGTATTGTGTGCGCGTCTATGAGAGGCTCTTTAAAACTCTCTTTTATTTAGAAGCGCACTGTTCAAGGTGAGATGAGTGATGAATTATTCAGAGATATTTCCCATAGCAGGAAAAAGGTGTTTTTTGGAGGTTAGACCATTGAAAGACTGTGTACGCGTGTGTGTGTCGCTGCTTTCATGTGTGTGTGCCAGTAAAAGTGGGAGAGAGATGGAGGGAGAGAAAGAGACGGAGAGGTTGAAAGAGAGTGAGGGGGTGTTTTTGCAAGGCAGCCTGGTGGTGGAGGTGGGGCACAGCTCCAGTCAGCCAAACAAGCACTGTCAACGCAGAGCCATAACTGCTGATGTTAGAACAAGTAATAATTTACCCAATTTCCCCTTAGGCATCTTTAAAATTTCATCATCTAATCTAATTTAACGTGACTGCAGCGCCTCAGTCAACTATGACCGCAGCGTCGAAAACAAGGTGGTAATGGAGATCAAAACGGAGACAAGATCATTTACAGGTGATGATGCAGTAAAAGTCATGTTTGTGACCGCAGATGGTACATACTTGCAAAATATTTACATATTAATGACGTACATATACTCACTCATTCGAGTCACACATAGTGTCAAGATCTGCATGGGTAGATCTAGAAAATGTGAGCGGTATTCAATTACTTTTTTCAGCGGTTGATTGTTCTCTGCATTACCAAAAGACATTTCTACCTTTCCTCTCAACTACTATTTAGGCTTTTTTTTGTATTTCAAGAAAGACATGTTTCAGCTAGGACATTAGGAAAAGTGCATATGAATGTAATAAAACTAACTGTGCTAATTTAACTGACTGGAATCTGTTTAAATTGGGCCCCGCACACAAACCCACTTTAGTGTCGGGCTTCATGCAGGCATTTGTTTTCGTGTCCTAACCTAGGGCTCCTCAACCTTTTCCAGCCACTAAGCCCATTTTCAGGTCCCAATGCATCTACAACCCCTGACTCCAAAAACAGCAAGGAAACCAACTGTGTTACATTTTTGCGACACAATATGACAATCTAATTTACACAGTTCATGTTTGTAGAGATAGTGACAGCAGGTTGAGGCACAGCACTGTGTAGCAACTGGTTGTGTTCGGATGTTATGTTGTTGTGTAGATTGCTATATGCAGATTACATGCATAAAAGTTGACTTTCATATTTCAAAAGTATGTTTTTATCTCATTAAAAATGTATCAGTAAAATTCTACATATCTGTAGCGAATGAGGCAGTGCACTGGTGTCACAGTTGGAAATTTGTAGGATTAGGGAACCCTATTAGTATTATTAATGAGTGTATGGCAGGCTGGCCAATTGAACATGTACTACTATTTGCTTTTGAAGCAGTTTATTTCCTTTGATGGCTTGTTAATAGTTCTCTAATATTCCATCATGCCCAGCTTCTGCAAAGAAGAAACTTTAAAAGTAACAAGTGAAATTAGGGCACTGTATATGAAATACAGAGAAATATTCAAAATAGGTCTGATTATGACCCCTTTTCTGACCCCAATTCAAGACACTACTAAGTGTTTTATGTGTAATGATATAAGTTTTATACTGGAAGACAGTTGTGTTTGTTTTGCTTACGCAATTAAAAAGGCATTCAATTAAACAAATGTGGCTATATCTTCCTGTAAATGGATAATTGGAGAGTTATCTTTAACCCATTAGGTTTTTGCTTATAAATATATTTTTTTTGTTTAAACCAAAACAAAATATTCACTGCTATAAGTGTACTTTATGATGTCACGTTGTGCGTCAGAGTCAGAGGTCTTTGTTTGCAACAATTAAGAATGTGGAGGTTCAATCAGCACTTGAGCCATTGTAAAGAGGATGACGCACACAGTGTTGCACATCCAGCCACCCCGCACTTTTGGATGAAGATTGAGGATTACTAAGAACAGGTGTTCCAGTGGGAGTTCAGTGATGTAGAGTGAGAAAACTTTAAAATGCCCTGAAGAGCTTGAATAGAGTTGTGTGAGTTATACCACCATGTAACAGAAAGCACCATGTTATTTTTTTCAGCAGAGAACAGGACTCTCTACGTGTTGTAATGCTGTAGAACAGTGACTGGCTCCTCACCTCATTTCTGGCCCTGTGAGAGATTGTCTGCGGAGCATGGCCCGAGCCCTGGCGTTGGTCAGGTTGGAGGCAGGTTCTCCGTTTATGGCCAAGATGGCGTCCCCCACCCCAAGCCTGCCATCTTGGCTAACAGAGCCCCCCTGGACCACACTGCGCACCAGAATGCCTGAGCCATCCTTGATAGCACTCACCGACATCCCTGCCAACACGCACACAAGTACACAAACACACACACACAAGCACAGGTGAGTGGAGGGTTGGCTAAAGCTGTTTTGAATGCATGCCAAACAGACAGACAGTCGCACAAACAAACACCTGACAGTGGCATAATCAGCATAATCGAGACAGACACTAGGCAGATTAGCACACAAACAAGGCTACACATGCTTGACATTTACACAGCATCAGACTTCAGCAGTCACACTCACATAAGGTGCACAAGCAATGTCACACACACTCACACCCATACAGGGGCAGGGCACAGGTGACTAGAGGCATAACACATGCCAGTAGCACAAACACCTGACTTTGGCATTATCAAATTGGATGCTAGGCGGATTACACAGACACTTCATTAATGCAAACAGGCAGAGGCAGGTAAACCAGCGACACACACAAACACGCACACCTCATGCATACACATACACACAGTGCAGAGAGGGAAGTCTAGAACAAGTCCGGTAGTCTGGTTTCATGGCTGCCTGTGTACTACATTAACGTCTAACAACTATGCACATCCACAACACTATGGTCGTACATAATTTGAAGCTGGTCAAAGAAATGACTTTGTGCTTATTTTTGATCAAATAAATAGTTTATTGTTTTTTGGTATTACATTCAAATTACAATACAATCATAGTGCCTGGAATACAATCAACTGGTGACAAAGCTACTGACGCCAACAGGACAAAGAGAAGACACACATTTAAAAGACATGAGAGGACGTTTGAAGAAAGTATGTTGAATGTCTCAAAATCCAAAGGTGTCAAAATAGTAACACACAGCATCAAAATACATTATTCTATGACAAACTTAACAATAATTTACGCTAAATTCTCACATGAAATTTTCTATAAAATCTACTTGTTTGACCTCAACAAAACATCTTTACGTACCATAAACTTACAGTAGTGTGAAAGGTTCACACCATTCAAGAATATGCAAAGACTTGTAAATAGGCTGCATATATTCATGTTTTTAGACAAGCAAGGCAAGAAAAAAAGACCTCATTTTAGTCTATCAAACCTTTTCCTTTTTCAACCTGCTCTGAAAGCTGTACAGTCATTGTAGTACAAACCAACTGTTCACATGTCTCATCTCCATAATTGGACATAAAGTCAGTATGTACATAATGGAAAGAATTGTAGATGGCACCTAATAATTGGAAGAAGGTAAAGTAGTACAAATAAATGTTGTACTACAATACTATTGCTTAAAAACATCCCCACATTCAAGCCTTACACATACAGATGGTAACTCTGCCAATGCTGAAGCTTTTGCTTCAAATATACTTAAATTCACAAAACCAAAATCACATAAATCTGTAAACCCTTCACATTTGATTTCAGGAAAACTATGCTACATTAATATCGCAGCAATAAAACCTACAATATTTTAAACAGATGAAACCACAGAAAGTAGTGACACACAGACTAGTGGATATGACCTTGATTTCCTCTATGAATATTTACATAATTTTCAAATTTCACACACACACACACAAGCAGTGTAGTGTCACATTAGAGCAATGTTTCAAGAATACAAATGAGTTTGTTTCCTTTATGTTTTGAATATGTTTCACTATGTTTTGCTTAGTGCCCTCAGATGAAGGTGCAGGCGCACCTTACACCTTGTTGTTTGCTCCATGCCATGTTTGAATAGCCAAACACTGGACAGTTAAAAGAATGTACTTTCAACAACAAAGTATAAAAATAAATATATTTAGATCAACATCCCAATTAATATATACTCACTGGTTTTAATAATACTTCTTTATATTATTTTAAATTACTTTGACCATTCATGCACTGTCTTACTAGTCACTCAGAAACACAAATACACATATACACACACATACACACACACACTCATATAAGCACACACAGTGATCATCTGCTCACTCAGGAACCAGGAGCACAACACTTCACAACTCTTCTTCAGGGCAGTCGTCATCACCACCGCCTATTAGCGTCATTATTGCCATGCCAACGATGTACACACACCAAGACACCATCACCATGAGAAAGATGGAGAACATACCAAGGCTACGGTTGCCCCGGACAACAGTGATTGTCCTCTCAAAGCTGGTGTGGGAAGGCGGAGCTTGGGCTTGCTGCATATCATTGTCTTCCATGATGCTGAAACGTTTCCGCAGCTGGTTTTCCTAAGAGAGAGACAACAGAAGGGCGTGACAGAGTGAGAGCATGAAAGTTGGGTAACAGACAGAGATATAGCTGATATAATGCTTAAGATGTTCACCATCTCAGTTTAGCGTGCTAGCATGTTAATTCCAGGAAACACAAACTGAGGCTGGCACAGATCGAAAGGTCATTGGCTCTGCAGGTATTGGTCTGAAGCCAAAGTATTGGACAAAACAAATGTTAACCTCATGCTAGCACTAGAGGAAAAGTCAGAGGGTCAGCGAAGTCACCAGGATTCATCCTTTGTCGACCATGAATGTTTGTACAAAATCTAATGCAATTCATCCAGTATTTGTTGAGGTATTTCAGACTGGACCACAGTGGTGGACTAACCAACCCTCTGACATTGTCATCCTTAGAGCCATGTTGCTGGCATGGCAAAAAAGTCAAGAGTGGTGTCTGGCAAAAAAATAAATTGGCCTGTACAGGAGCAGCAATTAGAGTGGAAACTTTGCTGCACACTACAGGGTGAACAAAAGTGTTAAACTATCAACTTAACCATTAGATTCTTGAGTGAAAAAAAGTAATAATTAATAAAATAAAAAATTATTAACTCCAAGGATGAAGGCCTTTGGAATAATTCTGGTATTTAAAACATGCACACGGGTAAACTTCTTTGGTTCCCTGGGCACTTGGCAAAGAAGTGCAAGGAGGAGATCTTCTTTGAACCTTCACACAGAGTACAAGCAGAACTGAAATCCTGAAGCTACCTTTGCAACAAGCCTATCCTTGATGAGAACACTTTGGCATTGCTCTGAATCTCTTTGTCTGTGTGTATTTGTGGCAGACAGTGGAGCAGAACTGTATGTCCTTGCGTTAGACCAGCACTTTTCATTGAGAGGCAATTGTTGGTAATTAAGCAAAAGTGAGTACAAAAGACTGTCACAATAGGATTGAGTTGAGGCCACAATGGAGGAACAAGTCTTTGACACTGAGCACTTTCTCTATACCTGACCCAGTGATACTGATACTGCTCTCTCTAAGGTGCCCATTTTAGAACGTCAACAGAGAGAACAAATACTGTCAAAGCAATCTCCTCTACAGCAGCTAAAATGGCTATCTAGGGAATCTCAATATTTCATGGTAATGAACAATCCTTGCTATGTGATGAATGGCAAAATTCAGCCTGTTGCAGTGTTACCGTCCCTGCCATTGCAAAGATGTTTACTGCTGAGCCTAAAGCACATACTCATCATGAAGAATCCTGTTATATGATTATGCACGATTATACAAAATACTCTATTCCTCTTAAATTTATCCAGGAAGCACAGAAAACTGTTGTTGTGAAAAAAAAAAATAAACAATTTGTCTAACTCTGAGCAAAATTAGCCCAGAATCTTTTAAAATGTTTTGTGCATAGTTTAAGCAGTGCTGTAGTAAAAGAACCTCATATTCTGATGTTGGTGTGTGTCAGGCCAAATATAAGAAATAAACAATGTTCTGTATTCTCTTGCTCACTAGATGACTGATGTTAATTTTGTGTCGTCCGACATACCGTTGTGTTGTAGCACGGCTGGACGATGCTGTTGTCCTCAGAGCTGAAGGTGTTGTTGCTAGCCTCGGCTGCCTCCGCTAGCAGGCTGACCTGAGTGTGGCTGTCACTGTCATCACAGGAAACCCGCGCGCTCCTCTCTGAGATGGGCGTTAAGCCGCCGCACAGTTCCAGCTGAAAATGCAAAATTTCAAACGTTGAAAGTAAAAGAGTTTGGATGAAAAATTGGCCGTGTGCTTCAAAAGTGAGAAAAATTCCCATTAAGCAAACTGGGTAAAGAAGGTGACTTTAAATTAGACACCCTCTGCCCCTCTCTCCTTCTCTCTCCATCTGTAGTGTGGTCAAGCATTGTGTTCGTCACTCAGCTGCATTAAAAATTCAGATGGCCTGTAACTGGATTCTCTGTTCCTTGTTACTAAGCCACAGTCCAAAACAAAAAGGAGAAGAAATATAGTACTCTCAATAACATTACATTAATTGTGTTTTTAATTAAAAAAATGTTTGTCATGGTCATAGACTGGTCTATGACCATACACATTCATATCTTGGTATCTATCTCTTTGATATCTGCATATTAGCACCAATGTGATAAAGCACCTTGATTCGTCAGGTATTTAATTTGCTGGATGAGCCAAAAGTAGAAACTTTTGTCTGCTTATTTTTAAATTAATATACATTACAAAAAATATTTATACGCTGATATGAGGATCGCCCCACTCACTCCAAGTTGTGAAGTTTCTTTTCTTTTAGTTAAGGGTTTTATGTCTCAAATATTAAACTAAGATTTACTCATGTGTCTCAAAAAAATATTGAAATATACTTATTATAAAATGAAATCATGGGATGTCCTGGTGGACAAGAAGTTTGGGCACCAGCTATGAGCTGTGGTGTTCCTGGTTCACTTCTAGCCAGGGACCTTTATTGCAAGTCATTCCCCATCTCTCCCCTCATTTCCGCCTACAAATACTTTAATTTAATTATCTTCACATACCGGCAGGGGTTTGGCAACACCAATGCGGACAGGGCCATAGCCTGTGGACTTTAGGACGTGCACAGCATAATCCAGGCTGGAGCCTTCCAGGTCAGTTTCATTAACGAACATGAGTCGGTCGCCAGGTAGCAGGCGACCGTCTTGATCTGCTACCCCTCCAGGCACCAAGGACCGGATTACCAGAACTGTTTTAGAGGCATCTTCTGGATCCTAAAATCAAACATAAGGATGGAGAGGGGGGTTTATTCTAGATATACTAAGAAAATTTGAGATAAGTTAGATACACAAATTGATTACCTAAATGCAGTTTAACAACAGGATTAAAGAGACTTGCAATAAATAAGAAAAGAAAATGGACCTGGTTGGTCTTGCAGAGGGACAAACAGCTATGATAAAGCTATTTCTTATCATGGGTCGAAAGCCTTAACACAGTTCTTCGCTAGACATTGGACTTGTTTTTAATCTAAAATATTGCACATAAACCGACAAAGCACTTTCCAGTCCCAACAGTTTAGTACATAAATACGCAGAATGAAAAAATTCTCCCTGTAGAATATACTGTAGAAGTCCACCTCTCAGCTTCTCCATTTTGTTAGCATTCACCCTATCAAACATGACACTGATATTCTTAGACTGCAGCCTATTACAGTCTGTTCTATTTGTAGAAAGGCTCAGGGGCATGTCTCTGACCTGGTAGTCCAGAATACTGAAGCCCAGTCCCGACTCTCCTTTCTCCAGCTCGACCACCTGAGCCTCTCTCTCCCACATGGCCAGAGGAGGTGACATGGGGGGCACACCACGCTTAGTGATGTCCTCAGCTGTAGGACAGGGAATAACACAACCCTGGTCCAACTGGGACAAGCAGAGACAAGAGAGAGGACACAGACAAGGAGATTAATAAGAAAAGAATAGCACGGTCATTTCAAATGAAGAGGAGTAAAACTTCCAGTGTGGTTTAATCCCTCCATTCATCCTCTCTTCATTATGTGCCTTCACCTTGTCATTGAACTCAGCCAGCAGCTCTTTCAGGGTGAGATGTACATCATCTTCATCTTCCTCATCACTGTCAGCAATTGAAGGGGGCGAAATGCGAGAGCACACCAGGCATACATGCAATGGAAGATCCTTCAGAATACTGACCACCTCCTTATGTGTCTCTCCAATGAGAGGGATCCCATTCACCTGCAAGGCAGAAAAATCACAATTATCTTATTGTTATAACAAAAATGGGTATTCTTAAAAGTATGATTAGCTGAGTCACGCCTGTATCTTTTGTAGAAAAGCATGATAAAACCAATCCCTTGGTGTTTATTAGAGGTTAAAGATACAAAGTGTTAATGTTTTTCACAAGAGAGTAACAGTATTTAGAGTATTTGATATTATTGTATGTTTGTATCTGTCTCAAACTGCCACTGTGACTGTATATACAATACATCCATGGCTATATCTGCCAGACAATCCTTAAATTTGACATTTCAGTTTGGGGAATGGAGGAGCAATTAGCGGCCACAGTACATCTCGTCACAACATGGACAATTTAAGCTGAAAGCGGTAACTAAACCTGAGCGTGGCTCATTTAAAAACAGAGATGAACACTGGCTTTTCTATGCTGATTTCTACTGAAGGAGATCAAAGGTGAGCGGTGACATAGATGTCGGCTTGCAGACTCAAAGGCAGGAAAGACATGAGTCAGTTTGCTGTGTTTTCTATATGGCAAGCTAAGCTACTGTGCTCTGTCCAAGCGTTCACCAGACTGTTCGTCATGATGAGTGGTACATGTGGGTGCTTGAACTTGCCCAGTGGAGGGGGAGGAGGGCAACCTCTCCCCCTACAGTACAGGCACAAACGCACAGAGGCAAACACACTCATATCTCCCCATGTATGACTATTTTTTTTGCTGCCTTAAGGGAAAAAGTTGAATATTGTACTTGAAATTTTGTGTGTTGAATAAAATACTGTACTATACTGTATGGTTTGAGCAAAAAAAGGATGTTTGTTGTGTTATCCTTCTCAGTCAGATATATGTATAGGCATTCAAAATGCAATATGCCACCCACTCTAGGTAGCTGTTTTAAGACCACTTTAAAGAACAGCCTATTAATACTCACTGCTTGAATGAAAGATGCAAATACGAGAGAAACTACGGTGCTGTGAACCAAAGATAATCCACAAGGGAACCTTTTTATATCCCACAGATGCACAGAAATAATCATTCCCCAACAGATCATATCTTTACCAAACAACTTAAGGATGAGTAAACAGAACAGCTGGCTGAAAGGATCAGCATCAGCCGGTTACCTCCAATATTTGGTCTCCAGTTAAGATCTTGTTGCTTTGACCAATGGGCCCCTCAGGTAAGACAGAGCACAGGTAATGATGTCCTGCCCGAGCCTCCAGACTGATGCCCAGTCCACTTGTCTCGCTAAAACGCTCCAGCTGACACACCTAAAGAGCAATGCCAAAGTCGAGTGGTAGGAAACAAAGGAAGAAAAGCAAATGGTGTGGAAGTAAGTGGGGTTTTCTTCTTTAAATGGGAAATTACATGTTATGTTATATATTACATACAATACTAATACTTTTAGACTTCATAGACTTTCTATGCATGTAATATTTAATGCTTATCCTTATTACTGAAAGACATACAATAACATCATATCGGGGTCCAACCGCATGCTGCCACCTCTTCCTCAGGTTCTCCTCCTCAGCTGGCGTCAGTTTCACACCTGTAAAATGTGCATCAGTCTCATATTGCAAAAACGGATATGCAGCAGTGACAAACACACATCCCCAATTACATGGTTCATAGCGCTAAGCGATTCAATCAATAAAGAATAGGATTCTATATAAAAAGCATCACCCTGGCTGTTCTATAGAGACAAGACAGCATAATTATGCTTGTGAAAAAGCAGGATGTCAAGACACAACCACTGAGACAGTCACACCCACACACACACGTACACATGCATATTCACTCCCACCGTCTTATGATTTTTTCTGGCAAACTAATGTTTATTCGTTCATCTATTAAAGCCTCACAGCAATCAGGGCTTATTTGACTCTGCTCTCTAATCAAGCCCAAAAAGCCCTGTCTAAATAAAGCCATACATGAAGGCGGGGTGAGAGACAAATCATCTGGAATGAGTTGAATGAGTTGGATAAACACATGACTGCACTACACTATAAATAGACTCCCATCAAAGAGCATGTTTAGCTGCCACATTGCTGTTCCCTGTGCCAAATTAGCATATCAGTCCTATGATCCAGACTGCAGTGCAGAATGGGAGGGGGAGCTCACCATTTCTGAAATCATGTCGGGGTTGTCTGCTGGCATACGCTGCTCGCCGGGAGATCTCACGCAGAGAGCAGATTCCTGATAGATAGGGAAACACATTTTAGCACCAATGCATGGATTCAAATATATCTGAGGTGAAAAGATAATGTGTGCAGTTTCCCAGCAAGCATTCGAGAGATGGCAACATGCAAGAGGTGGCAAAGTTCATCATCAGCCCAAAGAAGCACCAAAAGTTTAGTTTGTGCAGAAAATTATTTTTATCATTATTTAACTAGATCGCTTGTCAGGCTATTTTGCACAAAATTATATCATTGTTGGCCGTCAAATCAGCATTTGCCCAGTTACTTCAAAACCAATCCCCTCCTGATACAACTGAGCCAATATGTTCCCCTCTGTCAACACAAAGCACCTGTCTCTTGAATCTTGTTGAGGCCCACTCTGTAGGTATTGCCCTCATGGAAGCTGTGGGAGTGTCGGAGGGGCTGCAGGGGAGCAACCGGGGGCAGGGTGTGACTCAGATGGATGGTCCGCCTCAGCAGCCTCAGTCTGACCAGGGGACCTGTCCTTCGCAACACCTCCATTGCCCTCTGCTCACTGCAGCCCTGCAGGTTCACCCCGTCCACCTGCAGGTGGGAACGAGAGATGTTAAGGAGTAGGGAGAGGATCCAGGATGAGGGCGAAGGTAGGATGCAGACACAGTGTGGATGTTTATGGAACAACGGCAAGTGCAGGTAAATTAAATAGGAAGGTACAAAGAAATCAATAGTAATCAAAAATAAAAGGAGGCTAGAGCAAGATGAGAAGAACAAGAGATGATGAAGAGATGTATGGGGGTAAAAGTAGAGCATAAAAATTCCCTATCATCAGCTCAAAAAAAGACTCTAATTGGTGGGTCTAGCACAACTAAAAGTTTCAAACTGCAGAATTTGAGATGCTGAAATCGTTAAAATTCAGCAGAGAATATAGTTGGGAAAACAAAGTATTTTTCTTCAGAGGCTACAACAAAAAAGCTGTCTTGTGGTGTCAGGGGAACTCACAGATAGAATGATGTCTCCAATGTGGATGCGTCCATCTTGATCAACAGCACTGCCTTTCACTATGCTCTTCACTATCACACCAGCGCTGTAGACTGAGGAGGGCAAGATAAATTGAAGGAAACTTCGCCCTGATTGTTTAAACGTAGTTCTGAACTCACATAACGTCAATAACGCCTTGCATTTAGGAGGTACTCTTCATAATTTTAATATTTTCCCAGTTAATTTCCATCAACTTAGCTGGGAATTATTATAATTGGCCGATTTTTCACTAAGTTTAAACTTGTTATACTGTTACCTGAGTTTAGGTCACATATATAGCTAGAGATGGTGAACCCGAGGCCGCGGCTGTTCTTAGTGAAATGCACACTGAACTCATACTCATCATTCACGTTGTTGAGCTGGAAAAGAACAAAGAAAGAAAAATCTTATGCTCATCTTTTGTGTTAAAGGAACAAAGTTTTACACATTTAATGTCACTGATTAGCCAATTATTTAACATAAAAAGTTTGTATATGACTTTAAATATGTGCTATTGTTCTTTGCACACACGCATGCATGCACCCACACAGACACACACGGACACAGGCTCAGAAAAAGACAAAGACACAGAGACATACACACACACACACACACACACACACAGAAAAAGACACAGACAAAGAGACACACACACACACACACACACACACACACACACACACATGCACGCACTCACACACACACACACACACACAAACACAGACCTTGCCATCCAAGCTGTCCTGGCTGAGGACGGGAGAGGAAAGGTGGTTGTCCTTGGTAACATTCCTGGCAATGAGCAGTTTCACCTTGCTACCAGCATTTCTCAGCACCTGGGCCAGGTGGTCATTTGTGAAAAAGATGAAAAGTGAGTGTGTGACAAAAATAAATAAATAAATAACATAAAATGAAAAATCTCTTATGTGACAGCTGCGGGAGAGAGACATTATTGCATATAGTGGATTACACCTGTTCAGAGCTGTCTCGGTTGGTTCCATAGAAAAACTAAGGGAAGTGGCTCTTTAACAGAAATAGGGGCAATTAGACAGACATTATTTTTCTAAACCATCAGTCTTATCAATCAGTCTTTATCATAGAAGTTTTTCTCTTGTAAAAACCTCTCTGATAAAGCATAACTCTGAACTTTGTTTATCTTTACCAAGGAAGTTCTCTAGTGTGCCATCTTC
Organism: Istiophorus platypterus; assembly: GCA_016859345.1. Taxonomy (NCBI): domain Eukaryota; kingdom Metazoa; phylum Chordata; class Actinopteri; order Istiophoriformes; family Istiophoridae; genus Istiophorus; species Istiophorus platypterus. Next base: position 14,894,174 of record CM029114.1, on the reverse strand, counting down.
TTTGCGTCATTGTGGTATGACATCTTGCAATAAGCCCATTGCCGCCTCCTAAGGCCAGGAGATGGAAAACCCTGACTGGTTCTTCATGTTTGGTTAGAACTATGGGTGAGGTGTCGGTTTTTCCCCCAATGGCCACAAGGGGTAACAAAGAGCCAATTGCACACTTGAGAAAAAACTTCTACAAAGTGCAGAGGTTGTTGCCCAAAAGTGTCTTTGCAGTTTTACAAAAGGAGGCACATGTATGTCAGGTTAGTGTTCTCACTTCCGTTTAACTATTATTTAAACACCTATTACAAATATAAATATCATTAAAGAAAAAGACATATGGTGAGAAAAGCACTTCATTTGATCACCGACTTTTGGAAAGTTTCTACAAATAATGCCTCACCTTTGCCACCTGCTCACTGTTCATGTCTGCCAGCTCTGTGTCTCCGATACGCAGGATCTGATCTCCACTGCGCAGGCGCTTATCCTGCGGAGGAAGCGGTCTTTGTTAGAATATTTAAATATATTCTCCAGACACCACTCAACATATTTCGATTAAATACAGCATTCTAGTATGATGATTGTTGTAACATTTCAGTCATTAGAGAAAGGAATAGTTTGACAATTTGGGAAACACACCTATTTTCATCCTTGTTAAGAGTTAGGGGAGAAGATCAGTACTCTTCTACTCTCAGGCTAAGCTAAAAAACTTCTGTAGCTTTATATTTAATAGCCGGACATGACAGTGGTATTGACATCTGACGAAATATCAATACCACTATATATAACCTATTCCTTTAATTAAGCCTGGGCTATGTGATTGGCAGGTGGATTAACCTGGCCAGCAGCCCCTCCGGGAAGGATGGTTTTGACCATGACTCCCGTGCTCCGCCCTCCTACGATGCCAAAGCCGAGCCCCTTCCCGTCATTGGTCAGCTCAATCATCTCCACATGACGCCTCTAATGTGGCAGAGGTTAGAAGAGGAGGAGAAAAGGAGGAAGGGGGAAGAAAATCAGTTCCATTTAAACTGGTAAGGAAAAAGTGAAACAGCATTAACAGGGCGAAGTGGTAAATGTGCTATTACCTCTACAGTAATACCTAACTTGCAAGAATACTGTACCTCATGGGCAACGGCAGACAGGTTTCTCCCTATGGAGGCGTTGCGGGAGATGCGAGGGGGAGTACAGTACTAGAAAATAAATGTCATAAATGTCATGTAAAATAGAAGCAAACCTAAAATGGTCTTAGCTGAGCAGCTTCTTATGATCATCTGAAGCCCTCAGATGATGTGATATCCAGCTGTGCTTGATTTTTATCACGGAATGTAACGTTCTCAAATAAAGAATGTGACATTTCAAATGGTTATGTGCTACATTTTACAATTGAAAGAAAAAAAAATTTATTTGCATCGTTAAAGAACTGAGTTCTTAAAAAATAAATTGCTCCCTATTACCGACCTCCTCCTAAATTATCTTTCATTTATATTGGATATTTTACACACCTGCGATTCAGTATAAATGCAGTTGTCCGGGTAAATGTCTGAGAAGGGCAGATCCTGCGAGCCCAGAGAGGACATGCTGCCTTCCCTGTTGAAAGATCTGGCAGCGCTGGGCCTACGGTTCTCCATGGCCCATGTGTAGGAGTCACTGTGGCTCAGCGTCTTCAACCCCACCGCCATACCCTGGCACGGTCCACAGTTCATGGACATAGATTTGGAAATGCCCTTCCCCTGGTAAGGTAAGGGAGGAACAGATATGACACACGGAAAAATTGGAAGAACAGTGTAAAAATGGAAAGGATGGAAGTAGGAGAGATGAATTGGGTGGGATAGTGAGCGAATAGACGAATTGGAAAAGGATTGAAGAATGTAAGGGAAGGGAGAAAGAGAGATTGTTAGGAAAATGGATGAGAGAGATAACGAGATGGGGAAGGGGGTTGATAGAGAGGTAGAGACATTAATTGAAGAGAGCAGATATGGAGACAGAGAGGAATAGGAGAGAGTGAGAGAGTGATTGAAGGAAACAGACAGGATAAAGAAGATGGGAAAGGAACATCATGAGACAATGAAGAAAGATGTGGGAGAGAGAGGAGGGAGGGTGAGTTAATGTGTGTTATCCAAAAGTGAAAAAATATAAAAAGATAAGTTTAAAATGGAGCAGAGAGAAAAAGATATAAGAGGGGGAACGCAAGGATTTTAGATAAAGGCTTCTGTTCAATACCACATAACCACGAAACTGATCCCTTTTGTCTTTTAGGTTTTCTATTTCAAAGTTGAAAAAGGAGTTTCAGTAGATGGTTCTGATCTGTATGCTATTCCACTCTAAAAAAACCGACACCTATTGAAATAACAGTAGCAGAAGAAAAGATAGACCGCTACCAAAATACTAATAAGCAACTAACAGGCAACTTCCCATTGCATAGATACACACTTATATTACTGTGTCAGTGTCTCTCCTGATAAAAATCCAGAAACCCTCGACGTTACCCGGTGACATTTGTCCTGGAATGCGGAGATGTTAATGGCTACAGTCTCATGCCACACTGCTAATGAAGTAATGCTTCTTTGTGTACACTGTGGGGCTTATAGGGTTAGCCTATTACAGAACACCACAACAGGGTAATTACCAAGCCATGATGCTTACTACTGACAAGTAAGCTAGAGCAAATACGTCGATAGTGTCATAAATTTCATTCAACAACATATGAGCGCACATATATGCTGGCTATGGCTCAGCAGATGTGTGTGGATAATCATTGTTTAGTGGTGTACACTAGAGATATATCAGCTAGCACCAGATGATCCCATACACACACACACGCACGCGCACACACACACACACACGCACACACAAACACACATGCATGTATCAGCTCAAGACCTATGACAATGTTACAGATGACTTTTGCAAAGCCCTCAGCATGACATATAGCCACTTCTTCCTTCCCCTTTCTCGCTCTTTCTTGCTCTCTCTCCCTCCCTCCCTCTCTCTCTCCCTCTCTTTCTTGGGGCTTTAGTGGTAAGCTTAGGTAAGCTGATTACTCATCCAGTTTGGTTCCTGCATTCAGTATTTTAGGAATGATTCCGGCTCCTTCCGCACCATTCAATATACACCAAACACCTACGCATTCATGCTGGCGCTGTACCTTTGCCAGGGGCTTCCGCTGAGCTTGCTGTAAACTGAGTATGTGATGGAACAGGGGGCTCTGCAGGACAGTCCTTAGCAGAGAGAGTTTCTCCTGAGTGGGGGCTTCCCCTCTCTCCTTCAGTTTGGCTTGCAATCTCTCCACAGCCTCCAAGGCACGCTGAGCATCTGCAGTGAAATTGTATATAATTTGTGTCATAAAGTAACAGGATTTCTCCCGTCTGGCTCCGCATTGAATTTCATATGTTGTAGCACCTCCTGGGTGACCTTGACATAGACCTAAACTTTTCACAATAAGCTATGAAATGTCATCACTTAAAAGTTACTGGTGATAAAATACAGGAGTTTTCTAAATACTTGAAAAATGACCTTGTTAAAACACAACATCTGTGGTTAGAATCCAAAATGATGTGCTGTCATCACTGATCACCATTGTGATGATTAATTGAAAACAACCTTTTTTGAGGTTTGCTGAATAAATATCCCTGAACAGTGGCTGCTGGACTGCAAATTTTTTTTTAATTTGAAGTTTTTGGAATACTGTCACATTTCTCTCATCTCAATTTCCTGGCAAAGTTATTAATTTCCTTTGCAAGAAAGCTTCGGAAAGTGAAACATTAAGGTAGCACTAAAGAGTGGTGTGCTGCCCTTTCGCAAAAAATAAAATAAAATAAAAACCTACTAACAGGCGAAAGCAAAAAACCTGAAGTCAGATCATATTGCCCTGGTTCATTTAGTGGAGCAGCAGGTAATGAGTACACACCACAACTGCATTAATTGTATGTGGCAGAGGGTTAAGACCCTGTAAACTCTTAACTACGAAGTTTTGACTACCGACCAGACTGTGAGTCCTTCGCCACCTGCACATGTAACTATTCCTTCATGTCTGGCTTTGGCAGCCTTGCCTGACACCTTAATTGTAAGCCTCTGATGATGCCAGTGGTGGGGAGTCTAACTGAGGTTACTGGGACATGGTTGGCTTTAAACACTGCTCTACAGCTGCGAGTCTCACACACACACACACACACACATTTACCCATTATTTCCATCACAGCCCGACAAATTGTTCCGAGGAATTGTTGCCTTGTCACTTTCTGTTTTAGTTAGATGTCATCCTTCCCTGTTTGGCCCCTGCAACATGAATGACAACAAAACCCAAATGGTTTCTGCTTTAACAAGGCCTTGCAAAAACAGTCTTATTTAAATTTTCATGACAGTGTATTTGTGAAAGATTACAGTATATATGTGGAGCGCAAGTGTAAAGTTGATGTTTGACCTTGCAGAGATCTCCACTTTTGATACATCTCATTACAATTATGGCAGAAATAAACTTCATCAAATCAAATCATCCTCTCCTCGTGTGTAAAACGAACAATTAGTGTAGCATTAGTATCTAATTTACATCTGTTCAGCAGCATGTATCATTTCATGTCGACAGATTCATTTCCAGGCCCTGTGCCATGCTTGTTTGCAGGCGCCTTCCTTGACAACTAATGCTCTTTAGCAGGATTTAAATCTTCTCCAAAAGGCTTTATCAGCCAGTGATGGTAATTAACGGCGACACATGGCCTCCCGACCATTCTGACTTGCGGGGAATCCTGTATTGCTTCAAAACATGATACCAATGACATGATTTGATTTGCAAAACGATGGGCTGGAAATGACACCGTCTCATCTGAAATCTAATTAGGGGCCATTGATAGGCACGATGGGTATCTCAGTACTTATATGCCCTTCACGGCAGCCTAATGAATTCTTTATCTTATACCTGTTGATAGTAAAGCCTTGCAGACTGCTTCAGAATTAAAAAAAAAAAAAATAAATCAGACGACTGATTTACAGCAATTACACACGCTCATTAGCTTCTAATTTGATATCAAATCTATAAAACAATCTGGAAACCTGTCTTTAAATGTGACCCGGGCACATTAGACACCTATCACCGTGACGAACATACGGACATCATGGACAGTCCAGGGACGCCTGTTGCAGAAAGCCTCATCTCACCTCCATTGCATCGCCGGCGGGCTATCAACAGGTCCCCACTGAGCTCCACACGCAGCTGGTCCACCACTTTCCACCGCCAGGGTAAAATTTACCTGTACCGAAAACCAAGAGTGACACTTTCCCGGCGGGGCAAGTCATAACAGCTTTCCTGAAGAGACGAGCCGGTGTCAAGAAGCAGGCTGGGCGCTTTTTATTTTTCCAGCATTGTGTCCGCGGCTCGGTGCGCGCTCCGCGCAGTGCGCATGTCACCGTCTGATCTCCAGGAACAGAGGGCTCATCCCTAATGAAAAAGAACTAGCCTGCGGTAATCCTGTAATATGTTTCAGTGGGGCACTGGCAAATGCCTCTCTCCCTGCCCCTTGTGAGAAAATGATTTGCAGGGCCACTGAAAAAGACGCAAAAAAGAATGTGAGAATAGCCAAAGAATAAGTTATCAATAATAATAATAATAATAATAATAATAATAATAATAATAATGGCTGAATGAAATATCAAGTTGTCACGCCAAGACTAAAGTCGAAATCCTCTAGCTACAAAAAATAGGTTTTCCTCGAAGGGAGGTAGACTTTGATTTTTATTTAGTATTTAATTAGTTAGTATTACGTATATGGTTTCTATAGAACTTTTTTTTTTTTAATTAAGAGGGTAATTTTCATGTTTAGACCTAATTTGGATTGTTTTTTTCTGTCCCAATAACATATTCAGCACATTGCTGCTATGGCTTTGTCATCTTCATGATTTTAAGGTTTGCCAAGCGGACCCCTACCAGGCAAACCGCTTCAAGCCGAAGGGTCCCCGCATTTAAACGGCCCTCTAAATCCCAAACTGGGGTCCGGGGACCATAAAAAAGACATCTGATGAATTCCGGGAGCGGCCTAAATAAGGACTGTGGACTGAGGATTTCACTTGTTACCGCACTTTATTTAGCTGAGGATGTGACAGTGAATGAAACCGGAGGCCACATATGGAAGTTTCCACTCAAATGCGCAATTTTGCAAATCATAGCCTACTTCACTTCATGTCTAACAAAAAAAAAAAAAGGCACCATTCAGTCGGGGCCCACCGAGGAGTCTAACATAGGAACCGTCGCTGCGGTGAAAAGTTTGGGAACCCCTTTGTGTTTTCACACGGCAGGTGGAGCCCTAGGTCCAGAGATTTAGGAGCCAAATCCAGTGCCATGTTTTCCGCCGCACACCCCCACTTCATCTCTGCCTCTCCGTCTCTCTACGTCCCCCAGGCAGGAATCATCACCCCCCTCCTCCTCCTCCTCCTCCTCCTCCCCCCAGCCCTCCAACCCACCCCCGGCTCCCCGCCCGCCCGCCCGCCCGCCCGCCTGCAACGCTGCGCTCTGATCAACCGAGCATCCACCTCGCCTCCAAATTGGTTTGTCATTTCTGACCCCTGTCTCTCTCTCTCTCTCTCTCTCTCTCTCTCTCTCTCTCTCCCTCTCTCTGTGTTGACCACGGTCCTCTGCTCCGCCGCGCTCTGCGCCCCTGGACTTCGGCAGAAGTCAGTAAGAACATTAAGACAACCAAAAAGATAAAGAGAGGGAGAGAAAGGGAAGGGAGGGAGGACGGGATACAGACAGACGGATAGAAAGATACTCCTCTGTCCTCCTCCGGCACTCCACCGGTCCTAGTGCGTCTGGACGGACGCGGTTCCTCCCGTGCGAGCGCCGGTCGGGGATACTATGCGCACCGCTATTGGTTTATTACACCTTTAGCGTTATTTCCCATCCCGTCTTTTTCTTAGGTTTGCCCACACCACGTCGTGCGCTGCAGCGAGAATTAACTGCGGAGACGGAGTCGAGGCGCCAATCACTGAAATTATTTATCGACTGGGAAGATATATTTCTGGGGGACCGTATGAAAGAGCACAGAAGAGCTTATTCCCGACTCCTCTCCTCGCTGGATGTGTAAATACGCGCTCGTAGCCCGTCGCTGCGACCGGTGGTAAGGTAAGGACCAGCTCTTTATTCCTCCACTGGTGATGTAGAATTTATTTTATTTATTTTTTTTCTCGCAGACGTCGCTGGTGAGCGTCGGGAAGCCTCTCGGCCATATGTCGACCTGCGTCCGTCACTGACCCGCTCCCGAGAGCTGTGCGGCACCGCCGACTCTGGTTCTCACGGATGCCCATGGGAATGTGGCCTGCGATTAAAACACGTCAGGGGCTCGGGAACTGGCCCTAATGGGCGAGAGGGTAAAACGCGATATAGCCCCAGTTCGCGTATTTCTATAGGTGATGGTCCGGCGGCTTGCGGCTGGATGGGCGTCGCTCGGGATGTGAGATGTCGCTGAGGCGAAGTGATAAGCAATGATACCTATTACCTCTCCATCAAATAATCAATGCGATCACGTTATCCAATGACGGCTTTTCGCTCAGGGTTTACACATAATTATTATTCTGTAGCCGCATGTATCTGCCTCGCTGCAGGGAGCAATGACAAATCATGGCTTTGGCATGATTGATGACATGTAGACTAAGTGTTCACCTCCTCAGGTCCCCCCCCCCTCTACTTTATGTGGCTGTCATTTGAGTATACGGGAATGCAGTTTGACTATTTGGGGCAGCGGTGGTTTGCCAGCCGCAGTCTAAAATCCAGAGTAAAGAGTAAATCCAGCCACTCTGTGAGAAAAGGAGTATCCAGCAGGCCGGTGCACCCCGGGATACGTCAATCATGCGGATTCGTGAGTGAAAGCTGAGGCTCTTATTTGCAGAAGAGGCATCAGTGGTTGCAAATGACCTTGGTGTGCAACTGAAAAAACTACCGAAGGTTGCACGGTTCTTCGGTCTTGACCTAAACTAGAGTTTAGGAGTAGCCTTCCTCTGAATCGCGGGGCCGCAGATGCAATCAGCAAGCTCCCTTTCGCGGACGATAACGATCACATAGCCTAATCGTTTTGCGACATCATGCCGACGGTGACCGAGGCCATGAGGTTAATTAAAGTTGTCTACCGCACAAATAATTGCAACACGTATCCGGCAAAACAAAGGAGCCTTCAATGATGATTTGCTGTGTGCGCCTGCTGGGGCGGCTGTGGACTGGCCCTTTTGAATTACTACTCTCAACAGCCAAATGAAGCTCAGCAAAGACATTGTGGAATAAAACAACTATTGTTTTTTTTTTTTCTTTTTTTTCTTTGGTCAATATACAGAATGATATAAATGGTGGATTGGTTGGAGTGGCTGACAGCATGTTGAGTCATCTGTTAGTGCTAGAGCTCAGAAAAGTGTCTCCAAGGAATCCACGGAGCAGGTGGGGAAATGGTCAGTGTAGGCAGTTATCTGTATGTCAATGTTGGAGAAAATTTTACAAGGATTTGCTCCTTGGCTGCCATTTTTGTAGCATCTGTTAAAGCACAGGCCTGTCTCCAAGGAGACTGTTGTGTTTGTAGATGAGATGAATATCAATAAATCGTCTGTCATAAATCCATCTGTTTGTGTCTAAGTGATCCTACAGTCCCTTGATTGCATTTGTATGCAGAGTTTATTATTTGTCCTAAATGCTTGAGAAAGATGCAGACTGAAAAAATGCTTGTGGTTTCCCATCCAAGCCCTGCATTGTTGGCTGAAGGTGTCTTACAAGTTGTTTATCAGTTAGTATTTGTGTTTTCATTTCCAAATTTATACCAACTACTGTGGATGTTCTGGTTTACTTTTCTGACAGGCTCAAATTGCGATAGGATGCTTATCAGACATCACACCGTGAATGCAGGGTGTTTCAAAGAGCATCTTGTGTCACATTCAGTAATCACACCCGCACAGCACTGATGTCGTCGAAGCACCTGAAGCAGTATAATGTGCAACAGCAGCAATCAAGCATTCTGCTGACTGTAGGTCTATCTGTCCTCTTTTAATTAGGTCACTGATTCATTTCACATGTTATGATGCACAAGAAAAGACAAAGCTCCTTGTTGGTTAATACAGGGTAAACATTAGAATGGTTGTGCTAATTCGAATTGTTCTGCTTGATTAAGTGAGGCCTGATTTTCTTTGTTTGGAGCTGTTAATGTAACACAATATTTGGTTTAGATTTGGATGACGCCAGTAACAATATCTAACCCTGTGATGAGAGCAGGCTGTGATTTAAATAAGGAATCGTATATTACACACCTTGAGTTCATGTTGAAACCTTGGCAGACAACATTATCCAATTCAGACGGACAATAACAGACATGTACTGTATACACAATTGGATATTAAGATAAGCAGGCATGAAATCAGTTGTGTAACAAGTGTAACTATACATGTTACTGAAGTCTCTTTCTAATGTCAAGGGTTATTAGAGAGTCTAACTTCAACACTTGTACCATTAATTCTGTTTAGTGGGTCTTCCTGCATGAATAAATTCTCACTCTTTTATCTTAAGCTGTGAAAACAAAAACAACAAATCTTAATGCCTTAATAATATTATTAAGTTTCAATAAAAGCAAGTTGTTGAATTTCACTGCACTCTTTCCTAATGTGGTGATGATTCACTTTCCTAGTCTCAAACCAACTATGTGTACAGAGTTTAACCTAATTCAAAAGCCTTTTTCTGTGCTGGACGACATCTCTCTCCCGTCTTGAAATAATGAGGCCAGATTCTTGCTCATCTTCCTCATCCGACGAAAGCACTTGGTCACGTCTCAATACATCCTTCCTCCTGTCCTTCCGTTCCCTCAAAGAATAACCCCGGGTCCGGGCATTTTCCACCGTTGACTGAAGCTCAGTTCAGCTCAGTTCACCTCTCTTAGTGTTAGGGAATCGCCTCCCAATTCATCCAACCCTATTAAAGGCTCAGTCCATGCGAGAGGACTACGCAGTTCCTTTGCTACCTGATTAGATATATGCTCGGGAAAGGGAAAAAAACCAGTAGTGGACGACTGGCTGTCAGATCTCACGGTATTCACTGACTCATTGCTCCTATGGCCTCGACTAGAATAGCCCTCCAGAGATAGATGTCTTACTCTGCCTAAATATGGAACTGTTAGAAGGCTTTTTGCTCAAACCACCACAGCCTACTATCTGTCTGTATTTTGGGGTCGATTGGAGGAAACGTACATTGTTGGCATGACTGCTCATGCCGTGTGGTAACTGGGCTGTTTGTGTGTAGTGCTGAAAGTGATACATGCTGTGATCTTACTCACTGGTTATTGCATCGTTTAGCACTATCTTGTTATCATACTATTAAGCGATGTCAGCTGGGCTGTGATGCTGTATCAGCTGGTGGTTCTGGAGTGCAGGTCAACTTACAAAAGTGATGCTTCTGTTATCTGTCCGCCACGGGATTAAATCCATTAAATTCATTAAATTAAACGATTAAATAAATAATAAAATTGATTAATTGAATAGTCAACTGAGTCGGAAATGTATTTTCAGAATCAATCAATTGTGTAAGTAAGCCAACCTAGTCTGGCTTCTAAATCCCGAGAATTTGCAGCTTTTCTTACAGCCTACAGTTTGTGATAGTTACTTTAATGTCTTCGGGATTCTAGGGTGCCGATTGAACTAAACAAGCCCATTGCAGATGACACTTTGGGCTTTGGAAATTGTGATGGAGATTTTTTTGATCATTTTCTGAAATTTTATAAACCAAATGATTAATTGATTAAATAGAACATTATTCCATTCTCATGTAGCAACTCTGAAAACAGCTACAAGTAGCAAAATGAAAGCTGTTGAACAAGTTGAAAACTCTAGTGTTTGATTACATCTTGTTTTTAATCAGAGTTTTGCAACAGCCATTTAAACAAGGTTGTGAAACCTGAGGTTGTGATGTGGCTCACATGGGGTAAAAATTATTGAGAAATCAATCATTGTAAATCAGTTCTGTAATAACCCCATAGCCAATTATTTGGATATTAAAAACACGGCGATGGAAGGATGTATTTTGCCTCTCCCCTACTTTGTATTTCTAACTCTCCTACCACAAAATTTTAAAGAAAACAAATTAAATAGTATGAATTGTCCACTGTCTATATACCCTAAACAATATAAACAAGTTGTCGGCTTGTACTTCTCCAGCTCATTGCCTTTCCATCGAAGAAAATCAATGTGAGGGTCTTAGAAGGGTAATATCAACGTCACACCTTAAGATTTTTTTTAAAAGACAGCTTTTTGTTTGCAGCAGGCGGCTGCCCACCACCGGGTTCTGTTCCAGGATTCTTCCCATTAAAAAGGAGTTTTTCCTCGCCACTGTCGCCAAGTCCTTGCTCATGGGTGTATGCTGGGGATCTGTAAATAATATTATGAATATTTTGGTCTAGACCGACTGTATATGTATATTGTCCTGAGATAACTGATTTGGTGCTATATAAATCACAGGGACCTGACTTAACTTGTTCATTTTTCGATGAGCAGTTGACCATTCCCTCTCTTTAATTTTTTTCTAAGCCAGCCTTGAATTAATTTCATGTCCAGCTTTTGACTTTTATTTATTGTGTCTTCATTGGTTGCAAAACAGTTTGTAATACTCTTTTGAAGGGGGCTCTATAAATTGAGGATGAAGGTTTTTATAATTCCATTCTGAAGTGGAGTGGGGAGGTTGTGAAAAGGTACATTTATGTCATTTTTATCCAATTATTCCGGGTAAAAATCTGAGAAACGTGGCTTTGCCCTTGATTTTTACACCACTAATCTTAAAATGTCTGATTTTGACTTAAACCATGCTGTACACAGTCTACGATAACACTGTAAATGTTGATACTCAAAATCTGACCTGTGAAACAGATTTGAAAGTCTTTAAATTATGTTTATGTCTAATTGTGTTTATGTCTACAGGCTTATTCTTCAAATGGCCTATAGTATCAGCCCTCAATTTGTCTGTGAACTACATCTTTAAGCAGCTGCTTTCTATATTAGTTACCGTATCTACAGTTCATTGTTCTTTTAAAACCTCCTGCTCGGTTAGTAATTGTTATGGCTCTTTCAAAAAGAAGAAAACACTTGTTTCCCAGTCAACACATCCCCTGTCTGCACTTCTCCTCTGTGCCCTTCACCTCCAAGCACCACACTCAAAGTTGTCACCACTCAATAGAAAGGCACATGCACACATGCATGCATTGTTTCCCTCAGACGCTCCAAACACACATAAATGCGGCACATATCAATTACCGCACACACATTCACACTTGTATGGTAACACCCATGTATAAGCTAAAACACCACAGGAGAGCCACGCAGACATGGCCTGCAGCTGTATATTTAGAGACGCACACAGTGCCATTAGGGAGCTTAATGGAGAATCAGTGTACAAGGCCAGAGTGATTGTAAGAAGCTCACTCAAAGGTCTGCCGATTATTTTGGTCTCTGCAGGAAATCATTTACAATAGCACTCACCCCCTCCTCTCTTCTTCCCAGTTCAATTCCATTTAAACAGTGGGCTGTTCTGCGTGCGTGCGTGCGTGCGTGCGTGCGTGCATGTGTGGGTGTGTGTGTGTGTGTGTGTGTGTATGTGGAAATGCAAGTCTTAAGTCAGTTACCACAGTATTGATGAAGAAATTCTTTGCTATATTGTTTGTGCGGCTGACTAGCGTGTTGAGGAGGCCTTGCTTGTTTAGAGAATCGGGCGCTTGGAAATGAGTCATACACAATGTGATGCAACACGGCGGAGCAGATTTGAATTATGGGGCAATGAACAATGAGGTCATCGCAGGGCTGGGGGCACAAATCTCTCAGTGCTGCGGCATAACACAACACATTTCTTATCAATGGAGGAAACTACAGCACGGTTAAAAAAATGCAGTATTGTTTAAGTGACTGTGTTGGTTGACTTCAGTGACTGAGACAATGCAAAGGAAATTCTGGCTTGATTGAAATGACATTGTTTTTTAGTGCTGCTTACTTCAACCGAGTTGTTAGCAGATTGTTAAATCGTTGGACTTCTTCCAACTCGTTGTGCTTTTTAAGTGTTTTCCATGCCTCTTGTATCCACCATACAGCATCTAGTGATATTTTCCATATCTTTTTCTTATTCAGCAGATTATACACTATCAATGTCTTCTGTAATACCATCATTCCCAGGCCCCTCTTAAATTTCCTGCTTACTGGGCTTTTACTTTAACTGCATTACATACATCTTCCACTCCCAGTTCATCTGGTTCCTTTCAGCATAAACCAGGGTGAAAGATCTGACTCGAAGCACTTTAATGCAACTGGTCGTTTGATGGTAAATTAAAAAAATAATATTGTCATTTATTGTGCCTGTTCAGTGGCACAGCTGTGATCTTGATTGATATCGAAAGGCATTTTCATTCCAAGTGTTTGAGAGTGAGAATATGTGCCAGGGAGTATTGATCTGGAGCTTTGTTGATGGTGCAGTATGATAGGCTGAAGGAGGGCAAGGATGACTAGATGGTCATGCTTGATGGAACAAAGATATTAACAGATATAGTAGTGATCAATGGCTTGATAATGTATGTTTACATCATTTGTGCTCTTTTGTGTTTTTCCCTCATGTTATCGATCTGACTAGCCTCGTCTCAAGTGTAAATATAGCACCTTATGCTGCCTCAGTTTAAATCCACTTTGAGTGGCTGGTGAATAATGCTGTGTGAGAACTGTGCCGAGTTTCTGCTGAGGACATTACAACTCATTTGAGATAAAAGCACCATGCCCCTTTGGCATGTATCAGCACCCGTCAATTTGTTCCCGACGTATCTCTCACATTTTGCAATAAAACCATTTTACCGCCTCTGTGTTTTGCAAGGGAGCCTGATAGTGTCAAAGTAAGACAGATGAGTACCACGCTGGCCTGTAGGCCTGCAACAATAACTTACATGGACCACGTGTGTGTTTACTAACCATATGAGAAATCGTATGCGTGTTCTCCTGCAGTTTGCTTATGTGCGTTTCGAACCCTCGGATTAGCTCTTGCTTAGATGGTATATGTATGAAAGATGAGATGCCGTCCATCACATGTATCAAGGTGAGAGTGAGAGGATATTGGCTCAGGGCCTTTATTTTCCAGAGTGAGGGTGTGCTTAGGCAACCGTCTGATAAATGATATTTGGTATTTTAAAACAAATCTTTGTGTAATACCAATGTCAGGCAATTACCGTAAACTATTTTTATGGTTAGCGTGATATATGTTGGTGTGTATCTTTTCCTTTGTGTGTGTGCCATGGTGTATATGTGCAGCCATGTATTGAAACATCTCATTGTTCAGGGTTGAGTACAGTTGGTTACAGTTCAACGGTTCACAATAACCGGACAAATCAACCAGTTTTTTGTTTCATCATGTACACCTCCCTTCGTCATCCCTCTTTCCTCTCTCTCTTTCTCTTTTTCTTTCAGAGATTTATATGGGGCATATAGACAAGAGTCTTTAATTTTACGCCTGGGTAGACCATATACACTATTGCTCCATATTCTTCATTCTTATATTGAATCTGTCGAAGCCCAGGGGGAGAATTGTGGTTTTAAAATGAACATATAGGGGACCCCACCCTCACATCACTTCATTTGGAAGCGCCATAAATCTCTACCAGCGGGCATCAACACAATTTCTGGTGTCTTATTGCACAATCTGTTGTCGAAAGGCATAATTACAAAGGGTAATACATGAAAAACCATTATGAAAGCATACTGTAGAGCCATCCTAATTACATACAGCGGGCTCATGAGTAATGGGGGTGACATGGGACATCAATACAGCCACTGCCTCTCATAATAGAAAACAGAATTGTTTTACTGTGAGAAAATGGTCAGTATCTATCATGTGAAATCTACCCCATTTTTTTTTTTCAGGAAGACACTGAGCTCAGAGACTCTAAAAAAAACCTCTTCCTTCTCCTCCAACCATTGTTCTGTTAGGCTAAGGGACTCCCACACTGAAAACCCTCTCGGTCAGAACCCCTCCTTACCTCCTTATGCTTAGCTATAAGCGTTCACCATTTTCCCATCTAATTCTTTCTGTCTGTCAGTCGTTTCTATCCGCTGTCTACTCCTTTGCTCCTCCGCTGGTTGCTCTCAGAGGAGCCCTCTCCCCTTCTTTTGATCAAAATCTAGCTTCGATCTTCTCTTATGTGCTTAAATGTTAACCTGCTTTCAAAATGGTAGTCAGATAATATGGTTGCTGAAAAGTAGTGAAGACCTGGAGTTATGCAATTGGCCAATGTAGATGCAGGTTACTCATTGGAAATGTAGATAGCTTTTAATATTAATACAGACATAATTCATGATTAATGAAATGGTTAACAGCAACAGTAGCAGAGACAACAGCAACAAAAAAAATCTACACATTTAGTGAAACTTTAGTGTTCTGCTATCTCACTTTTCCACCCTAGTTTCTTCCTCTCTAAGTCCTATTGCCAATAATACTCTTATTGGATGATTCTGCAAAAACCAGGATTACCAGTGTTTTAAAAAATCTTTCTTTCTGCACTATCTCTGCATGACAACTACAGTAGGATTAAGGCTAAAGAAAGGATGTGTTTATTGCAAGTATAAAAAATAAAAAAATGCACTCTCCCACATGAAAGTTGGACACTTTACACACCCCAACCTGACTTCTTCATCTTTTTTTGCCAGTAAAGGGCACACTGCTTCTTGCTTGGGCACTGGATGTTATCACAAAACACTGATCATGAAATATAGAATCATCAAATAACAACCCAGTTTCTAAGGATACTGGGCCGATGTGGATGGGGCCAAACGTAACACACGTTTTTTTTCATCCAGTTGCAGTTTTCCATACAGGAAAGCTGTCGACCTGCAGCTTCTGACTACAGAAAAGAGAACAAAATTAAGATTTAAAGGAGCATTCCTCTTGAGGGTAGAAAAAAGCGATGGTTAACACAGTCTCACTCTAAAGTCATCACATACAGTTGCTTGTTCAGTACCTCTTGGTGTCACTTTCTAGCACACTGGGCACGTCTTTAGTGTCATTCTTCAACATGCAGCGTTGTCCAATAACATGTTTTTTGTACAAAACATGATAGCGACTGAATTATATTTTTTTATCAACATAATGAGGATATATTATTAATTTACAAATTTGGTAGGATGCAAATATGTTGATACTGAACATATACAGTGTATTTGTTTTAAACCAAAATATCTCAGTATAATATCCATTTATAGTGACTAAAGTATTATTAACTTTTTATGGTTAACTCTCGCCATTCACAGCACTTTGTTGAGGTTAGGGGAAGGTCGTGATCTGGTTTGATACAGAAAAAGTTCACCGTTTCAAAGTTTCCCTAACTTTAATGAGTCCTAAAAGTCGTTCGGTGCCTAAACCTAGCAAGAGAAAAGACTCTGGATGCAAACTTCAGTCTCTGATGTACAATTGTACAATTTGTACACACTCCAGCCAGCCCAGCCACGTCCTGGTGACTGTGCTGCCATTTATAATTATAGCGCTTCATTCATGCTGTACCCTGCACCTTGAAAAACGATGCTGCAGGGGTAGTCAGTGCGTTTTACAAGTGATCCCAATTGCCCGTATGTGACAAGTTTTGAGTTAGAACATGTTGCAATGGAGCACCGCTGATGTATGCATAGACTTTCACAATGGATGAATCTTTAATCTTATCTTTCCCTTTTTTCCACTTGTTTACATAAATGAGCCCTAATGAAAAATCTCATTCCGCGTGTAGTTCTACTTCTTGTACAAACTTGTTCCTTCACCATCTCACCTCTGCATTCAAACCTGCCTCTTTTCCACCTCTCTCTCCCCATTCCTCATTCATTGATCCCGCCATTGTTGACCAGCTCCTTGTGAATAATGTATACCTTGTTCTGAGAGAAGCAAGCAAGACATGAATGAAGGCGCTGTTTAGGTGGGGGAGATTAGTGCCGTAGTTATTTCTTGCCAGTGGCCGGTTGCCTTTGGCAATTCTCCAGCATTGCAGTGCATGCATACACACATGAAACTAGGGGTATACATACATTCACATGCGTAGGCATGAATAAATGCAAACACATGTATGCACAAAAACACAGCATAGTGAATCTATTTTTGTTGCAGTCTCTGATCACCCATAGAGATATTGCTCACAGCCTCCTGTACTGGTTAATAGAACCAATTACCACACAGCACTGCCTGAGAGCTTCACAGAGATCCAGGCTTTGACACTGTATAGATTTGTGTGTGTGTGTGTGTGTGTGTGTGTGTGTGTCTTTGTGCGTGTGTATCCAAATTACAGTATGTTGATGCACTTGTTTTTGTGTACCTGAAAATATTGCATGCCACGCAGAGATGCTGGAACAGAAAATTCAAGGCCAAACAGATATGTGCTTTTTCCTTGGCTCTATCAGCCCTCCCCAGTAAACAGCACAACACTAACACACGCACACAACTGCAGCTTGCATGCCAGGAGGTGCACACACAAATCCTTGTGAAATGTCTGTCACAATACAGACACTCACATTTAGATTGACCCTGGTGAGATGAGGCTGCAAAGTTTACCCTCAAGAGAGGTAGGCTGGGCATGAGGATGGGGTGGGGGGTAAAGAGGAAGTTGAGGAGAGAGGGAAAGAAAGGAGACAGGTAGGGTCCTTCTAAAGCAGAAAATAGAGAAGAGAGCCAAAGGAGAGAGGGAGAGATATTTTGAAAAAAATACATAGTGATGGAAAACAGGGGAGGATGCAAAGGGAAATAGAGACAGGAGACAAGGCACAGGTAGAAAAATATATAAGACACATTCTAACTTCGAATAAGTGACGCTCTACATTCTAGAGGATGAACAGAGCTAACACGTTCTCTCTCTGAAAAGTGTTTCTAGCATTTGGCAGTGAAATTCCACCCATATAAACCAGTTATCATGGCATGAGAGAGCTTTTTAGCTGTAAACTGCCAGCATGCACAGAGATAAACCATTAGAGACTTTGATACCCTTAAGAGGTCATTATGAGGCTGATCACACACAAACACACACACACACACAAGTGTGTGTAGGTGCACACGTAGACACCCAAAAACTAAACAAGCAATCATGGGCGAAAATGGCTTGTGAGCTGTCTGCTTCTTGTGTTTGAGTGGGTTGTGGCTATTCACACAATCTGGAGGGGGGCACTATTCACACTGCACCCCACGTTCACTACATATTATGGGTATCTGTCTCTATTGTGAAAAATGACAGGGATTTCAGTTCATTGAGCTTGAATAACCCCCACCTTTCTCCCCCTCTGTATTTCTCTCTTTCTATCTCTTTCTCTTTGCCTTTCTGTCACTCCCTTTTGCTCTGTCTCCTCTCTCTCTCCCTGTCTGTTTTTCCAGGGCTAGGACATCCAGCTGCCACTGAGATGTGATTCTCTGGGGTCTCATTTCACTTTGAGAAAGCAAAGTACATTACGACAGGTAAGAATATGTGTGCCTGTATGTGTGGGTTGAGGCTCGAATACACACTATTTTGACCCATGATTTGAAACATATTCAAGCAGGGATGTTTACTCAGAATGCATTATTATTTACATCAGGCTTATTTAGGCCTGGGGTACAGTCACACAAATACATACATACACCTGGTGTATTGCTTTTTGCCAACTCTACAGTACGCATAATGCTTTTTTAGAACCCAAATATGACCCAGCGTTCTCCCCGGAGATCCCAGGGTTCCATCTGTGCCAGGAAGTGCTCTAATTGGCCCAACAAATGTGTCCTCTCAAACTGTTAATCCAATCAGATCTGACCCATCGAGCTTCAAAAAGAATACAGAACAGCATGCAGTATGCAGCGAACACAACATGATGTGAAATAGGACAGATAAGAATAGAATAGACCAAAATAGAAAAGAATAACATACGATAAGATTTATTGGAATAAATTAGAAAAGAAATAGAATAAATAGCATATGAAATTAATTTTTCTGTAATTGTAATCATCATGCTGTTCCTTCAAGACATCAAGATGAGTTTAACCACAAACTCAGACCATCATTTGGCCATGCAGTCATTTACTGCAACTTATTTACAGTGTATTTACAAGCTAAGCTGGGCCTGTGAAGTCTTGAATTTATGAGCTCCTTTTTAATTACAAATACTGTCTCCTAGAGTTAGGCTG
Source organism: Istiophorus platypterus (assembly GCA_016859345.1). Classification (NCBI taxonomy): domain Eukaryota; kingdom Metazoa; phylum Chordata; class Actinopteri; order Istiophoriformes; family Istiophoridae; genus Istiophorus; species Istiophorus platypterus. The sequence goes on along the minus strand of CM029114.1, from coordinate 14,875,048 downwards.
ATGAATTGCACATTCAGTTTATTGAATAGAAGAGGGTGCAGTTCCTTGGGTATTGACAGTGAGTCAAAGTATCCCAGCAGACATCAGTTTTTCACAAAGAGGAGAAATATGTTTCTTTGCTGTATAAAAACCCTGAGGCCATGTTTTCATGTGGGATCCTATTCTTTATTGATTGAATTGGCTGAGAGTTGAGGGTGCTCTCTCCCGCTCTCCTTCTGTGTGGTTTGGCAGTGTGCTATGTAGTTAGTTAAGTTTTATCTATTTAATGGCCAAGGTCATTTCACTCAAGTGTCCTATCACTTGAATAAAAATGAATAGAAATACTCAAGGACATGTGTGGGAGTAATTTCAAAATATCAAGTCTGTGAAAAGACTGACTACTTTGGAAATAGGCAATATTTTTTAAACAGGTTTTACAACAGAACTTATTTCAGTGTGGTTGATTATTATTTTTGGTTATCATTAGTTTTTTTTTTAATCCATATTCTATCCACAGTATATTTTCTTAGTCTTCATTTGTCTAATGATATATCACCTGTGTCTTTGTGTGTGTGTGTGTGTGTGTGTCTGTATGTGTGTGGGTGTCCGTGTGGTGTATGTGAGCCTGTCCAGTTTAATGCATTTCCTGTCCAGTGTGTGTCACCCTGCATGCTTTCCCTCCTCGTCTCTCTTATGACTCCAAGTACTGGCTTTGAAATCTAATTATTTGATATCAAGGCTACAATTTTCCTTTATTTCTCTGAAAAAATGACTGAATAGAAAGAACAACAGGAAAAGGGACATATCATTCTTCATATGGGGGATGTGCTTTTTTTGTCCTTCTGAAACAGGTGTTTCCTGCGTTATATGCACAAACATACAACCTTCATTCACCACCTCACTAATGAAAGCGTAGCTTGAAATACAATCGCTATCAGTTTCATTGGTCAAACAATGATTCACATAAATTGAGGTCACATGTTGGTACAGTGTACATATGCACGGGAAGATAAGCGGATAAACACTCCTCTTGACATGGGGTATTCATTAGGCATGAAACTGAATGGAAGAAAAGTGACTCTCTTAACAGGATTATCTTCCTGTAAAACTAATATCGTGTGAAAGTGGTGAAAGTTTTTTTTTTTTTTTTTTGATTGTCTCTTTGACAAAGTCCAGGATAAATTTAGAGATATTATTCTGGGCGCATCATTTTTAAGGAGATATATTAAAACATAAAATATATAAAACTAATTACAATAATAAAATAAGTAATTGCCCAGCTGTGGCAGCCCGTGCAGAAATTAAACCTTTGTCACACACAAAAACACACAGACAGACAGACAGACAGACACACACACACACATCACACACACACACACAAACACAAACCCTCTTTTGCCTCTCCGTCATCACCCCCAGTGAATACAAGCTTATTGTCTTATAATGTGACCTTTGCCTTGAGTGGAGAGGCCTTTGTCCTAAGACAATAGGGTGCATATTATTAACAATGCCAGTCAATGGCGTCCACACAGCTGCCAGAGAATGGGTGCAGATTGTCCAGGGTCCACGTTGAAGGCTTTGAGGCAGGCACTTGTGGTGTCTGTGTGTCTGTGTTTGTGTATGTGTGTGTATGTGTTTGATGTTTGTGCCTGTGTATCTTTGTCTGTACTGTCCGTAAGATGGAAGCCTGTTTCCAAGAATCAGCAGATGGGCCTGTGCAATTAGACTCAACCTTCCTCCCTTGTGTGCACACATACATAGACACACAAACCCACACACCCACATGCATGCACATACAACCACACCCAGGGTGGGGCATGAAGCAGATGTCTCTGAAACACTAGACCTGACAGATACTGTAATGGAGGAGGAAAGTGAGTAATGAGAATAGAGTTACCAGGGAAACCACTAAACATCCCTCAAAAAGTTTATCTATTTACTGTCTTTCTATCTATTATAGATGTGTGATAAATCAACAATATAATTTACTGTCTTTCAGCAAACTAATAAGATGGTAATATGAACATACTGTGCTTTTGTTCAGCAAACCCTGTTGTCCAGGTTAATCATTGCAAACAAGCTGTAATTAAAGACAAACAAACATTAGTTATCCAAGTTTTACTTTTACACATAAGGTGCCATGTAACAGGGAAGCACAGTTCCCTGCTTAGAGCATTAGTTTGATTACTCAACATCTATCTAGCTTCAAAATATAGGTAAAAATCACTACTCATGAAGGTAGAAGAACACCTGACTATCTCAGCACAACATCTCCACATTTAGCCTCAACAGACATATATTGACCTGCAGTAAAAGATAGTCTCAGAGGAAATGAGCTTGTGATTGAACAGTGATGGTTTAATATCTAAGCAGTACAGTAGCTGCGAAAATCTTGGCAGTTTAAATCCCCCAACAACTGCCATCAGGGCTGCAACCTCTGTGCACTTAACCTTTAGATGTTCCAGTGGAGCAGCTCAGTGCCCAATAGTGTGAGACTGTGTGGCTGTGCCATGCAGCTCCCAGGTGTGAATCTGTTAATGTGGGAGTTTGGTCTGGCCTTCCTTCCTCTCAGCTTCCTCCCCCTCAGCCATTCATGCAAACATGAATGTGTTCTTTCTTAGTCAATGAGCCACGCTAAATAAGGCTTATGACTTGATAGCTTAGAAATGTGTGGCATTATTATTCCAGCTTTGTGTGGTAGCAATGGCATTGATAATTTGGTGTAAAACATCAGTGACAGGTCAGGATAAATTATTTTGACCTTAGGTTCACTGTGTATTGTTGATGTCTTATATGACCATGTCTGCTACCTGGTGGCTCAGCATCTTGTTGACTGTGCTAAAGATACATCTCTTTCCCTTGTGCACTCTTTTTTCCCTCCTAAGATCAAGACAGGGCACCAGGGGAGCAAACAAACACACTGCACATACACCTGCACAGGCACAGTGATGTAAATGCATGAACAAAGACTCACAAGTACACCACTTATAAACACAAATACGTTGCCCCCTGAGTGCAGTGGCAAAACCAGCCGCACTCTTTCCACATCACAGATACACATTCACACACACACACACACACACACACACACACACACACACACACGCACACGAACACACTTGACAACAGGGAATAGCCCATGGAGATACTCTTTGTCAACAACTTGGAAGAAAGCAGCTATTTAGGGCCACTGTATTCCTGGAAGGATAAGCCATCTTATTTGTGTGAAGTGCCTGTGTGAATCAAAACAAGTTATGGCAGTTACTATCACTCCCTGTACCCTACTGTGTCTTCTTCGTTTGTGGTGATCTGCTCAAGATCTGGTGCTAGTTGTCCAAAGTTAAGTATATATGTAGAATGTAGAGTTCCAGTGGGCTTGTTGTGACGATTAGCAGATGTTTTCCCTCCATGCGTCTGTTTACCACTTCAATTTTTCCATATTGAATACATTAGAGATTAGTCCTTGTGTTTGGATGCTTCAGCATAGGTTCCAAAAAAAAAACAAAAACACAACTTGTTGAGGAATTACAGGCTTGTGTTAATTCTATTCTTCCTGGCACTAGGAAGTAAGATAAGGTTTGTGCGATACTTTTGGGAGCATGAAAATTTTAAAAAGCACTACAAATTTCAAAGTTAGATACACTTTCTTTCACTCTGTTGCATTATGCAACATTTAGTTTAGGAAAAGGTGTCTGACTTGGTCAAATGTTACAGTCTAATTGTGCTGGTAAATACATTATTGTCAAAACATGAGTGTTGCTATGCCACCATTTTGGAAGGCTTCTGGGTTTCTACTTTTCATTAAAATAAACCCTACAAATAGACGAGTCTCTTATATCAACGATCATTCATATGTAACCCTCAAATTCAGCACATGTTTTTGGAACTTGAATTCATCCAGAGTTACTAAAGATTTGAAAGGGAATCAATGTTCTAGACCTCTAGCTACAACCTGAATATGAGATCTGAGCAGTACAAGATACATTTTGATCAAAAATTTCTCACTGGCATAGTTAAGCATTGATGCACACTCTAGTTTTCTTTTGGACTTTGCAATAAAATATATCACTATATCATAAAAATATAACCAATTTTGATTTTTAGTTTTAAGATAATTTTATTCAAAAACTTATTTGAAGCACCACAAATGGTACAAAATGTCATTGCAATGTAAAACAAATCAATAGATGCAACGGTAAAGAAAACCCTTCTAGGTATTATTACATGAATTAACAATAGCATCACATGAATTAACAATAATACACAGTATATAAAATATGGCATATTACAGGTATTCCAACATGACTTGCAGAAATTATTAAACTTTAAAAACTCTATAACAGACTGGAGATACAGTTGTGGTCCACCCACTGCTCTTTCTGAATTACTGTATTTTCAGTGCATCTTGCCTGCACTGGTTTGTTGACTGGAATACATCAGCACAAGAGGAATATGAATCTGCAATAAGATCCAGACCTCTACCCTGCGTGATTTGAATATGAAATTATTAGATTATTGATTTTGGTTATTTAGGTCTCCAGGCCTGAGGTGATATTGTGGCAGCACAATCACTATAGCTGACATTTAGCACTCTGTTTACCTTTGCTGTCTCCATTGATTGCTTCAAAATTACCAGCCATACATCCTGAAAATCACTGTATCATCAGTTATATGCTATTTCAGAAAAATGATGGATACAGCTTATCAAAAATGAAACAGTTGTGGGCTGTGCTGGTGCAAAAAACAACCACATTGCCTTGCAATCACTCAACCGTGGTTTTTGCATACTTGAATTTCAAAAACCATTGAATACCTTTATAAAGATAGTAGATGCAATGCATATATTGGTTAAAATAATATAACATATGTCTTTGTTTGATAAGGCATGATATCTCCATGAGATGGATGAGGACTTGAACTTAAATCCATTGATGTGCCAAACTATTATTACCATGCTAGCCAATAACTAAAGCACAACCACAACACAAAAGGGAACTGTAATAAGTCTTGATTTTTATATATCAATGTTCCAGGTACATTTGCACTGAATAACTACTGCTGTGCCTCTTCAGTCCCAGTAAACTTTGAAGAAAAATCTCTTTTTCTGTTTAGATTTTCGATTTTGTTTCTTGAGAGAAAATGTAATATCTAATGAAAATGTTTTCAGACAAATACTCCCATAACGCTGTGGACATTTATCATGAGACATTTCAAACAAATCATTACTCTGAGCAGCACAGCTGTCAAAGTGACTCAAAAGACTGTAGTTTTAATGTTATTCTATTATATCTCTGAAGGAAATTTTTTTTGTGTCCACCAGCACATTTTCTCAGGCAGGAGTCAAGGTGACATTCTGCAAATGAATGTACTCTGCTCTCAGTTAGATCTCTCTGTATTTCCAATGCCATCCTCTCGGCAGTTAGACAATCCAGTGTTAAGTGCCTTCTTTTATATTTATATACCAGTGTTGGTACTTATGCATTATTAAATTATGAACAGGGCCCAGTAAGCGCCCCAGAAAGGCCTTTCTGAATAAATATTTCAAGACTCAAGATATACACAGTTGATATCTGCTCTGTAATGCAGGAGGCTAAGGTTTGGTTCTAACGTCTTGTGCAGAAATCACTTTTTTTTTTTCTAACTGAGCCAGTAAATCTACATTCAGACAGAGTTTCTGAACTTCAATTTGCTGATTCTGAACAAATCTTTTTCGCTGTGTGTGTGTGTGTTTGTGTGTGTGTGTGTGTGTGTGTGTGTGAGTGTGTGTGTGTGTCTGTTTGTGTATGTCAGGGAAAGTATTGCGATCCATCTAGCACTGGAAAAGGAAAAAACATACAGCCTTACTCGGAATCTCATTATATATAGGTCCTGAGAATCTTCAGAGGTCTTTTATGTGAGGTATTATGAAATGGAGAACAATGGGTGTACAGGATCTGAAGACGTCAAACATTATTAATCTTCTTTACAGAGAAACAGAGGGAGCTGGATTGACGGGGTGCTTGATAGACAGGACAGAGATGCACCATGAGGGAAAGATAGAATTAAAGGAATTGGCAGACGGAGGAAAGAAAGGTAAAAAAAAAAAAAAAGATAAATAAATGGATAAGGTAAGGAACGAGAGTACGTTCGAACATTTGAGTGTATCCTCCTGCCAAATTGAGGCCTATGGACCTTTCATGAGAGTTTAAATTTAGGCCCCTAGTGTTGTATCCTGCCTGTTTGTCTGCCTCCTCTTTAATGCAGTATTTTCACTGCTGAGGTGGCCATTCTCTATACTGTACAGCACAACTTTCTCCCTTTCTCTCTGTCTCTCTCTCTCTCCTCCTCTCACAGACACAATCACACGCACACAAACTTTGCCTCTCTCCGGCTGTGGCTTTAAGGCATGGCTTTGACGGATCCATAGTGACAGTACTGGGTTTAGAGCACAGTGACAGAGAGATGGGGGAGAGAGAGGGTGGTATGAAGGAGAAGACAGATGAATCAAGGGGAGGAAAACAACAGCAGTGGCAGTGGAATAAACATAACTGCATCTCTGGTTGACATAATTGATTGTATCAGAGGGAGATTTGTAACCATTAATTTCCCCCTTATGGGTTACACGGCTGCACTGACATGCAGAATTGAAAGGCTGCACATGCGTGTGTGCAAATGTCTGACTGCATGCTTGTTTGTCTATTTGCATGTGGCTAAGTTGTTTATTTTGTTTTGTTTTTCTTGCCGCTATGCTATACTGCGTTACAAAGCCATACAGGTGTAAATGAAACAGTGAAGTTAATGAAAAAAGGGTTTGAAATTGAAGTTGTGCAACGGCCGAAAATAAAAATGAAAGTAATTGTCAAATCAAATCAGAAACTGTACTGACAGTCTGAAGGACATCGTATCTAGGGTAAATAGCTTTTAACAGGACTAGTCGTGATTACATTATGCTACTGCCATATCTGCCATATTTATGTGGTATAAAAAAACGAATAACTAAGATATTAGACAATTACAGTTGATTTTCATTAGTAGGACACAGGACAGCATATGTTGGTTAATTATTAGGTTACCAGTGTTTGGACAATCTAAAGGATATCTTCTTAAGGCTAGTAAGCTTCTGGCAGGACTAGTTTATCTGTTTACGTTTTTCCCCATTATGTCTAAGACAAAAAAAATTGGAAAATTAGATGCTGTGCTCCATGTTTGGACAAGTTAAATCACATCTCTGCCAAGCTAGTAGCATCTGCTTTGACTTTTTTCTCCTTTGTGATGACATTTGCGATATAATATTTTCTATTTTTACGTGGGATAACAAACCCAATAATTGAAAGGTTGGAGCCGTAGTATCAGGAAACAGAGACAAGGAACAGGTCAGGAAAAAGTCCAAGGGGTTAAGGTTAGCTGTGACTGCAATCAAGCTATGCTTAAGTAGCTCGATTGCAGTAATTGCAGACTGGTTTTAGTCTACCTTTCATTTTGCATATTGCGTTTTTGAAAATTGCACAGTGTAGCATGTAATTTTTATATGGTAATGCATTTGTCAGAAAGTCAGATTCTGATTTTTGCCTAATCCTGACCAAATATGTAAATTGTGCTATTTTAATTTCATACGTGCAACATATGAATGAGCATATAAAAATATTGTTTTATCGGCCCTTAGTTTTTGTTTTATGAATCTTTTTTTCCCAAATATTAGATGGGACAGAAGGACAGGGTTGAAAAAGATAAATGCCTTCGGTTATTAACTTGCTTTAAGATTCTCCTCAACTCACTCTGATTGCTTTTGGCACCCCCTCTCTCTCGCCGCCTCTTGCCATCCTTTCTGTCCTCATCCCTCTGTCACTCCTCCTTTATCCTATATTTCCATCTCTATCTTCCTCAGCCTTTTTGCTTCCTGACCTCATCCATGTATCTCCTCCTTCATCTTCCCCCCTCTCATATCCTTCATCTTCTCTTCTCTCCCCACCCCTCCCGTCTCCTCTACTTCTCCTCCTTTCGCCATTCTTCCTCGCACATCTCCGCCTCAGCCCATCTCGTCTCATGAGGGAGGGAGGGCGCGCAGAGTTGATTAGACTTGAGCATTAGAAAGTTCAGAGCAGAGGAGAACAGAGCGTGGTGTCTAGCCCGCCAGGCGGTGAGGAATCAAAACGGCAGTGCCTTACAGACGAGGTCGTTGGCAGTGGATTTTCAGGGTAGTTTCGGTGCATCGGATTTCTGCGAGCGTCCTCAGAGCAGCCAGAGGCAGCCATGCGGAAACTGCAGTGGTCCGGTCAAAGCCAGAACCTCCCCAGACGCAATTTTCTGACGGGCATAGAATGTCTAGCATGGAGGGAGTGGATGAGGTGCTCAGCCCAGGGCTTTGAACTATTTTGAGTGAAAATGATTTTAAAGTGATAGATCTTTTTTAAGATAAAAATGTAGAAGCGATTTTCTCATGCTGAATTCTGAGGAGGGCAAACTCAGCTTTGCATTGTTTCTGTCACAGTCTGTTATCCATGATCATAACATGTCAAAACAGAATAAAGACTTTGCCTAAGTTATGAAAATAAGATATAAAAAAGGCTAATGTGAATGGCAATCAAAAACAACAGAGTGGGAATACAAATATCAACCTTTATTATACATATGACTACATAATGCTAAAAAGCTGTCATTCATTTCTCACTGAGGATATTAAATTGAGACCACAGTTACCAGAACTGTGGTCTCAACACTGATGTGGGGGTGACCTATACCTTTAAGGCTACACTCCAGCACTGTGCAGTTATTTGCTATGAAGCCACACAAAGGATTTACAACCAGCCCTGTATGAAATAAATTGCCAGCCAGGCCACTTGTCTTCAGGGCAAAATGACAATTGTGCACATTCCTACAGTGAACCAGCCCCTCACCCACCTACTCCCACACATATGTGTGCGTTCGCCTGTGTGTATGTACTATACATGTTACAAAATAGCCAGTGGGAGAAGCCATAATGCAGCCGGCCACACCAACCAAAATCAGAGACACGAGCAGAGATGACTGTTTGTCTTGCCAAATTAAAATTTGACCAGCGCAAAAATGTGACAATGACTCATTAATGATTGTGATTTTAATGTGGTCTGAGCGGGCTTGTATGTAAACCCTTCCTGAAACACCCCGGCACATCTAACTATACGGATACATGTTGTTGCCGACATGTCAAGAGCTTCATATTGCAGGGAGCTGACAGTATGTTTTCCCCGAGCCCCTGGTCGCTCCAAGGGGCCACTCGCTGCTAATCATTATCTTAGGCTTAATCATCACGGGGCAATTATGAGGGTGGTCTTTCTATTCAAAATCACTCACTGTGGTTTGAGTAAGTGTATGCGTGTTGCATGTGTTTGTGTTTGTTTGCATTGGACATTTTTGCTCTGAATTTTTGTACATGTGATTGTTTGCATGTGCATGCGTGTGATTGTATATTATGTGTCTCATTATAGGCCACAGACCAGCCTCTCACCAGGTCCTATCCTGATTAGTCATCTCTTCAGCCTCACGCTGCCAAATTAGCTACCTGAATTCGTGTGTTTGTGCGAGAGTGTGCGCGTGTGTTCATGTGTCTATGTGTGGGCATGGTCAGTCTAATCAAAATTTTCCCAGCCTGTCTACCTGTGCTGATGATAATTTGCCACACTGCACGTACCCACTCACACTGTCACCCACACAACCTCATTTCAAACCTCTCCATCACACACACAAAACATGACCACTCACTCACTCACTCACACACACACAAAGAAATGGTCCATGGTGGTTAAACCTACCTTAGCAAGCCAACTGGAGGTAATTTACCGTAGCTTGGCGGACACATGCCATTTTACTGAACATGGTGCATGGCCCCCTGAGCTTTGTTCCGCTCAGACTTCTCTCCAACAGAGCAAAGAATGAACAACTGAAGAGACTAAAGAGAGGGAAGAAAAGAACAGGTGAAGAAAAATGGCAAGAGAAAAAAAAACAATGCTTAAGCTGCCAAGCTTCTTCCTGTGCAATTATAGCCTACTTCACAATGAATTGGTGGGACTAAATATACTGTATACTGTATGTATATAATAAAACATTTGAGGATACATGCATAAGTTTCTTATTATTTTCTGGACAAACACGTCATATGCCCCCTGACAGTATTTTGTCAACAAGTATTTTAACAAATAATTTCCTCAAATTGGGAGGTTTTATTAATGATGAGCATGTTTCCTTTCAAAACTGTCAAAACTGAACAATCACTCCTGGTTTGTTTCCACTCTAATTAGGGAGAACATGTAAATGCTGTTACAGACGGACTACAAAATACTAGACTTTGTGTAGCAATTACTTTTTTTTCTTTTCTGATTTAATTTTTCAGCTACACTACAATCTACCGTGTTGACATCTTTTCCTAATGTGACTTGAACATACACACACACAAACACAGACACACACACACACAAACAAACACACACACACACACACAAAATACACACAGACATACACACATAAGCATCCACATAGTATTCTTTTAGGCATAGACACAGGGTGGACTACAAACCCAGCACACACACATTTAAGACTCTCTGCCTGGAGGCTGAGGGAGTAGGGGATCTGGTCTCCTAGTGATAAGCATGTGTGTATTTGTGTGTGTGTGTGTGTGTGTGCATGTGTGTGTGACATGCGTTGACGAGGTAGCCCAGTCCGGTCAGCACTCATTAGTGAAAGGGAGAATCCTGAATGTGGAGTGCTGTGACAAGCAGGACTCTCGTTACGGGACTGTATACACACAGGGATGCAAACACGCAGGCACGCACGCACGCGCACACACCCACACACACACACACACACACACACACTCACACACATACGCACATACACACACGCACGCACGCACACACACACACACACACACACACACACACACACACACACACACACACACAGGGTCAGGCTGCCTCAGTGCACAGAATCAGCCCAACATCAATTAGTTCATGGATGCATGCAATATAGTGGCCCCGGCAACAACTCTGTTAATGCCGACCCAGTAGGAAATGAAGACTCAAGGCAGGGAAATAAAGGACAATGAAACCAAGTCAGTTATGCATGCAACACTGTTTGGAAGCAGATTGTCCTAGTGACACACTAAATAATAAATTCCTGTTGAGAAACCGTTAACTCTATTTATTAAGATAGTTCTAATCTGATTTAAATTGGAATTCTTTTTTATGTCACGGATATTGTGAATTTTATATACTATAAATTTTGGTGGCGAAATAGCCCAAAGGAAAGAAAAATTTAAGGTATGTTCATATTTCTGGAATAATTAATAGATGTCTACCGAGCAGATATAACTAGGGCAGAGATGACTAAAAACAGCAGGTAAATCAAAGGACTTGGATCCAGGGACGGCTATTTGTTTTGGTCTGATCCTGCTTATTAGTGGATGTTTTGCTCAGTTTTATGCAGATGCTGCATATCTGCCAGACTGGATCTCCACTGAGATATAACTAGCCCAGGATAGGAAATATAAAATATAGAGTTAATTTAAAATATATGACTCGATTATTTCATCATTTTGACAGTGAGTCGATTCAGAAGGGGCACATGATGTTTGCCAAACCTCGTATGCATGATCAACTGATGAAAAAGGGGTTGTAAACACATCACATATATTCTGATAATTAGCACCATTACTGCCTGTTTATTCATAATATATTAATCTATTGACACATTAAGATAATGAAAAGACACATGTTGAGGAAACAGGGAAATGCTTTGGGCAATTGCCTTTGTCTATGCACTGTGAACTCAGTAGATGGAACATATTTTTACGTCATTATCTGAACATATGGGAGTATAAGGCCATGCTGAATTATGAACATAACTTGAGTGATTTGAATTTGTAGTTGTCCTGGACTGCTCGAGGCTGTCACGCAGCTATTGTCTATGAAGGCACTGTGAGTGTAGTGGATATGAGAGGGTTAATTAACTGATGGGTGAAATGGTGGTGGAGCATACGGTGCGATGGAATAGCTTTTGAATTATGGAACAGTGGAATGCTGTGGCTGGTGGCGTCCAGCCATATGTCAGTATATGCCTCCTGTGTCTAGCTGGGGACAGCTGGTCAGATTGCTCATGTTCAACCGTGTTAGGGAGCAATCAATCAAAATGCGGCAGCTTGTTGAGTTGTTTAAGAGGGGGCAAGAATAAAGCACAGGAGTCTATTGTGATTCTATCACTTTGGTGCCATTAGGGATTTGTCAGGAACTGTTAGCAGAAATGAAATCTCCCTCCAATTGAATCAGTTGCAGCAGCTGATATTTCAAGGACCGAATATAAAATCCTGCTCTGTTGGTTCATTTTAAGTTTGTGCAACAAAACTGTGCTGCCGTTTGGACCAAAAATTTATTAAAAATAGATTTTGTAATCGAGTAACCATGCTGGTTAAATAGAGGTCATATAGAAATGAAAATTGTCAGATTCTGAAGCTTTACAGAATGATTTGTCTCAGACTGACAGGTTAGTGTTTTTAGATTTTTTTTTACATGAGAAAAGCAATGGTAGTTAAAACATGTGTTCCTCTGAAATGATGGCAAATCTTTACAGATTTGTGGACTGAAAATGTATAAGATTTGTGTCAGTGAATCAGAGGTTGTTTTTTGCAAAGGAACCAAAAGCATTACCTCCCGCTGCACACACAAAACTTTTTTTTTCCATTATTCAGAACTAAAAATATATGATAAAAACTCAGAACAAATGAACTGACTGGATAAAACGTTTGACTACTTTATGCTAGAATGCAAATAGATATTTTTCCTGTAATTCTACAGACAGTAAAATTATAATATGCCTGTGTTTTTGTCACAGTAATTTTAAAGCAATTTTCAATTTCAAGGATTTATTTCGACATCCTAAGAAGAACCAAGTCAATAAAACCCCAGATGACTACACAGTTCTTATCCTGCTGTTTGTCTCCGGTATTGGTCTGTTCCCAGAGATTCTGATTCTGCAGTGTACTTGCGCCTCTGGGTATATCTGTCTATCCGTCCTGTCTGCAGCATGAGGATTTTTGTCACAGTAGATGTTAGGAAGATGCATTATGCATATGTAGCATGTCTCTGATGGTTACAAGAAGGTCTCTGCTATTCTGACAGTTTCTGTACATAAAAAAAACCTGCTATTCTTGTAAAAGTAGTTGTAGCTATCCCAAAATATCGAAGGGAGAGACTGTGCTGAAGCAGCTATTTGCCTTCACAGCATGGCATGACGGAGATAGCTGGCTATTGTCTTAGTCTCTGCTTGGCCAAAATGATATGGTCACACTGATCAATAGTCTCTGTTACTCATGATGTATTTCCCATGGCTCTGGCTGTCTGCTACACTCCATCTGTCCCCGGCTGTCGCAAATTTCTGCAGCCTCTCTCTCTCTCACTCTCTCTCTCTCAGGCAGACCCACACACATTCCATGTGCCGGCTTACGAGGAGCTCAGTCTTGGTTTTCGTGAGAACAGTGAACATTTAGGCACAAAATAAGACTGATGGCACCTTTGAACTACTATCTATTTGACAGCAACTAGGATGTTTGCATAATGACTGAGTGATGTTTACCCATTACCCTTCCTGGAAATGCGTAAACATCCTAGTTTGTCATGATTAAAGAATGGTAAATTTGGGAATGTAGTAAGAGTGTGACTGAATAAGTTATTGCACAAGTAAGTCAGTGTGAGAGCGAGCGACTGAACAATGATGGTCACTCTAATTGGTTTAGAAAAAAAAGGGCGAAATGATGCTCACCAGTCTGTCATTGCTGTAATCTCAGAGACCATTGTCTTATTAATTGTTCATTGCTGATAGACCATGAAATGAACAATTAGATTGAAACATCAATACATTTCACAGTTTAATGCAGATGTGGAAACCCAAGTGAAGTAAATCCTTATACAGACAGCTGTATCGTTATGCACACATTAAGCACCATTATATTGTGTTTTTCTGTTTTTTTTTCTTCAAGGTCAACATCTAGCATTTAATCTTGCATATGCTTCACAAATTTGTTGTGGATGGATTATTTGGCATATGGTTAGTTGTCTTGTGAAATATTCATTTATGCAAAGTATCCTGTTCTCGTTAATGTTTCATATACATCACCACCTCATTTTTTCCAGCTATATTAGAGCTGTAAATGTTACAAAAAATCAGAACAACTTTTGGTTCCTATAGAAACGGTTACAGCATAATGCAAGATCATTTGAGGCTCAAAAACAATAAAAAGACGATTGGAGAACAACTTAATGGTGGGTGAACTATTTAGTTGTGTCTCAGAAAAGTCCATATGGAATTAGAAATAGTCCTGCACTTATTGAAAGTTACATAATATACAATGCATAAATATTTTCTATTCAAAGGTCTAAAGGGTCAAAACAATTTCCTTTACATATTCTTCATATTCTTGAAAGCTGGTTGATATTATGTGAGGCTAGAGTTCTCATAGGGCTTTGATAACAACCATTTGAGTTACTATTCCGCCTCTTAATCATGACATGCTCTCTTTAATTCTCTCAGTATTGTCTAAGATATATATTGATCACTGTCTAGTCCTCTGTGACATATGTCTTCAGGAAGCTGCATTGACCTTAGTAAAGGGCTGTTTATTAAAACACCAATCTGCCACGAGCAAATAGTGTGATAGAGTGCCAGGGAAATCATTCCCATAAACTTTGGGACTGTAAGAGCAGTTTGTTTTTGAAGCATTTTATCAGTAATGATCTGAGGGCTTTTAGTTGTTGGAGAGAAAATATTTAGGAATACTTTTTACAGATGTGGTTTTAGTGGAGGCCGCTGTTTGTTCTCTTCCATAAGCACTTTGTAAACTGATTTTTATGGAATGATTCAAGGTCTAATGCTTGCTGATGAGCAGCCGAAGGACTCTGGGGGTTGTAGGGGTTTCAGTGTGTGTTTGATACAGAGTGTATGGACGTATGTAATGAGGGTGTGAACCTTATACAGATACTGTGTGTCCAATATAAAGAGACAAGGCAATTTTTAATTTATTTTGATATGGCACTCAAGTGAGCAAATCCGTGTGTGTCAATTTGCAGGCCTGTATGGTGTCAGGAACACTGAGCTGTGAGAGAAACAGCTCACCACAAGACTGTCTGGGCTCAGCAGGAAGTACCTCCACATCTACTTCCAGGTCAACCTCAGACGTCATGTGGATCAGATGCCTGCTCTTCGTCTCAACCTTGTTTGCTCCAATTGCTATCGGTAAGACACAAGACCACACATGGTAAAGAGATAAACATACATTAACATCCAGGACAATGTGCCGCAGCCCAGACTGTGTAACCTTTTTTGACGCTGTGTCACAGAGGCTACACTTTTCAAGCTGAATTAGACACACACACAAATGTAGTCAGGGTAAGTTTTGGGGGTATTTATTGACCATTAACAGCTATCTTAACAAAAGCCCCGGTGAATGCAAGCAACACTCGGCTCATTTTTTTTCCTGAAGATTTTTTTAACATGTCATAGTAGGAAAGCACAGGTGGAAAGAATAAAATAAATTATGACTGAATTCTGTTTAGCTGCTTCAGTTTCAGGGTCCTGGTCTTGAGCAAGCTGACTCACCCTCGCACTGTCATGGCCTACTGGGACACTCAAAGAAAAGAATGTTATGAGTAACACCTGTGCTTCTCCTACTATGAAATGTCAAAATGCCTGTGACGATCAAAGCTGTTGTGGTACTTTTCAATAAAAAGAGTTGGTATTTGTTGCAGCACTACTATATATATTGTAAGTCGCATTACATTAGAGGGGCCAGTTTTCTGGTCAATTTGGAAACATTTGAAAATGCTTGCATGAGTCAACTTTCAAATATGTTTTTACATAAATTTGGTTCCGAATGTTTAGAATCACTTTACATGACTTCAACTACAAATTCAAGTAGTAACTGTAAAGCTTAAACAACCTCACACACCCCAGCACTTGCTAGAGATACTGCAGCTGCAAAACCAAGGTAACACTTAACTTACTTTGTTCATTTACATGTATCCACAGTCGTTGCTTTGCACTTCTAAAGCTTTCTCACTCTCCTATGTTCTCTCTTTCTTTCTTACACTCACTCACACACTCACACACACACACACACACACACGCATACACACTTATATTGCACACACATGCACGGTGCAGATGGAGCCCTAGTGGGTTGTCTGTATGTTTCCTCCTATCCCCTGTGATGGTGGGCTTTGAAGACTCCTAAAAGGAGCTCTGGCCCACTTGGACTTAATCCTATTAATGGCTGCTGTCAATCCCACTGTTGTGGGGAAAAACTGCCACACACGTGCAGACACACACACACGTGCCTTTTCACATGACTGCTGACATGCATGCACACAGATGATATATTTTAAACACTGAAATACTGTACACCCACATGGACAGAGATCCTCCTTAAAAATACACACACACATAAACAAGCTCAAGCACACACAGGAAGTGCTCACAGGCAGCCACTTAGACACACCAACAACAAGGGCTTTGCTTTAGCACCGAGAGATGAGTTTCAGTCAAAGGTATTTGCATCAATGTCTAAAGAATAAGTCGACATATGCAAATCACGCTGTTTATACTTAGCAAGGATTAGCTGAAACAAAGACAGTTTAGCTTGAGGACACACAGAAGCAAGCACACGATCTTCTCTACCAAGCCGTGTCTTGTCGTTATTTCAGGGTTATGTGAAGACATATAAAAGAGAAAAGGAAAGCATGAATTTTTGAACAAAAATCACAAAAAAATGTTGGGTTTTTTTGTTTTGTTTTTTCCAGGGTTTAGAGTAGATTTCTGGCATGAACACAGTTTAACCTGACAGAGTGGACTTGTTGATCATGTTGTTGGTAGCTGGAGCTAGAAAAATTCTACAAACGTACAATAAAGACTGAATAGGAACTCAGACAAGTTGTGGCAAATATTTGGACACTACAAAGCGTTAAAAGAAGGATCGCGCTGTTTTTATTCTTTATTTGTCTTGTCAACAAATAACTTGAAGAGACAACAACCAACAATATGTTAGTCTACCTCTCAGTACTTTCTGTCTTCCCCACTCTGTCTGTGGCACTCAGCCCTAAGGCTATTTGTTCCTGGATATATTCTTAAAAACAGGTGATAAATATAGATTTGAATTTGAATAAAATGCCAACTTATTTCTTATAAACAGCTGGGCATGGCAGTTTTTACTCGATGTCACTCAACGGAGTAAAGAGTGCATTTGTTGCAGGGTATATAATACATTGCACAATAAAGTACTATGGCCATTGTCATCCTAGTAAAGAAACTTGTTATTCTGTGCAACTCATTTATGGGTCTGTATATTTTTTTGGACAGCATTTGAAAAAAAAAACTTCTGAACTTCTGCACACTCCCATCTGTGCAACATTCATTTATTGAGGCAACTTTTAATCATGGATCGAAAGGGAGGCTCCTGAACCAAAAGTTAGACTCAGGCACAGGCTGGATTGTGCAGATGGTTTACCTATCATACATTGAATCAAAGCTCCAGAACCTCCAAAAATCCTTTTTTTTGTGTGAAGTGATCTGTATTTGACTTAGACAACTTTTTGGATAACAATGCAGGCATAGAGGAACGAGCTACAAAGGCAATATTTGTTCCTAGATTCAGTCCATTTTTGTTTTTGATTTTCCATGCGATTTATTGACAATAAGAAAAAATCGGGAATATTACCAGCCTTATCTTTTAAAATTTCTTTTGCACTTTAAAATTGTGTTGTTTTTGCTCTAACTCAGAACTCCCACATTTCAGACACCAGCACTGGCCAAAACACTTTGGCAGTTCTACTGAGAGATCACCTTTTAAATCTCTCTCCTCTTCCCTCTCACCCTCTCCATCTCCTTCTTTCCATCTATCCACCTCTTTCGCCACTCTCTTGTTCTTGGCCCAAATGTAAAAATCGATATCCTTTTGTTTCAGCCCCCTGAGGCAATGAGAGTGTCTGAATAAGATTGTCTGTACTGTCCATGGCTGCCAAGCTTCTGTCACCACTTACAAAACTAATGACAGACACATTAACATGCACATGCCAGCTCACAAGTTATTGCATGTGCGCAAGAGAGAGCTAAATGTTGGCATGTACTGTGTGTGTAAGTTTGCGTGTGTATCATGTGTCTTAAAGACTACAAGTGCTTGTCCGTAAAAAAGTGACAGATATATGTGGGAAGTAAATCCTTTTGAGGCAGATTAAACACAATGCAGTTTGATAGGTTAGGCTCCTGATATAAAGAGATGAATTAAAAGGTGACAGAGGAGACAGGACAATGTGTGAGATTCAGAGCATTTACTGCTGCTTATGAAGGCAGAATGACTTTTAATTAGAATACAGATAAATCCCCTCATTTAAATTGTGTGTGCGAATGAGTGTGCGTGTGATAATGCACTCTTTATGCCCAGCAGTGACCCTGTAAGGCAACACTGTAAGACATCTGATCCAAAGCCAGTGTAGACAGCTGGCTTACAATACTGTGTATTGATCCCCGTACGCTTCAGTTAACCGTTTCTTCAAAATGTACATTCATGTTCATGAGGGCGGACATGATGCAGCCATTGAAAAACTAACAAACTAACATGCATATTTAACACATTAATGACTCGGTGCTCTAAGCACTCTGCTCTTACACACATGAAAATGCAAAAGATCCTTTAAATCCTCTGCCACTACTGAGACACACAACCTATCTGAATGTGCACTTCAGGTCTAATCATAGCAGGCGGTGTGTGTGTGTCCATGTATGTGTTCATTAGAGAGGACATTTTCAGTAAATGTCACTTATATATCAGTCTTATCTCTAAGCTAGCGCTTGCCATTATCACTGTATTGCCCTCAGGTACCAGCATCATACAGATATTGGCTACACTGGCAGTGAATTTCTGCCTCCACATGCCATTGCTCTGAGAATTTGTATGCATGTGTATGTGTGTGTGTGTGTGTGTGCATGCTTGTGTGTGATGTGGTGAAGGGCAGTATTAAGTTGAGCCTGGGCAGAGTGTCATTGAGCTCATTCAGATTCTTTGCGGCATTCGTGTAACCACGATGCTCCTCCAGCCAATGAGGGAGCCAAGGGAGGGAGGACAGGGTTGCTATGGTTACCGTGAAGAGCAAAGAAGGTGGTGCTGTGCCTCGCCTTTCAGGGA
Organism: Istiophorus platypterus; assembly: GCA_016859345.1. NCBI lineage: Eukaryota > Metazoa > Chordata > Actinopteri > Istiophoriformes > Istiophoridae > Istiophorus > Istiophorus platypterus. The sequence continues at coordinate 14,855,895 of CM029114.1, read as the reverse complement.
TGTTGTAGGTCTGTGTTTCAGTAACCGCTATACGTCTGTTCATTGTGTGTGTCCATACATGCACGTGTGCTTTTGAGAAATGGTTTTGAAGGCCTTGACAGGATGTATTTGCATCCTGCGCAATAAAATCTATGTTACAGTTACAGTAGAGCCAGGAGATATTGACAGAACTGAACAACACAAGTGAACACCTCTGCCGATAACCTATCTACCTCCCAGGGATTTCTGCTCTTGAGGACAGAGAATAACAACATCCATTCTACACCACAACAACCAAAATCCCTGGGAACATCTGGCCCCACATGATTGATATCACAGCACCCAACTCTGATCACAAGACAACATGTATCTGGTGTGTTAGTGACCACATAATTAAGAACAACAACACGAGAAAGAGCCATTTGTGACATTTTTCGTTCATTATGCTGAATATAGTCAGTGCAGGTAACATACATTTAAGATATATTACCAAAATGGTGATGTAGGTAGATTCACAAGATTTCTTGTCATAAGTTAGAAAATAAATAAAATAACTCCAGCAGTATCTTTTAACATATGTATTTGTTTAAAAAAACAATAAGTAATTCACACATCAGTGACAGTTTATTGATTTGCATAATGTATTCATTTTAAACTACTAATAAAAATGTCACTAGATCATATGTAATAAGATTAGTTGCTGAAAAACATTCAATTATAATGTAAGGACCACACAAAGAAAAAACCTAAAGTAAGAAACAGACTGACCACACAGGATCAATGTCACATCACAAATTTTGAATTGTCATTGCATAAAAATCAGAGATGCAATTGATAAAACTGAAAAAAATTTGCATTCAGGGTAGGCGAGCTCATTTCAGGGTCCTGGGTATTTTACATGCTACCTCAGTGTCATGGCTAATTGGGAGACTTAATGGTTATTAAAATTTGATGGTTATTTCAACTGTGCCGTCCTGTTGTGATATAAGCCAAAAAACCTGGTGTGAAAAAGGTCTGAAATGTGATGGCAACACATAGTGCCAGGTAAAGAATCCCAGTATCCCAGAGCAGTAAGCCCATATTTTCTTGAAGCATTTTCTTTTGTAGTTTTTGGTTGTATTGTGTGTTGTCCTGGATTCTGATGGGACCATGAAGAGCCCATTCCCATCAAATCCCATGTCTCTCTGCACCAGAAAAGAGAAATGTGCTGCAAAGGCTTCTGCTGTTTCCTATTCTGATGATATTCAGGTTATAGGTAATAGGAGATCTAGAATTAATAAGTCAGTGGCAACCTGATTGCTGTTTGGTCATACAGATGTTTCATTATCCAGGAGTCTTCATCACTTCTACTCATTAAACAAGCTAGGAAGCAAAGCAACAGCACTAAAAAGATCTGGGAAAGATCAGTGGCTTCAATTTCATTCGAATTAATGACATGTTTCTTATTGCAGTACAGTAAGGGTTGGTGTATGCATCAAATTTGCAGCTTCTCAGAATAATTAGGCATTGCCATCTTTGAATAATCTTCAAAGCGCTAAATGCCTGTTGAAATCGCCAGGCAATTGTTCTCTACCTAGAATGATGTCTAAAACTGCTAACTGCAAAACAGTAATTATCAAGTAAGTCCATGTGCAATGTTCAGCACTTATGAAACATCTACTCTGAAGCTATTTTTTTCTAGAGCGTGGATAATTGGTCTATATGACAAGGGTACAAATACAGTTTTAGTTAAACACAGCCTGTGCTTGTAAAATTTAGGCCTCCATATCTCAAAGACAGCCCTGCACATGATTATCCAAGTGTTTCATTGTGCAGGAGAGACATTATGTATCATTATATGAAACAACATATCAATCAACATTTGTGCAAATGTGTGTGCTTGCGCGTCTGTCTGTCCAGCCTACGGCCGTGCCCCTATCCCCATGGCAGTGGTGCGCAGGGAGCTGTCCTGTGAGTCCTACCCCATCGAGCTGCGCTGCCCGGGTACGGATGTCATCATGATCGAGAGCGCCAACTACGGCCGCACAGATGACAAGATCTGCGACTCGGACCCCGCGCAGATGGAGAACACACGGTGCTACCTGCCTGATGCATACAAGATCATGTCGCTCAGGTCAGTGCGCATATGTGTTTTAGTGAATGAGTGAAAAGAGCGAATGCATGTAAGAACATGAGAAAAAATCATACAGGAATTTAGTGGAATCAAATGATCTTTTCTCATTAAATTAATATAAATATGTCTTTTTTTTATTCTGTTTTTGTTAATTAGATTCAATTACAGTTAAATATAAGTTAATTATTACTAGATTTTTCTTATTTAAATGATGAGTTTAAACACAGAAACACTGAAAGTTCACTCAAATCATTAAATTAATATTTAAAGAAACAAAACAAACATATTAACAGACTCATCAGTACGCATTGCTTGGAACTCCTGAGACTCTCCTTTTATGTAGTTTGAAGAAAACAGGCATGATTTAAATTGCTATGCATCTTTAATAGTGTGCAGGTATGCCCTACCCCATCCCCGTACACTGGGAGTTCATAAAGTCACTATGAACAGCCAGTCTCTCCTATTGTCTATTGTCCTATTGCAGCTGTAGGCTTTTCATGTCAGATGAGGAAATGACTCTTTAAAATGAGAAGTTTTAAAAGGAAAGCAAGTCTGTAATGATGGTCCATGTTGCAATATAGGTAATTTAACTTAAAGTCTTAAGTTTATTGAACCTCTCAGATACAGTTAACTTAAAATTTCACATTTTAAAAACTCATGAAACAATTTTGAACTACCTAAGTTTAGTTAACTAACATTTTTAAAGCAGCAGGGGAACTTGTGTTTTTAGTTTGAACAAACTTAAACAGATTTACAGTGTAGATATTGTAGTCAGACTGAACTGTAATGGAGTATTTTCAGCTTTGGAAGTTGAAAGAAATTGAAAGATTGTGTTGACACAACTACAGAATTCAATAGGGACTGAATTGTGATCAAATTACGTAAGCTATGGTGTGGTAGTACAACTGAATTATCATCAAGTTTATTAGACTAGAAAAGTTAATTTGTGTTGAATCAGTACAAAACTTTTTCTCTCAAATTCAGTCAACCTAAAATTTAATGGCAGCCCGAGCACTAACTTTTTTTAAGATAAACCAAATATTTTCTTATTGCAGTGTAATTAAGTTTTTCCAGTGGTACATTTTGGTGCAAAATACACAAGGTTGACCGATGGCTCAAAGTGCTTTAGCCAAAACTGGAACACTTTGAATTGCTTTATTTATTTGAACAGAGGAGGAAACAGATGTCTCTCAGTCCCAGAAACCCTAGCTACAGTGGGTGTGCAGTGCCAACTGTTCATTTAATATCCTGGTGAAGTATCAGTGACAACTTTAGCATTACTCACATCACGTTAATCCACTTTTACAAAGCTGACAGCAAACAACAGCAACACAAAATGACACAACAGCGCAGCATACCTGTCAGACTTAGTGTAATGGAAAAAAGGAGAAAGGTGATGGAAAATCTATGGAAACTAGTGTGACCCATGTCCAACACCCCACACATTTCTGCCTCTCTCAGTTCCTGTACATTCAGAACAATACTATAGAAATGCAGATCCCTTATCAGACAATGGAACTTACTCACTAACACTTCCACCATTGTCTCCTCTCCTCCAAGTGGCACAGCAACTAAAGCAAGAAAAGATGTTAGCAGCTTATCACTGAACAAGATTTACAACGCACACTTAATTTTGACTTTCTAACAAACCATGAAATGTCCACTGCTATGATATCACAATAAGGCCATTGAGACATGGATTTTTTTTTTTGTCTGTTTCAATATTTTTCTCTCTCAATATTGCTGCCATCTTTCTCTCTCTCCTTGACTCTTCTGTCCCTCTATCAAACCACCTGTCATCGTCATGTTGTGGTGCTCTGATTGTGATTGCTTTGGCCAGGTTCTCCACTCGTTCTGGCAGCTGCAGTTTGTGTGGCCACTGTCTTCTGCAGGCCTAGCTATCCATAATTTATACACATGCACAGACGCAGAAACACACAGTGTGTCACACACACACACACACACACACACACACACACACACACAGCATACACTGCCGAGGGGCTACACTAGGCTTTAAGCTCCAATTAGCAGAGCCAGAGGCCAAACTTAATCTTGAGGGGATCCTCTGTGGAGGTGACTCAGACTGGAAACAACTGTTTATCACATATACTTTTAGTGTGTGTATGTGTGTGTGTTTTGTAAAAGGCTTCGAGTGAGTTTTTGTATGAGCCTGTGCAAATACAGAAGGGTGACAAGTGAAAGGAAAAACCAATATAAAGTGTCTCAGTAAGGTGTTGCGCCACCACGAGCCCCCAGAAAAGCTTCAGTACACCTTTGCATTGATTCTTCAAGTCTATACTAGAGGGATGAACACTATTTTCCCAAAAGATATTCCCTCATTTGTTGTTCGGATGATGGTGTTTGAGACTGTTTTGTGACACATCAGTCCAAATCTACCATAGGTGTTCAACTGGTTAAAGATCTGGCGACTGCTAAGACCACAGCTATGATTCATATCATTTTCATACTCGTCAAAGCATTCGCTGACCCGTCCTGACCTATGAAATTGAGCATTGTTATCCTGTTTCTCCACTTGTTTTTCTGGGTTTTCCTTGAATTTTTCACCCATCTTTAATATTATACGTGCACAGACGAGAACGAAGCCCAGCTCAGATATGCTTATGCACACAGTGAGTGCACCAGTGTTTAACATAAATGGACGTACTGAATCTTTGAGTGTGCAAATGCACATGTCTAGTGTGTTTCTTTCCATATTGAAGGCTTCATTTGGGCTCTAGCACAAATTGCAGTAGGGTTGTGTGTGTATATGTGTGTGCATTTGGCTCTTTCCCATACTCACATACCTCTCTTCCTCAGTCTGTTTCAGCCTGTCTGGTTTCCACTCTCTCATTCCCTCTATGTCTGTATCGTCTCTGGCTTTCAAGCCCAGCTCCACTGGCTGATAAAATCAGAGCATGTTCCGCCTGCCCAGTGTTTCCTCAGTATCACATTGTCTCTTTGTTTTCCTCTCTACCACTCTCCAAGGCCAGGGTGTGTGTGTATGTACATGTGTGTATGTCCCTTTGTGTGTGTGTGCGTGTGTGTGTGTGTGTGTGTGTGTGTGTGTGTGTGTGTGTGTGTGTGTGTGTGTGTTTGCAAATGTTTGTGTGTGTGTGTTTGTGTGTGCCATACCACATAATTGGTCTTGATATCAAAGCCTCATATCTCCAGAGGGTCTCACAAGGCTTCTCAGGCAACCTAGAGAGGACCTGATATCGCTGCATTTCCCAGATTATCTCCCCATTGGGATACACTGGGTTGAAGGGGAAACGAAGCCGTGGCCATGAAAGTTACGCTTAATCTGTTTTAGTGATATACTGGCTTCGGTTCAATGACTCACTCCGTTTTATCGGGATTTAAGCTGAAGCGCTTCTATTTCAAAATGGCTACTGAGCATTCTTTGTTTAAACTTTCCTTTAGTCAGGTCTGACTATTGTTATTTTATTAGGAAAATGTACGTTTTAGTAGACTCACTCCCCCGGCACAAATGTCCACCCTAATAATCAGAATCAGTGTCACTGTATTTTTTAAGAAGCTCTGTTGGCTTCAGTTAGGGTGTGGCAAGGTTCGGGTTGTTCATTTCTGCACGGGGAGAGAGCCGCAGGCCAAAATGGTGGAGTGCCTGCAACTTACAGCGATTTACTGACATTAAAGTCACTTGATGGCTTCTATGGAGATGTTTCTCAATGCACTCCTTGTCCCTCACTGATACTTGAGTGCTTCATGGACCGAATACCTTTCAGCGCACTCGCTGATTCTCTCTCTCAGTCTCACACACATGCATTCAGGCACTTGAGGCTGTAAGTGTGGACACTCTGAAGAATGTGTAGGCAGTGCACACAGGCACACAAACTCTGTTTTGCTACCCCTGCCACAGCTACCATGTTAGAAAATTACTTCTGGACTTCAAACAGACCTTCCCCTGACACCTCTATACTGCTCTCCCACCTTGTCACCTTGTTTGCCCTTCTGCCTTTCTTTCTCTCCCCTCTCATCCTCTCTATTGCTCTCTCTTTTTTCTATCCCACACCATCCCTCTTGAAAAAGTCCCTCAGCACAAAGGGAAGCCACTTTGAGAAGAAGGACAAGCATAGGAAGTTGTTCCCTTTCTCCTCCACTCCCCTTCTCTCCCTTGCTTTAGTAAATATAAAATAGCAACATGCTTTATTTATTATTCTCCTGCCTATCACTCTCTTGATATCCTCATTTTTCTCACTCCATTTCCATTTTTTTTTACCGCTTTTCAATCCTCAAATTGCTTCTCACTCCCTACTTCTCACTGTCGCTGTCACTTTTCCTTTCTCCCTCACTATTTATTTTAGTTTTCATTGCCTTTCCATGATTTGCCATTCACTTTTTTCATTCCCTAGCACAGGGTAATGGTGTGGTTTAAACTTAAATGCAAGGGCTTATGTGGTTCAGCATACTGCCCACAGTTTACAGTATATATTCTATATTTTGTCCCTCTCTTGATCTAATGCATCAGGGCTGAGGGCTATAGAGACATCCCTAGTCTCAAGCTCAAGCCCCAGCCTTCAATGACCCCAGGGATCTCAGGTGCATGATCTTTGCTAACACATAACTATGCAATAGCCCTGTGTGCACACATAAGAATGAATACACATGCATGCCTTCATGAACATGCCTGCGTGCTCATGTATGCATGCCGACACACTTACACAGAGACACACACTGTGAAATTGAGAGTTGCAAATCAGTTCCCAAGCTTGGTCAACTTCTCCTGGCAGCCTGTCTCTTTAAGATTGAGTCTCAGCCTTCAAAAGCATCAGGCTAGTGTGCTAGTGTGTGAACGTATTTGTGTGTATATGCCTGTGTGTACACATGTGCAGGGGCATACATCTACGGTTCCTTCTGTACGTGTGTATGTGTGTTACGAGTGTGCACCCACGTTTGAACCATTCACATGTGAGACTATAAAGAAACCTCTGAAGTTCTTTTCCCTTTGACTCTGAATTAAAAAAAAAAAAAGAAAAAAGAAAAAACTTGAATCACAGACTGCAATCTAGTGCTAGCCATGTGCTACAATCCAGGAATGTGTGACCAGTGAAGTATGTCATACAATCTGGCACTTTTTTTTGAAGGCATACCTGCGCTTCATCTGTCTTCTCTTTTTGAGTCTAATCCGTCTCTGTAAACACAGGAGAAGAAGAGAGAGGTGGAACACGTAATGACAGAAACACGGATAAATAAATGCTCTAACCTTACATAAATCTTACATTTTCTATCATTATTCCAGCCCAGTGACTCTAAATACAAAAACAATATTATCTGCTAAATTGAAGTTTTGGAATGAGTCAACTGAGGCTATTTCTACTTTGCGTGTGTGTGTGTGCGTGTGTGTGTGTGTGTGAGTGTGTATGTGTGTTTTAATGTGTGTTTGTGTGTGATGTCTTGTAGATGTGGACTCACCAGGATATTAATAACGATATCTTGTTATTATATCTATCTCCGGCTTTTTCTGTCTCTTTATTCACTCGTCTTTTCCCTACATTAACTAGCCTGCTCCCTGCTGAATGAGGTCATATCTGGAAGTGTCCTACTTAGTATGTGTGTGCGTGTGTTTGTGTGTGTGTGTGTGTATGTGTGTGCTGCCACCCTCATATAGTCACCACAGTTACAGGAGATGCCCTGCAGCACCCTAGGGGCCCAACTGTCACCCTTGCTCAGTTCGGTAATTAGGGCCCACACACATTCATACATATGTACACACTCTTTCTCTCTCTCTCACAAACACACACACACACACACACACACACACACACAAACACATACTCACAGATAGATTCATACAGTATATTGTGAGAATTACAAATTCTGGCATACAGTCTTTCCTGAGACACATATATAGAAACTTTCCCTCAGATATATGGCACCATTGAACACAAACTTACTATTATTATCCCTTACACATAGCCACATTCTCCTCTATCCACCCACTTACACACCATTATACAGTGCATTCACCCTAACTGACAACTGTTGTTCTTCCAAAACCTCTGTATGTCCACATTTCAAAGTCTCCACTGTCTGACCCTTTTCTCCTGTCACCACAGCTCTGCCAACCTTAGTTATCATGCTTCAGCGAGCACCTAAGCTACATGGTTGCCTGAGAACAGTTTTAGAATGGTCTAGACACCACACACCCTCTTTCTTTCTTTACATCTCTCCCACACACACTCACACAATGTCTGACACATCCAGAGACCTGCATCTGACTTAGTGCGTCAGACATGGTGGCATGTAGGCAGTGCCTGACTTTCTGACTGACTGGATACTTTGACATTGACACTTAAGTGCAAAACCAAACCAGGAAAATAAAGCAGCCCTCCTCCTCCTCCTCCTGCACATATACATACATACATACACACAACAGCATGCAATTTTTTTTGTGCATCACAAGGTTAGGCTTAATAAATCCTACAAGACAGTGTCTCGGTTTCGCAAGCTCTGTTGTCTTGACGGTGATGGTGTCACGCTTACACGCTTCTCTGCTTTTCAGCTTCCAGGAGAGACAACCTAGCTGTCTGAAATGCTACTCATCTTTTAGCTTTTAGGAGGATTTGTAGTTTTGTGCAAGCAGGTGGTCTTGGATTAAACTGTGGAGAAAGAGGTGTCACATCGGGAAATGCACGCACACACAGATGCAAAGCACAGAGAAACACAGGGAAGCCAGCAGAGGAATGTTGCTAGGTGGAATCAGGAGGAAGACTCCCCGAGTGTGTCCTGGAATCGGACGACGTGGAAGTTGCCATGGTTACCAATGGAAAAGGAGTGGGGAGAAGAGGAGAGGAGAGATGCCAAAGCTTAAGAACTATACTTGGCTGTTGCCTGCTAGCAAGAGTGAGGGCATAAAGTGTTTGTGTGCATTATTTGGATGCCACTATGTATTAGAGTACTTACACTAGCATTATTAAGCACATTGTTTTTTGTAAAACAGTTCAGATTCCGAAAAAAATAATGTCCTGTAGCAAATAATGATATTCAGCTATTTTGCTAGCAACAACAAAAAAGGTTGTTTTTAAAAGGCCGGATTAACATCCATCACATTTCTAGTTTCCATACAGTTCGGTTAAAAAAAAAAAAAACACCTCCAGCAGCCATACAGATGTCATATTACTCACTGTCACATTACATCCTGAAAACTTTCTCCACACATTTCACATTCAGTGCAATTTTTTTTCACATCATATCCTGCTTTAACAGTGTCACAGGCATTGTATAAGGTGCATAATTGTATGCACTGCTTTCCATTTGGATACAGCTGGTCCTCACTTTGCAGGTAAAAAGTTTGCAACTATCTGATTTTTAAAACATCTTATATCTCTTCGTGGAAATGTCCCAGTGGAAGCTGGCGATTTTATTGACTTGACTGCAATGTGGTGGTTTGCAGACAGACAGAAAATTTTATATACTTATATACTCGTTTTTCCATCATTGACTTCTATCATCTTTCCAGCCAGAATTCATATTCCCAAAGTGCAGGCATGATAATGTCAGGTGTACAGTTCATTTGACAGCAGATACATATTGGACACAAATCATATACATGACTTGCTTCAGGAAGAATGGGAGAAAAATGGGAGAGAGTGACATCCTCCAGCCAAATATTAATAATGCAGCACATTTCAAAGCTTTTTCCCAGTGGGGAAAACAACATTATTTTACCTGTGACTTGTCTGGCAGGCTGTTCAAGGGCTGACAGACACGCAGGGACCGCCGTGGAGTATAATAGTGTTTGTGTGTATGTGTGTGGGAGAAAAAGAAAGAGACAGATCTGTCATTTCTTATTTTAAGTGTGGTATGGTGGCACTGGCATAGGGTGCAATGTTTCTGCTTCACTATACCCTATCGTAGACATACACACAGATTTACTCACACAAACTCACACAGAAGCCTGTCTGTCTTGCCCTTCTTCTCTTGCCTGTCAGTCACAATGCCTGTTTCTCTCTCTTCAATTACTTAATACATCCCAGTTCCTCTGCATCCACACACATTTTCCTCCGCTCTTTATTCTGCCTGTTCAACATCCATTCCCATCACTCCATTTGTCCATCTCCAAACAGCCTACTATATATGTGTGTATAACTACATCAGGGAGCTAATAAAGCTGAAACGAGGCCAGTAGCAGGAGAATCTCCCTGAAAAGTGTATTAGTATGTGTGTGTGTGTGTGTGTGTGGGTGGGTGTGAGAGAGAGAGAGAGAGAGAGGGAGAGATAGCTAGATAGTGGGAGAGAGTGTGTATGGTCAGCCTAACAGCTTTTTTTTTCCTGTAGCAAGATACAGTAACTGTGGTCTGTCTGCTGTCCAGTGGGTTTCCTGAATTCCCGCAGGACATAAAGAGCTGTGTGAAATTCATCTCGCCCCCTTCCCTTTGTTATTTTCACGAACTGTTTTTCCTACTGCTCAACTCCCTCTGCTTAATTTTTCCCCAGTTTGGGGTTTTCAGTTCAATTTCTTCTCACAATGTGTCACAACCTTATGACATCTGTCATTTTTTTACCATGGGAAAATTTTTACTCTTGCTTTTTAAAGTATTTTTACAGTATTGCATTCATTCTATTTTTTAGATAGCTGGGACTACTGATATGATGTACTTTACATTGGTATTATCTAGCAATAACTTTTGTTGAGTTGTGTTTTACTGTGATTGTGTGTGGAACTAGATGGCAAAGCATATTTTTTTATTTCCTATTGACCTGCAGCAAAATGAAATGAAGGTAAACATTGGGGGAAACATATAAGACTTAAAAGGAAATAAAAGGGGTCACTTTTTAAAGGCTTTATAAAGGCCACTACATTTTAGACACCACTGAGAATGGACAAAATATATTCTTGATTAAAGAATCCATCAGGGTTTCCTCCGGGTACCCTGGCTCCCAAAGACATGCAGGTTAGGCCAACTGACAACTCTAAATTGCCTGTAGGTGTGAATATGAGTGTGAATGGTTGTTTGTCTCTACATGTCAGCCTTGTGATAGATTGGCGACCTGTCCAGGTTGTACCCTGCCTCTCACCCAATGTCAGCTGGGACTGGTCCGGCCACTCCCATGACCCTCGCAGGAAAAGCTAATATAGCTAAAAGATGGATGGATAACTGAATTTCACTATGCAGTGTGAGATAAACTCCTTTTACATTCCATTCTTCATTTTTTTCTTTTTTTTTTTTTTTGCAGAAAATTTCAGTCTGCGTTACCCAACCATGCCCACCATTTCGTCCACAGTCTATTTTATCATGGATTTATGTATGAGTCTAAATGTTAAAGGCAGAACATGTTTTTCCAGACTGTTTTCTGCACGAAAAAATGGAACAAACCCAGTAAAACACGATGGTGACATTATGCAGTCCATGAATCCATATCGCATGATCCGACCGTTGCAGAGCAAGAGGTTTTATTGTGAACGTCAGTTTTTTGCTGGTGTGAAAAGAGAAGTTAGAGGATGCTTACAGTTATGAAAGATGTGTCAAAGTTGTGAAGAGATCATACACTCTGTCCTTGAATGTTTAGTTTTTCACTTTTCAATTTTTAAAAATAAAATTTTAAAAAGAAAGAAAAAATAATGTCTAAAATCCTCTCATTTGAATAACCCACTGCTCCCTATGCAGAAAAATAGACATTCAGTAGTTTACTCTGTAGTAAACAGAAGTGAAATTATTCGAAATTTCAGACATTGATAAATCCTGTTCATTTTGCATCATCACTGAAGGAGGCCTCTCTCTAGAGGCTCTATTTCATTGTTTGATTGTTGTGTACATGTCTTGGTACCGCTACTTTGTTCCAAAGTGAAACTTTATAAGGAAACTATATAGTGTATACATTTTCAACCCTATCTCCTAGCAACTACATTCATATACAGTCCATTTGTTTACCCAGTCATGCTATGGTGGCAATATAATCGCTGGCTGGGTTATGATAAGAAACAACTGTTTTGCTTTTGTTTTTTTTGTTTTTTTAAAGACTGAAACAGGCCTCACGTCCACGGGACGTCTGTGGAAGATTCAATTTTTGCTTAAAGGTAAATAAACATGTTTCATCTGAAGTGTCCATAGCCTTTTTCTGTATTAATGCAGACAAAGCTCTTTTCCTAACCCTGACCAAGTGCTGTTAGAACCTAAACCAATAAAAAGGTCAGTAATGCTGTAGTCTCTACAAGTGGAGCTTGTACTACAAGACTGGATATTTTGACAGAAACCAGCATATTTGTGGCTGCAAAATACTTAAATTAACAACATATCCTATGTTCATAGTAAAACCTAATATGGTCACAATTATTTTTCCTCCAAAACATACTTGTTGGCTCAAACTGGTTAACTAGCTAAATATCGCGTACCATATGATAAATAGGGAGGGATTTTAGACACAGCTTGTTTGGTCTCTGATAATTGTGTTAGGAATTTTCACTTTATAATTCCACAACATTCTGTTATGTGTGTTTTTATAATGATTTTTTGTGATGATTATACTACTAATAATAATACTGTTTAACAATGACTTACATGCTCACATTATTGTTATTGCTTATCATCTCTCAGCAGAGTTTAGAAAGCATGAAACTTCCAGCCTCTGTCCCAGAAATGAGGCAACCTTATTCAAAATCCCCCTGATATTCATAACAGCATTAATAACTAAAAATCAGGCCTTGGAGTAAAGCCTTTCTCACCTGTATGTCCTGTGGACTGCTTCATGTGACTAGACAAGGGCAGTCATTTTTTGATGTTATTCATTTTTAGTTATATTATTAGTTGTTAGTTATATATATTAGTGTTTTTTAGCCAAAAGAGCACCTTCCCATAATCCCTAGGCCTTCACGGGGAAACAAGTTGAGTCTGTGAATGAGTCAAAGGGCCACATTTAGTTCGGACATGTCCACAATAACAGGACAGAGAGGAATCAATGATATAGAAGTTTTACAAAAATGCGGAGTCAGTGGTTCAGACTCCTGTCTACATGTGTCCTATGGGGGGGGGGTTAATGTACCGCTCGTGTTGGAGAGGATTTTTTTATATGGAAACACAGTATATCGTGTGTGTATGTTTTTGTATCTGTGTTTACAGGGTTAAGGCCCCATTCCAGAAAGTCTGTATGTGTTGAGCATGTTCACAGTGTTTAGAAGATGACAGCATTGTGGAATGGTTTGACTGTATTTGACTGGCTTGCACGTCACTCACTCTCAGACACCTCATTCAGCTCATGAGGATTAGTTCCCAGCTCTCACTTGCTCTGTAATTACATAGTTCTACAACACATCTGCACTCAAGCACATTCACACATGTTGGCAGATGCGCACCCACAAATATTTATTCCATTTTACATCTGCTCGCAGACACATGCATGTGCTAGCACATATGCACACACATACACACACACACACACATACACACACACACAAGCTCCATCAGCCAGCATCAGCTTCATCAAATCATCAGTCAGTCAGTTATGTTTATATGAGGGATAGAGACAGAGCGACAGAGACGGAGTGAAGGGAGGTCTGCCAAACAAAGTGAAAAACATCAGAGACAATAACAACAGCAGCACCCACTGCAGCATCGCAGCTTTCTCTTTCCCTGCCTGACACTTTGTTAGCGAAGAGTTTGTTTGTGTGTGTGTTTGTGTGTGTGTTTTTGTGTGTGTGTTTGTGTGAGTTACACATTGCAGGGAAGAAAGCCAGCAGGCAAGGCGGTATCCAGGCCACTGCCTTGTTTTGATGTGGCCATGCTAATTAAAAAAAGGAGCTTTTCTGCCAACACTAAGAAAAACACAAAAGAAAAATATAGAGTCATTTTGGTGTTTGACAGTATGTTAAAAAAAAAAGCCATAGGTTGCAAAAGGTGTGTGTGAGGGAGCATATGTGCATGTTCTGCATCTCCATTCATTATGGGTCAGAATGCAGAGAGGACACGATTTGGGAGTTTTTGCTGATGTTTTTTTATGTTTTCTAAGGCTGTTGGATAAACACGTTTGGCAGAGAAGCAGTGAGCGCAACAGAGAGAAAAAAAAAAAGAGAAGGAGCTGGAGGTACTGGGGACATAAGGGAGTCTTTTTTGGATCTGACTCAGACTACTGGCTCAGACAGAATGGTGACGTCAGCACAGGCTTTACTAAGGATGGAGGATTGAGGGAGAAACAGAGGGAGGCTAGAGATGACGCCCTGAGGGAGGCAGGGATGAGAAAGATATTAAGGAGGGAGAGAAGACAGGGGGAGAAGGAAGCCAACAATAAGAGGCCTACCACATATATCTGGGTGTGACTGCGGAAACTGCAGCTAAGTGGGTTTAAGATAGATAAACAGACTGAAAAAAACAGGCAGTGAGAATGAGAGACAAAGAAAGAGGAATGGAGAGGAATAATTCCTTGGTTGGAAGGATGAAGACAAAGGCTGAGAAAGAAATTGGTTTATTATCTTGGCTTAGAGAGTATGTGAAGAAGAAATAGAAAGATAGTGCTGACAAAAATGGACAGAGAGAAGGAGTGATAGCGGAGAGATAGAGCACACAAAAGATTATGTTAAATCTTTGCTCTATAACCTCTATTTAAAATACCAGTCAATAACCTTCACTGTTTTATGACTCAATCGTGAAAGTCCCAAGAATGGAGCCTTTTTTGCAGTGTCATAAAGCAGAAATATACACACGAACATACATATAACTAGAGCTTGTGCAAAATAAAATTCTCTCTCTCTCTCTCTCTCTCTCTCTCTCTCTCTCTCTCTGAACAAATTTGCATCTTTTCCTTCTGCCACAGTACCGGTTCCCTGCATCAAAGTTTGTTTTTGTTTTTTGTTTTTTTAAATTTCCTGTAATTCAGTTATTTTTGGATTCTGTTGACTTAGTACAATTACTTTTTTAATGTCATTTGGTTTCTTTGCCCAAACCACTAGCATCTTTTTCTGTCAGCTGGATTTTTTTTCCCATCTTCTTTAGGGATGATCATTTTTTTTATAAAGCCCCAGGGATTTCTTGGTGTTACCAGAGTTCAAGTCCCTTCTCCTTAAAGTTTGTGTGTGGAAATAATTAATCTTACACTTGCGCCTGTGGCAGTACTTTTGAGCCCAGAGTTTTAAGTGAAACAGGTAGCTCTAATCAGTTGTCTTCATCTCGCAGCGGGATGACATCATAACTGGTGGTTTCTGCGCTAGCAAATATTTGAGGTCATTAAGCGGGGCTTTGTGTTCTGTTCCACGATGTGGCACAGCCAGTCGTGTCCATCAGTGGGTGTTGTGAGCAAAGTTGTGGCACCTTGTCAGTTTTGTGTCCCCCCCAGTCCACAACTTGAACTGATGACAGGTGACCGATGATGAAAGCACCGGGGCAAGAAATTAAAAAGCACAGAGGCGAGAAAAAAAAGAGGGAGGGAGGGAGGAGAGAAGACTGGCGGGTATTGTTATTAGAATATGACAGACATCGCAACACGTAGAGTTTTTAAACCTTTTAAACTCCAGTACCCCCTCACTTGACCACAGACACACTGGTCAACAATAGACACCAATATATGTCACAGTAGGTAGGTCCATTTAGTCTACATTAGTTCTGTGTGTTATATCAGAATTTTGAGTAAAAATTAAATTAGCTCTCATGCATATTTCATTATGCAAATTGTTGAATGTGATACTGAAAGAAAGGAGACTTGAGGGGTTTGGCATGCTCATTAAAAATATCTCAATGGGAGAATCTGAATGTTTTTAATATAAATGTCGCCTGTCTGACAGGTGTGCAGAGAGGGAAAGAGGGAGAGACAGAACAGTTGTACTAATTGAAAGGAAATATTCAGATGAGAGTAGAAATGGCTCATCAGCCTTCTTAAAATAAGCCATTTCTCCTCCAGCCTCCTTTGTCCCTATTCTTGCACATAAAATATTCTTGGTTATTTCAAAACAGGAAATGCCTCTGAGATGAAGTAAAATTGACGGGATAGCATTTTATGTTATAACATGTATGTATCATGGTAATATATGGGCTCGATTTGTGCCCCAACAAATCATCCTTGGTTGTGAGGAGGGGTCTTGGCATTTGTAACTACACGCACTCACACATAAATATCGTATATGTATTTATATGCATTTTTATAATTGCACATATACTGTGCATGCATGCAAACACAAACCCTCAGGGGCGCATAGTACATATACTGTACTCTCTCTCTCTCACTCTCTCTCTCTTTATATATATATATATATATATATATATATATATATATATATATATATACATATATATAGTGCATTGTGTCTTACATAACCTTGCTTAATAATTGTGAGAAATACTTACTTTTTGTGTGTCAGAGGGGAGGGTCCCTCTGATAATTAGATTTAATTATCTGGAGTCTGTCGCAAAATACTCTCAAAGCCATAGGTTATTGTTCTCCACACACGCACACTTGTACTTCAATCTTTATGAAGACACTCAATTTCCCAAAATGTCCGCACTCCATTATGTATATAACTTAAGCTCGTCCTCACAAAGATATAAGTACAAGTACACACAGACAGATAGGCACACGCACGCATACACACACACACACACACACACACACACACACACTCACACACACACACAAACACACACACACACACACCAGAGGTGTCCTTGTCCAACAGCTCTTCAGTAGATACTGTGGATCACCTTGTGTACAGCTGAACTCAGTGATTCTATTCGTGTAATTTTCACTCTGGGTGTACCAGTAAGGACATATTGTCAACTCTCTTGTCAGTTTAAAGGGTCCTTAAACATAGATGACACTCAAGTGTGCGAGTGAGTATGTTGAATCACATGAGTGGATATAATACATCTCAGTGTACATTACTGTATATCAGAATGTGGGTAATGTATCATAGAGTGCTTTAGACTTCAAAAACACACGTACTTTTCAGTGAATGTTTTTGAGCATATGTCTTTGCATCTGGAATTGTTCAACTAACATATCATCCTCTTTAACCATCTTCCCCATGTAGATGCAACAACCGTACCCAGTGTGCAGTGGTGGCTGGGCCCGATGTCTTTCCAGACCCCTGCCCTGGGACATACAAATACCTGGAAGTCCAGTATGAGTGCGTCCCTTATAGTAAGTATTCTTTTTTCTCTCTCTTTTTAACTGATATCTCTATAATGGCACTACTGCTAGTCATATATTTGAGTATTCTGTGTCATGTCTTTGGTAATATTACTCATTCACATTTATCAGTGAATTGTGTCTGAAATACTGACACAGTCTTTAAAATAATCTAATTTAAGATCTTGATAAGGTAGATTATACAAAGTTCTCAGTTTTTGATATTGACTTATCATCAGCACTATGCATTTTTAATCAAAAATGAACATCAGTAATTTGAGTGTCAGTGTAAGTTCATTTGGAAGCTGCTTTGATGAAACAGCTCTCTGGGAAAGTCTGAGGGAGGACGAATCAGAAAGAAGGATGAGTTCAAATGATGACAGATGGTGGTATGACCTTTGACCATGTGATAACAGACTAGGAGGTTGTACTCACTCAAGTGAAACATTCAAGGGACGCGGTTGCAAAATATTCAGAAAACTGAAACTTTTTATTTATTGGAATATTTTTCCCCCAAATCTAGGTTATAGCTCACTGCATAATAAATACATATGGGTTCAGGTTGGAGGCAGGGATTAAAGACATTTATTTGTCCTTGATGTTTATTTCACACTATGTTCCAGCCTAGAGGGATTGTCCAAAGGAAAAGCTAAAATGCAGCTGCTGTGTCTGTTTTATGAAAAAGCAAAATCTCTAGTGCTTCCTCTCACTAGTTACTTTACTATCATAAGAGGCATTCAAAACTAGTTTGTCGGAGGGGCAGTTATGTTTAATTTTTGCCACATGTCGGGGTGGAAACCTTACCAGAAGACAACCGAGCAGATGGAAACTCAGTTGTAATTCAAAAACAAATAAATAATGCTATATGCCAAAATTATATTACATTTAAAATGCAATGAAGGAGGACATATGAATCAAAATATAAGGAGTACAGGCACTGAACTGAGTACAAAATACACAATGATGAGGCAGCTTTTTCAGTCCAATAATAGGACCTACTGCACTTTATTTTGTAGCAGCAAATAGATAATAATCAGTTTTTGTTATAAAGTTGAGCTGAATGGTAAAGCTCATGTAAACGTAGATTCAATAGGTAGCATGTGTGTTGTGAAATGAAAATGTGTCCATTTTTTGACACATTCAGTACTGTACATCCCACTGTTGAAAAAAATGTATTCTCTGTAAATCACTATAAACCTCTGCAAATCTCTGCAGTGGAACAGTTATAAGTCAAAAGACGGACGGACATACAGAGTAGGAGGTGAGGTATAGTTAGGATTCATTTACAGCAAAAAAAAGCCCATTTTATCTTGCCTACATGTCTTATTTTGCCAGAAATAGTTGAAAAAGGGGGGCGAAGCCTTACTTATTTAGAAGTAATTTAAAGTAAAATAATAAAACTGCTTTGTTTTGAGTTGTCAGCACAGGATTTGTTTTATGTATATTAGGGAAACTTGAGTTAAAATATTGAGTTTTTTGGGAGGTTTTTTTGCCAAAATTTTCATCTTCCTACAATAAGAAATGTATGTGCCAGATATTAGCTCTATCACAAACTTGACTGATTGGAAAAAATATTTTGAACTTTAGTTTTTATGCCTATTTCCTCCCAAAGTGCTGCATAAATCACTGCCACTTATTTTTGAGTCTTTTGTCCAACATTGTCTGAGCGTACAGCCTTGGCACTGTGGTCCATACAGACGGCCAAGGTGATCTCCCACACAGAAGCATTCAATTATGTCTGGCTAAACGGCTCTTGCCTGGTGTCTAGAATAACCAGCAGATTAAATAATAGGACTATCAGAGCCCTCTCTTGAGCAGATGGAAACACAACCTGATACCTGCTTAATGCCCCATCAAGCGCGTGCACGCACTCTTACAGGCCACACAGACATAGAGGCATCAAAACGGAATGTTTGTCAGTGTGTGTTTTCCCTCTTTTCTCATCGTTTTGATGAAAATTGTCCGCATGTTCCGAATTTATCTTTGATATACCTGCACGACTGTGTGACAATACAGCCCCACTTACTTCGTCGATTCATCGCTGTCAAGAACAAACGGTAGCTTAGGAAAAAAAACTGAGTACAAAGGAAGGTGAGTTGCGTGGTGGTCTGTTTAGCAGTGGGTCCGTCAGGGTAACGTTTCACCCCGCAAAAATAGACAGCATCTGAAACAAAAGTCATGAGAGAGCTCCGCTAACAGAGCGGGGGGGCATAGAGAGGGATATGACACATTGGAGGAAAAGCTAGAGTAAGAGAGAGAGCCTTTGACAGTACATTAGCAGTTTCTGTGTACTGACTAAGTGTTCAGACTATATCAGGTAGCATTGTGATACACTACCTGGCTCCTGTGGGTGTGTTTAGCCTTGAGAAACATTTCACAACGTTGCAGAGAAAAATATGTTGTATAAAGGTGAAACTAGTCCTTGGATACCATGACTCCACGCTTTACATTGTTTTGTCTAAGCATGCATCAAGCTTTATGTGGCTCGACCTTTCGTAGAACGCTCATATCAAATCTTTCAAATATTTATGGAATCAATTTTCTTTGAAAGGCATAATAATGTCTGAACCTTAGAACAAGATACTCCCGTGTGCTGACATTCAGGCCAGAGATCCAGCCATCTACGATCAAGCTGACATGCTCGACATAGCGAATCAATGCCGTCAGCTGCATTGTTGTGAAAGATACATTTTGCAAGACATTAAGTCGTGAAATATCCAAAATGTGGTCATAAATCAAGACAGATCCATAAAAGCATTTTTTTTTCTTAAATATATGACAGTGTACTCTATTCAAACTGTTGCATTCCTAAAAAGCTTGCATGCTGCAACAACAAACAAATAATCATATTCACACTTGAAGGCTAGGTTGGCTTAAGTGCAATCAAATGACTGTAACGTCCACAACTCAAATAAGTCCCCCTCGACATTAAGCACACTGGCATTGCTGGTTGTTGAGTGTAAACACCTGATGCCTAGCGATCACCTCTGACGCTGTGTGTTGCTAATCACAAACTTATCACACACAGAGAAAACGAGCTGCGCTCCAGAGAGGCACCACTTCATACTGTAGATGTACTTTTTCTGAACGCTGACATTCAATCAGAGCCGCTACGTTTCCCACTACATGGATATTGTAAACAAATCTCAAAGTGGGTTGTAGAACAGGTAATTAAATTATGTACATTGCGGTTTTCAGGGAAATTTTTTCCCTCCACCTCCATCTCCCCTCCTTATTTTTTTCCTTGAGAATTTCCGGCTGACACTGCCTTCACAACTTTTCATCTCTCCCCCCTGCACTGCAGGTTTTTGGCTGTTTTCCAATTCTAAAATCAAGTGCTCTCTTGCCTTCTCTCTCTGGCTCTCTATGGTAAGAGTGTGTAGCAGTCGTGTGCCAAACTAGCCAGCTCGCTTTTGCAGTAATTAGCCACCTGTGTATACTTGCTCATAGCACTGCGGGCAGACTATAAATATCCATACATTAGCATACTACTGTAAGAATTATATCTCCAAGGTAGCTGCAATATGCGGAAACATTTCATCTCTACAAAGACGTTATATACTACAGAAAAGAGATATATGGTGATAGGTATTATTTCATTCATGTTTTTAAAAAAAGGAAGAACACTTGGGATTATGTTTATCCATTTCCTCATCTTCATGTAGCAGACCCTGGCTCTCAAACTGATGCTATGAAGCAATTAGCCTACTACCACATTTAGTGTATTAATCAGAAAAGCCAGTGATATGTTATGCAATACCCACGCAGTCTATTTTGGACAATAGAACTTGGCTCAGTAGGAAAGCTAATTAAAAGATAAAATCACCTTCTTGTCTGTCCAATTACAGACTTCTGTCAGATTGGACCCTTGGAATAACTTCATCATGATGACATGAGAAGATCTGTTTGTGTGTGTGTGTGTGTGTGTGTGTGTGTGTCCGTGTGTGCGTGCGTGCATGTGTGTTGTCGTGGAAACAATTGCTCACAGCTAAGATTCTGTCCTCGTGAGTGCACGTGTTGGTGTGTGTCTCTTTGTATGCGTATGTAGTGTATATGCACGTGTGTGTTCGTGTGTACACATATGCAGGCATTTTTGTGTTTCCCAGAGAGAGCAAGGGAAGATGGAAAGGAACCAAAAATACAGAAGAGACAGAGTGAGGGAGCGAGAGAGCGACAGCAACGGCTGAAACAGAGATAGAGAGAAATAGGTTAGACGGGGCCAGCAGACGGGGAACAGAAAGAATGAATTAACTGATAAAAGACACAGTGTGAGAGGTGGACAGGGTTTGGGTTGGGGGAAGTGGTAGAAATACAGAGGACGTAACAAAAAGAATGAAAGAAGAGAAAGGCACAGCATGAGATGACAAAAGAGAATGGCAGGTGAGGATGAGAGGACAGAGAGAAAGAACAGAATAATGGAAGGAGAGAGATGAAAACGTACGTGTCCATAAATGACCTTGGGCACTAGCTGGCTTAGCTGATTGGAGATCAGAGATAATAGTGGTAAGGCTGCTGTCGCCACTCATTGTCTGCAGAAACACACACGCTATTGTGCCCGCGCCCCACTCATACACATACATTACACACACTCATGAGCATACACACTGTCTTTCGCCCTCAACGAATACCTCTTTAATAAACCATACGTTTTCAATAAAAATGCTAATTATCTTTACACCGCAGCACAGCTGGATTAACACTGCTTCTGTATGTGTGTGTGTGGTATGTATGTGAGAACTACAAATGGAAATAAAGAGGGAAAAAGACAGAGAAGTCATCCAGGGTACAGTGTCAGAGCGGATCATGTGATTACAGAAATTTTGAAAAACTGAGCAGATACTCGTGCAGATATTAATAAAGACTGAGATGATTTTTAATGAATGTGAAACTAGACGGGTGACACATTCTCACAACAGAGCACTGCTGGTTTTCTTATTATTCTGCTATTGTTTTTTTTAAAATTCATTTGAAGCATGTTAGGAATAAATGGGCAAGTTTTTTTTTTTCCTCTGTAGCTGCAGAAGTAACAGTGATTTTTCAAATGATCAGTCAAAGATACTGGATAGATAAAAACATGCCGCACCTCTGCAGAATTCAATTATGACTAAAATATTGAGAGAAAATCCTTTTCTTGTTGTTTTTTTTTTTTTTTTTTCGGGGAAAAAAGACAGTTTTTGGCAAGTTGTCGTAATCCATATTTTTTTTCTCTTCTTCATATAGCCGCTCATAGTGTCTGAATTAGTACAAAGACTACTCATCTCTTGCACCATTGTGCGCGCTTGGGATAACCTTGACAAATCCTTGAGGTTTCAGGAAATGTCTTACCAACCTATATTCACTCTGTCAAGTCCTGTGCACTGAAAGATGAATGTGATTGGTAAATAAACTTTCATTTCATACCCTTGTCGTGGATACTAAAAACAGATGCCTCAAAAAAAAAAAGATCCTGCAATGAGCTCACCAACAGAGGCATTCAATAATCTAGTGAAACAATGAGCAGCAATACAAATTGAATGACATTTGTGTGACATTTTGTGTGCCATTTGGTATACTTGTTGCTGCCACATATTTTCATTTGAAATCTATTAGTTGCTGGCAACCTTGATCTCTGCATGATATTCTTTTTTGTCTGGGCGGTTGTATAGTAACCTTAGGTGATGTGCAGTCTTCTTTGTCCTTTGTCATTAATCTACGTCTTCTCAACCACAATGCATATGTTTATTGTTTATATATGTGCATGCAAGTATGTGTGTGTGCTTTTGGTACATCATTATCTGTCATTACGTCATGATCAAACCCCTGTTTAGACAAACCATCTGCTTTCTTTCCTAGCTTTTCTCACAAGTGAACTGCTTGACTGCTTCCTTGTGTTGAAAACCATTTTATATATTAACTCATAACAGCAGAGTCACAAACACACACACACACTCAAAGACACACGCACACACGCATATATACACTTGTTTTAGGTTTAACACGATCTCCTTCCAGAGATTGCTTATTTATCGGGAGTTGTGCTAAGCCGCACCAGTTACCATGCATTTTTCATGAGCCTAGGATTTAATGGTTGCTTGTGTGTGTGTGTGTGTGTGTGTGTGTGTGTGTGTGTATTTCTGTTTGCCACATGTGGTTGGGAATGTCTTGTGGTTGGTGATGAGTTTTGCTTTAATGTGTTAAAAAATTTATGCATGTACTGTGAAATGTAGTGCACTTGTGCTATATATAAACGTGCCATTCGGAAGTCCTTCCAAATGTTTCTCCTTTGAAGACTCCCTCTTCTCCTCTCCTCTCCTCTCCTCTCCTCTCCTCTCCTCTCGTCTCTTCTCGTCTCTTCTCCTCTCCTCTCCTCTCCTCTCCTCTCCTCTCCTCTCCTCTCCTCGTTTCTTCTCTCAGGGGATCACTTCCATTCAGCAGGTCTCTAACGGTCTTGAGACACAAGGGCACTGCCTGCAGGATTAGGTTTCTGCCATGTTCACATTCCACTCAGTCCCCTGGGGAGCGAGGTGGAATGGAATTCGTATGTTTAAGAGGCTCTGAGCAAGTGCGCACATTTCATTGCGGTGCGACATGAACAACCCTCCCTCGAAGCTCTAAGGATAACGATTTGAATATAATAGACAGGGGATTGGTGTTGAGGTTGAAGCAAAGCAAAGGCAAACCAGTGCATTCAGTATGCTTTCACCTCCACATGCAATGCTTGCACACTCAAACACAGAGTCACTCAGAGTAGGTGACATACACAAAGCATTAGGTCACCCACTGTGCATCAGAGAAAGCATTACAATATTTCAGTTTTGGCTGGTCCACTGAAATGCAATCACAGTAATCAAATCAATTTTCTGGTTTTCATTGCGCTGTTGCTATTAGCATACATTTAATAGCTCATTATCTCAGCTCATTTTCTATTGCTGTATTTTGTCCTGGATCAGGGATAGGACCACCATGGATACTATGAATATGGTTGTGTTTTTGTATATTTTATCATGGTCTTGTGCGTTTGCTCCCAGTGTCCCTCTCCCACTCTCTCTTTCTGCATGGCACACTTGTGTCTGTTCCCCCATATGTGTGTTTGACATATGTGAGATGCATTACTATCAGATAGCTTCCCCACTGCAGTGAAGTCTCCGCAGACGCTTATGTAATGTTATTACCAATCACACATGGAGAGCATCCTGGCACTCTCACAAGGTTAGGATGAAATATGAGAACGATTATGGAGATCTGAGATTGTATTATCATGATTTCCTTATTATTGCATCATTAATCTATTTTTGTCTCTTGTCTCTGTTTCTTTCTTTCTCTGTCTTTGTCTCTTTTTTCTTCAAATATTTTGCCTATGGCTCATGCAGAAGTGGAACAAAAAGGTAAGTCTGAAACAGGAAGACCCACTTTCACACATGTACACATGCTCAAAATCTGGGGTTGGCTGTCACTTTTTTGATGCCAGTGCCTGAAGCGTTTTGTACCTCGTCGCAGAATGACATCTCTTTCAAAGTCGCTGCAGCTATATTGAGACAGCTTGATCTCAGCATATAGAGGCAATTTAGAAACACTGGTTCTCATTAGACACACTCTAGGCCCATATTATTCCATGGTATCATGTAGAATTTCACTTAACAAACTCTCCACGGGTTAAGCACATTTTTATGATGAGCCAGTGAACAGAGAATTACATTGACATTTAATATTTCAAATGCTTCCCCATGATATGAAAATTATGCCAGTGCTTTGAATAGCCAATGAAAATTCAATCAATATTTCCAGGCCTTTGTGTGGAATCCGGAATTATATTAGTGAGAAGAATGGGAAAACCAACGTGCACATCTGGCCCTGTCTGCGTCTACCTGCTGTGTGTGTGTGACAATCTTCCCGTTAAATTACAAAGGTCCCTATGACTTCGGTCACACTGGCTTCCCAGAATTTACTACAGCGCCCACATTACTCATAAAACATGACCCAAGTATTCCAAGACGGGAAAACTGAGCACAGAGTGGGAAATGAATTATTGTAACAATTGAAGAAACAGCAGGCGATAAAAGACGTGTTTTGGTTCTACAGTTGGGTGTTCCTGACAGAAATAGAAGGGAGAGAAAGGAGGAAAGAGCTATGAGTCTATGAGTCTAATGAGGAGCCGGGGAGGGAGGGAGAAATGGGAATGGGAGGGGGGGTAGAACAAAATGTGCCATTTTCTCTTTTTCCCTTAGCCATGAGAGCAGGGTATTATCTGCTGAATAGGAGGTATGCTGTTGATGTGCTTAAGAATGACAGTGACTATACAACATCCAAACCAAAACACAGTAAGCCTATCATGTCATCATCACTAGTGCTTAAGTTAAAATACAATGTAACATTTATGAAAAGAGGGAAACATTTCACGCGCGCTGTCAGAAAATCTTGAGAGAGTAGTTGACATTTTACAGCAACTCCGAGGAATGTATCTAACGTGAAAATGTTGCTATTTGTTCCTCAGTATTTCTGTGCCCTGGTATTCTGCGAGGAGTGTACCAAAGCGAACATCTTTTTGAGTCAGACCACCAGTCCGGAGCGTGGTGTAAAGACCCGCTGCAGGCCTCAGACAAGATCTACTACATGCCCTGGACTCCGTACCGCACAGACACGCTCACAGAGTACTCGTCCAAGGAGGACTTCATCGCAGGCCGTCCCACCACCACCTACAAACTCCCACATCGCGTGGACGGGACTGGCTTTGTAGTATACGATGGTGCACTCTTCTTCAACAAGGAGCGCACACGCAACATTGTTAAGTTTGACCTACGTACGCGCATCAAGAGCGGTGAGGCCATTATCGCCAGTGCCAACTACCATGACACCTCACCATACCGCTGGGGGGGCAAGTCGGACATCGACCTAGCGGTGGACGAGAATGGACTGTGGGTGATCTATGCCACAGAGCAGAACAATGGGCGCATCGTGGTGAGCCAGCTCAACCCCTACACCCTGCGCATCGAGGGCTCCTGGGACACCAGCTACGACAAACGCTCTGCCTCCAATGCCTTCATGATCTGCGGAGTCCTGTACGTCGTCAAAACCGTCTATGAGGATGACGACAACGAAGGGACAGGGAACAAAATCGACTACATGTACAACACTGATAAGAGCAAGGAGATGACGGTTAACGTACCGTTTCCCAATTCCTACCAGTACATAGCTGCAGTGGATTACAACCCGAGAGACAACCTGCTGTATGTGTGGAACAACTATCATGTGGTGAAGTACTCACTGGATTTTGGCAACAATGGTAAGTCCCATCACTTCCTCCTCCTCCTGCCATTCTTAATGTTGTTTTCTGCATTTATGACTAAGTATATGCAACACGAAGAAAATTTTGCTGGTTTGAGTATTTTTCCCCATTAAATTTATTGGACAGGCTGCAATGTGATTTTTTAAAAACTGACACAGGAAGTACCTTGGCGTACTTGTTCTGCTTATAATTAATTTAATTTATTTTTATGATAAATTCTTTTTTATTGTGACATAAGGGATACTTATGCCAATTATCTACTGCCAGTAATTAATTCTGCAAAATTACTCAAAAAGGAGGAAAAACTAAAGAACCATCTGTGCTCTCACAGTTCTCAATTATGAATCTTCCCCCTCCACCCCACTCATGGTATGTGCATGTTTTTAGACCTCAAAAGAACATACCTTGAGACTAGTCTGGGAGCTGGTCCTGGATATAGCAGTTTCGTTAAAATTACAGATGTCAACAGAGTTGCTATTTGTGGAAATGGTTCCACGTTTTTAGTAAACCAAAGAATAATTCACAAGGACATCATAAAGGCAATCTGATCTCTATCTTTGGAAGTATATCTGATTTTATGAGTCCTACTTACCCTAAATGCCTCTTGCTTTTTACTGTATCACTTCCCAGCCTTCTTTTTAGTTTCCTCAGCTGCTTAACAGATCACAATTCATTCCTTGTGAATGGAAGAAGGACCAGTGTTTGACTTTTTCTTGTTTATTTTTGAACCACTCTTGTTAAAGGTTGTCACCATTCACAGTGACAGATATCTGTAAATGTATTTCCATACATATTTTTGCTAGAACAAAAACTCAGCATTAACTACCTTTATAGGTATTATTTCTTCAGTAGAATGAAGTTCAGATGACAACAGCTGACAACACTAACTGTGGAAGGACACTTAGAGGTTCATCTTCTTAAAGTTGTGTTTATCAATATTTTTAGATTCACAATAAGCCAGACGAATACATGTATTGTGAAAGGAAGTACTTGTGGTGATGAGCTCACATACAAATATCACTCAGCTCTGCTCTCATGAAACTGTTTCCAGCAGTAGAAGTCATCAGTTTTTAGCAAAAGCATTGCTAAAGCAACTACTCCCAGCCAGTGCTGACCAGTGAACTGTTAAGGTAGCAGAAAAATACTAAACACAGGCGTGCATTTCACAGCCAGAAGCTAAATGTCTTTCTAAGGAGTTGACGGACACCAAAACAAAGCTAAACAGACAGTGAATATTGGACTTACTTTCATTTGCTGAATGTATAAATAGGCAGCTGTTTGATAACATGTTTGCCACAGCAAATAAGTGAATACGTATCAAAATGGCCTAAACATGAGTTATTGCTGCTCAAAAAAAAAAAAAAAAAAATACCATCTAGTATATCTGTATGAAACTTGTATCACTGTTTATTTAGGCTGTACGGTTTCTGGCCCATGTCGGGTGGGTCAAGAACCCAAGTTGCACAATGAAACGTTCTGATCAAACCAGAACGTCGAACCAGTGTTACTGTCTGAGTATAAAAGGTCAAGAAATGCTGTCTAACCCAGTGTGACTCTCCTTCAACTCTTGGGCTATGCTAGAACCCACCCTGCCCTCATTTCTTCCTATGGATGAAAGGGCTTAGGCCCCTGGAGCCTGAAGGGCTATTTGCCCAGCGTAATTGCCTTTCAGCACCTTTCTATGGAGTGGTCAAGGCAGTCTAGCTGCGTGTCTTATTAAATGATGTCTGAATTAACGCATGCTCTTACACACAGTTAGCAGGCACACTACAAGGAATTATATACAGAGGCAGCATTAAACTTTGTTTCTACCGGTTAGTGTGTGTGTGTGTGTGTGTGAGCGTGTTTGTGTATGTGTAAAGGGAGGTCGTGCTATGAAATTATGTGCGTGTGTGTCTTTATGCATGCATAATGATGTCCATGCCCATGAGCTACTGTGCTAATGTACTTACAGTATGAGTTTGTGTTTGTCTATTCATGAGAGTGCATAGGTGTTTATTAGGAGTGTGATCACTCTCATAATGGAGCTCTGGGTGTCTCAGGAGACTCTAAAGAGGAGATCAATGGGGATTCAATGTGGAGAATGACCTCCAGTGCACAGCAACAAGCCAGACTGCTGACCAGTGGGAGATAAATACATACAATCAATGCTGCCTCGCTCCTTTACTCTCCTCCTTGTTCTACGCTTTCACTCAATGAAGAAGAGGAATAAATTAACTACCTTAACTGCATGATTTTCTCACTCTTCAGAAAATGAGGTGAAAAGCCATTTAATTGAAGTTCTATTTTGTTGCTGTAGCTAGAACCAATTTTTGCCCTTTATTCCTTCCAAACTTGTCTAACAGAGGTGTTTTTTTGTTCAGATTGACTATAAATATTTTCTGCATATACTGTAAAATGACTATGATCAAACATACTATGTTAAAATCCGGGTGTTTTTTTTGTTAATTTTTTCCTTTCCCTTTTTTTCTTTCCCTAAGCCAGTTCAGGAAACAGGTCAAGGAAAGGGGCCATTCTGAGGGTTTGGAGTCATTACTGATGTAGCTTAGTGCTCGCCCTGCTTTTGTTTCAGCCCATATAGACTTCTTAAAGATATAAAGTGAGGCAGGAAATGGGCCATGTAGTAAGAGAAGGCTGAGGTAGGCCACCGAAGACTGAGTGTAATTGGGGTACAACATAGAGAGAACCAATTACTGTGGTGTGTCCGTCCACCCGGGTAACACAGGCATCTCCTTGGACAATTTAGAAGAGGTCATTGTAAATCCTTTGCTGTCTTATAGACCAGGCAGTTTATCTTTTAGGACACACATCTGAATGTGAACACAGTTGCTTTGACACACTCAAATGTTTGCAGACAAATATACACTGTCACAGATTCACTATCCTTTGCTATTATTCAGTAGGGGTGAGTATCAAACCTATCAAACCCTTTCTTTTTGAGTAATGAGAAGCTTATATCTCTATTTGATACTATATGTCATAACTCATAAATTTGCCAGGTCTGTTGTCCTCTAATTGGTAAGAGTCCTAGTATTGTTGGTTACAAGACAACATTACAGATACGAAAAGATAAATTTGCCTTTCTTTTCTAAATAAACAGAAAAGTATTAAGGTAAAAATGTTTTTTATACCTCATAGAATAATGCAGCATAAGAGGTATCCCATTGACCCCAGTATTGAAAAATGTAAATATCTAGCATAGCCCTATGTATTACATGAGTTCTCCTTTAAGAATAGGAATTTAAAGATTGTGGGGAAGAAAAAAAGTAAAGCAAGGTTAAGCTCACCTTAGTCCAACAGATAATGTTAAGATGAACTCCCATGTTTTCCATAACATTGGGGATGCAGCATGCAGAAGAAAATAATCTTTTTGAAATGCATATTCTTCCTCCCTTGGTACTAAAGAAGAAAGTGGCCTGTCTCTCTACATTTATTGTTTCACATGTCTGTTTGTGTTTCTTCTTTGTCTGTTAAATCCCCATTCTTTCTCTCAGTCTCTCATATAAACACTCACAATGGCAGGAATCTCAATATTTCCCCTTCTCATATATCTTTCTCTTTTGCTCCGTGTTTCTCACAGTTCCCTTCACTGTCGTCCTTATCTCCCGCTTAATCTGCCCTCCTTTTCTGCTCACAACCCCTTCCCACATCACACAAGGCTATTTCATCCGGTGTCCTTAGATGTATATATTATAGGGGCCTAGCATACGGATGCCTACATAAAGACTGAGTCAAAGTCACTTGTCTCTTCATCACCCTTCCTTCTACCCCATACTCCCCAAACACTCTCTCACTCTCTACTGTTTATGGTGTTGTTTCATCATGTCTTCTTACATGCATATTATAGAGGCCTTCCCTACGCAAGCGGCATGGCCTCAATGAAACATTTGAATAATTTATTACCTCCAGTCTGCCTTGCCACACTTTAAAAAGTTTCCCAACAAAGTCGCAAAATTATTCATGCTATCTGCATCTTTGGGAAGGAATGCATCTTGTACACACTGGCTTTTCTAACAGTGGTTCACTCTTGTTTTCTCTCTCTTCTAATTTCCTTGCTGTGTACCTTCTGTGTGTTTTTTTTGTACTTTCTTCTCTGGTGCAAATTTTCGCACGCTCAAAATCTTACAAGTACTATATGTTCCAGGGCCGGTTCACTTTAGCCTTTTAATATAATGATCTACTTAAGCTCTTATCCTGCATATTATACAGGATAAAACCAGCACACTGAAATTTTTAGAAAAAAGGAAATTGTAATGAGCAGCCCTGGAGGTTTATTCTGTAGTGTGTACTGTAGACGTTAATCAGAAGGAAATGATAACACACCGTTTTAAAACTGAGATTTTTATAAAACCTCAACTTTATCAAAACAGCTTATGTAAAAGCATTCATACTTTGTCAGATAATTTATAAAAACAAACATTTATTTATACAGTTTTGTAGCCAAAAATCAACTTCAAAATTTTGCACACCCAAAGTGCAACAGATCGATTCTAAACAATACCTAAAGCATGAGAAAAAGATAGATGGATATTCCAGATATTACACCAATTACACCACTGATCACTGTTTGAATCCATTTTGTTCATGCATCCTTTTAGTGTTGAGTAACACAGACTTCCTCAGTCTTAATTAGGGAGGAATCAAACACTGGCATTCTATTCTCATTTATTAAAGACACGGTTACATAGAGGGATGACCTCTACTTGCCACTCTTGCCAATCTGTCACTTTACGGAAATTTAAAGGTTCACCTTTGAACTCTTAATGGCTACAGTCAAAGAGTTCCATTTCCTTAGGAAGTCAAGCATGGAATATCTATTGTCTTTACCTCCTCTTCATGAATTTACTCCATTCTTCTTTCTCCTCTTCTCCCTCGCACCAGATTGCAATCAAGCAGTAGTGCAGGAAATATTAGAAATAACATTTCCTAAATTGGGAAGAATAACAAGCGTTAATGGTTGTGGATACTTTCTTTCACCAGATCACTGATTACACTAACCCTCGGCACATTTCCGACTTATCACGCCAAGTTATATGTGTGTATTTGTGAGGGTGCATATTGCTTGTGTGTACAATACTTGAGCCTTTCACACCACCGGAGATGCTTCATCTCTAGCAAAATGATTGCAGATTTACTTAGTATGTTTTTATGATTGCTTACAGAGTGTATATCTTTGAAATCAATATTTTGGGATAGCACGTCAAACAATGAATGCAAAAGGTAAGTGTCTAGTTGTTGAACCTTGAATCAGAACTTCTCATATTTGGCTTTTCAAACTCATATCTAAAATAAAATGGTCAAAGTGATACATCTACAGTCATCTAAGTGTGCAAAACAGTCATTTCTAAAGTCTCCCTCTGATAAAAGAATCCTGTAAAAATTGTCATTCTTGGTAGATTGAATGAATAGTGTCCTTCAAACCTTTGCCTACACTCCTGCTCTCGCTTCTGTCCGTTCTCTTCTTCATTTTTTCCAACCGCATCCATGGCCTGTTCTTTCACGTTTTTCCCTCCTGACCCATCTCCCATTTCCCAAATAGATTACGACACAGCCATCTAAGCAGAGACTGAACTCTGCTTCACAGACTCTGGTGCACCTGTTCCCTGACTGCAGTGTGTCCTTATCGATTGGATTGCCCCAGCCAGGCCCTCTGCTTGCATTTGGCCTCCACGCCGCTTCCCCTCTGCCAAACAGCAGACGCCAAATTAAACAGGCCTAGCCAGGACGACAGGGTGGAAGGGAAGCCCACAGCATTGTGGGGAGTAAATACAGAAGAGAGCAGCGAGCTGAGCGTTCTATTTAGATTTCATTTTTGAAATATGTAAAACGCACAGGAGGGCAACAGAGTGGATACCATCTTAATCTCTAAATGATGGGGCATGGTGATAAATTATGGGGAACAAAATATTGAATAGCCACAGGGTCATTTGCTAGAGGCTACAGCTCTCATTTCAACACAGTAATGGGATTTTGCTGGATGCCTACTATATATTCATACTTGTTGTTCTCACAGAACTGACATAAATTTGATGCATGTCTGGAATAACAGATGCTACAATCTGGACTTTAAAGTAATATGCTGATGATTTTTTTTCCATTATTAAAGTGAAAAACTAAAAAAAATAATAAAAAAAGAAAAATTGGTCTGTCCCATTAGCTTTTGCTTTGAACAAGGGAACTTCCCCTGATTAAGAACGAAGCATGTAATTGGCAAACTTGCTGCAGGTGTCTCTAACCTCAGCAGAAGGATGACATGATTATGCAACTGGTAAGCCAGCAGAGCTGAGCGGTGATGTGTCTGTATGTGAAACATTAGCTGTGGAACGTGGTGGTGCCTGGCAGCCATTTTGAGGGAGGCTCTATTAGTTGAGGTTGTTTTCTATCTCCAAGTATCACTGCTTTGAAGTGCTCCATTCTGTCTTATCAGCAGGCTCGAGCCACTCGCCACAAGCTCAGTGTGCGTATGACTGTGTGTATTGCGTTGCACACGAGTGAGTGAAAAGTAAATTTCTGTTCAAGCCTGTGTATGTGTATGCGTTGCTTGTTGCACAACTAAGTGAAAACTAAGTGTACTTAAGTGTGTGTGTGTACGTTTACGTGGTGTGTGCTCTCCAGCCATAGGGGCAGTGCTTTATCGCAGTGTGCAGCCCTATTCAATGTCTGTGCTTCTATCCAGCCCAGAAAGCTTTGTGCCCTCCAGTCAGATTATCATTTTGCTGTTACCCCTCTGGATCTATTCCTCCCCACTGTTCAGGATGGTGTGTGTGTGTGTGTGTGTGTGTGTGTGTGTGTGTGTAGGCAAGGAGGCAGTAACTTTTAGGGAAACTGCAGGAAAGCAATCATCTTCCATATTAAAGAAGAATAAATAGACATATCATCTCAGCTCTGTGAAACTTCTGTCTTTTCTGTCTTAATTCAAATCCCTCCTCTCTTCGCTCCTGTTTCACTCTTCCTCTCTCTTGCAGTCTGTTTGTGTGCCGCTTTTCTGACAATGTGCGAATCTTGCCAAGGGAAGTTCGTTTTCCCTCTCCTCTCTGCCTTCTACCTTTTGTGTTGTGGATTTACGATCTCTCTTCTGTTTACCGAATGAGAAGTCAACAAGAGCATTCACAGCAACAGAGCGGAGGCAGAGGAAGACAGTCTTACCCACACAGAAAAACATAGCCACACATAGTCAGACACACTAACGCAGACAATGTCTGTCTGCATGTCAGATGATCATGTGCTAGCATCCCAAGCTGACTGACAACATCTCTATGGCCCCTCCAGTGTGATGACAAATACACAACTCCAGGAACAAGTTTACTGCCAGCTTGCCTTTGTCTCACCTTCCCCTGGGCTCACTGCAGGTCAGGAAAACAAACACAATAGAATACAACAGAATAGAACAGTCATTCTTCCTCAGCGGATGGCGTTTGTCAGATGTTATGGAATTTCAGATGTTCAAAAATTTTTCTGACCGCATTGAGGACTTTTCATCCATGTTAGCTTAAGAGTTGATACTGAATGTTCATTCTTGACTTCGTAAAACACAGAAAACAAAATATTCTGGCCACAGCAGCCATTAGTAGCTTTTTTTTTTTTAAAGGTTTTTATTGTATCACACAATCCTCTGTAGACTGAGTTTGACCAGAAGAATAGAATAGAATAGAATTAGGTCTTATCAGCAATTAGTACTATTGTATGCTCATATTTTGTTAGTGTTTCAGAAACAAATATTAAAATGAATTCTTCCAAGTAAATTGTAATTAAAATATGAAAAAACATTAGTTATTGAGGGTTTGTTTTTATACATTTGAGGAGTGTTGTCAATGCAACAGTGGAGCACGACTCATTAATTCAACATTAATTACTTTTTACTTGTGATCTTGCATTCGTTTACAGTGCAACCTCCAAACCTCCAAATTTATTAAAATAGAGTTTTACTCCCAGTTGAATCTTTGTTATATTGAAATGTTTTAAGAAGGTTACATACCTGTTAATATAATGATGTTGATTTCAAGCAAAGCGTCCAGTGATTATTAGAGTTGTTAATACTGCAAGAGGATCTTGCTCCAAGGGTTTAGAACTGAGCATTAACAATACAGCAAAAAATATAAAAGTCTGATTTCTCACATTTCTGCAGTACAATGTGGCTGTTGAAGAGCCCGGTTTATCCTACT
Source organism: Istiophorus platypterus (assembly GCA_016859345.1). Classification (NCBI taxonomy): domain Eukaryota; kingdom Metazoa; phylum Chordata; class Actinopteri; order Istiophoriformes; family Istiophoridae; genus Istiophorus; species Istiophorus platypterus. The sequence continues at coordinate 14,821,310 of CM029114.1, read as the reverse complement.
TGTATCCACTGGTGCAAGTATCGAGTATATATTTCATATGATTACTGGTGTTTTTTCTTAAAGGTTTTTTTTAGAAAGTAAGATTTTCATGGCCTTTTTGATTATAAAGCAGGTCTTGGTGCTATTGAAATACTGCCATAATTGTAGTTGTTATTTTGCTTTTTGATCGACTCTTATTATTTTTTTCTTTGGAATCTCAAATGATCTTTTCAGCTTTTTATAGCCAAAAACAGTTTATATTTTTTTCATCATGGTTCTTATACTAATTGTTGGATTACATTTGTCTTAAAATTTCAGTTCTACCAATCATGTTGTTCTATGTGTTTCACTTGGACTAAAGATCAGCTGTTATTATGGCTGTGCGTGTGAACTGCGAACTTGCTTTCCCAAGTTAAAGGATAATATCGACTGCCCAGAGTCAGAGCTCTGAAAAAAGGAAAGGTTGCTCGGCAGCGCTATCTCCATAGCTGTCCTCCACTGTAGAGCACCACACCAAATTCAGTCAGAGCATTTTAGTCGGAATTTGACCGTTGGTTTGGCTCATTTCCGCACTAGCTGAGCATCGTCATTTGCATCTACTGGTGAGTTTTACCAAGATACAGCAGTAGGCTACAATTCATTACCTGTGGTTGGCCTGGATGTGCGTCACTCAGAAAACAGTCAGCCAGTCAGAAGAGAGGAAGTGGCTGACAGATAGAAAACGCCCACTATTTGCCAGAGAGAAGCGGAGGGAGGAGATAAAAAAACTACAACGAGATGGTTTTTGGTGCTTAAAACTACTAATATATCTTGTCGATATCAAAACTTCAAATAAAACAGGGGACCCTTAGACAAAATATGTCACCAACAAGCTCGTGCAGGGCTTAATTGTAGTGTAAAATTCTTGTTCTCTTTCGTGAAGCGCTTTTACTGAGTTTGTTACTGTGTTTTTTCCTTGCGTCACACAGTTGTTCTTTTGGCATCAGAGGAGCACAGCGTTTAGGTTAGCTGACATCATGAAGTTGTCGTAACGCATTTACTCAGACCTTCCTAAGCTTAAACACAGGGAGATATGTCAGTCCCCATGAGTACAACCTCGAGCCTTTTTCTCTATAAATGTTTCATGAAGCTGTTATGTCATGTTCCTGCAGTTCCCTACAGCTTCTTTCACGGCATCCTTAGTGATGCTAGTGATAAATTCATCACATTACAAGTCCCTTTTTCATCTAAATGCTGCGGAGGAGCGAGCAAAGGCGGACAAAATAAAGACACATGCGAGCAGACATGAGGGATTGTGTGTTAAGATATGGAAGATAGAATAGGTAGAATAAAACGTGTGGCGAAGAGTGAAAAAAGTTAGGAGTGAGCCATCAAATCAGGTGGGAAATGTCAGAGGAAGAAAGAGAAAGGAATGAGACAGAGATGCATGGGACGTGAAGTGCTGTGGCCCCTCTCCTTTGATGCTTGTAGGTTTTTGTGTTACCTCACCCCAAGCTGCCAGCCCCTGTGTTTTCTGCCCTGGACTCAAATGACAGCAGACATCAACCTCAGACACACACGCACACACATATACACACACACGCACACACCATTACTCTTCTATTGTTGTGGTAGAGGCCCTAATGGAGCTTCCCGTTTGAGTGCAGATAGGCACACACACACACACACACACACACACACTTCCTCTCTGTTTCGTAACAACACACACACACACACACGCAGATTGACAGCTAGTCCCTAGGCCACTGCTGCCACGCATGATTGATGGCAATGTTCCGTGGAGAATGCATGAGGCAGGGCGGCAGTGATTCAGGAACGGGGAGCAGCACAGTTTAGGTACGGAAAACACTCCATTGAATTGTGGAGAAGGAGAACTGAACGTACAGGACGGGCGGAATGTTACATGGCTGTCAGTCAACCAGACAGACAGACAGACAGAGGAGGGGAGAAAGACGGAGAGCCGGAGAGAGACGGCGAGAAGTACAGTGTCTTTAATTACTAAATATCCACAAGAAAGGACAAACCTCAGTTCACAGTAAATAATATAAACATCCACTCTCTCTTACCACCCACACATCCACGCACAGACTGCAGTCTCCCCACATACACCTTCTGTTATTCCCCAAGGGAAAACAAACATCAAAAAATGACATTTACTGAAGAAACTAATTCTATGCACATCACGCCCCATATCAGACTTTACAGAAATCAGTACCCCTTCAGATCAAGCACATGTTGATGATGTTGATTACACCCAAATAAATATACAGTTTATACATGCATGTGCAATTACGCCAATGTCCGTAGCGACTATATTCATACAATCATTCCCCTTTCCTGAGGAAAACATACAGCTCCATTGAAAAACGGCCGTAACCCCTCAATGTCAATGACCAGCATGTTGTACATATTTTGGCCTGAGGCGCACCAACTACAGCTGCACTAGGCAACTTTGAACTTTTGCTACCCCAACTGGCAGACAGCGATAGCTGAATTTTTGAGAGCTCAAAGGACTTCATTCACCTTTTAGAAATTATGTTGCATCGTTATGTTGCACGCCGGTCAGAAAAGGGGAAAAAAAAGATTAAATTTAGCATTCAGTACTGTGTGTAGAAAACATTTACAGTCAATGATTCAACACAAAACCTGGGGTTATGAAATATAAAAAGATATGTAAATATAAAAGATATTTCTGATGTAAAAGTGCCATAACATGTACTAGTGAGAATTTGTATCTGAGTAACCTCTTGATGTAAAAGAGTGGCCCCTGTGCTCATCTGGGTTCGCCTTTCTGTTTGTTTGTGTGCTTCCCTTAATGTGTACATCAGGAAAAACATCTTGGTTTTTAATCGGAAGATGAAGTCAAACCACTGTCGATACTAGCCATATAGGTCTGCAAGCCAAGTGTCGGTCAGTGGTAGCTGTATCAAGAAGAAGCAGGTGTAAAAGAATAGTGTATAAAGTGTAAAAATGAAGTGTCGAGCTATTCATACTAATTTGCATAATGTGGAACCTCTGCAGGTTTAAATTTAATACACGGGATGTGGGTTTGTTTTCTGTAATTACAAATTTCTAAAAATGTTCTCGAGTGTAATTTACATATTTATTCAAGTGTTCAAGTGTTCGTAGTGACAGATAAAACTATTCCCTGCTCTGTTTCAAAGATGTGGCTTCAGAAAATTGGCTCCACCTGTATACAGTATTACACATAATGACTTCCAAATGATTTGGGACCAATAGAATAATTCAAAGGGAAACTGAGGGAAAAGTGTAAATAATTATTTCCATTTACTCAATTTTTGATCCTGCAGTATTGATTTGTACCATGTGCGGCTTAAAGTAATGAGAGGTTAGCAGACAGAGAGAGACACATTGGTATAGTATATTCACAAGAGGACACTTCACAAACATGCACTCTTTTCCTCTCTCCTTCTGACATCTCATCCATTCATTCTTTATTTCTGTCCCCTGAACAGGGTCAGTGTGAATAATTGAGCCTTTTTAAAATGAAATATTGACAATAAAAGAGTGCACCATATGCATTTAAGTGGCCTTTCTGCCTCTTGTGATGTCATGGTTTTATGAATCATGCATGCGACTGAAAGAATGTTTTTTTCTGCCAGGTTAGGCAGAAAGAAACACCGCTGTGTACCGGTCCCATAGGAAAGACTGGTAACCTTGTGCAGTCTTGCAGGACCAATTGTTTGTCTTGCTTGTAGATGTTGAAATTATACATAATTGCCGTTACTGTACCACTTTAGCATACACATTTATGTTGTTCTGTAATGACTGTTGTTGACTGAATTGGTCTGAAACACCTGAATTTGGGAGTAACTGATAAAGAAAAAAAACCCATAAAGGTCTAGCATATGACTGCACTGATAAGGGATGAAGCACTAACATCGGCAAGTCATTAGAAACATGAGCTACTCCCTGTCAAAGCTATTTAGTGCTATGTAAATGAATGCCTGCAAATGTGTTTGTGTCAGTCAGTATAATATTATTTACGCTTGTGGGCCATTGCGCACATCACTTGGTACTGATGTAGATTGTTTGCTCGATCGCAGTTCTTTTAAATCTGTTGTTTATGTTTGTTTTCATGCTGGGAGTAAATTTTGAACATTTGTCCTGCATCCAGAGCCCATGAAAACATCCACACTCCAGTCACATTGGGCCACTAAATTTGCATAACACATTTTGGGTCTTAGGTTAAGAACCCAGGTGCTGTGTTTTTGTGAAGTTAAGTCCTGTCCTTTCTCTTTTCTCTTGAGACTATCGCCCACCTCCCATGATCCCCCCTAGTCGAGGAGGGGGGGGAGGAGGAGGAGGAGGAGGAGGAGGAGGAGGAGGAGGAGGTGGTCCATTCGGTGGCGGAGGTTCCTCCTCTTCGTCTACGAGCCGCACCACCACCACTCGTTCTCCTCCTTACTACACCACCCCAAGGCCTCTCCTCACCACCTCCCCTGGCCAGCGGTACCGAACCACCACTACAGTTCGCCAGCCCATCCTGGTTCCTGCGGGTGGCTCGTCATCGGACAACAATCAGTTACCTGACACCAACCAGAAAGGAGGAGGACACTCTCCGCCAGTGCCAGCAGCCCCACAGCCTCCTGTTCTGCCTCCGCAAGACTTCTGCAGTCCAAGGGTGACGGCCGACATATCATGGCCCCGGACACAGCAAGGCCAGACAGCAAAGCAGCCCTGCCCTGAGAGAACTTTGGGTAAGGAAGATGCATTTGTGGAGGGATAGCAGAATGTAATAAGGAATTGGCAAATTGGGACCAGTGAATGGGTGATTAAAGTGTATGTGTGAGTGTTCTTTTGCACAAAACTATTGGTAAATTTAGATATATTTTTTTTCTAAGCAAAAATATCAATGCCAAAGTAAAACAGAAAAGTAAAAAGAAAACTTAAGAAATAGAGCAAATTTGAAAATTGTGAATACTAACTAAAGTGAATTACAGGAGAGCATTAAAACCTATTGTATTCTAAGTTTATTTTCATTTTGATTGTTTAATTGCGCTTTAAATTTATTTTGAACACACATTAGTTCACCGTCTTTGTTTTTAAACGTGCTCTGTAAATAAATTGTTTTGACTTTACTTGACAGGCAGATAGTTGGAATGAAAACACATAGATTTACTAGATAAGTGGAATACACGAAATAAAATAAAAGCAGTCATGTAATCCCACTCAAAATCAATTCTAAAAGGATCCTAAGATGAGATTTAAAAGTGGTAGTGTGTAGGGAGGGACCTGACAGTGAGGGATAAACTAGAGTAGGGTCTGAGGGGTCTCAAGGGACTGTTCCAAAGCAAAACACATATATTTCCCTCTGAAAATGTAGTTAAGTAGTAGTATAAACTCTCACAACATCACACATCTCCTTAGGACAAATTCTTACATTTTAATCAATTAGCTCACATGGCAGAGATGATTCTTCATCCCTCCAACTACCATCCACACACACATACACACAAACAATGCTCACACAATCTTCTTAGTGATCCCCAGGCACCTCGAGACTCTTAGTGTCTCCTGGAGAATGTCAGTGCTGTCTTACCCTCTTTGTTTTGATTGTTTTGCAGGCGTGGCCACATACGTGTGCATAGCCCATTTGGGCTACTGGGACCCCCAAGGCCCTGACCTCAGCAACTGCACGTCACCCTGGGTCAACCACATCATGCAAAAAGTAAGTCTGAAAGCTGTTGCTGGCCCTCACAGCTTACACTGAGCCCTAGCTCGAGGGTAAACATTACGGATATAGTCCTGGAGCAGTTTCTCATGCATGAAGATGTACTGACCACAGGGAAAGATTTAGGCCATGTATCCATCTTCATTTGTTATCCCTAACTCATGTTTGAGGTCTGAGATATTTTAAACAGCTATAGGGGAAAGTGTTAGCCTAGTAACTTCCTACAATTTCAATTTCTGCCTTTGTGCCTGTTCTCACGTGAGCCAAAAGGCTTTAGAGGTTTTCTTTAAAAGATAAAACATGGAAAAGAGACCAGTAATGGTACAGAGGTGTTAAATTAGAGACCGTTTCTGAAAAGGATCATTAAATGTTTCTCCGAGCGCTTTATGAAACATTGTGTCTTTTTGCCCCTTCAACTGACCTATTCACATTTTTTCTCCTTTTTCATGCTCCCCTATCTCTCCCTTATTCTTAACTTCTGCACCTCCATCGCTCTACACATACCTCTCTCATTCCATCTGCCCTTTTCCTGTCTTGCCCCATCTGTCTTTTACCTCGCTGTCCTTCCTATCCTGTCCTTTAATTTTTTCAATCCGTCTGTTGCTGTATCCCCCCCCGCCCCCCATTGCCCTCCCCTTCGTACTCTTGCTAACTTTTACTCCTCCCTCTAACTTTTCCTTCCCTTCTCGCCTCATCTCACCTCTTTGCTTCCATCAATCTCTCTCTCGTTCCTTTACACTGTTCCTCTCTCTGGCCTCATCCCTCTGTTTGGCTCCCAGCTTCGTTCGGGGGAGACAGCAGCCATTGTAGCCAGGGAGCTGGCAGAGCAGACCAAAGGGCTTCTTCGTCCTGGCGATGTGCCATCCACAGTGCGGGCCATGGCCCAGCTGGTTGAACTTCTGGACGTTCAGCTCAGGAACCTTACCCCTGGGGGCAAGGACAGCGCTGCTCGCAGCCTCACCAAGGTAATGCCTAAAGAAACACTTGTGTCGAGTTTAATCCACAGTGAGTGACTGAGTGAGTTTTTCTTGCAGGAACTGGTATAAGGAAGGATGCAAGGTAAATGACAGAAATAAGAGAAAGAAAAAAAAAGACGGATGCAGGAGAGAAATGGGAACAGAGAGGGACTCGTTCAAGTTAATAGCAAGATGAATAGCATCAGGGGTTAGTGTTTTTGTCTTACACTCATTCTTCAGGCGTTAGAAAAGTCTCTGTGTGCAGAGACTGATGAAGAACCAGACATAACACCGTAGATTTCCAAATGATAAATAGCTGCTTCTAGACATTATTTTATCCTCCTCTGTGTGTTAGTCGTCACAACAAGTTTTGTCCAAGATTACGGGTAACAGATAACTGCTTTTAGTCCTTGGCAGGGTTCCTCAACTTTTTTCAGATCCCGACTGAAATTTAATAAAACTCTGTCCTGCCCTGGCAGTTATTGTCATAAAAACATACAGAACATGAGATGAAAACAGGCATGGGACACATATTACTTCATAGCTCCAGGTTTAATGTACTTGAGTCTTTGACCTACAGCTATGAAGATGCTGTCGACAAGCAGGCTAGAGTGCTTACTTCAGGATTACATTAATGGAAACTCGATCCTGAGTACGCAAAGGATCTGTTTTACTACAGTGGTGGACAAGGAAAGAATTTAGTTCTATACTCTGTTCATGTAGGCATTCAATTAAAGTGAGTTAAATCATTGTGGAATGGGCAACTGGCTCGCTTGAATGGCTAATTGACTGACTGACCAGATGATGGACTGTTTCTTGATTGTCTCTGCTGAGGTCAACAGTGAAGGGTGGGGTTTAGCGGTCCGATTGACAGCCGCTGCCACCTCTTACATAGTCACTGGCTTGTTCGTTTCAGCTTTAGCTTCTGAATCACCTTTCCCCTTCTGCCTTCTTTGTCTCAATATCACACTCTTAACACCTCTTCTGTTCCCCTCTAAGTAATTCAGTAACATAACTGAAGGATATACATAGTGGAGCATGTGTAAGTGGAATCAATTAATTTGTGTTTTGCTGTTGACCAAATGGCCTGTTAAAGGTTGAATTTTTAGAAAAAAAATTCTCCATAGAGGAAGAAAAGCATTCCTCTTGATTTTAATAATGACCCAATTATATATACCTAATTGAGTAGTATACTGCCTTATTATGCAAATTTTCATTAGGAAATCAAATATAACCAATCACGCACGAGTTGCATAGTAATGAATGCCATCAATTCACTTGCCTGTAGAGTAGAAAAAAGAAAAGGAGGGACAGATGAGATTTTGAAAAGAGTCTTAAAGAAAAAGGAAAGGAAGAGAAGAAAAAGGAGGCCAGAAAGACAGCCATGGGAGAGGAAATGGAAAAAAGGGAGGCGAGTGAGGTGAATAACATATTTCAGCCATATTTCAGTCTTTTTGTGTAATGTTAATGAAGTGGGTGTTACTGCCTTTGTGCACCCAGGCATGTGTGTGTGTGTGTGTGTGTGTGTATGATTGAAAGGTGTTATATTGCTAACAGCAGAATTGTTTGAATTTGCAGCTTCAGAAGAGAGAAAGGTCCTGCAGGTTTTTCACACAGGTATTTCCGCTTCCTGGTATTGTTGATTACTTTGCCACACCATAGTCCCACGTGTTTTTTTTTTTTCTTCACACTCAGCATGTAGTCTGCAAAGCAAGCTTGTGTGTGCTCACACTCAACACTCTACGTAGAATTCTAATTCTATGCTAGAGCATTTGTTTTATGATTTGCATCCCAACCCTTTGAAGAGGTCGGCCATTTAACAGCTCTATTCTCCTCCTGCCGTGTGCATCAGAGTCACTGGTAACATCCACTGGTGTCTGATAATAAAGTTTTTGGCTCCTCAAAGGGTTTGCTGGCATTCTTTTGTTTTCAGTTTCACTTTTTTTTTCTCAATGGTACTGATAAGGGGCCATGATCAATATCAATAATACTTCATCTATTTGGCAGTTCTGTCTGTTGAATTGTAAACAGGCCTACCTGGAACCAAATGACTCGCTATCCATCTCTATTCAATGAAATGTCTTCTCTGCTGCTGTATCAGAGAAGAAGAACTGAGTATGATGGATATCCTGCTGCATATTGCTTGATCACGGCTTCAGTGCCTTAAAAGTAATACCGGCTTGTATTTGTGGCTCAATATTATTTTCATTTTTTTTGTCCTTGTTGATCTGCTTGTATTCATGTACGTTCATGTTGATGCCGTGGGCTCACACCATTAACATAAAATCTAACATCAGTTAGGCATGTTTCTGGTCAGCTAAAATCATTATTTAGAACACCAAAGGACCCCACCTTCCTCATCAATGTGCTGTACATAGACTGCAGAGCCTCTCTTTTTCTCATTGTGCACCCCACTCCACAACACACACTTACACACACACCCACTCATACACACATGCACACACACACACACACACACCCTTGATGGGCGAGCTCTTTTTCTCCTGATGCAGGCTTTTTTCCACTCTCCCCCTGAAAAGTCTTAACGTCAGCAACAGTCAGCAAAGTCAAATCATAGAACATGGCTTAGGACTATATGCAGGCTGACGCCCACACACACACACACGCATACACACACATGCATACACAAGCCAGAAATAAATAAATATATTTTCAACAATGATCTCATGCCGTCACATCAGAGCAGTCAGATATTCTGATGTCTCCCCTCAATCCAATAAATGCTGCATTTCAATGAGTGGCTTGTTTTTATAAAGCTAGTTCTAGATAAAATCATAATGTTCCACCACACACCTTGGGTACTGCAGGGGGCCGGGAGTGATCGATTATGTAATTAGCCTTAGTAATGTGAAACAAAATTATACCAACAGTCCCTTACTCTGCCAGATAGAAATGTGCGTGATTAGGGATGTGGTGTGGTGCTGCCCTCTCCTCGTTAATTATCTACAATACTAATTGCCAAGTGAGGAGAGTGGGCAGGAGGTTTGGGTTCTTAATAGAGACAAAAAATAATTGAATTCTCTCTCTCTCTCTCTCTCTCTCTCTCTCTCTCTCTCTCTAACTCTCTCTCTCTCTCTCTCTCTCTCTCTCTCTCTCTCACTCTCTCACTCTCACTTCATCTCCTCCTCTCTCACTTTGTTTGGGGAACTGGGGACTCGTTTCATGTATACTAAATTGGCAATTTATTCATGATGAAGTTGGTGGTGTGGAGAGGCTTTGATGCTGTAGGGTGAATTGATGGAGGGAGGTAGAGTCTGCAAGGTAGACTAAGAAAAAGTGGGGGAAGGGCCGAAATTAAACAGAGAAAGTAGAGAGTCGCAAAAACAGAGGTGGAATGTGAGAGAAAGAGAAAAACAATAAGGAGGGCAGTGAGGAGACAGTGATGCTCAATGACAATGTCTAATTTGCCCTCTATTTATGGATGGTGGGTCAAAACATGGCATGCTGTGAGTTTAAAGCCTGATTTAGCTGCAAACTCATCCTGTCAGGGAAGACAAACTCCAACAACAACTGACAGATAAGCCTGTTTCTCTGATGAAAACATTTTCAAAACATGTACTTTCACAGAGCTCAGCCAAGCGAGTTAAAGAAAAAAAATACTATTCTTTCCTCTATTCTCACCCCTTTCCATATTCCTAACATCCAAACTCTTTCATTTTACAAAGTCCTACTCTGTGTGAGGGAACATCCATGCATGTGTCCTTGTGTGTGTGCCCATGTTGCCCCTTTGTAGCAGGGTGCAGCTAGAGCAGCCCAGCTCTAGTCTGTCTTGCCGATTCTGTTTACGCTGGATCACCCCAACGCTTCAAAGCATTTAACTTCTGCCCCATTTACTGGTGCGTGTGTGTGCGTGTGTGTGTGTGCATGCATTATGTGTGTACGCACACACGCATGCGTGCGCCCACTCTGTAATACATAGTCACACATAGGCACACACAAACGACACCCTTATCTGTCTCTGCAGAGTCTCTCCCCCCCTTTGAAGACCCCTAAAAAAAAAACCTGTCTCCATTTTAGCCCTCAAGTCCTCATACTTGTGCGGATAGAAATGTCACCAACTGCACCAGAGCTTACAGGCACACACACAATCATGTATATTCCATCTCCGACTCTCTGATGCAGAGAAGTCTGGACCTCAAGGAAATCACACCCCTTCTTCTCCTTACCTTTCTCCCTCCTCTACAGATATAATCTTCGCTCCAACGAATTAAATTTCAATGAAAAAATTATATGAAATTGAAAATGCAAGATAATCAAAAGTTCAATAAAAGCAATGAAAAGTTTAATGAGAGCAGAAAAGGGGGGTTATCTGAAACACATCAAAGTGAGCATTTGGGAGCAGCACCACCAGTGTGAGTGAATGGAAAGCAGAGGCGCTGCTGTCATATCTGCTGTGCCTACAGAGCATCCTCTCCTCTGTCTTTCTCTGTTGCCTGGACTGCTACTGTACAGCAAGTGGAGCAGAATGATGTACTGCAATGCTTCCCCCAGCCCCTTGTGCACACCCTCAACCCGATAGACAGCCACACAGACACACACATAGGAGCACACATGCCTCCCATCCCATACACTCTGCACCACACACTTTCACATTAAACAAATGCACCCACTAACTGTATTTATGGTTTTTGTATCAGTGCATATAAGCTTACTCATACAAACACTCAATACATTAAGACCAGAGAATTGCAAATGGTTTTAAGGAAACTCTGGTTTCATAGACAACCTGGTTCTTGTTTATGTTCTCGTTCCTATCAGTAATATTAACACTGCGCTCTCCAAGTTAGTTGCTGGGATTTCGCAAAAGAGAAATTCGATGGGGCAAGAAACATGAGAAGTCAAAGACAAAGAGACAAATATACATGCTCCTAACAACACCACAGATGACCCAGAATAATATGGAAGAGAAAACAAAAGTAAATGCTTAAAATGATAGATAATCTGCCGGTAATATCCAAAGTAATTTCCATTTGCAGACTGTTTTCCTGGTTCAGCTCCGACCTACCACTCTTACTGTGTGTAGCTTTACTGTGCAATGAGGGATTATTACTGGCATTTCAGGTGTGCTTCTTTTCTGTTTAGCCTCCAAATAAAGTGGTTTGGACAATTTGGACAAACTGCTGGCTTGTTAAAGGGCTGCAACTAATGATTATTTTCATTGTCATTTAGTCTGCTGAATGTTTCTTTCCTGCTTAATTATTTGTTTGGCCCATAAAATTTTAGAAAATAAAGTGAAAATACCCATTACAATTTCTAAGAGTCCAAAGAGACATACATAAGCGCTTTATTGTAATATAAGTCAGAGAAAAACAGCAAATCCTCACTTTTGAGAGGCTGGAACAGGCACATTAACCATTTTACCTTGATATGTGACTTCAGCAATCCTTCATCAAAACTAGCACCAGCACGACAGCCAACAACAACATTAATAATAATAATAATAATAATAATAAAAGACAGAATTCAACATTAAATGAAGCAGAATATTCCTTTAAAGATGTTTCAGAGCTTCTTGTCTTTGGTCAGAGTCAACAAAGTGATGGAGACGGAGACAGATATGCAAGTGTGTGTGTATGCGTGTATGTGCTTCATATCCACTCCTGCTTATTTGTTTGCTGAAGCAGTGGATTAATTAGTTTTTGTTTACATGTATCCCTCCCAAACTCATCTGATATGCATCCCAGCTAATTAGCTGCTAGTGCTAAAAGAGGACATAATATTATCATATTAGCTTGTTGACTAAGCACCCATTTCATGTGTGTGATATACTGTATCTACATGTGGATATCACAACCCCAAAATAAACAGGTAGGATGAGTTTCAATTCCAGGGGCTAACTGTGTGTTTTGTAGTATATGCCATCAATACTCATATGAGTCATCACCTACAGTGTTTCTCTATCTGAGATGCTTTCCTTACCCACTGTGTACACTCAAACACACGCTCAAACACAAACACCTACGCACACACACACACGCAAACACACTCTTTACTTCCTGACAATCACTGTTGCTGTTTCCCTCATCTCTCCTGGTCTCTCACTTCTCTCTAAGCCCGAGTGAAAAGGGGCAGGGAGGAAGTCAAATGGTTGATGTGTGAATGCCAGTAAACAGATGTCTCTCACTCCTTCTCCCTGTCCTTGCAATTACCTACTGGAGATCCCCTTTGCTTGTATAGTGGCACCTGTGTTCCTTTTTTCAACTTCCCAATCCCCCCTCCTGAAGCGAGAGAAGCATTGAAATAACAACAGATAAGTGAAGGATGGGAGTGAATTTGTGGAAAGGGTGGTTTACGGTCAGAGCAAGAGTAAGAGAAAATAAAGAGAGTACGGGGAGGGTGTTTGATAGCACCTGTATTCGCTTTTCCACCTCCCTTGTTCCCAGTGGATGCCTGTCACCATGGACTCACTGGACGGTTTTATCGCCCTCCAGTGCTCTGCCCTTCCTCTCCCTCCCTCTGCAACAACTCTCTTTTCTCTCTGTGTTCCTCTATCTCTCCCAGGGTCTCGTAAGATGTGTGTGTCTGCGTATTTGTGGTGTTCATGTCTGAAATTGAGGAGGTGAATTCATAAGAGCATAAAGGAATGTGAGCTGGAGACAAAATAAGTATTGTTTCACAAAGAACATTTCATTTATGCGAGCCAACTCTTCTCCATTTAGTTTGGTAATATTTTTGGATTCAAAACTGTTCTGCACGGCTGGATATGACCCAGCAGACTTTATCTGATAAAACTCTAATTTCTTCTCAGACCCTCCAGCACAAGTTTTCCAACTCAAAGATAAGACTGTTGCTTTAAAAGGAAAAAAAAATGAACCAGGTTTGGGGGTGTAGACACATGGTGATTGCAATCAGCTAATTAGCTGCTAGTGCTAAAAGAGGACATAATATTATCATATTAGCTTGTTGACTAAGCACCCATTTCATGTGTGTGATATACTGTATCTACATGTGGATATCACAACCCCAAAATAAACAGGTAGGTTTCAATTCCAGGGGCTAACTGTGTGTTTTGTAGTATATGCCATCAATACTCCTATGAGTCATCACCTACAGTGTTTCTCTATCTGAGATGCTTTCCTTACCCACTGTGTACACTCAAACACACGCTCAAACACAAACACCTACGCACACACACACACGCAAACACACTCTTTACTTCCTGACAATCACTGTTGCTGTTTCCCTCATCTCTCCTGGTCTCTCACTTCTCTCTAAGCCCGAGTGAAAAGGGGCAGGTAGGAAGTCAAATGGTTGATGTGTGAATGCCAGTAAACAGATGTCTCTCACTCCTTCTCCCTGTCCTTGCAATTACCTACTGGAGATCCCCTTTGCTTGTATAGTGGCACCTGTGTTCCTTTTTTCAACTTCCCAATCCCCCCTCCTGAAGCGAGAGAAGCATTGAAATAACAACAGATAAGTGAAGGATGGGAGTGAATTTGTGGAAAGGGTGGTTTACGGTCAGAGCAAGAGTAAGAGAAAATAAAGAGAGTACGGGGAGGGTGTTTGATAGCACCTGTATTCGCTTTTCCACCTCCCTTGTTCCCAGTGGATGCCTGTCACCATGGACTCACTGGACGGTTTTATCGCCCTCCAGTGCTCTGCCCTTCCTCTCCCTCCCTCTGCAACAACTCTCTTTTCTCTCTGTGTTCCTCTATCTCTCCCAGGGTCTCGTAAGATGTGTGTGTCTGCGTATTTGTGGTGTTCATGTCTGAAATTGAGGAGGTGAATTCATAAGAGCATAAAGGAATGTGAGCTGGAGACAAAATAAGTATTGTTTCACAAAGAACATTTCATTTATGCGAGCCAACTCTTCTCCATTTAGTTTGGTAATATTTTTGGATTCAAAACTGTTCTGCACGGCTGGATATGACCCAGCAGACTTTATCTGATAAAACTCTAATTTCTTCTCAGACCCTCCAGCACAACTTTTCCAACTCAAAGATAAGACTGTTGCTTTAAAAGGAAAAAAAAATGAACCAGGTTTGGGGGTGTAGACACATGGTGATTGCAATCAGCTAATTAGCTTAGCTTGATTTTCAGAACATCTGTGATGGATTTTCTATCACAACATTCTTTTATCAAAAGATTAAGAAATAAAAAGGTGGTAATGAACATTTTAAAGTGTGGAGGACAACTTTGAAAATCTACTTTTCATTTAATAGCCTTTGTGTTTTTCCCTTTGTTATGTCTGCATGGGAATGCCACATTTGCATCACACTTTTTGTTGTCATGATTTATCAACATGATAAATGAAAAGCCAATGCATTCTCACCGATGCATCCCATTGACTGCTGTCCTCAGTAGTTATGGTGTAGCAATATGATTTGTACTACTATTTGCATTAATTCTCGCATTAGCATCAGTGACTGAAAGTGATAAAACTGTCAGCATTACTTTCCTCCATGTGACTTCCATGTTTCTGCTGCTGCCCCAGGCTATGGTGGAGACGGTGAATAATTTGCTGCAGCCCCGAGCCCAGACAGCGTGGAGAGAGCTGCCCACCAGCGAGCAGCTGCACTCTGCCACTCTGCTCCTTGACACTGTGGAGACTGGGGCTTTTATGTTAGCTGACAACCTCCTCAAGACCGACACTGTGCAGGAGACCACTGACAACATCCGTGAGTACATTTTTTGGTACCTTCCTGTCCGGTAAACTCAATGGGACCCTGTAACTTTGAGAGAGCCTGTCGAGATGCCTTTGAGCAATGCACTTATCCTCTATTTGCTACAGTCGATCAGAACAGTGGCCAAGTGTTGAAATACTGGCTGCACCAGGCATATCTTGGATGTTCAACTGAAGGATTGCAAAGTCTGTCTCAGCTAGAACAAAAGCATTGGTATGTTTTGTCGACCTTATCTGAATACAATGTACATACAAATTATTTAGTTAAAGGTAAGAATTTCAATAACATGCCCCCATTTGGCAGAAATTTGCTTCTTAGACTTTACAGAATTTTCTTTCTTTTTTCTTTTTTTTTGCTTTACAGATCTTATAACAGCGTAATCCAGTTCAGCCTGCTAAAGATCTAAGAATATGATGTAATATCATAGTAAGAGGCAATGTTGACAGGAGGTATTAGTGAACCCGCTGCCTCAGATCTAGGTTTTATTATACAAACCAGAAACAAAGCATTCTATCTAACTTCACAGTGCCTCAATAAATAACATCGTCCTTCATGTTTTGACACATATACTCTACATGTGCATGGACAGGAGTGGACATGAATGGAAATGGGGCAGAATATTGCTGTTGCTTCATTGCTTTGTCTGTTGAAGGAGAAAGATATGCCAAAGTAGTCAAAATAAAAACAGTCACTGAAGTAGTCAAATGAAGTAGTCAAAAATAAATAACATTTAAAATTAAATAAATAGATAGATAGATAAAGTAGTCAAAAAAAAAATTCCATGACAGAAATTTTGCATAAATGATAAACATCCCTGTAATACTTTATACAGCGTTATGTGTTTCTCTGAAGTACTTTATCACTTTTAAAGAGAACCTTTAAAGAGGAAAAGATGTTTTAGGTTTAAATGTTTGATCTTTTGAGTACAATACGTTTTGATTATTCCCGTCAAATTAATAATTTGTGTGCATGAATTGAAAGAACAGAAATCTGTTATCTCATGGAAGCAATGTCAAGGATAACCATGTGTTAAACAGACAAATTCTGAATTATTTTCATGTTACTCAGTCCCAAATCAAATCAAACTGTTTTTCACTGTTATTTTGCACCGCATTACACAGTAATGTAATGTGCACAACTAAGGGACTGAAAAATACAGCTTCTAGCTTGCTGCCAAAATACTGAGCAGTCCTCCAGCCATGATAACCTGTAATTTCGATCCTGCTGTTACAGTACATAATGCTTCTAATTAGTTAATTGATTGCAATTTCTCTTGATTTGAGGAGGGCAGTTACAAATTCATGCACAAAAGTTATCAGAAATATTTCCCTTGGTACCTGCTTCTAAGTATAGAAGCAAAAAGAAGGAAAAAAATTAATAACTCAAATATACATTTTATCAATTTATTGGATTATCAACTGTTACTGCAAAAATTCAGCATTTTGGTAGCCTTTGCCTACCTACATGTACAATAGACGACATCTTAACAGCTTTGCATGCCTGCCCTATTATATAGAGCAGACATGCAAAGCTGTCAAAAAGAGGTCATGATGAAGAGGTCCAAGTTGCTTTGTGAGAGGCTCTGAAGGGTCAAATCCACAGAGACTCATCCTAATTCAACAAAATGCAGGGGGAAAAATGGCCTTGAGGCTTCTAAGGCAGGGATGAATTGTTTTCCAGAGACAATAATTTTATTTATTTATTTTTCTGTTTTTTTTTTCTACCCTCCACTTGTAGGCAGAATTGACAAAGCAGAACAAAGCTAGTTATTATGGCGCTGTGCACATCCCCTTCCTCTCCTCTCTCTTACTCCTCCTTCCTTCATCTCATCTCATCTTCTCTCTCTGATCCTCTCATCATCGGGCCATGGAATAAGGCAGAAATACTGGAGAGCAAAAACCCTATTTGCTTTTCATGCCTCTAGACGATGATTTATCTGTGAGCTATTGTTTCATCTGCACCCAGACCAGCGAGTTGCACACATCTATGTTTTCCTTGATTAGCCTCCTGCTTACTCCTCTTTTTATTTAATATTTCAAAATTTCCTACATATCTTTCACCTATTACTAGGATTCACTGAGTTTATGTCAGTCAGTCAGACATGAAAAGTCACAAAGGAAGAGCAGGGAAAGAAGGAAAAAGGAAAAGAGAGAAAACTGAAGATGAGTAGAAAATAAGACAGGATGAGTGCATGTTTGAGAGTGATGGTGTTGGTGGGTTTGTTTTGCTTACTTTCACATCAGTAAGCAATGAAATCACAGCTATTTAATTCACACAATGTGGCGATAACATCACCAAATTGTGTTCCCTGCAGAGACAGACAGTACAGATTGATAGGATTCCACAAAGTCAGTCCTTCCAACATGAGTTTGTCCTGTTCTCGCTCAAGTTTAAGTAAATGCCCTCCTACACTTTTTACCTTACATAATTTCAGACTTGTATCTCCTCCAATTTTTTTTCCAACTGAATGCACCACATAAATATGGTTACATAAACAGTCATCAAGATGTAGGCTACCACATCTCTGAAGAACTTAAATCAGGAAATTATCTTTTTGTGGAAAATTTTGTCACTGCTTTCCTCTTCTTTTTGTGTTGTTAATCTTCCCTTCGAGCTAATCCAGTGGGCAGATCCACCGTGATTATCTCTCCCCTTTATTCATAACTGGCCTGATACCGCCTCAACTCTCATTCTCTTTTTCCATCCTTACTTTCCTCTCTCTCTGGTTTCTCTCTCTTTACTCTTCTCCTTCCACTTTTTAAGCCCCCACCCCCCTCACCCTTTTTTTTACAAGTCTGTATGAGGAGAGTGAGCAACAGGAATGAATTATTTGAATGAAACATTTAAAAGAAGTCACTGCAGCTGCCATAGGTGATATTCTTGTGTTAGATTGTGTGGATGTGACTATGCGGTGCAGAAATAGGCAGATGAATAAATAATGTTATTATTAGAACCAAATCAGTGATTTGAAGGTAACAGCAGTAACAGCATGCATGTGTGATAACAATAATGAGCAAGTGTGTTTCTTGGGAGGAGGATAGTCAAGACATGGATGCTTTATTAGATTAGACTCAGCGTGTTTTGTTACCCTGCCGCTGTGGTTGGGTATGGATGCCCATACGTGTGTGTGTGTGTGTGTGTGTGTGTGTGTGTGTGTGTGTATGTGTGTGTATGTACATAGCTTGAATGTTTGATTTGGCTAATGTGCAAGTGAGTGACACTTAACCAGAGTTTTTCTTTCTGTCTGCCAGTATTTGCATGTCAGTCTGAGTTTATATCTGCCTGCCTCACTCTGCTTCCCTCCCCTCTCTCCTGCACCTTAGCGTCTTTTGCCTTTGTGCCCTATCTATTATACTTTTTGAAAGAAAATAGCCTTCTTTCTGCTTATTTCCACTCTAGTGTTCTCCTCTTGTCCCAACTTTCATCTATTCTGCTCCTCTGACTACCTGCTTTTTTTTTTTTTACCTCTTCCCAGCATTTCTCCCTGACCTCCTCATCTTCCTTTCCTTTCACCTCCTCCCCCTCAACCATTCTCATTTCCATTTGAGCATGTCCTTGTGTTGTTTTTTTTTTGATCAGGGAGCTGTTCTCACCACGAAAACAGTGTCTAAATCACCAAATCACTCAGAAGATCACGATAGCGATGCACCAAAGGTATAATTAGTCCTTAATTAGGAACTTTATCTAATACGTTACACAGTCATAATCAGGAATGTGCTAACAAACCTGGATAGTGAAATTACATTCCCACAATACAAGAAAGAGGCTGGATTATCTGTCTCGATGTGTTGAACCAGTTGCCTGGAAACATTTTTGCCTTTTTAAATGAAACAAAATCCAAGTTATTTCACTTTGTTGTTTGTCAGCTTTTTTTCATTCTCTTTGTTTAAGAAAAGATAGAAACTGCTTTAGGATTCATGCCTATGTTCTGCTGTGAAGCACTCAGTGAGAAAACATGGTTAGAACAAGAGACTGCAAAACAAAACCTGATGCAAAGTGCTATGCTATGACTTGACATTAGAGTGTGTGTTTGTGTGTGTGTGTGTGTGTGTGTGTGTGTGTGTGTGGGTGTGTGTGTGTTTATGTGTGTTTGTGTGTGACTATTCCAGAGCTGGAAGTGGCCAGACTGAGCACCGATGGGAACCTTGCAGACCTGACATTCCCCCAGTCAGAGCTACATGGAAACTCCATCCAGCTGTCAGCCAGCACTCTCAAACAGCACGGCAGAAACGGTAGAAGAGAAATCTCACACCTACTTGCTCCTGCTCTCACATTGAAGTCTATGACACCTGTCTCTCTCTTATCTCCTTTTTTTCTCACTTAACCTAACAATCTGTGTCAGTCAGCATGGTTTAAGCCAACAATCCATAAATACACGCCTCTAATGATCCCATGTGTCTTCTCACAGGTGAGATCAGGATGGCTTTTGTCCTGTACAGGAACTTGGGTTCCTATCTGTCTACAGAGAACGCCAGCGTTAGACTGAGCAGCGAGGCGGTCTACCCTAATTACTCTGTTATCGTCAACTCCCCCGTCATCACAGCATCTATTAACAAGGAGAGCAATAAGGTTTACCTGTCTGAGCCTGTGGTCTTCACTGTCAAACACTTGCAGGTAAGTAAGGTGCAGGATGTTAACTTCTTTAGTCAACCCCCCAAAAAAAAAACTCTCTAGATAACAAAATAGACAAATATGTTAAAGTATAAGGCTGGTGAAATTTTAAGTTTTGCTAATGTCATCAAATTCCATGAAAAGACCATATCATGTTTTGGAAAACGCAGAACCTACAAGCACAACAGAGTCAGTGATGGCAGGTAGAATTGTAGTCAAGCAGGCAGACCGGCAGACAAACAGTCAGGTACAGGAATCAGGCAGATAAGCAAACTAAGGTCCGGAGAGTTTGTCAGTGGGCATGATATTAATCTGGCAACTAGGTAGTTGAAAAAGGGGGTTAGGGGAAGATGGGAACAGGTGTGTGCAGACGGGAACCAGGCAGAGGGGCGTGGCTGGATCTGAAATGATGGAACTAGCAGAACATAAATGGAACGTTAGAACCAGACCAAAACCATCAAGTAATAGAAAATTAATTTTTCCTATTAAATGTTATTGTCTGTGTTGCCAAAGCCTAAATTACTGCACTTTGTTCCCCTGTGCCACAGAGGTCCATTGTCAAAACAAGTACATAAATGAGCCACACTGTTGCACTGGGTGACATGTTCTTTCATTACCATGTACATGAGCATGAGCATGAGGATTTTTTTTTTGGGACAGTCCTACTTACACTATCCTTCTACAGTAAATACTCACTAACACAGCAAATATGTATTAATTTCCAGCTGAAAACAGTTGATAACAAATGCACTATTTACCCCTGTCTGAGTAACATTTGTAAAAAAAAAAAAAAAAAGAAAACGTGCCCAGCTGTTTAGAAAATTATTCAGCTTTCTTAAAAAGTGAAACTAAAAACTGTGCGGCCTATTTTAAAGACTTTTATCTTTAGTAGAAAAGAATTTGCTTGTGGCTAATTGCCACGGGCAGGGTAGGGAAGTCGGAAATTAACTGAGAGACAGACTTGTTGGAATTGGTCATGGAAATTTAGGGTCTTCATGGGATTTGTTGACAATAACAAAGTGTCAGCTGTATCGTTAGATAACAGCTATATGTGGTACTAACCACAAGTGAAGACATGGATGCAAGTCAGAATGCAAAAATATATATAATAAGTCTTATTTTTTGGCCTGGAAAAAATGAGACAGTGACAGACATAGCCATACAGCTTGAATATTTAATTATAATGCCTAAGCACTGAAAGTTCTAGGTCACAGTTATGTAAGAAAAAAAACTTAATTAACATGGCTTTTAAAAGAACATGTTAAAATTCTTTGTGATTTATGGTCCATGTTTAGAGATTTGAATGTCTTGCAATTGAGTTACAATTTGCTTCTCAAGACTAGTGACCTGCTTTGTCAAGACTTTACTTGGGCCTGTCTGACTTGACTCATCCCAGATGACATAAAAACAGCTGCGGTAATAGCAATGATGGCACATGGAAAAAAAGCTGTAATATTTTCACCATGTTGCTTCAGTGGTGGTCAGTGCAACATTTTTATTTTGAGTTTCCCATCCAACAAGCAAATGCTGATCCAGTTGGTGGTCCAGCTGGCAGCAAAATAAATAAATAAATAAATAAATAAAAAATCCTGACCGTTCCACTTGCTCACTTTGAGATAATTTTTACTAAGGCAACACACAGCTTTATCAGTTTACACAACACAATGAGCTCCTACACTCAGAATCTCACATAACAAGCATGGACACAGCACTGTCACCTCCTGCCATGGCTCCATGTTTATTTGTTGCCGCATTCTCTCATTCTGTCCCTTCTGTTTGTTGTTTTGTTGTTGTGTGTGTTCAACTCCGTCTCTGTGTTTCTGCCTCTCCATCCTCTCTCCACCAATTCCTCCCACCATTTTTCTCACTTTCTTTTGGCTCTCCCACCACTTCATGTTTCTACCTCCCACCTCCCCATGACTAAGTATCTGTTCTTTGTCTCCCTGTACTCCCACCCCCCCCCCCTTTGTCTCTCTCTCTCTCAATTTCCTCTCTCACTCTCTCGCTCTCTCTCACCCTCTCCTCCTCCCTTGCCCCTAGCATTCGGAAGAAAACTTCAATCCCAACTGTTCGTTCTGGAGCTACTCCAAACGCACCATGATGGGATTCTGGTCAACGCAGGACTGTCGTCTGCTGGCCACCAATCGCACACACACCAGCTGCTCCTGCACACACCTCACCAGCTTCGCAGTGCTTATGGCTCATGTGGAGGTCAAGGTAGGCGTTTATTCTTCAGTGCCTGCCAGAGGGGGATGGGCAATATCAAAGGGTCAGTTGTTCATCATTTGATTAGCAGTGGCTGGCAAAGCTGGTCAACAGATCCTAGAAAAACGGGAAGGAAGGAAGAGAGGGAGACCATAACATCTGGAAAACAGATTATAACTCTCCAGAGTCTTCAGTACTGAGTAATCATACTTGGCAGGGGAAGTTTTTACAATTGATTCGTCAAGCCCGATGATGACACTGGGCTGACAGAAAACTATGCACTTAAACATTCAGCATATGAACCTCTGGATCACCAGAGCAGATAGATTTTAATTTACCATAGAAACATCCATCAGAGACTAAAGCTACTGGTCTTATTTTATTGCAAAGATGTACGATTTGACTAATCAGAAAATAAAAACATTTTATTTGATATCCACGAGCCACTTTGGGCAGTGGATACAAAGCTTATTGTTCCTCTGTGTGTGGGATAAGTACCTTTTGTCTCCATCTTTTGTTACGTTAACACCAAGTTCCTCTTCACAAATCGGCTCTTGTAACTCCAGATAATATGTGACACCCAGTGTCTCCCTCTGGGCCGGAGGATGTGTGTTACTTCTAAAAGGGTCATGGTCAGAGCTAGCTTGGCAGCCCTGTGTGAACACAGTGTGAGGTTTTGAGCAGTAAATCCATCACAGCAGTGCTATGTTGAACATTGCTCTGCCTGCCAGGTTGCAGGACACTGATGGATAGAGCGAAGCACACCTGTGCAACGCAGCGTAACGCCGCGGCTCTGAACGCCCAGCAACACATAGCGAGACGCACATCAGTCAGGGGAGGGGAGATGTCTGTCTGTCCATCTGTTTCTACAGTATGTTTTCAAGTTACAACCATATGGCTTGTGTGCTTTTAGCAAACTGAAGCTAAACTTAGTTAAATATAGGGGCTCCAAGTGGCTATTAAATATCCACTCAAGCTTGTCTCTCTCTTTTCTTGCACCTCTCACAGAAAGCAGACAGCATGCACGACCTGCTCCTGGATGTGATCACATGGGTGGGGATCCTGTTGTCACTGGTCTGCCTGCTTATCTGCATCTTCACCTTTTGCTTCTTCCGTGGGCTGCAGAGTGACCGCAACACCATCCACAAGAATCTCTGCATCAGCCTCTTCATCGCTGAGTCACTATTCCTGGTTGGGATCAACAGGGCCGATCAGCCGGTAAGAATGGTGGGGTTTTCTCTACAACATACGGTATATTTGTGCATCCTTGAGCTCCAAACCAGGATGAGCAGATCAATATTAGAAGAAGACATAGAGAAATAAATTAATAAAAACAACTTTTTTGCTCACAGGGTACATTTCAAACTGCGCCTTTTAATTCATGCTGTGCTAGCTTATGCTTGGCACAACTGTCCACTGACCAATGGCACAGATTATATTGCAACGTTGGCAGAATAAATCACGAAATGTTTTCTAACTTGCTTTCACTGATTGACCACATTACCACTACATGAATAAGAGACAGCAGATTTGGTAGACACAGTGTTCCCAGAATAAATTGAAAACAGAAATTTATCTGGATGGTTATTAAAAAAAAATCATATCTGGGTAATCAAACAGCCTGGATTAAACAGTCCTTAAGCAAAAGCAGAGTTTACTGTTATTGTTTTAACTGCAGCTGCTCAGTTTTCAATGACATCACAGCTACTGAGCAGTAGAGATTTCTAAGATTAATTATATTAGACTAATAACTAATTCAAAGATAGGGGGTGAAGGTAGTTTTAAATTCTTGCTGGTAGTGTATGCGACATACCAGCCTTTCAGGTAGGTGAGCTGCCTTTCCTCGGCTCCATCCAGCACAGGCTCCGTCCAGGCTGGATCGGAACCCAGCACAGACAGTTCTGAAGCAAATCAGAATGACTTAGACGCAATTAATAAGGAGACAAAGTGTTGTTTTAGATGGCAAAACGTCAGCAGATGTGTTTTCTTGCTGAAAGTGCCCTCATTCCGGTATGGCGTGCCACCACTGAATCTCTGATTGGTATGGACCATACCAGTCTACTTTCACCCTGTATATATATATATATATATATATATATATATATATATATATACATACACACACACACATACATATACTATACTTATCGAACAGCAAAGTAATCTAAATACAATAAATATGTACAAAAAACTAAATTGCCTCTTCTTATGTCGATCCCCAGTTATAAAAATTATTCACAATGCAAAATTCGCATTACATACACCTGCTTATATATTTGATAATCTATTAAAACTTTGTATTAGGTTAGCTGATGTTGTGCTCTGTGTCAGTCCACACTTGCATTTGTTAGTCATTTTCCACCTCAGGCAACAGTAGCAGGGAATCCTGCTAGCTATGAGGAGGAGTTTTTACAGTATTAAAACTTTTACAAACAAAGTCCATATAAGTCCAGTTTATGAAGATGGGTTTGACCTGAATTTTACTGCCAGGCAGATTCACATGAGATCACTGCTAAACTGTAGAATTACCTCGTATAAGTGCAGCCCTGTGTGCTTAACAGGGTGGAATTTCCTTTCTTTTAAAGTGATTTTTGAAATATTTACTCTGATTATTGATCATGAAAGGAAAAGTGGAGTTATTTACTTTCTTCATTTGGTCTCCTTATAAAAAGAGCTGCTGATATGCAATCAGCATTTTTCAAGTATTACAGAGATTGAGAAGCGCAGAATCTAATTTCGATACAAGGATATTGTCAATATTATATAGAGGTATTGTAGTTATCAATAATATTTTAGAAATTTTACATAGATTCCATTGCAAACAGCTCATGAGCAGGCAACAGGCCAAGTCAAAACATGCATGTTGACATTGAGACCAACCTTGGGCCTTATTCTGGGTCACTATGTCAGTGTGTTTTGGCTTTATGTTATTGCGTGCATCAAAATGTCATGAAGTATACAATGTTTGCTATTCCTCAGAGTCAACTACGCATTTGAGTTCAAGCTGTTCATGAATGAAATATATTCTACATCTCTCTGGGCATAGTAGTTATTAGTCATGGCCAGCTCCCGGCCCTGTATCAGGTTGACTGGCTCAAGTCAACTCTAATAATCTGTCGGTGGAAATGGTTATTGTTTTAACAGCAGTGCTACTCTCCACAGCCACTGTGGCATGTGCAAATAACTTCATAAGTTTCAACCTCTTTTGTCACGTCTTGACTAACATTACCCAAACATCACCATATTTGGACTTTCTTTTACAGTTAATGATGCACAAACTATTGCTCATGTGGAACTGTGCTAAGCGTTTACACCGGATAAAAGCAGCACCTCTGCAATGAACAAACTAACCCATTGCTCACCATCCGTGTCAGTGTTACCTCTTTAGCCAGCAGACATTAGCTTGTTACCAGGGAATGTTTGGGGATCTTTGTTCTACATAAAATACAATTTGTACAAGCTGATAAATTGGACTTTTTTCACTGTGAGAGTACATGTATCTGTTGTACTATCAAAAGTACCATCATTTCATACAGCATTGTTTAATTCAGTGTGTGATGTTCCTCTGCTATTGAGTTTTGTAGATGTGGAATAGAGATATGCATTTTCAATACAACAAATGCATCATTAACTGCAATGGGCCTGATGACACCTATAACAAATAGTCATGCCCCTGAGAGTGTGGAGGCCTTTTAAACTCATCCAGCCACAATTTGTGAAGCAATTTTTACACTATCAGCGAACAAGCCAATATCAAGCTCCATCCCTAATGGAGTACAGTGCAGTGCGATTTTGGCCTAACCATCAAGGTCCACATGGTCTGCATTCCAGTCACAGCCAATGTTGAATACCTGTATGGTGAGTGTTCAATATGCCAATCATGGATCAGGACTTTAAACCTCACATGGGTGCAAGCATGTGCACAAAATCTAATGATTCTGAGATGAGATATTGTACCTTAATTCCTCTGGGCAAGGTCACCCAAATATAATCAGAATAAATGGTGTTTGTGGGTATGTACTACAGTATATGAAGACATTGTAGTTTCAGACTGTAGACTTAATAGTGCTAGGTAGCCAGTGTTTGTTTTTTTTTTATGTTTGTTTTTCTATGTACACTGGTTGAATCATCATGAAGTACATGTCTTTGGGAGAGGAAGTACTCAGGGCTGTATCCCTTTATGTCCCCCATAGTATTCAAGAAGTCATAGGGCAGCCTCAGGCCTTTGCATCCCGCAGAGCATTCAATGAGAAAACATTCCTACTGCAAATGAAGAGACAAAACAAATATGATAGAATGTGATTTGACATTGAGGTTTGTGTACTTCCCTTGGTCTGCGTGTGCTTGTGTGGGAGGGATCATGTTTCTTTATATGTATGTGTGCTGCTGTATTTGTGCTTGCCACTCTCCTGTTAATTACTGGTGACTATTTGTGACCTCCATTAACATCTTCAGCGTCACTTAACTCGCAGCCGGTTAAGCCCGTAATTCCAGCAGGAAAAGTAAATGACTTTGCATAATCAGCCACTTTTTTACCTGTGTGTGTGCACGCATATGTCTATGTGTCATTGCCCGTGTGTGTAAGCTACACTGTGTGATCATTAGAAATGGAAATGAGTGACTCCCTCGCCCCCTAAACTCATTGTCTCTCAGACATTAGGTAATTGTCTCTTGCTGCAAACCCCTCCATTATAAAAGTCTGTCTGTTAGCTCTCCTATTCGGTGATTTAGGAGTAACTCTTTGGATTAGAACATTGCCATGAACGTGATGGGCCAAATCTCACCGCTCATTCTTTCCTTGCCCTCTCTTCTTAAGCACTCCTCTTTTTTTCCTATCCTTTTGCTGGAATTGTTAATGCAGCTTTAGGTTTGATACCCTTCTTTCATTTTCCTACTGCTCATCCGTTGCTGCTCTGTTTTTCTCTGTTTTTACATTCAGGACAGCCTCTCACAGGGTTTCCTAAGTATTTTATCACCTGCCTCTCCATCCCCTTCATCCGTCACTACTCACTGGCTACTAACAATGTGATTTAAAATCCATTTACTCACTTTCAGTGTGAATGGTTAAAAACTGGTTGTTACAAGTAGTTACCACTGTAACATTTGTTATATGATATCTGATAATAACCATTTCTAGTTTATCGATATGTAAAATGTATTCTGAATATAAAGTTCACTTAAAACAAACAGTTCAGCTCAAGTAAAAGCATAAAAACATTTTTTTCTCCACTATTCAGTATCTAAATTGATGTTATTGCCTACTTTTTCCAAGCTCTAAAATGTGTCAGTTTTTATGTGTGCTTTGTCTCTTTCATACCAAGATGCTGAGTCATTTCTGCAGCATTTCCACTTATTCTGTTCATCCTTGGCATTGACAAAAATCATATTGTATCTTCAGCAGTGTTAATCCCAAGTAATTTGCCCCCCCCCCTTTTCTCTCAGCCCCCTGTGAAAGTGCTTTGCTACTTCTGTCTTAAATTTGGTCAATCAGCACAGACTGCAGCACAGACTTGTCACTTGTATTTTCCCATTTATCTTCTTAGATGACTTGTAGACATAGACATGGAGTATAGTTTGAAGGAGGCTCAACTGATATTGCTATCTTGAAGTGATTTCGAGTCAATCTGCTGCCTGTAATTGCTGTTATAGTATACTATGATTGTGAATCCCCTCTATTCCTTTTGCCTTATCCTCTCCCTCTCCTGTCTATTCTAGTAATGGTCGCCCAATTTATAATCCCTTACATTTTCTTCCTTATGTGCATATGAAAAAGTCTGACTCATACCCTTATCGTCTGGAGTGTGTCTTTTTTCCACCAACTCATTAGTGGAAGTGTCCACCAGATTTTATATTTCCTGAGCATTATTGTGTTTAGTGTTACTGTTTTTTTAAATCCTCTCCATCTTTTCTTTCCCTTTCCAGATTGCTTGTGCAGTCTTCGCAGCTTTGCTCCATTTCTTCTTCTTGGCAGCCTTTACCTGGATGTTCCTGGAAGGGGTGCAACTCTACATCATGCTGGTGGAGGTGTTTGAGAGTGAACACTCCAGGACTAAGTACTTCTACCTGGCAGGATATGGAGTGCCTGCTGTCATAGTGGCCGTCTCTGCTGCAGTGGACTACAGGAGCTACGGCACCGACCGAGTGTAAGGATAGAGGGGTGGCGTAGAGAGCGTAGCTTGAAGGAGGGATGGATGACAGGGCAAGGGAGGAAAAGGAGGGAGGCTGGAGTGCCTGCTGTCGTTTTGGCTGTGTCTGCCACAGTGGACTCTACAAACTGTGGCCTCTCTGACGAGTCAATGCAGAGAGGTTGAGAGGGGAGAGAGGCAGAGAGAGAAGAATGAGGGGTAAGGAAGAATGGGGACAAGCAGGGGAGGATGCACCACAGAGTGCCTGCATGAGCACAGCAGCAACAATGTGTGAATATGGAAGGATTTAACTGGCGGAATAGAAGGAGATGGTGGAGCAGACTGAGAGAGTGTTAGAATGGAGGGATAGAAAAGGAAGTGTTGAAGTAATCTGTCAGTGTGTGCACACATCCATACCGGTCTACACTTGTGTGTGTTAAAAAAAAAAAAGCTGGCTTCCCTGGAGGAAGTGCAGAGTAGTGAGCGGGATGAGGACATACATTAGGAGCATATCCTAACTTATTCATGCATGCTTGACTTGTCCAACTGGAGACACAGGGTGAATCCAAGAAAAGGCAGCCCGCATCTCATTCATATAAAATATATGTATAGTAGGCCAGCTTAAAATACAGGAGTAACATAACATTTTCACGTGCGTGACCTGTCCAGTCCATTCAAGCTTCAACTCTACAAAAAGAGGCCATAGGAGGTCAAAGTTTTATTCATACTGTGCATATGCATATTGTGTGCATAATGTGCATATAACATATAAGGCACACTCTACATGTCTGTGACCTACCCTCCATTTTGTGACTGTATAATGGCGCAAAGACTAAAGAGGACTTTATTAATGTGGACTTTGGATTTAAAAACTTGTATGAGAAATCTCTTCCCTCCATATCTAATAAATGAGCAGCTCCATATAGAAAGACACTATAGGACTGTTAAATGATTCACAGGCTTACATGCTCATGTTCTCTGCTGCTCCCGTGGTCTTTTGTAGATCAGACCTCGCAGCTTTCCTCCAGCTACACAATACCTCCTAGAAGTTTGAAGATGAGGAAAGGGAATTTAGCAGTGTTTAACCATCAAGCCACACCAATCCGTATGCCACTTAGATCAATATTTCATTGTGGGATGATCATTAAAACATGAGAGTCTGAATGCCAAGCTCTGGATGAATAATCAGACTGCATGCTGTCAGCCAACAGACGAGAAGGCTTGTCTTGGGACAATAGCTGTGATTTAACAGTAAAAATACAATATAAAGAGATATATTTTGGGAGAATAACATAGAGCCTGTTACGAAAATCACACTGAAATCAGGGAGGGTGAGAAAAATGTATTTCACCAAAAAATGTCTTCTTGTGGTTCAAAATAATATTTCACCCAAACAGCTAATGTTTCTGCTTTCAATGGTCAAATGCATCATGGATTTAAAAAGAAACTGCCCAAACTATTTTCATAATAAAGTAAGTTTAATTAAAAGCAGAAACTAAGTTATCAGTCCAGCCTTGAAAATGACACTGTTTATCATGTTTGACATAACACATTGAGACAAAACCTCTGCAAATATCATCTGCCATCCCTGCTGTGTCACCTTGACACATAACACACCCCCGTTCTCCACCATATTAGCCAGTGGCACCGAGTTGCTTTCACGTCCCATAATGAAGGTGACTATGACTTAGCAAAGGAGCCCTAATGGAGGATTCAGTGACACAGTCAGGGGCCCATAATGGAGGGCTCTCTAATGTGGTGGAAATTGAAAGATTAATAATTCAAAAGCAGCTGGTCATGAATCAGTCGGCTATTTTGCTCCAGCGGTTTTTCTCTGGCACCTTTTTCTGCAACCCTTTAATTCTGACCTCAGTGGAGGGCACTCTGGGACTTTTTTTTTCCCCTCCCTGCTGCAGTTGATGAGTAAAGATGTTTGGGGTTATATAATTTAGCATACAGCAGTATATCTTTTACTACCAATGCTAACCTTTTTGTCAGGAACGAATGCCTGCGTGTGTGGGGGGTTATATGTGTTCATATATGTGTTCTGTGTCTGAATGTGTAGGTGCATGCTTGTGTGTACATATTATACGTGTGTGTGCGTGTGTGTGTGTGTGTGTGTGTGTGTGTGTGTGTGTGTCCCTACGCTCTCCTTTAACCTCACCACAGCCACTCCCAGACTCCATAAATAGCATGGTATGAGGGCTGCATCCATAACTCAGTATTCAAATGAACACAGTCATGTCATATTTTTGCGACCGCAGGATGCCATGTCATATATCTGTGCCCTAAGGGGGAAGTAAAGGTTTATTTATCACAGGTGCTCATCCCTTGCTGTCTCCCCCTCTTTGTGTGATGTATATTTGCAGTGTGCCTATACTGTACTGTATTTTTCCATCCTGCAAGGCCTCTCTCACTGTTTTCCATCTCTTTCACTTTTCCATCCACCCCAGTTCCTTTTGTCCTCCCTCTATTGCGATGCATTTGATATACTGTAAGGCATGTACTGTATTTCTTTTTTCCTTCCTTGTCTCTCTATGTGTGTGTGTGTATATGTGTGAGTATGTGTAGCTTTGATGCATGTCCTGTCCTCTGATGGTAAATCCTTGCTACCCTACATTCATCTGAGACTGTAGCATGTTTTTAATCCCTGTGCGTCTTTCCTCTCTCTTGTTCTTCTTCCCTCTGTTTCTCATGCATGATGTCTCTCTCCTGCTGTCTCTCCCTCTTGCTCACTCTTTATCTCCCTGTCTCTCTAGATGCTGGCTGCGATTGGATACATACTTTATCTGGAGTTTCATAGGCCCTGCTACGCTCATAATTATGGTGAGATACACATACATGCATTCTCACACAGAGTTGACATAGCCCCTAATGTATGGAGGGGACTGGCTGCCTCATGTTCATGACAGGCCACATTTAGGTGTTTATTAATATTCTACAAGGTTTCTTTGAGGTCTTTGTAATCTAAGTGGAAGCAGAAAGAACTTTCTGTGTAATTCCCACTCATGGATTAACTCTCAAGGGGGTTCATATTCCAACAAGCTGGAAATCTTCTAAGGGACATAGAGCACAAACCATTGTATGTCCTACTGATAATGATAAAAAACTCATTTATTTGACATTCAAGGCACTGTTCTCTTACACTGGGGAACAAAGACTGTCAAAGACTTCAGTCTGACAATGTTTATAGTCAATGAATGATGCTTCATTAGTTAGCCAGCTGTTTTGAGGAGCAGGAAAGGCATGCTACTTTGATCAAGTAAACAGAGCAAGAACTAGTATTAGATGCCTATGCACACATACAGGCAGAAAAAAAAGAAAAAAATATTCATATAGCAGAGTTTGAGAAACATAGAATGAAAGCAATGGGACATGTTCCCAATTAGGTGAATGTCAGCATGTACACTGATGCTCTGTACTCATTTTAGAAATGTCAGCCAGGCTATCACTGATCTAACCAGGGCTGTAAGCGGGAGTAGTGCAGGTGGGACTGTTCCGTTATGACCCTACACCGAATAGTAACGTATACAGCCTTGGAGACCGAACACATCAGCCCAGATGAGTCATTAGTAAACCAGCCTGTCTATGCATTAGCAGGTCAGTAGAATAGACAGCCGCTGTGAAAACTGGATTTGTATTATAACAATGATCCCCGATCCTGTGGTTGTAATGGCTGCTGTATTTTCCCTGATGCTCAAGCTGCTGTATTTTGAGCACATAAAGGGCTGCTGATTGTGGGCTGATATTGTGTCCCCCAGCCAATTACTGCTGGATAGGAAAATGAAATGATATGCACCATTGTGAGTGATTTGTTGTGGTGACATTGTGTCTTTAATTAGGCTCATTGCTACAGAATATTAACTTGTATGTGTGTGTGTGTGTGTGTGTGTGTATTTCAGCTGAATGTAATCTTCCTCGGTATCGCTCTTTATAAGATGTTCCATCATACGGCCATTCTCAAACCAGACTCTGGATGTCTGGACAACATCAAGTAAGTACATGTGTGCATACCATTCTTCCACCACACCAGTGCCCTGGGTTTTGAAAATGGGTGTGATTATGCATGCCTGTGTTGGTTAAGTTAAAGTAACAGTTTGACATTTTGGAAAATACACCTTTTGTCATTGAGATGAATACACTGATACATCTCTCATGTCTGATTGGTAAATTCAGTATGGAAATCTGCATAGTGCTTCTAAAGCTCACACATTATCGCATTATATGTCGTTTGTTTAATCTATACATAAACTAAAATGTAAAAAGGATTTTTTTGTGGTTTTGTGGGGGGTAATGTGCCAGATAAAGTCCTGCAGACAATCTTCTGTAAAATGGAGAATTGTCTTTTTTAAAACTATGGTTTTATAAAGATCAAACAATAGAGGTAGACATAATGTGTTAATAGTGGGCTCTAGATTATGTTACCTTTAAACACAGCCAGGATTACTTTCTATAGCTGTTAGGCTAAGCTCAAAATTTACTGGCTTCAGGTTCATATTTACTTTAGGATACAAAAGAAATATTAATCTTCTCATCCAAGTCCTGGCAAGAAAAATAATGAGTGTATTTCAAAAAAAGTAAAACTTTTTTTTTCTTCCATTTTCTTTAAATCTGAGGTCCATCAGCCTTTTGATGTACATTAGCATGTCACATGAGGTTCATTTCACCTTTGTCTGACAATATTTTAGGACACTACTCACAGAATTCATCATGTCGGTATTACTTACGTCACCCTTAGAGAATGTCACTAAAAATGACCTCATTCCCACCCAACACAGAAACTCTGTCTTCTAAGCTAACTAATCAGGATTGTGTTATTTCTCGTTCCAGTGCAGCTAAAGACAAAAAGCTGAGTCTAATTCAAACAATATGCCACAGCTCGGAGCTCAACGCCTTACTGAGGCACAGCTCAGAATCTATAATGTAAATCACAAAATAGCATACTCACTTGATTCATCATTTAAATATTACTGCCAATGTATCTTTCATGACAGCAGTTCTAAGTAGGGCTTCAAGTGGGAAGCGTTTCAGACATAGAGATGAATCCAGCCAGTCTTTGCTTTGTTGCATTTCAGGGGAATGTAATCAAAAAGCCTGATGAAAGATAAAAGTGAAAAACGGTTTAGAATACGATACTTTTGTGTCTTTTTTTATTTTCCTTTTTAACAATGTTCCTTAGTCATTCTGAGCACACTGAAGGCTGAATAGATTTTGATCTATTTCACTTCATTTGTCATTTCTTAATGTGGTTCGTTTACACGTTAAGCATCATCATTCCCTCTTTGTCTTATTATTTTTTTTTCTTTCTGTTTCTTTCTTTTGTTTTCTCTTTAACTCCAAGCCGTCATATGTTGTCTTTGTTGTGGATTGGCTCTGGTAAGGCCTCACTCCAATCAGATGCCTGTCATCTCCCTAGAAACATTTTGATTGGTTTTCCTGTTATCTTATTTGTCTGTAGAACCTGCTTAGAGTCTGTGCATATCCCTGAATCAACCATTAACCTGCTTTGTAAAAATGGATTATTTGTTCATGTGTGATTTGTGAACTCCTATGACCTACAGACCTAATGTGCTATTGAAATATTATAATAGTGAGATGTGAATGATGATAAACAGAACTGAGAGAGAAACCATGACTCAAGGGGGCACTGGAGGGAGAGGTGAAATGGAGGGATAAAAAGAGAGGGATGAGTGTACCCTTTATTGAAGAGGGTCATCAGACGAGCTTTATTGGAGGTTCTGTCTCGCCTGAATGGTGCCACAGAGGGCAACATCGAATCAATCACCACAGTCTCACTCACTTACTCTCCTCTTCTTTCTCTCTTCCTTCCTCCTGACTCTCCCAATATCTTCCCCTCTGTCTTTTTCTCTCTCCACCCGCCGTCCCCAACTCACCACCCCTTTCTTTCCCTACTCCCTTTCTTTGTTTCCCTCTCTCACATGAGAAGTGATCACTGCCCAGTCAGCCAATCAAATTAACAGCCATCATCGTGGCTGTGGCAGACCTGAAACTGTGACCTTTACTGGGAAATGTCATTTATAATGGCTGTAATGTCCGTCTACTTACTGCCCAGCGGAGCCTCTCACATTGACACACACACACACGCTCACATGCACGCGCTCAGGCAAGGACTTACAATACATATACATGCCTCGACATGACCACATTTCCCTGACATTTGGTCTTTATGACTCATTTCTGCATAGGCTTTATTTGAAATGGAAGTTCACAGCCTTGAAAAACTTTTATGAAATTTAATTCCATTAAATTGTTATCATCACATTTGCACTAACAGACTTCCGGACCCACTTCTGCCTGTAAAAACGTTTTTACCCTCAGTCATGTAGTTAGAATGACAGAGTTCGGATGTATTTCGGAAAAAAGTCTTCTACGCCTGACTTTCTCAGTACTAGTGGCTGATGTCAGCTAGCTTTTAACCTTCCATACCCCTCTCGAGACAGTATCTGAATGAGCAAATTCTCTTTCTCTCTTTTTCTAACTCTCTCCGAAAGATTATAAATCTTTTGGGCAAAGCCTCCCAATGGCTCCCTCGTCCCACTATCGCAGTGTTGAGGCCCTGAATGAACCCTCCCCAACACCTCTGATCTGCCTCATAGTCCCACATGCAACAAACTTGGCTGAATAGCTTTTCTGATCCAGGGAAAGAGACACAGTTACAATGCCACCGGCAAAAAAGCTATACATATGAGGTGTCATAGCAAACAGTGATGTTGTTGAGAATGTTGAGTGAAGTTTTAATTGACATGTACATACAGTAAGTGATTTCTCCCTCCCTTCTACTGTAGGTCTTGGGTGATTGGGGCCATAGCTCTGCTATGTCTGCTGGGCCTGACCTGGGCTTTCGGCCTAATGTACATCAATGAGAGCACCGTGATCATGGCCTACCTTTTCACCATCTTCAACTCTCTGCAGGGCATGTTCATCTTCATCTTCCACTGCATACTGCAGAAGAAGGTGAGGGAGACACACAGAGAGAATGTTGGACAGAAATAGAGAGATACTGTGACAGGCAGACAAATACAAACACAGAAAGACACACACATGCTAGCACCGATCAGCAGGGACACCAAAAATATCTGTAGAGCTGTCACAGGTTTGATTGGTCATTCAGTTACTCTACTAGCTGCTCAATTCCCATATTTTCTCTCCCTCTACCTCACTCTCTGTCGCTCTTTACTGTATGACAGCAGGTAACAAAGGAAGCAGCTAGTTTTACAGCATTTCTGACATCACTAAAAAGAAAAGGAAAGTTTTTAATCATCATGCAGGGTTATCAAGCCTAAAATAGCATTTTCAAAAACTTTGATAATGTTTTCTCCAACTGTTTTAAATTTCGGACACATGCAGAGGAAATATGTCTGTTTTGATGTCACAATGGGAGTGGCTACATATACACTCCTCTGATGATTTCCTATGATTTAATACATCGACCTCAAGCACATTGAAAAAGACAACTTTCTTTATATATATTTAGATTAGAGGCATTCGTGAGAACATATGTGCAACTTTTGAAATTTGAATGATATGCGGCTTCCAGTAAATGCCTACACAACCCAGGATATTTTTACAGAGTCTCCCACACAGTGTCAGTTCCTGGGAGTGCAGAAGATGAGTAGGGTATGGAAAGAAAATTCATCAAATGCTTAATACTCTTGTCTACTCTCGTCCCACAGAGAGTTTTAAGTTTTAAGTGTACGACCAGTAAACAAGTGCAGTGTGTGTATGTGTGTGTGTTTGTGTTGTGTAGATGATTCATGGTGCACAGTACTTTGGTATGTGTTAGGCCATGGGATCAGGTATCCTGAGAGATGTCCTCAGAACAGGGCTGAGGTTTTCTTTGGCTGCGGCCCAACACGGTTTCTCCCAAGATGCATGGAGAAACTCACCGCACAGCTGTTCAAACAGAGCATGTGGCAATATACATCTACCAGTCCAACAAGCTTGTTAAAAAGCAATTATAGTCCTATTTGTTCTAACTTGATTGGGATCTAAATGCAGATGTTTTGTGTGTACATGTGCATCATATGACTCTCCAAGGAATATGCCCGTTTTAGATGGATATGTGACAACAATAACCTTGGGGTGGATGTTGATGTTGAGGTTTATGAAGTTAATCTCTTAATGTCTATATTTTTATTGAGTTAGTGTTTGCACAAAGAATTTGAGTAAGAATGAACTTAACTGGGTCACTATATCAAGTTAAGCCCCATTTTTTTTTCTCGTATGTAATCTTAAATATATGCTTGAATATGTGCAAGGTTAAAGTTGAACATCAGTCAGTGCCACTGGCTTCATGTGTTCTATTCACGTCCCTTGCCCAGGTGCGTAAAGAGTACGGCAAATGTCTGCGCACCCACTGCTGCAGCGGCAAGAGCGTGGAGACCTCCATCTCCTCCTCCAGTAAGACCACCACCTCACGGACTCCAGGCCGCTACTCCACAGGCTCACAGGTGAGCTTACCTGCCTGCACTCCTGGACGCTACAGCACAGCAGACTCTCAGGTGAGGCCAGAGCACGCCATGAGGGCTTTGGGTTATCGCTGTTCACTTTCAACTAGTTTTATTGTAGGAAGATTTGTAAAACTATTCCTTGCGGACCTTATATTTGCAGACTTAAAATTTGGATTTTGTGCTGAAAGTGAGATAGCCCAAACCCTGACTTACACCTTCACATATTGATGTTGACACTCAGTTAGATGGAGCATAAATGGCATTGATGGGTGATTGTTTTTCCCCACCTGTTTCTCTCCTGCTGGTCGTTGCTTTACTTTTTCCTTTAATGCCTCTCCTGCACTAATTTGCCCTTTGTTTGCACACCATACCCTCTTATATTACGTTTCTTACCATATTTCTTTCCCTTTTTTTGTCATCACGTCTTTCCACCCCTGACTTATCCCTGTTCCTTTCTTTATCCCTTCCTCTCTCCAACACTGCTTCTTTGTCTTTGCCCATACCCTCTCTATCCTCTCTTTCTACCTCTCTCTTGCTTCTTTTCTTCTCTGTGTAGAGTCGTATCAGGCGAATGTGGAATGACACTGTGAGGAAACAGGAGTCCTCCTTCATCACTGGAGACATCAACAGCTCCACCACGCTCAACAGAGGTAACCACGGGATACCTACCATTTGCATCCTCATCACTGTCACCATATCTACTTTATTAATAGCGGGAGTTTCAGGCAGCATGTCTCTGTCATTTAGTAAAGTGGTAGGGGTCCAAACTTCCGATAATGGTACTCTGTTCTTGTAGAGAGGAAGATTAGCAGAATAGAGTGTAAATATCACTTACTACATTTTTTGCTGCTTCAAAGGATGACTTTTCAGGAAGGCTGGTTTGGAGCCGACTGCTGTCAAAACTGAAACATCAACCAGTTTGTGGCCCCATTATAAGTATACAGAGTGCAGAGTTGACTCTGCTAAAGAGGTCTTCTATACTTCTTTTTCCAAGGATAGTCGTCTTTTGAAGCACTGTGTGTGAGGAATACTTTAAGTTTAAATATGTGTTCAAGTCTTGAGCTCAACACCAGTGGCCCCTTTATTATTTTACAGTAAGTCATGCAGAGATACATTAGATTAATGCTTTATTATTAGCTGAATGTCGTAGTGTGTCAGATCAGGCAAAGTTACAAGTGAAAGTTTTTCTGCATTTTCCAACTGAAAATGTGTGTGTTAAAGCTGAGCTTATCCCGTTATATAAAGTCTAGTGTAGTTACCAAGCTATTAAATGATTTTTAGGCTTTACTCACTATATTTTCACTGGATTCAGAGCTGTCCATCGCTGTCCCTACAGAGCAAGCCACAGTAATGGACTGTAAGAATGGAATCCATGAGTGTGGCTGTTTGAGGCCTAGGATAATGAGGACATAGACACCCAAATGGCTAGACATTTTGACACACTCAGACACATGCGCTCGATTGCACGCACACACACACATGCACGGCCATTTGTTAGCCTCTAAGTCGAGGTGTGGCCCTCACTTCCTTCAGGCCACTAATAAGCTGTTAGCATGACAGATTGATACTAAAGCAGACACGGTGTGTGTCAGCGGCTGAATTATCACACACTTAGTGAGGCAGGGCTTAAGACACCCCTACATCCTGCTTCCCTCACACTTAAAATATGCTGCAGAGAGCTACTTAGACAGTAGATTTCAAATGAATACTAACTTTGGCTCAATGAATAAGGATGGAATGGGATAAACTGGATATTCTTTGTTCATTTTAAGACATTACTATGTCTTGTGTCTGTTTTCAGCTGTAGTGCAAATAGTCACAGTACAGTAAAAATTACCAGTTTGGTCACAATGACATATTTACCTTGATGTTTTTATAATAGTCGTAATAATTCATTTGTATTGCCCACTATAAATAAGCAAATCTCCAAATAAAGTCCATATTAGGAGAAGTAGTTATGATAGTGATACTGAACACTTGTTCAGTGTTCTGTCGTGTTCCACTTTCTCCATTCTTGCTAATTTATTCTACCTGGAGCTCTACTCTGTTGGCCAGGTCCAGGCTGCTTGCCAGCTTCTCGATTCTGATATGAAAATGGTAATGAAGTTGTACTAATACAAACTGAACTGTGGTATCCTAAAACACAGAAGTTAGATATCCAAAAATACCATGGTATTTTATTTTACCTGAGAAAAAAAAAGGGTAAACCCTGAAATGTTTTAGTATCCCTCTGTTTTCCCTCCAACCCACATATGTTTTGAAGCTTTATGACATAGATCCACACTTAGGAGTAGTGGTAGAGGTGGCATGAGGATGTTGAGGAAATGTACAGTAGCTGTCATGATATTTTGTCTTCTGTATTTGTCGCAGTGTCTTAATGTGAACATGATCTGTCTCCTACCTAGGGAAGAAAATGCACTGAGAACACTGTTTTGTGGCCCCTTTGTCCATTAACTCTCCTGTAGTCATGCTTCTCAGCTCAAGCATATTGAACTGCAGCACAATCTTCTCCTAGTCATGCTACTTTCTTCTTGTCTATCTATCTATCTATCTATCTATCTATCTATCTATCTATCTATCTATCTATCTATCTATCTATCTATCTATCTATGTGTCTGTCTGTCTGTCTGTCTGTCTGTCTGTCTGTCTGTCTGTCTATCTCTGTTTTTCTCTCTCACCTCCTTTGGCCCGTATGCAGTGGCTGCAAGAATGACTTGTCGAGCTTTTTCTTGGCTTTCACCTCAAACTATGTTTGCTTGTTTGATTTACTTGTCCTCTTCTCTCCCTCTTTCTTCCACACACTCAATTTCCATCTTACTCTTCTTTCCTCTTTTTTCTTTCTTGCTTACTTCCACTCCGCAACGTCTACATGTTCTCTCTTTTAACCTCTATCTCCATTCTGCCCTTTTTTTCTTGAGAGCTTCTCTCTTTTCTCTCTTGACTTGGCTGTTGCTTTTCCTCTCTCTCCTCCTCTCTCGACTTGGCTGTTGCTCTCCTTCTCTCTTTCTCTATCTGCCTGTACCAGGAGCCATGGCTAATCATCTTATAACTAATGCTCTCCTTCGTCCCCATGGTACTAACAATCCTTATAACACTCTCCTGGGGGACTCGGCAGTCTATAATAACCCAGCTGTGGGCATGTACAACACCCAAGGTGTGCCTGATGTTCTTATTATAAACATACTACATTTGGAAAGTTAGCTTTGAGTTATTTTTCACCACATTAGATTTATTTTGCATGGTTATTTCATTTTAAAACGTTTGCCACTGTAATACACTTTTGGCTGCAAATCTAATCTAGCCTTATTATGGCTCCCAAGTGAGGCGATCAATCACACTGCAATAATCTTTCACAAAGGACACCCACTGGGTAGTTCTTGCAGCACATAAATGTAGAGATGAAATTCTGTTGATGATTTATCAATACAGTATAACAAGTTTGCTTGCTGATTTATTGTATGCTATAGATGCACACTATATGTTACTGGTGGCAAATTTACCATATCTTTTATAAGCTACTTGGGAGCCATGAAATATTTCTTCTATTTTGTTTGAATTTTGTGTTTTACAAAGTACATTTTATACAGTGCTCTATTTAGCATGCCAGTTTGCATGTGTCAGTTGGGACATGTGTATTTCTTATGCTACTGCATGGTAAATGTATTTATACATACCCATATTTTAAATGTAATTTGAGGGTAAGTTTTATTGTTTTATCTGTGGTAAGTAAGTGCTACATGCCAGCAGTAAGTTAACAATAAGGCCCTGAAAAGCAGACTTTGATTTAAAAATTCAGACAGGGTTTCTTTGTTAAACAGTTTTCATCATGCCTCCAATTATTGTGCAACTGTTGATTTTCTAGCTGCTGAAATTTGTTTCTCTCCATGTACAAACTCACGTCTGTGTCTCTTTTCTCTCTTCTCCCTCATGCTGTCCATTAGCACCTTACCGAGACACAAGTATGGGCTAAATTAATACTCAACTAACCCAATAGCATCGACTTTCTTCTCTCTTTACTTGCTTCCAAAGCACTCATTTCACAACATTTTCAGTCCAATCCACAGCCAGACAGTAGTTTTGTTTGGCTCTCAGACTTCCTAAAGATATTATTTACAAATTTTGAGTGAGTCCATGTAATACATTTGTCATATTTGGTTTTTTAAAAAGTTTATAGTTATTTAATTCTATTATAATTCTAATACTATTATTATTATTCTATTAAATTCCATTATTTTTTTTCTTGAGCTATATATCTATAGAATAAAAAAAAACATTAGTATTGAAACTCATTCAATGGAAATATTGTGGATCAAAAGTGCAAATTAACATTTTAGTCATATTTTCTCCTGAAAATTATTTGGATGTAATTACTTAAAGTGTCACTTCAAAACACATATTTTGCAATGAAACTTTAACTCTTTTTGTATTGCTGTAGTGCTGGCAGTAATTGAGAAAAGAAAGTACTTCTAAGGTTTCCCTTAAATGAATTATGGACGCTTGAAGCATTTTTCTTCCCAAGAAAATTATCTTTGCTACTTTTTAATCCTCAATTCACACCACACACTATCAAACAATAATTAAAATCTTTCTTCAGAGAACTTCATTTAGTTGATTTAAGGATCCTAATAATTATTACTTCTTTTTAAATTATTTGCTCCTCAGAGGGAATCCTGAACAACGCAAGAGACTCCAGTGTTATGGATACACTTCCTCTTAATGGCAACCATGCCAACAACTACAGCATGGCCAGCAGTGAGTACTTGAGTGATTGCGTCCAGATTCTAGACCGTACCGGTGGCTACGGCACCCACGGCAACCACAAGGAGACGACCCTGGAGAAGAAGATCCTCAAGGAGCTGACCTCCAACTATATCCCATCCTACCTCAACAACCATGAGAGAGCCACTACTGAGCGCAATCACAACCTGATGAACAAGCTGGTCAACAGCAACATGGCCAATGGAGGTGACTGGTTTGATTTAAACGATTTCAGATTTTGATAGTCACACATGAAGACTTCTAGTTTAGTATCTCCACAGTGACCACGTTGCTGCGTAAACAGTTTCTTGCCTCAAGATATTGGGGCAGAGTCATATTTTTCACAGCTGTCAATTTTCAAAACCAGGAGTGAGTTTAAGCGTTTAAGTCCCAAAACAGCATTTAGAGTTTTTTATGTGCTTTGCTCATAAACATTTATACTATTACTAATTATAGTAAATTAACATAATAATCCTGCTTCAGGTCATTTTGAAGACAACACTTGCCATATTATAACCCTCTTATTTGATATTGCAAACCTGTTAGCTCACATTCACCTAATTGCAAATCCAGGAGATATTCAGCCACATCAGCATTCACTTAGCCACCCGATGAATGTCCAATACATACTCTTCATTTAGCTATCTTTTTCTTCTCCAGCAGCTCTTCAAAGAAATATGTGGCTCTTAAGCTCCTAAAATCTCTGCCACAGTACAGTTCGGTGCCATTTGGTCCTGAGTGGGTTGTGTGTCTTTAGAGCTATTCCACTTAAAACAGCCGCCTACTGAGACCAATGGCAATGATAAGAGAGGCATGCTGATTAAGAAAATGTTAAAGTTGTGCACCAGAAAAGCAAAACACTGAGATCAAAGAGGCTGAAATCTTTCGTAGAGATGAGGAGTAATGCAGGTAAGTGATTAAGGTGATTATATGAGCAACAACTTTCAGATTACACATCATAACTTGAATGACTGTTGATATGAAAATATCGATTTGACTAGTGAACACTGAAATCGACACTGCAGAGTGCTAAAATCAACACCACGCATCATCATCATAGCAGCAGCACTGCTCCTTGCTCAAAATTAATTATCAGCAATATGCCATTAACATTATACCTGCTTGGTTTCTTTCAGGGAGCATGGCAGGAGGCAGCAGCAGCAGCAGCAGCAGCGGAGTTGGCGGGTGTGTGGGAAGCAGTAAAGAGGACAATGGTCCCATGGTGCTGGACAACCCTGCAGCCTTCCCCCATGAGGAGAACCTGGGTTTGGAGATTATCAGAGAGGAGTCCAACGCACCACTCCTGCCGCCACGGCCCCCTCCACCAGACAGCCATCCCCCACCACCGCCTCCTCCCCACAGCTTCTCCCGGCCACGGCGTATTCCCCAAGAGACCAACGAAAGCTTCTTTCCCCTCCTGACCAACGAGCACACCGATGAGCACACGCATTCACCCAACCACAGAGACTCACTCTACACCAGCATGCCCGTGCTGACGGACCTCCCGGATGGGCAGATGAACGGTTTAACAGACGGAGAGGAAGACAGCTCAGGGGAGCTGCAGCCCTGTAAGAGTGCCACTGCACCAGAGCTGGATGATGTCTATTATAAGAGCATGCCAAACTTGGGTTCCAGGAATCACCTGCACGAGCTACAGAACTACTACCATATGGGCCGTGGTGGCAGCGATGGATACATGGTGTCCGGGAACAAGGAGGAGTCTGATTCGTCACCCGAGGAGCCACCCGTAGACCCCTCCCATCTGGTTACCAGTCTATAGAGTCAATTAAGAGACTTCTGTCCCTCCCCACCCCACTCTCACATTCCCAACCTTTCAGTAAAAACATTCTGTGTTATGGACTGACAGACTGAGCTGGCCTGCCCCTGGATTGATGAAATGCGTGTGTGACATTAACTATGGTTCATGACAATATGGCTGAGATATGGCTGGTCAAATGAAAGCGGGACTGCAGACTGAATGTATTGTCATAAATGGTGCAGAATGAGAGGGTGGATGTGAGAGACCTTTTGTGAACATCAAACAGAAATGGAACTTTTAACCTGGAAAGGAAGGGACAAGAAGGGGAGGGATACTGTAATTTTGCCCTAACTGTTACTTTAATTTGGAATCTTTTATTGACCATAGCCCTACAAGTTCCCCAATATGGACCTCTAGCAGATCATAGCATATAGTCTCCACTACAACCACAAC
The DNA here is from genome assembly GCA_016859345.1 of Istiophorus platypterus. Taxonomy (NCBI): domain Eukaryota; kingdom Metazoa; phylum Chordata; class Actinopteri; order Istiophoriformes; family Istiophoridae; genus Istiophorus; species Istiophorus platypterus. The sequence goes on along the minus strand of CM029114.1, from coordinate 14,777,653 downwards.
AGGGGCGTGGCCCCCAGCCCTGGCTAAAGGAGCTGCCTGTCTGTTTGTCTGTATTTCTGTCTCTGTTTCACTCTTAAAGACACATGATGATTCCACCTCTCCAAAGGGTAGAGCAGGATATTCAACTCTGGTGTTCATAACATAAACTGGCCCCAAAGAGGCCCTGCCCCACTACCTGCCAATCAAGTGGAGGATGTATGATATATACCCTCACTAATGGTCATCCCAAAAACTATTTTACTGGACAACTGAACTGCAACCATATCACGCTGATGTTCTGAATTCTCCTCCTGTTCATATCTGCTAAACTGGAGTTGTGTCTGGGCTGGTGTAACATTCCTGCAAGTTGTAATGACTGCGGCTACTGTGTATTTCACTGAAAACAAAGAAGGAAGATCATATTACAACAGACTGAATAAAAAAAAAACAGAATGGGTTCCGTTCCTTCTTTTTTCAGTTATCAAAGGATTACAAAGAAATCACAAACTGTTTCTATGTATTGTACAGAATACAGATACAGATACAAATGTTGCATATGACCAAGTCCTTTATTTTTTAATTTTACGTTGCAAACCTTTTGTCTGTGGAACTATTTTGAAATGTCATGATATGTTCTAGTCACGTGTAGACTACAGAATGAGCAAGGAACAATCTTTCATGTCACTCTTTTTCGTAAATACAGAGACAATTTAGCAGTCCTTGATTAATACGCATATACCCTACGCACACTTCATTCTGGTCCTTTTATAGCAACACCACTGTCGGTTACATTTTGCAAAGAAACTGTTATTAATACTTTACCACTGTAGATTTAAAAAATAAAGGGGAAAATGAAGTGGCTATGTTCTGAAAGAGATGGTAACTATCAAAATGTTACGGTTTAGACTTTGCTGGAAGTGGGTCTCGTGTCATTTGTTCTTGAATAAAGCATTTACTTCCTCGTGGCACAAGGAGGAGCCTTGGTGAAAATAAATTACAAGGATACCATATATTTGGAGAAAAACAAGAATGGTTTATGAAGGATATCCTCCCTATTGCCAAAATAACCTTTCAATCGAAATTACCTTGCTGTGCTAGCTGAGATCTTACTGTACAGAAAAGAATATCTGAGAATAATAAATATCATTCTCTAAAAAAAGGAATTTCTACTATTTCCACAATTTGAAAAAGAATGGATCTCACCTGTCAAATGCCATGATTACACCATATATGTGTACTAAAGTTGTGAAAAGTCTGCACATAGCAGCACTGTCCAGTGTGGAAAGCCAACGTTTACTTATTTAGGAGGAAAATTTCATAAGTGTATGAAGTGTAGCTTGCACATGTGTCCCTCAAGCCCCCTCAATATCCCCAAGAGAGAAATTATTTATTTATCTGTTTATTGGTTTAAAGACAGCTAAACAAGCTTGAAGGAAAGAAAGCTGGCTTTAGGCAGGAGTAAATAAAGTGGCACTGGGTTTTTTTTTTTTTTTTCATTTTTTTTAAATTATTATGATCATGATTATTATTACAATATTATTGCTAATTATTTATTCTTTTTGTATGGGTTCCAAGTTGAATGATCTCATAACTAATATTTGTTGTAACAGTGAAAGTTGTTTGCCAACAAATAAATTACTGACATAGCTTTGCGGTTTTCCGCCTCTTGAGTGTTATCAGTTATTACATCAAAATTAGGTGTAAACACAAAGTTAAACCCAGCAGTGTTTACACTTCAGATATGCATTCCTGGCTGTTTAGGGAGATTACATACTATAAATTTGCCAAAAGACATTTTGCTACACACACCTCTTTATTTCTGTTTTAATTGTGAGAAATTCTTGAGTGTCTTGGCTGGGTGTATTGGAAGGCAAACATATACAGAATAATATAAAGTAATTTATTTTGGAAGAATTTGTACTGGCTAACAGTTATACCGTATGTGCATGCGTCACTTCTTCATTATATTTAGACTAACTTTCCTTCCATTTACTGACTTACAAGAGTCAGGCGATGAGAATAATTACTTTCAGCATGAGAATAATTACTTTCACAGCAAGGGTAGGTGTGTGTGTGTGTGTGTGTGTGTGTGCGCGCGCATGATAGATGTATATTTATGTAAGCAGATAGCCTTTAATAACAAAGTCAAATACCTGCTCTAAAAACTGAAACAATGTCCTATTTGCTGAATGTAATTCACACTTTGATGCCACAGGAGTAAGATATTAGAAAAAGATAAAGACAAGAGGTATCACATTACAAAGTTTGGTTTGTTAGCCTGCAGGTAATGGTTTTATAAAGACCATGTATGATAGTCACTTAAAGGTTACAAAAGTCGGTAAAGGTTACATACAGGTTGGGATGCTTCTGATTTTGCAAACAATTGGCATTATTTATGGCAGCCAAGCTGGTGAGAGATCATATCCTTGCAATAGTACTAACAAATTACACTAGTTATTCTGTTGACACTAAGGGTATGGCCAAGAGTGGGAGTCAGAAGCAACAAGGACTGAGGGAAGTGACCATTTTGTTCTGGAAGAAAAAGTGAGAAATAAAAAATAAAACAGCATTACGATCTTGCTCATAAAATCTAACGATCATGCTATTGTTAATACATATGTTGGGGCCATAAATGTCCTTTCAGAATTCGAGATGGATTCAATAACTCTAAAGGGTACAAGTTCTTCTGTACTCTAACATGGTGGTGGCAAGATTTCTGAGATTTCTGAGATATGTCGCACTTAACAGTTGACATCCTCTCACTGGCTATGGCCAAATGATCCTGCATTTATTTCATGGGTTCCTAGACTTGAATGCTGGCTACAATTAAAGATACAGGAATAAGAAAATAACAGTGATATGAGGATGTTCTCTATGAGTTGCTAGCTTCTAACGAAAGAGGACCACACCCTGCTACATTTAGGCCTAGACCTTGGTAGTGAAACCTAATCCAGCTTTTCTCGCTCCAAAGGGGAGGCTGTGGCACCTCCTTTGGGGAACAGGTGTTTATTGTTGCCCAGCAATAACCTTCTTAATAATTCCCTGGGAGAACTGTGCTAAAACCCAGATGAGGGGTGACTAGTGGGCTTTTCCAGTCAGTTTTACTTCATGAGGACAGTACTGAGCATGGTCTCCCGAGAATGGCAAGACCTTGGTAGCACAACTTTTGTGTGGCAGTAATTGAGGGCCTTTTTGGATCAGCATCTATTTTGAAGATGGGCCTGAATGTTGGAGGGCAGCATTTCTGGCATTGTAAAGATTGCCCATACATAAGTAATCTGTAACTGTGTTGAAAGGTACATTATTGTAACATACTGTAAATTTATGATGTCATCCAGTGTTGCATTTGACGTACACAACATTTGACATACACAAGTTGACTGCTGCTTTTCAGGGGAGATTACATGTGTCTACGCTGGAAAATAGCCCAGTTCCGTATCCTGGCACGCTGACAAGATGCTGCAGGTGTCAGTTGGTCTTTGGAGGACTTTGGGTTATAAATACTGTATAACCATCATTCTCTGAGTGAAGAGACTATTTCTTCATCTCTAGGCTGCTTTGAGACTATGGGAGTTTCATGCACCGCTAATTCACAGGTGGTTTGTCTTAAAGTAATTACCTGTCACCTAAACCCCCTGACCTAGTAAGTTAGTCCCTCTTACATACAGTTTAACTACAAGGGAAGAGGCTGTTTTCACCCAGAAGACTATGGTTTCGTGCTGGGTACTAATGATTATCATACTTCTTCCAATTAAGAATATACATTTATTAATATATTATTATTTATTATTATTTTATTTATTATTTAACAATTTAACAATCTAATATTTCACAAATAGAGTATGAACTACTTACATAGAGTTGTTTGTGTCCAGACTAATGTTGACAAATTTAATGATAGATGTTTTGATAGGTGCCCTGATAGGTTTTCAGGGCTCAATATTTCTAAATACTGTCTTTGTGAAAGGTTGATACATGACTAGGCTATCAGTAAAAAAAATAACACTCTAATAACTTTGCAACCTACCAGTACACATATAGATTTTCTTTTAAATTGCTGTTGGCATCATTTGTATTTGTTCTATGGGTGTGGTATATTTTCAAACTGATGATATAAAATGATATAAAAATGTGAACATTTCTGTTCATATATTTTAGTCGAAACACATCCGGTACAGTTAGCATCAGTGGTTGACCTACAGTGAATTTGTTTGAAAAGAGAAATTTAAAAAATATATATTTGGCCTAGAAGACATATCAGAAGCTTCATGAAATTGCAATATGCCCTTTTATTTGTAGCAGTGGCCCCACAAATGCTTCTCGTGACTCAGTTGGGTCTAATCTCTGCACAGTATTTGTGTATTACTGAGGACTTTCACCGTTTCTCATCTGCTTTGATCATAGATTCGGTTTATAGAAAGGAAAGAAAAGAAAAAGAACATGGTAAGGGGAGTTAGAATATAATGAGAAAAGGCACGGAGAGCTGTAAAAAGGGGGCAGTAAAAAGGAATCATAGAAATGAGTAAAAAGAAGCATGGAAAGCAACTGCATTTTTTTTTCATAAATATATTTTAGCTTCCTCTAAAGCTAAATAGAGCCAGCTCACTCTCACACTCCCTGTCCCTCCTTCCCTTCCTTTCCCTTTTTTCCCACCATGCTGCCAGTAGCAGACTGATTAAATGAGCATTGGTCTATGTGGGTCATATCTCTGCTGGAGTGCTCTGATCGGTTAGTGCTGCCTGGCTGTGTTATCTTCCTGCTCTCTCTCTTTCCTTCCTTCAAGGGAAGGCATTCACTATGTCTTACAAGGTGACATGTTTCACAGACTCAGCTCATAGACCAAAGGCAGAAGACTGCAAGGATGAGCAGTAGTATAAATTAAAGGGAATCAATCTGTTTATTGTCTATGATTAATTAATGACTGTGGCAAGCTGAGGGGATCTGAATGTGGCAAATATAATTCAAGGACAACAAAAAGCAAAAACAGAACAAGAGGTGCACAATAATGAATCCTTACCCGGTAAACTCACAGCTTAAAATACTTCTGACTCGCTGAAAAAGCGCATGTACAGAAATGTTCCTGCAATACTAGAGACTATGCTGTGAAAATATTAAGAATAAGCAAACTAGGACGTCACAGAACGTAATTAGAAGACACAGTCACACACTGTGTAAAAGTTTCAGTCAGTTATTGAGAGATAAAACAATAGCTATGGTATGAGTGTTACAGATTTTGACAAATTCCAGTCTAGTTAGTCCAATTAATGTGTTTTTTCCTTGACTTTTAAAAAGGCATGGAGTGTGTTTGGCATGGAGTTTGCTCATGCCATACGGATGTTTTAATTTTGCTTATCTAGAAGCAACAGTTGACTGATTGACTTATTTTTGAAGCTGATCAGTGTGCTCTTTTCTCCAAGTCGGTCCCTAAATACTCTGTGATGGATGTGACCTGGTATGCCTGGTACAATCGGGTGTTAGCGAAGAATGTGAATGATTGGCTCGGCGACAAGCAGCCCCCATTGTGAAACTGATATTATATTGTGGTCTCTGTTAATTAAGGCAACTATGGCATTTAAAGCAGAGTTTGAATTTGATTAAATGTGGAGAACCAGCCCATTCATATACAGTATGACATTTCAAGATTTCCATCCCATTTCCCTCTTCTGCACTGTTAAGCACTATAAAGCACAAGAGGCATATTTCCCAGCCACTCTGGAATCCAGTTTAGGTCCTGATGGAATAGAATGGAGTGGAACACATGGACTCACGCTGTATAATTCCTGGCCTTTCATTGGAATTTATTGCATTGAATTACACAGTTTTAATTGTTTTGTTTGGAAATTCCTTCTATCATAATGCTGCCATTCCCTAGTCAATTAGAGGTTCACTGTGAGAGAAAGCTAAAAAGTCTTTCTCTGAGCCACATCATATTAGCTTCTGAATGACTAGTCTTGCCCTGACCTCTGCAAACACATCAAAATGCACAGGGGCTCCTCCACTGACCTATGTGTGCATGTATGCTCGTGTCTGTGTGCAAAGCCATGTCTATGCCAGCTCATCTGCTTGCGCTGGCCGGCCTGCGTGCCGCAGCATATGCACCCCTGCTCGTCGACTCCTCACCTCAATTTTCCGTGAGAGTGCTCATTGGGAGAAAAACACTTAAAAGGTACACACAGGCCATCCTGAATAATCCACTCTAATTGGCAAAAAGGGAAAAAGAAAGGCCTCGGCGAAAGAGTGACAGAGGGTGAGCTACAGAGTGGGAAAGATTGGGTAGAGACTGACCATCCATTCACTGGCTTTTTTGAGGTCACATACAACCCCATGCATGTTTAATTGGCTTTGGGGTGACATGGTGTTTCTGCTGCCTCTGCTGTGAGTCAGACTCACTATGCCTTTTCTGGAACATGCCTTTTCATGGAGGCTCAGCAATGGAGATACTATTTTAGGAACGCATTAGGAGCCCAGAAAACACTGACATTTAGACTATCGCCGGGAAGGCTGGGAGAGCGAGAGGGCTAGTCACTAGTGTATATGACAGATAGACTCTGGGTTACTCCCTTCCTGAGCTAGTACAGTAGGCCAGACCCATTTCAAATTACTCTCTAAATTGGATTAATTTACTTACTTTAAATTGATTGAGTTTCACTGGCAAAAGAATTTATTGGATTCTCACAAGTGTGCAAATCACACCCAACTCTAACTACACACCAGCACAAAGGTGGACATAAGGAAACACCTTCAATAATAACTTTACCATGGTCACACAAGAGGAAAGTCGGTGCAAATGAAAAGATATACTGTTAACCACCGGATACCACTGGTACATTTACCTGCAGCATAGCATTGAGTGCTTATTATACATACACTGTGCAGTTTCTTACCAAGGCAATAGCTCCTTTACAAAATATACCTGATCTCTGAGGCAACGGTAGATACAAAAGGCCCAAAACATATGTTAACAATGGAGCCTTGCTGATTCCCCTGACTCAATTGTGCCTGTTGCGCTTGGTTAGGGGTTGAATTAAAGTTGCTAAAGTGCTCCTGCCGCAGCTGCCATTACCGCATGGAAAGCAATGTGTAACCTACTACAGAGTTACTGAAATTCACCCTCAGTGTTTGATAGTCAGAGTAAACCTGTACTGAACCCTTCCTTTAACTTTCTTTTAACTTACATTTAGTGTGTTTGTTGCTATTGTTATTGCTTATGTAGCTAATGTGCACTAATTTCTGATGCAAATCATTAGTAAAACACACAAATGTATGCTGGCACACAGACACAAACACACACACACACAAACGCATGCACACACAACAATTGTCATACAAGCTCTCAGTTTGTTGGGCTCATTGCCGCAGACTGAGAAGTTGACATACAGAATAAACATTCAAAGCACGTAAATTACAGTGATAGATCATATTAGGTATAGCAGCAATATGACTCTGCAACATGTTTTACATATTTCTGAAAATGGGATATAGGGCATATCTGCAATAGAGCAGATAAATTATCTGACTGTAGCAGATACATTTTTTGCTTTTAATGGGACAGCAGTTGTGATGGGAAAAGAAAAAAATAGAATTATGCTTGTGTTATCCATTGAAAATGAACAGCAAAATCTGTTGCCAAGAATGTAAAAAGCAATGCAAAGAAAGTTGGAAATAGAGAAAGCGAATAATCAGAAGACACAAAGGTACCTAGCAACAGAGCAGAAAAAAAATAAAGTGTAAACGACGAGCAGACGGAGAAAACATGAGACGAACAGGAGAGGAAGAGCAGCCTCTATACTTTATCTCCACATAGCACCATAGGTACAAACTGGTGTCTCCCAGGGACCCTGTCTCCCTTTTTCTTCTGATTGGTAATGAGGCACAGCTGCCTTATAGTGGGCCCAGCAGGCAGGGCCTTGATTGCTGCAGCTTACTTGAACGGGCAAAATGTAGCAGAAACGGCCAGATTGCAATGAGAGTGCAAGAACGGGGGACGTTTGGTAATGAAGAGATCCCAATCTTCGTTATTATGATTCCAAATGGCATCCTAAGCCTTACTAAATGCAGTTCACAAGTAGTTCTGGCTTGCTTATTATGTTTTCATTGGCAGTGAATGTATGTTTTTTTGTTTTGTTTTTTTTCTTCGTCTTGTGGCTGTAAATGTTGCTGTTGTTTCTGGTTTTGGAGCAAATATAGAGAGTTCCAAGGCTGAAAGTGGAGTGAAACAGCTGCAATGGCACATTGCATTTACACGTGTTTTTTACAAGAACATGTAACAGTAGATCACAATTATGCTCACTGTGACTCTTCTGGATCGTAATCACGCCATTCTCTGAATGATATACAACCCCATGATATCCTCTTAATATATCCATTTCTTCAACTGGTGAATTTGAAAATCATCTGAATGATGTGTGTAATCACAGGAGCTGACTCACTAGCAAAGCTGCCAGTGTCACTTTATTTTGTCCTGCTGGCATGACAAAGTTATTACTTTTTATGGTCATGCAGTTTGTCAGTAATAGTTAACATGACTGAGTTCACAAGTGGAAAACAGAAAAAACACGACCAAAAGTGATGTGGTTAGAATGATGCTAATGGAGGATGAGTGTGATTGTTTTTGTTTATTTGTTTTCCTGCTTGGCCCCTCCTCCTCACAGCTGTCAGCTTGACTGTCTGGGGGTGGCAGTTTACTTCAGTATATTTGGATTCTCAGGCTGCTGTTGTTTGGATATGAATCATGAATCCGTTTCTTGTTCCCTTCAGGAGATGCTGGGTGCCAGTTGCTATGGCTACAGTACATCATGGCTCAGAAAGACACCTTGCAAGATAGAGATAGTGAGACTTATTTCTTTTGTCTTTCTTTCTCTCTTTCACTAATGTTGTTCTTGTTGGCCCATAGTCTCTTTCACACTCCAGCGCATTGTGAATAAGCCTTGTACTAAGTTGAGGATCTGTTGTGGGGACTGAGGGTTCAAGTGCAAGATTGAGCAGGTCACATTTTCAACATTTTACTTTTTTTCTTGGACTATTACAGGTCTTTAGAAAATTTATGTGAGAAATTAGATCAAGTACATCTTGAAAAAGATTTGTAAAATGAGTTAAGAGAGAACGTATGTATTATTACAATGAATTTGCTGAGAACCCTTTCTTTGTTTTTTCTTTTTTTTTATGTATGCAGCACCAAGGCTCTGAATCTCCAGACCTTAAGTTATGTTTCCGGAGATTTATGTGAGCTATAGTTAGCTCACAAAAATCAGCGAATGCAATATTGAGCACCTACACAAAACTCCTGAAAACAAAATGTTTGGCTGAGGAGCTGGTGCCAGTGAGGTATGTGGGTTGAATATTGGGTGCAAACATTTAAAGGCTCATATCTCCATCCCGGATTATTTGCATAGATCACAAATGTTTACAGAGTCAGTGGATGAGCTGAGTTGGTACAGTAGACTATTGACAATAACCAATAGGTATATTGCGTGAGAGACTGCTGTGTAAATGTTGGAGTTTACAGAAGAAATTGCTGAAGCATCATCAAACATTCAATTTGATTAAATTTCTGCTAGCGTGGTTACCTGCTAGAATGGATGTGCCTGATTGAAAGACTGTTAATTAATTTCAACCGACCCAAAACTTAACACAGGCACATGCGTGCATGCCACATGCCCACACACACACACACACACACACACACACAAACTCATAAACTCATACACTGTATATCTCTTACTGCTCAAAAGGGGAATCTGATTATCAAAACCTGGCATGGGCGGTGAACAAATGATGTGTCGTGCATTTTGATTGGCCACTTGGTCCTTTCTGCATTGCCTCTGCAGGAGCCAAACGCTCTGAGCCCTCCCTCAGTGAACAGGACAACGCATTTGTCAGCTAACTGAAACAGCTCATCTAAATTTAAAATGTAATTTAAGAACCATTCAAATGTATAAGCTGCAATGCACCTCACAATATTAACAATTTACCAACACACTCTCAGCATGAATGCTGGGAAGACGGCTATGTGTGTGTTTGTTTGTAGATGGGTTACATTTTGTACATCCCTATGTCCATATTTGTATGTATTTTGATGAACTCTAGCCTTTTTTTTGTTCAACATCCCCCTGACATCTGACCAAACTCCAATAACCTGAGAAAACTATGTGATGGTAGGAATTCAACCCACAAAGACAGGAAAAGGATTAAAAGCTGGCTGTTTGCTGTAGCATCCAAGGACTCTTCATTATGTATCAGCTGCCTCTTTTCAAATCACTGATGCAAGAAGTACACTCTCATATGACAGTGAGAGAGAAGGAGCATGAGATGGAGGGAGGGGGGCATGGATGTGTGTTGTGTGGAGGAATGGAGATCCTTGTACTGTTATGTTCAAACAAAGGTTTCCACGGCAACCACATGCACCATTAGTCCCCTTATCAAAACGCAGGGATGAAGCGCCTCAATTACCCCTCATTCTCATGCACACACACTCATATACACACTCGCGCACTCTTAACCCTCAGATCTGCAAGGGTATCGCAACCTTTGATTGAGGATCTCTTTGTACAAATGCTACTGCTCCATGCGGAGGGACAGTATGGGGGGGTTGGTGATCTCTTGGCTGGTTGACTGACAAGAGATCCTCAAGGACAGGCGATGATGGCTGATTTATCGGAAAGCAATGTTGCCAGAAGAAAAAAGAGACTTTCTTTAGAAAGGACAAGGGCTCTGCATTTTCAAACAAGTGTCAACGTTATCACATTTACAAGATTTGAATCTTCTTCAGATTGACAAGAGGGACCACGGCTTTTGTTGAACTCGGAACGATTCTGACAAACTAACAATGGTTTACTTTAAGTTTCATTGGAAAATGTTTGGCACTCCAGTTTAGAAACATCTTTTCAGTAGGAACTAGAGGAGACAAAGCTGTATGGGTGGAAATATAAACTTTAAAGGATTTATCATGACATTTAAAGTAACTTACGGGAAACCAGGTGCCTGCAAGTTACTGTACTTTATATTTTGAATACAATATTCTTTATAGCATTATATTCAGCACTGTGAAAACAAAAATGCCAAAAACAAAACAACAAAGCAATATAAAAGGAAGAAAGAAAGAAAGAAAACAAGCAGGTATAGATTGTAGTTTTAAAATCAAAAGGTTTGAGGCCAAAACAAACACATTAGCCTAATTGCATTGGTAAAGAATGTAACATAGTACTCGTACATACTATATTGCCTTGTTGTTATCCAAATCCACAATCCCAAAGTCTTCCAAAAACCATTGTTTCTTTTCCAAAGAGTCATGTTGGCCAATTGCCTCACAGCAGCTCATCTGTCAGCAAGTTGTGAATTGGCTGTATTGCTTGCAAAACTACATTAAGGTGTAGGCTGATTGTATTTGGTGCATTATTACGCTGTGGGATATTTAGAATCTTAAATTTGCAATTACATTGCCATTGGTGGCCTAATATAACAGTAACAACCCAAAATGCAGTATGTATGTCCCAGCCCAGAGAAAGGGGACATAAGCTTAAGAAAAGAATAGTACAAATTTTATGATTATGAAATTTTTGAATTAAAAGCAAAAATGTATTATTTGTGTATTGTTAATATACAAATACCTAGTCATTTATCTAGCATGGGCTTAGCCAGAATGAGGAATTAATCTATGCCCTTTGAAATGAATCTGCTTAATCTACAAATGCAGTAATGTAGCATATATTGGTTATATTATGCCCTAGATTATGCATCGGTGGATGTTTCATATTTGTTTTTATTATTTATCATTTACCTTCTTATTTTTATGTGTTCATGTGTTTTTTGCATGGCAAGAAGGTTTGAACATTATCTACCGGCTCAATTTCCAATAACTAAACTCGTTCTGAATTTCATTTTAAATGTGATTCCAGTCATTCCATTCTACTATATTTCTACACCAAGTCAGGCCTATCTTTTGGAAAATACAAGAATGAAAGCTAATAGTTAAAGACCAAAAGGGAAGAAGAAACGGCAGGGGAAATATGAGGGCCAAAGTTTTTACTGTCAGGTCATATAAATTCACACACACACACACACACACACACACATAGTCCTTCATCCATGCCTGCTGATCCAATCATAGGGCTGGGCATAGGATGACAAGCTGGGGATTGCACCGTCATCAGAACAAATCCAACCCAAAGGATCCCAGCTCTCATCTGAACAGACAGTTGTCTCAGCTCAACAGGTCAGGGGCAGCAGACTGTTGGGTTGAGTACTGATACCATGGGTTCTGACTTCTGGGCTGAATACCAATAGTTATCCTGTTATATCCTCTCTCACTAGACTGGGCTGAATAACAATAAGAAGAAGTCTTTGACATAGCTGTGTCCTCTTTATCGGTTCAACAGATGTTGAAATGGTAAAGTTATCTATAACATAACCCACAAAACATGCAATGTCCAGGTTGTCTGGGTTCGTCTTGGTCCTTTTTACTAACCTCTATATTGTTGTAACTGTTTTTCTTTGTCTTAGGCAGATTGACAAATGAGCATAAAAACTACCTGTCTGATTTCTCCATGTATTATTTGTGGTGTAGTGTTAATTTTTTACTTATTGCCTTTTTTACTATCAGTGGTTTCTGTAGCTGTCCAGGGGCTGGGGGTGATGGTGGTGGGGTGTCTCTGTGTTAATTGCCTCCCTTGAGGTTTCCTCCATTTTCATCCACACTAGCATTATTATTCTAGGGATTGAGGTGTCAATCACTGCCAGTCTGTCGGTCGGTCAGTCCACTACTACTACTGGACTACTGGTCCAGACTGCAAAATCTCCAGGGGTGATTCCAGGATTATTAAATGAGGTGTCAACAAGGGGACCAAGAAACAGTTGGGGGGGTTGTTCAGACATTTCATTCAGATATAAGTACAGCTTTGCGTAGAACTGGCACTCAGTAGAGTGTATACCTCCATCAAAGCCAAAAATAATATAACATTGACATTGTTAAAATTAAAGGATTCTTCCATGGCCCATGCCGCATTGCTGCACCAAGTGTTGTAATAATTGGGTAAGTAGTTTTTGCATAATCCTGCTGACAAACAAACAAATCAATGAACAAGATCAATCAACAAGTAAACCAACCAACAGACACAGTTGAAAACATAACTGCATTTCTCCTGGTCCTCAGAAATATACCACGAAGTCTGCAGTTGATCAGATGAGTTGTTGTTGAGAAATATCGAAATACAAAAGACAGACAGACGTAGACAGATGTCCGTTTATAATCTCGATAACTATTAACTGGATTTCCACACTTATCTATGATACTCAGAGGTCAGATCCTAATGATTTGGGTGTTCACCTTACTTCTCCTCTATCTCCACCAGTATGTTGATATGTTTGGTTCAGAGTGATATATCTTGACAATATTGGCACGGAATCTGATACAGACAGTCTGTGAAGCCCATTGAGGTATTGTATATTATATCATACCATGAGGCTACAAATGAGGCTGCATTTTAACCTGAAAAGACTTTCAGACGGTGACAGATAACAACAATAAATAAAAAAAAACACACTGCAGCAGTGTGCGTAGTGCTGCCATTGTTCTCTCTCTGAATGTGAATCACCTTCTCTTCTTGTGTTTGTAATGAGCTAGTGTAGGTGGACAATAGCCTTGAAGGAAGAGCTTACCAAACAGACAATACAGCACAGTGATGGAGCTGTGCAGCCTGTTGACCTAATGGCATTGTTGACCTTCCCTTGAAGATCTGTAATTCTTCAAAGGGTCCTTTTTTTCACATAAGGATCATTCTGCTAGTATGAGAACACACAGGCTCTTAGACCTCTCTGACTTGTTTCTATTCAAAAATTCAAAAAGTGAGTAAAAGAAATGAAGCCTCACATATATTTCTACTTCAGGCCAAAATCTGCCATCTGTGAATGTCATACCGTCAGCTCTCACACATACAGCAGTACACTGTAAACTGTTTCTGCATCTCAAACATACAAACATCTACACATGCCAACAACTCCAACATAAACACAGCATCACCATGGAATCTGCAGATTGATTGATTGATGGCTTACAGATCTGCTGTGCTAAGCTTCAAATATTCATCATAAACTCTTATGGTCTCTCATCTAATGCCACATGTTCATTGATCCAGTGCCCCTGCTGTCATTCACGTGTGTGTTTGTGTGTGTGTGTGTGTGTGTGTATGTGAATGTGAATGCTTCTCTTTGTCAACTTTTGTCATCATGTTCTTATCGATATCAAGGTAGAGGCTGCTGTTTTGCTGAATGTGTGAAATTCTGCTGGTAATCTTTTGTTTTTAAACAACTTTCCCTAAGCTTCATGCAGCATTTTACCATCAATAAATGATTGATTCCGAGACCAAAAAGAAAGAAATGAGATCATCAACAAGAGGGACGAGAACCTCATTGTGTCCTACAGGACCAGATTTTATAGGAAAATAGCCAGATTGCTTTACAATATGTCATGGATTGTATTATTGCTTCAGCTCTTTTTGATTTACAGCTAATACAGAATGTCATTAGGAGCCTTGTAGTTTCATCAAAATTCAGATTCACTCAAGGCCAGTGGACAAGAAACACATGCTTTTAAATACTGTAATGATATAACAATAATTATTGCACCTTCAGTTCATAGCCAATTGTGTATAAACTGTTCAGTATATTTTAGACTGCTTTCATCACCTCGCTGTGCAGTCACCCAGCTCCATGAGTCTGATTATACAGTACAGTGGGATACAAATGGTTCGGTCTGCTGGTGTGTGAATGTATACGCATACATGAGTTCATGTATGTGCATGTGCTTGCAGTGTATGTGTGTATTTAGGCATGTTTGCTATGGTGCCAGCTTCAGGGGGTCCATGCTGGTAGAAGTCTGTGGGTCCAACATCTGCTCACTGCTGGTGGGAGACTTCGGGAAGAACCCTCTGTCTCTAGCCGACTTTTCTAATCTTCCATCCACTCACACTGAGGCGCCTTTTCCAGCCTTTTTATCCCCGGACCTCCTCTTCCTTGCTTTATCCAAAACTGTCCCTCATGTTCTCTCTTTTCCCCTTTATCCCTTCTCCGCCCACCCTCTATAGAAACATATTTTCTCTAATGAAGTCATAGGAAAAAAAGGTTGGGACATTACATTAAAAATCAAGGATTTACAGGGAGCAGGAAACCTGAAAAATGTATTTTATAAGAAACCATGGATTGGCATTAATGGCTCTAAATTCTCTATGAATATTAAAATGATTTCTTAGAGTGTACATTCAAAGAGCTATGTCATTGTAAATTCTGCCAAAGCAGTTTTCAACATTTTTCTGGGTTTTTGTTAAAATCTACTCTAGGTTTATCAATGTAGTAAATGCTAAGATTCTTTCGAAATGTGCCAAAGAAACTGATTAAAAGTATTTAAGGAAACTTGAATGTTTCCGTTAAAGAACGCTACTTAGAGTAGTAAAAATCTCTTTTAAAATTGTAAGGAAGCTTCAGGTGTAGCCATTAAGTGAGAAATATGTAAATGAAAAAACTCTTGAGATTGTAAGTGACCCTTCCCATCCTTGCCGTTAGGCAGGTGGAACAGACAAGTGGTTTGTGCCAAATGCACCTCCTGATGCGGAAAGTAAATTCATCACAGTATGAGAGCAAAAAGGTTGTGATTTCTGACATAAGGGGAAATTGTTAATAACATTTGTGGTCGACAACTAGGCCATCGACGGCAATGTAATTGCAAATTTAGGATTCTGAATTTCCTCTGGTGTTAACTAATATGCAGCATCTTTGCAAAGTCATTTGAAAATAGATTCTCTGTTTGGAAACTACAAGGGGTTTGGCTGAGCTAAAGCAAGTGTCAATCCAAAGTAATACAACAGTGTCCATCTGGGCACCAATCAGCTGGCTTAATCTTTCCTTATCTGGGAAATCACAGGATAAATCCAAACACATGATTAATATTTTTGTGTTTTTCTTTTCCTTGGATCTACTGACCTCAAACCACCATGTCCCACTTCATACTTTGTTACTCATATCATTTAAGTGTTTAAATGATATGACCTTGGATTACAGAGCCTCCTGCCAAAGACATGCCAAGATAAAACTGGCAAGCTTGATTTGTTGCTGGGCTACATGCCTCGAGTAATATTTTTCTAAAATAACTGGACTGGTCTGACCACTTTATCAGTCTCATTCGTAGCTGACTTATTGGTAGGTAACTTTCATAATGAATCATGGACAGTAAGAGTTACAAACATTTTGAAAATGAATATGTTCTGTTTATCCCATCGGAAACTTTTTAAAAAATTATTGTCAGAAGTCTTGTGGCCTTTGGATGAAATTACCAGAAAATTATACATTTTTATTCTTCTAGATATACTGTTGACAGCTAGATAGATACCCAAGAGGCTGGTGGGAGTCATCTTAATGAAAGAAAACTTATAGTTAATTTCTGTGTTTTGCCACATATAACATAAGAAGGTTAACAGTCCAGGTGGCAGGCACATTTCAAATGCCTTTTTTTATTCCGACATTCGCCAAAACCAGACACTGCTGTCTGCCTACATATACATCCCATGTCTCACTTTAAGTTGGAGCGACCACCAACACATGCAAAACAACTCCTCAGGCCTCGGTGCAGCATACACAGTGTACCAATGTAAAGAGGGCATACATGTTAACACATAAACATGGAGTGAACACACACACACACACACACACACACACACACACATACACACACACAAACACACACACATAAAATTGTTTATAAACTGCACAGATGGCTATGCACAAATCTCTCTCTTTTTCCTTCTCACGTTAACCATCCCTCCATTTCTCAGAATCTATCTCTACCTCTCCTTTTCTTTCATTCCATTTTTTCTATCCACCCCTCTTAAACACCCACCTAGTACCACACTCTCCCTCCCACCCTGAGTTAACTGCACTACACCACATAAATTTACTGCATAGTTAAAGAGGAAAGGAGGGATAATAGAACATACAGAGAGAAGGGAAGCGAAAGGGAGAGAAGGCAGGTAAGAAAGAGTGAACGCCTACAGTACATGCATACATAAAGGCTCCAGCACAGGCTGAGATATCGACACCCACGTCACTTCTGTCACACGAGAACCTTACACAAATAATGATATTTTTCTCTTGATATGACACTTGTCATAATCCTTTGCAAGGAAATTTGTTTTCATGTGTAACCAGTGCAACACAGACAGACACACAAACAGATACAGGAACCCACACACAAACATCTATCTATCTATCTATCTATCTATCTATCTATCTATCTACCTACCTACCTACCTACCTACCTACCTACCTACCTACCTACCTACCTACCTATCTACCTACCTATCTACCTACCTACCTACCTACCTACCTACCTACCTACCTACCTACCTATCTATCTACCTACCTACCTACCTACCTACCTATCTATCTATTGTGAATAGGATGTGAAAGGAAAATAAAGAAATGTAAAAGGAATAATATCCCTTTTATATATTTTAATTAGGCATCGCAACTTTTGATTATGGTCTGATAGGGATCTAAAAGAAAACAAGCATAAAAATATCAATATTTCTCCTAATTAATAAAAAATACGACAGACGCTAGTGATGTCTGAATATGGTCTGGTCTAATCTACAATCAGAGCTAGTTTCATCCTATGGAGACAAGGACTTGTGCCCCAAAATCTGAGTTACTCAACAGGTCCAAAAGGGGGAAATAGTGCTGTGATCATTAATATCTGTGTAAATTTATCAACATGAGTTCATTTTCTGCAGCGTCTTCCATCAGTCTGCTCTTCCTTTTCTTTCTGGGTTTGTGTGTTCATCAGTGCTGATGATAATCAGAAGTACACCGCCTCCAGAATCACTGGAGAACATGGTGAACATGGATTGAATCCCAGTAGAGTTAAAAGCAGCAAGTACACATGGGGATGTGAGGAATGAAAAAATAGATGTCAAAACACAAACAACGATTGAAATTCATCATTGAAAAGCAACCCATTAGACTCGCATATCATTCAATAATGTGCCATTCAATCTCATAAAACAAATAAACAAATGGCATTGAAAGTACAGCAAAAAAATATTAAAAAAATATTACAATTAATCAAGATGCTCAAAGCAAAACAAATAAAAAATCAAGTAGAAAAAAAGAATTTAAATATAAAAAAACAACAACAAATATGTACCAAAAACCAAACCCCCTAAACAACAGGCATAATATATGAAAACACCAGCATGCAGAAAACTCCAAGCTTATTTCTGCATTGACTGGATTTGAAAAAAAAAAAAAAGAAAAGATCATCATGCATGAGTGTTTGGAGTGTCAACAAGTCATCATGAATGATGGAAATGTTGAGGAAGCAGATGTTAATCAGGGGTAATCTGCAGTTTAAAAAAAATCTCATGCTGACTGTATCCTCTTATCACTGTCTATGTTGTCTCTCCTGACTAGCCTGATCAGCCGCAACCCAGCTCACCACGCACCAACCCCCCTACATGATTTTTCACATCAGAGGGTATACT
Source organism: Istiophorus platypterus (assembly GCA_016859345.1). Lineage (NCBI taxonomy): Eukaryota > Metazoa > Chordata > Actinopteri > Istiophoriformes > Istiophoridae > Istiophorus > Istiophorus platypterus. The sequence continues at coordinate 14,759,150 of CM029114.1, read as the reverse complement.
CCCCCAAAACACCTTAAATATTCCTAAAACTAAGCACAGCATCTCAGACAGATACAGACCAACCATGCGTATACCTTAATCATTCACTGTGAGTATAAGTTTAATGTCAAATGTGGCATCTTGGACTTTTTAAGGCATTTCATTACAATCCAGTAGGAAGAAACTGACAACATTTTCCAGAATGCTACCTGTGTGAATATCCCTTGTGGAAATTGGAGGCGGTTTAACTGGACTAGGGTGTGTTTGACCAAAAAGAGAAAGTGGGTGTAGTGGGAGGCAGGAAGAACGACGGAGGGAGTAAGAGAAGCAGCACCCACGCTGCACCTCATTAAAGTTCTGAGACATGGGATCAAAAAAAAAACAAAAAAAAAACAAAGTAAATTCATTTCTTAAAAATAAATTCTATATATCCTTTAGTATTCATATGTCTGATATTTGACAAAAAAAAAGTCATTTTGGTGAAAATGGCTTCTTTGTTTCCAAAGTAGAGGGAGGGAAGGAGCCTTTCCATGACAACGGTACTGAAAAATATTGTTGACTCACTTGTGTTCAGGTTATTGCATTTGAATATTGTAACACAAACATTGTGTCCTACAATAAAAAGGACCCCTGAGCTATCATAATGCTATGAAACTCGTCTGCCCCTGTACAGTACGTGCGCAGAAGATGTCCTATGTTGTACGTGTTAAAGGGCACAGTGACAGTTTTTTAAACGGCTGGTGCTAAAAGAGAAAAAAAATCTTAGCTTTTGAAGGCTTTCTGTTTGACAAGAGCAGCTTCTTCACCTCAAACCAAGGATCAGTTAATCAAAAGCATATTTGCATCACTGAGTGTCAACTGGAATTTACAAATGTCAACATAATCCACTGATGTCTTTGTGCATGTGTTTGTTTGCATGTTTGAGTCTATGTGCACAAGCATGTGTATTCACTTGCACATTAAGTGGGATTCCCCATGCATTGTTTCCCCTGACAAACCCCCCAAGTCGACAGTTTTATTACACGCCCTCTTCTCACTCTCTCTTTCTCACACACACACACACACACACACACACACACACACAAAATCACATGCACACAGATGTGCTCAAACACACACGGCATGCAATAGTTGACTCACTGATCTTCCCTGCTCTTTTGTGCCTGATACACCTGCTCAATTTACCATCGCCCACACACATGCATGCATCGACACACACGTGCACACGCACACACTGACATGCACACACACAAACACACAAGCACACAAACTGGTAAACACTCACAGCACCTCCAAACAGCTCAAGCAACTCAGAAGTTCGTTCCCATGAGAGCAGAAGTGGGATAGAGAAATAGAAAGTGAGATTGAATGAAAGTGAGAAAAAATGAGAACAAAAAAAACTTATTTGCTCCACTGTGCTGTCCCCTTTCTTCATTTTTCCGCTTCTTTTCCTCTCATTTTTTCTCTCCTCCTCCCCTCTCCTCCTCACTATTCCCATCAACATTTATTTTTCTCTGCAATTATATTGTGCCTTTTTTATTCCTTAACATCCCATTTTCAGTTATTTTCATTTCCCTTTTCACCTCTGCTTTCTTCCCAATCGCCCTCCGTACATCAGGTTAGTATTTGTCTTCAGGTGATATTTTTACATTCTTCCATGACAGAGATTTTGTTTACCTTTTGGGTCTAGCGAGCTCATTCCAAATTTAGTCACTTCTCCCTCTATTTTTCAGGATAATAGGACAAACATGAGCATAGACAGAAAACCTTACTGCAGCCAGATGTCATCCATTTTACATCTGACTCTGCATACGTCTGTGTGTGTGTGTGTGTGTGTGTGTGTGTGTGTGTAGCCACTCCAGTGCACACGCTAGCCTGCCTGTTCGCTTCGTTGGCGGCCAAACAGTTGGATTTGCTCTCTGAGCACAGACGTTTTCCCCTGCCAGAACAGTTTGTCCCAGTTTCCTGCTGAGAAACTCTTATGGAGTTTGTTGGGAAATGCGTGTGTGTGTGGGCAAGTAAAGACATTTGAATGCTGTATATGTGTGGAAGGATGCGGTGCTGCTGTGCTTCTCTCTGTGTGTATGGTGTCAGGTCTTGCATCCCCAGGGGATCAGGCAGGGAAGGCACACGGCGTCGCTTGCCTATAGATAAAAAAAGCCAAACTCTCAGAACTACACAAGAGCTGCTTGGCTTTCGTGGTTTCGGGGCTGTCTGCAAGGCTTGTAATTGTGATAGGCTTCAGTCCATTCAAATCCCATCCTCTGACACTCCATCCCTCTATCTCACACACAGGCACTTGCACACACACATTTCTCTACCTCACATTATCATGTTATTATATTTCTAACACACCCTCCCAGCTTGCCCGAAGCTTAAGTCATTGTTGGTGTGATTCAGTGTTACGCCACTTGAACAGGAACATATGGAACCAAGTCTTCAGCATTAATATAATTGCACTACTTTTACCTCTTAGTACACAACAGTGTAAGGCATTGCTGTTCTATTTCCGGAGACCGTAGTTATTTCCATTCAATTAAAATCTGTATTACTATCTAACAAGGAAATCTGTTCTACTTGGCTCATTGTCCTAACTGTCAGGCAAGAGTGGAGATATTGTCATTGTTGAATTTGTGCATAAACATAAGCTGAATTCAGATCGCTTGGTGGCCTTGGGTTCTAAGATAATAATCGTGTATTTGCAAAATCCAAGGTTCAAATCATTCCTCCCTCTCCTCTCATTTACTGTTAACCTTTCTACCCTCACTATTAAAACAAAGGCAAAAAATGCCTGTAGATTTGAGAATCCTCTATCTGCTGAAGCAAGCTCAATAAGCAGTCTGTCGAAGAGCATCATCAGCAAACATGTCTGCATCACACTGGTGGAAAGGAGTGTGGTCCTGCCACAGATAACAGTGAGAATTCCTCTGCGCCTGCCGAACAGACTGAGATCAATTTTTGACAGGTGGAGCAGCAGTAACACAGATAGAAATAATGCCTGTGTCAGGTTGCGTAGTGGTTAAAATGCTGCCCACATCTACACCGTCTCTCAAATTCTGAACAACATAACAATGACAGGTGACTGGTACAAAAAAAATAATGGAGTTACTTCTCACTACCTATGATGATTGCTTCTCAGCAACTTAACTGATCTTTCTGGAATTTTAAGAAATCAATAAGTAATTACAAATAATTACTTTTTTAAGACACCATCATTTTGCCTTCAAACACTTCACGAACATTTCAAAAAACATCTTAAGTTGCCTGAAGTTTCTGGCAGCTCTACCTGCTGTTACTCCTGGGCACTAGTTACTGATTGGTCACAAGGGGTCCACCCACGGAATGGCAGCAGTGCGCTGACTGTCTCTGGTCTGCTGGACCTGCTTGATGTGCAAATAATTTCCTTTACATCGTTTTGATCAGGCATCCATCATTCAGCACTGACTAATTTGACAGAGTGTAGGCTAAGTAAAGGGAAAGAGAGAAATACAAATAGAAACTGAGGATATTAAATGGGTAGTTGATTTCACATATACATACTGTATTACTGAATGTTGCCTTTCATTTTGTGTGAGATTTGAAAGAACACGACATGGGCATTCATTTTATTAAATTGCAAATAACAGTCTTTAAGAAAAAAGGAAAATGTGTTATCCTGCTTTTTACATCTTTGACTCACTCTCATTTTGTTTTGTTTCTAGTTTTTTTCATGTATGCATGCATTCTGTATTTTTTGCTAACAATATTGCTAATAGGATAAATACTATACCAATCGTTTGTTCCCAAACAGATAATTTTTGCTGACATCAATTTTGTTGAATTACATTTTACACATTGATCATTATTGGTTCAGTTAACAACTCAGGAGCAATACAGAGTCAACCTGTCAACAGTCTACAGACTAGGATAAATATTTAATATTAGCTATGGTATAGTGGTAGTAGCTATATACAGCGATAAAATATATAGCTCTTTTGACAGCTGTTTTCTCTTTGTGTTACTTCTTAGTTGGTGCTACCAATGAGTCATAAAGCAAAAGGGCAGGATTCAATGGAAGTGGAGGCAAAAAAAGTCTTAATTTTCAATTAAAGATGCCACCGAAATGTAAACATGGAAAGTACTAAAGAAGGAGAGACTTCATTAAAATACCCTAATACCAGAAAACCTTGTAAACATCCTGATGCTCAGAGAGAAAGATGCAGTACTCTAAGAGTTCCTCAAACACTGAGTATGTGATGGATTTTCCCAAACTTGTCTGAAAAAGCTGGAAATGAGACAATGAAAATGTCATGGAATGAAAAATATACACCATACACACACATGCACACTCACATGCACGCACACACATACATTATAAAAACTCAATCGACTAATGCTCTTCCTAGGCTCACTGTGTGCATCTCTCAGGAATATTCTCTGGTTTTCTATATCTATCCTCACTTAACAAAATTGAACCACCTCGTGGTGTCTGAACAAGGAGATAAATTTGAAGGACCCTATCACAAGGAGCCCGAACCTTAGTCAGCCAAGCCCAGCTGGCATAAAATATCGATATCAGTGGCCCCAATCCCCTGCCCAAACACACACCCAAACCCATGTGCCCCATGCACACAAACACATACCCTCAAAAACACACACTGATGAATTGCATATGCACAAAGGGAGAGAGAAAAAAAAATCTGTGTGTTTATTCATCCCCCATACTCCCATACTACTGCAGCATAAAGAAATCACTCCCCAACATCCCTGCACCTGACCTTCAGTGTTATTAAGGAGGCTTCTTTATTCTTGACACTCTCACAGCTCTTCCCTGAAGAAAGCAATTCATCCATTTTCCAATAACTTACCACCCCGGGCAATTATGTCTGTTTTTCTGCCACCACTCTGCTTCTCAATAAAGTGCTCATAAATGGGGAGGGCAAAGATGTGAATCAAGGAAGTGATTTTGAAAAGATTGCTGGGTGTGTGAGGAAATGAGACAGTGAGAGAGAGAGAGTGTGTGTGTGTGTGTGCATGCGTGTGTGTGTGTGTGTGTGTGTGTGTGTTTCTGTGAGTGTGAGTGTGTGTGTGTGAAAGAGTGAGAGAGATTGTTGCGTTAAAAGATCCGTGAAGATAGCAAAAGTGAAAGTGATTAAAAAGCAGGAGTTAAAAGGAGAGCGCGGGTGGAGGTTGGGTGGCAGAAGTTGCGAATGTGACATGTCTGATGCACAGAGGCTGTGTTCAGCTCAGCTGGGTCCAGAAATTGCTTTAGCAATGCATTCAGTCAAAGAAAAAGTGTTAGGGATGTGAAAATTAAAATCATAGTTATAGCACACCACCATGGTAATGTTATTGTCTTACTTTAGTTTTTATCCAAGCAATCATTATTAACATTTAAGAATGAATTTAGGAAATAATATTGAGTATTTGTTCAATGTTAGACTCCATTTATAAGCTCAAATCAATCAAATAAAGTCATCATTAACAAACTAAAGAGGCTTTAATCAATCTTTTTTTCCCCCCTTGTCCATCTCAACAGAGAAACTGTTACATATTATAATACAACTTGTTTGATAACATATGACACATTAACATATAATGGAAGCAATTCCCCAGAATTTCTTATGTCCAAGGTTAGTATGAAAATATGACAAAATAAGAACAATTTTCTAATCTGTGAGAGTAGGAATATTGCCAGTGGATTCTAAGCTGAAGCTGTAAAAGAAGACATAGAGCCCTGGATATTATCTAGAATAATATTGTACATATACCTGGCAGTATCTTGACATGTACACAGAAAGATGTGGAAAGGTTATTAAAACTAAATGTAGTTTAATTTATTCAATTATTCCATTAGCTAACCATTATAAGAGGAATGTTTTAATGTATTAGTTTTGTCCAACTGCAAAGGATGGAAAAGTGAGCTCTTTTTGCTCTCACTGCATTGCTTTATTGAAACAAGCTGCTGAGGCTGATTTGCAGTAAAAGCATAAACTATGAGTCCTCCACACACAGGTGCATTCACAAACATCCTCTTCTCTCTCTCTCTCTCTCTCTCTCTCTCTTTCTTTCTTGCTCTCTTTCTCTCTCACACTCACTCTCTCTCTCTCACACACACACACACACACACACACACACACACACACACACACACACACACACACACACACACACACACACACACACACACACACCTGATCTTGATACATTCTCTGTTCTCTAAGTGACCAGAAAAATGGAAACTTCTGTTCAGCATCACCTTTGTCAGCAATAACAGCTGCCACATGTTGTGACAGTGACTCGGTCAGAGACTCATATCCTCCTTTAGTAAAGATGACCATGCAGTCGACACTGCCTCTAATAGCCAAGGTTGGTTCCATTAAGTACAATTCAATATATCTTTCATGTCCCTTGAGGGCAATTTGTATAGAGGCTTAAGTGTGCCACTGAAATAATTATAGTCTCTGTCGGTGCTTGGTTATAATTGATTAATTCATTGATACATTGAAACAAGACATTAAGTGATTAATTAAAGTAGCATTTAAATTGCACTATTAGAAGCAATTATTGAAATTTAGTAAAGTTTTTAAACTATCATCATATATGCCAATTAATAATCTCAATCCCTATTCTGTCTTTAAATCACAAATGAATTAAAGAATTTTTTTTTGGTTTCATTTACTAATGTATTTACATAATACCTAACAAGTGTGTTTATGTTGTGTGTATATATGTTATAGTGTGTTATGAACCATTTATTTAACGTTTACAGCTTGTAAATCATGTTTGTGATCATGGTGGAAAGAGGATTAATTGTCTTCATATTCTAAAGGACTACTATGCACCACAAATTACACTACAGATTTTGTGAATCATTAGGAATGACAGATGAAAAATTATGAACTTCACAAGAAATAAACATGAAAACAATATCATCTCATCAGTAGAAACTCCTCATTCTACTCATTTACACTTAGAACATCAGTTTTCCTGCTAGAATTATGAAAAGATAAACCAATCAGCAATCCTCTTATGTCCTGCACAGTCATAGCCAGTGACTGAGTATAAGCATAGTGACTTCAGCTTTGTAACAAAATTGGCATCCACTTTAGGAGATTTGGTACTTCCCACTTTTTCATCAAGCATCTTATTATAGGAGGATTAATGAATAAAAAAAAATGCAAATTTTGGGAAAAGTAGTCCCTTGATATTTATCTCAGTGTCTTCTCTGTGGTTACTTTCTCATTAGTGTGCTACTCCCACCGCCCCCCCCATGCCCATATCTCACAGACAGTTTCACCTCCTTCTCTGACAGTGGCGTGACTTGTTTACAGGTGGAGCTCTCCACCTGGAGAGACACTAATAATATCCACAACTGAGATATCAGTGCTGCCTATACCATGTACCCAGGCTCAGCCAGGGAGAGTAGGATGGAGAAAGCAAGATGGGGAGACAGAATAAAACTTTTGATGCCAACTTTGCAACAGGAAGGAGGAACGAATATTAAGAGGATGGGGAAAGTGTGAGAGACACAAAGAATGAGGGCAATTTAAAAATCATATTTACTTTAATAAACATTGAATATGTCTCACTGAGCTGTATGGTGATCCTAACAAATATAAGCTTAAAACATTCATTAACATGATAACAATTTTCATCTGTATCAATCACAACTCATAAGGTATCACATTGCAAGGCTACCCACATACACATGTGCTGTCATACAACTTTCTTTCAGTTTCATTTTCTATCAGTCCACTTAACTCTCTCTCCCTCTCATGCACACACAAATACAAACACACATACACTTGTTTTGCCACTGGTGGGGACCTATCACTTACACGATGCATCACTTAGCCTTATCCAGAACCTAATTCTAATCCTCACCCTAAAATCAAGTCTTAACCATCAAAGAGCCCCTAAAACTTGCAGGGACCAGCATTTTGGTCTCTGCAAAGCTGCTGGACCCCACAAGTAAAGTGGGCTCCTGATTTGCAGATCCTGCTCTCCCCCACCCCAAAAGACCTCCATGTTCCTTATAAACACTCATCCAGTGACGACAAAGGGCCTTGTGATCACTGGGATTGATATTTTAGACCTGATGTGTAACCATGTGGGAATGTATGTATCTATCCATGTGTTAATCTATTTTCACAGTAAATTGTGTGTGTGTGTGAGGGGGGGGGTAGGTTCACGCAAATGTACACAGTAGTGAAAGAATATTTATTGCAGTGTCTTCTGAAGGATCTGTGGCTGCGTGTGCGCCACATGCTGTGGAGGCTTCAATAAAGAGGGATGAAGGGGAGTGTGGGAGGAGGGAGGAACACTGGACAGAAGCAATCATCTCCTCATAATGACTATTAAATCTCACCCAAAATGGAAGAGAGCTTGATCCTCCGCATTCAGCCTTCAAGGCCAGAACACTAACTTCAGATGATTGTCTTCATTATGCAACAGCATGCTCAAGTTTCCTATGCCCATTCTTCTGGTGATCTAAATATGCTGAGCTTTAGTCACCACTCATATCTTTACAGCATAAAATTACTTGAAGTTACATTCAGTTTCTAGTTATTCTTTTGGCAAAACTCTAGGATGGAAACTTTGGTCTGTCAGTAAGTTGGTTGATCTACCACTTAAGACAGAAAATTATATACATATACGTAGATACTTAGCAATATATATTACTATTGATGGATTGTCATGAGATTTTACAAAGACAAATATCTCCAGAGGCTGAATCCTAATGATTTTGGTGATTGGCAAATCTAAGCATGCTAACACACTAAACTAAGATGGTGAACATAATCGACATGTATCAGTATGTTAGAATGATAAGATACCATTGAACTTGAAGCACTGCTGTGCCAAAATGCAGCCTCACAGAGCAATGTCTATAGAATCTCACAGATTATTATCAACCAACTCTGCTTTTCCCCTCAGCTTTTTTTTTTAGCCTACTTTAGCTATTTGTCAATTTTTTTCCCAGCTCATAACTCAAAACTCCCCTTTTATCAACCTAGTTTGCAGCAGCAGGCAGTTGTCTTCAACAAAAATAAATGAATAAATAAATAACAAAACAGAACAAAAAGCTAAGAAAAACCAGTGTACACTACCTCCCCAGAACCACATGGGAGACAGACAAAGGTATTGATTAGCTGGTAAACATAATAGAGGATGTAGCAACCTAAAGAGACAGACATTTTTCACAGTTGTTGATGAAAACAGGGAGAAAGAGAGTGAATATTGGACTTTCATTCATCTGGTAGACAGAATCACATCTCCAAATGAATTCTAATGTTGCAAACATGCCATAACCACTTTATAAGGTGATAACGTCAGCTGATGTGGTTACAGCTTGTTCCACTGCCCCCATTTGGCCAAGAAAATCAATTAATGCAACTTTAAAAGAACGGAATACACACACACACGTATATATATATATAATTTATTTATTTATCTATTTATTTATTTTTTACAAAAGTCTGTTTTTTCAGTTCTTATGATATATAGACCTTAAAATTTTGCTCACAAAGTAATGCCAGGCCTAAATTATAGGATTTCAGTTAGCTCATGATAGAAATTACTGTTTAGCAAACTAAAATAGGGATTCGACAGAAATAGCAAAGTAGAAATTAATAATTAATTAAAATATCTTACTGATAATCCTTTAAAATATACTTTACTGTTATTTGCTTCAAAAACAAAATGCACATGAACAAGAATAAATGAATGTCTTGTATTCCTGGGTTAGTAAAGGGACTGCCAGTGTGCTGAAATTCTACTGGCCCTACGTTGTGGATATATCTTGTTCACTCTGTGCTATTGGTACAGTAAAATTGTTACCATGTACACTCGAATATGATTTAAACAAGAAGTAGAACATGAATATGTCCCTTTTACAGTTTTCTAAGGGGATGGCTCTTAAATTATCCATAATGTCCAATCTAAACAGCCTATTAAACTACTCTGTTTGCCTCATTAGTAAAAATGATAAGAGGGAAAAATATGTGAAGTATTGTATCAGATTGTACTTCATTATTCAATTGGTTTTCCATTTTGGTCTGGGAAACACTTCTGAAAAGGGAAGAGGATTATGAGAGAGGCTGGGAAAGTAATGTGTGCCAGCTGATACCAGGGGAATTCCAGAATAAATTAAGCACACAAACACACACACACACACATTTATACATGTATAAACATGCAAGCACACACACACACACACACACACACACCACACACACACACACACACACACACACACACAAATGACTGACCCTTGCTGTTCCCATGACATCTGCTACCACAGAGTCCAGTTGGTTGAGTAGGAAAGTCACAAAGATCCACCACAGAATGTAAGAGGAATTCACAAAAACATGATAATGAATTGGCCCAGAACAGAAATAGATGAGTGGATACAAGTGGCTTTAGTGAAACTGTGTAATTTAATCATTTTATTAACAGGTAATTAGCAGTACTCCTGATGTAGTAATGCAAAGAATAAAGCAGAAATATGCCATGGATGACTCAGTCATTCTCACTCTATCACAGAACCTACTGGTGAGTCATAAGGGTGGACTTTCTCTCTCTGTCTCCCTCTCACTCTATAGATATATGTAAATATTAATATATATATATATATATATACTAACAAATTCCATGAAAGGACAAAACGTTTAATGTGTCTCTAAATACCTCAATACTTTCTGACTTCACTACCCTGTCTTTGGCACAGAGCACCAAGCCAATTCATTCTTTACCAATGATGTAAATCTTTAAAACTGAATGTCAAAAAATATATAGTTTAACTAACACTCAGTAATTTTGTAAAACAGCTGGGCACTGTAGCTTTGTAGCTTTTAGCATGTGTTATTCAAACAAGAACAACTAGTAAATTTGTCAGGGACCATTTTCACCTGCAGATTACTGCTCATTTAATGAGCTAATGAGTATTTACAGCATTAGATCATCAGAAGTGACATTGGCTAAAAATAATCTACAGGAACCAAGTGCAACAATGCAGCTCATTTATTTGTTTTTATTAGTTCTGGATGTCAAGGGGCCTTTTTCACAGCAGACACATTGACTTGTGTCTGAATTCCCCTCCGTGAAAAAGAGTAATATGCACACAGTGAAAAAATGCTGTGTATTCGGCTGTGGCTACACAGGCAATAGTAGGATCAGTTCATTGATGGTTTCAGCCTTTTCATAGGATTACTTTACAAAAAGAAAAATTTAAAATATCACCAGCCATGTCTTTGGACCACTCTGTAGCTAAGAAGAATACAAGCATTTGGCTGCAAATTGTTTCTGTTTTTAACATATATTTACTGTATATATATCATTAGTGCCTTATCTGTTTCTTTGATGTTGGGACAACAGAACTGTGAGGCATTTCTTCCCTTGGTAAACCTAAAGGTTGCCTCTAACAGTAATGTGGGAGTTGCACAGTGGTGGGAGTTTTGTTGTTCTAATAATGTCAGTATTTTGCTGTTTGCAATAATTCAAACACATCATTATGGGTTCTGACCATGAGTAAGACAACCCGTCGTGCTATGATTGTCTTAGAAACTGTTTTATAAATTGCACTTTGGCTTTATGTGTGTGACCCCCTACCATCAGTATCACCACCACTCCCAGTCCCCTGCAGAGGTCTATTCTAAAAGCTGTAAATATGTACCTTTCTATCAGGATTTACTAATGAAATATAGAAGCATAGGATGCATTTTAATTGCTTTTCAGATGTTTGTGCAAATAAAAGATTATAAACACACCTCAGGTGTTTCTAAATAGGAGATGTGTGGTTTGATCTGCGGTGCAGTTCAAATCCTTTTATTATTCTGTTTGAAATTCAGTGAAAAACATTTTTTTTATTGTGGCAGTTAAAGGGTAAATCAATCTTGTATTATAACTTTAATATACCATTTAATATACAGCAAAATCAGTGTTTGTAATGCAAACAGCTCTTTCTCTCTTAAATGTGGAACCAACCACGAAAAGCAAGAGAATAAACAGGAAATCAGGCACAAGCAGTGAAAAAACAGTGAAGGAATACATCAAACACTGCTTGTTTGCAGTTGTTCATTGTCTTATGTTTTGCACAGTCCCAGTTGGCAAAAATCATGTGCTACTGAAAAGTCCCCATGAAAAGCAAACATTAGCATCATAAAGCAATACTTGATGTATATGTTTTCTGTTTCTATTTGGCAATGATGGTCAAACATTTTCAAGCAATCTCTGCTAATTGTTTTTTTTTCTTTTTTCTACCGTGAGGAATAGAACAGGAGAGACTGGTGACAGACTGTAGGCGGACAATGTTAGCCTGAATCCAGCACTACGGAGCACTTGTTTTTGTTTTCACCCACATTAGTCACATGGGTAAGGAATAAATTTGAGTGAAAACATGAGTGGGGATTCATGACGCTATGTCGGGCTTGTAGATAGTTCATGATGAATTTGACAATTTGTATTTGAATTTGAATGTTTTTATACGCGTGTGAACTAATTATTTGACACAATCCTTGAAAAACATTGTTATTGTGACATAGCAGATAAGTGGGCATATATTAAATTAATAAAATGACACTTGACAGCCTGACAGAACAGTACTTTGACTTTCTTATTTCTAACTTTAGGAGAGTTGCTCATGAATATAAATCAAGACTTAACAATAAACCACTTGGGAAAAAATATATGAAAATGCATTTTGAAAATTGAGCAGATGTTGTTTTGAAGACTTTTTGCACTGCACTGTACTGTGGATGTGAGTTCTTAAAGATGCCATAAGAGAATAGAGAATGTGACGCAGGCGAGAGAGCTACATGCAAACAAACTGTGCACACTTGTTTGTGTAGTCTTCCCTGTGCACATACACAAACATCAGTAGAAATGATGCGTTTGAAGGGCTTAATAGTGGAGATTATCATCACACACACACAAACACAAACACACACATACACACAAAATGTGTGGGCCCACATTATGGGCCTGCTCCTCGGGAGTTGGCCCTTCTCTGACATTTGGAAAGGGCAAGAGGAGCATCTTTCACACACAAGTATACACACACAGCTTTGACCTCCACACCATCAGGTGTCAGCATGGCCCCCCCACACAGAAGCTCAATACTCAGATTAACATCAAGAACCAGGATTAGCTTGCGCCTGCAGGGTTTGGACAGCACACACTCGTTTCACCTGGCTGTCCCGTAGTGCTTGGGTGCCACCCACACAACCACACAGCACACTCACACATTCATGCATCTGGTAGTAGCACACACAGATGATTTTGCACACACACTGATAGAGTAAGTTATTTGGCCTTTACTTGTGAAGGCTGGCATTAGTAAATGAAGCTAAAGAAATTAATATAGACAATGAAGGACCTTAAGAATACAGTATATAGATGTTTGTGTGTGTGTGTGTGTGTGTGCACGTGTGCACGTATGCACGTGTGCATTTCACAGGAAACCAGTGGAAAAGGGAAGACGACCCTTTAACCCTTGCTGTATATTCATGAAAATCCAATCTTCTCCAGTTACATAAACAGCCAAATAATGCATTAATGTTGTTCATCATCTTATATTCACAAGCCTATAAGACTCAATTCTGGGGCACCATTTCTGCTACGAAGTACAGAATAGTTGAAAAACTGCCTCGGCAACAAATCTCTGCCCCATCCTTGAGTATCTGTGCTGTCTTACATAACGATGCCTCACCAGCCAGCTCACAGCAACTGCGCTTGTTCAAAATACTTAATAGGCGTCTCTTCCCTCTTTTAAATTGTCGGATTTAGCAAAGGATTGTCTGGCTTGACCAGCGCACTTCTCACCAGACATTCAAAATCATTGGTTTCTTTGAAACAAGTTTTCAAGAAAGGGCACGCTAAAAAGTGCCTGAACAAAGCCACGGACTGCTGGCCTGGTTCAGAGTGCGACAGCATGTCAGACCTGTACGACTCCTCTATTAGAGATGTTTCTTCCCATGAACTCCTCTATTTATATTTAACAAGGAAATCTGGATGGTTCTGCGGCTGATGTGTGCTTTTCATTTGGAAAGGTTAGCACATGAGCTACACCCTCAGACTGGGGTCAATACGGCAGGTCTGGCTGTTTTTACCTCCTCTGTCTGTCTGAGAGGCTGCAGCTCCTCTGGCTCGATGAGTCACTCACCATGCTTCAGTAGAAAATAATGCTGTTCTACTGCCACCTTGTGGTTGCTGCAAATGTAAAGTTCGGATTCAGAATCGCTCCTTTTCATAAAAACATCGATTCATTACTGAACAGTCGCTGGCACTTGATCCTTTATCAGAGGTAAAATGTTTGCCAACACAAGATGCCACTGTAAAATAATCTTTTAATAATGACTTATTATTGATATGCACCTTGAATTTTCTTTCACACAAATATTAGATACAAATGACCTGAATTTATATATTTTTTAATATATACATCACACTTAATTAACATGAAGGTGACCTGAATATTGTAATATACTATGTGGCAGATTGTATGCGGACACATACTTTTTAATACCATCCGGTCACAGGTTTTTCTATGGTTTGATGCTTTAGGTCCAGTTACGAGACATCTTAATGCATAATTTGATATTTAATGCATAATTTGATATTTAAGACAGTGCTTCCAAAAGTCTGGGGAAGACTCTCTCTTGTTTCACAACCATAATGCCCCCACACAGCTACTGTAGGTGCTTAAAGAAATATTCAGAGTTTGGAAGGGAAGAATTTGACCAGCGAGCATAGAGTGCTGACCACATCCCAATCCAACACGAAATGAGATGAAGTGGAACATCGCCTGTGAATGGAGCCTTATCTACCACCATCAGTGGCCGACATCACTAATGAATTTGTGGCTGAATGGGAGCCAGGCAGCTAGAGGGGAGACTGTTGTAGCAGCTCATTGTGTCGGAATGAGATGTTCAACAATCACACATAAGGTGTAATGTCTTTATGTCCATAAATTTTGTTCAGGTGTTGATAGACTTTTGGCCATGCAGTCTATTTTACAGATATTGGTCAGCTTTATTTGTATTGTGGTCATGACTTCCTCCAACCTGTCCAACTGCAAGCCTAACCAGGAATGAGGGCTGCAAATTAACTAAATGGTCAATATACTGTACATCTTTGGCATCATTTCTTTCCTTCTTTCCAAATTGATATTTTTTTTCTTTATTGTCCTTATTAGATAAACTAACGAATAAATAAATATTTTATGATACTTGCTTCTAGTTTGTTTGGTCATGGCCTTTGCTCCCTAAGAAACAGCTGCAAAACAACAATCTATTTCCATGACATGCTCTCAGACACTGGGTACAGATAACATACACCTACACACAATGTACAGTAGAACACTGAGTTCCAGTGGGCAGTATTTGCCTTTTCTTTCTTTGCCTTTTTTTCTTGGAGAGTCCAACAGCAGTTCGACACCTGAGACTACAGCACAGAAAAATGCGAGAATGAGATTGAGAAAAGAAAGACAAAGAGAAACAGTGTGTATGTGTATGTGTGTGTGTGTGTGTGTGTGTGTCTCTGTGGATGTGTGTCTGCCGGCTTTTTTGTGTGTACATGAGGTACTTTCAATTCAGAAGCTGTGACATTGAACTGTCAGCGAAACCCAGGAGTGCTGACAGGTAGTACACACACACATATACACACAATCACACACACTGACTTTCTGATGCTGTTGTAATTGAAAACCGTCATTTTGAGATTTTCTCCATCATCGGGGATTTGCACTGGTTGTCTGCAGCCCCGGGACTTCACTCTTCTCTTCTCTTTGCTATTAGTCCACACCTGTAGATTACAGTGATGACTATTTCCTTTTCCCTCTCTGTTAATGTGGTACATAATGCACAAACAACTCCTTCCTTTTTTGTACATGAGGAGAGACCTGCTAATGAATGACCGTCTCTCAAAATTTTAGCTGTGAAAAACCCCAAAACACTAAACTCCTACAGATTGATATAGACAACATAGTGACACTTAAAATGATTTTAATCCCTGTCTCCTTTCTATTGGTTATACCTTGACTTGCAGAGGTTGTTTTAGCCTGGAAATGATTGTGGCTGAAGTGGCAAGGTCGAGCTTTCAGAAACAGAATAATTTTTGTTTGCTACTTCATGAGTCTAACTCTGCTCTGATGTCCAATGCTTTTCCCTCTCTCTTCCACTCTCTGTCTGCTAACTAAACAGTGTAATTCATTCATTATGGATTAGGCTCTAAATTAGGTTAGCACATATTTAATCATTCATGTGGGCTCACTTCTTTGACTGGCCTGCTGAATCATTAATTAGGAGTTTTGGAGATGCTAATCTGTTCTATGAGCCACATGAACATCTAAAAGTTGGATGAGCTGATGCCTGTTTTTTATGTTCTGTGCCTGGACATAAAGACTTTTTGCAATCAAGGGCGTAGGTTTGGTTTCATCTTTTTTGTTAAATGGCCAAAATACTGAGCATTCATCCTCTTTCTCTCTTTTCTCATTCCTATGCACATGTGTGCATGCACATAAAGAGCATGACTCCACAGACAGTTGAAATGAATATGATTTTGCTGATATAATTTGCCTGAAACTGGACACGTATCATGTTATTTTTTTCTCTCTGATTTTAAACAGACATGTTGCTTTTTTTTAATTATAGGAAATGTTGTTATGTTATGAATTTCAAGAAAAGGCTACAAGAAAATAAATGTATAAAAACTTGTAGATAGTGCACTGCTCTGTTTGAACCAACTATTCTGTAGCTCTGTCCGTTCATTTTTTTCTCAACAAAACTTGAGAGTTTCATGATAGAGCCACAGTGATGCTCAGTCTCATCTTTAAATTATATCATAAAACTTATTCATGAATCATTTTTCTTTCAGCCTCTGTACTTATTGCAGGATCTGCCCTAAGTCATCAGAGCACACCAGAGAGGCTGTAGCTCAACTGTCTGTATCTGTATCTGTATTGCTAAGGCTGCTGTGGATGGGACTTTCAGAATAAAATGATGCCTGACATTATCAAACAAATCAGTGGGACAAACTGTGGCTTATTTACTTTATAAATAATGTTCATGTCTTAATGACCCACATGCTGTCAGAACTCTGCTCTTGATCCACTGTCAGGAAGGGGAAGGGAAGCATTAAATAGTAAATATTTTTCAGACCAATTTCAAAGGAGAAACATATTTGGATTAGTTACAGAACATTCTTATTAACTCAGCTATTACTCAAACTTCAGTTCCTCTCTGAAAAGGACCTGATGTCTGAATTCACTCTGGGAGGCATTTGCGCCTCACAAATTAGCTAACACTTAACCACTGAAATTTAAATGTAACATCAACTGATGTTAATTTTTTCCAGTGAAGATTCACCACCGCCCACCACCAGCTCCTCTATCGCTACTACTGTTCTGCAGATGGTCAAATACGCCTAATGCAGTTCGAAGTTGTGGGTTGCCAGATCATAGCCGAGTATCCTCCACATCCCAGTCTTTCACTCTTTATCATAATAACTAACATTTTTGCAGACAACACACAAATCTTGCAGCTCCGTATAGATGTTACTAGGGAGTTAAAATGGCAAGATCATTTGAGATAGGTGGCCTGAATGTATTGGTAGGGACAATGCAGCAAAACCTTGACAATGGTTGGGACACGTTGTTACTGTCCATACCCAAATCTCTGCCCATGTCTGAATTATTGCCTGTCAAGGACTGATAACTGATCATGTTTGGAAAAATACACCCAATCAAGCACTTGTGTCTATTCACCTACCCACACACACAAACAAACACACTCAGATTTTTATAACCTCAGCATTTCATGTCTTTGATATTATAGCACAGGAACAGACTGAGTATATGAGATAAAATGAGTTTACACCAAAAATGTCTAATGCACACAAACATGCATATACAAGCCCCTGTTCAATTTTTCTTTTTCATTTCTATGTGGAGTAGCCAATACAACACTTTATGTGGCACAATGTGTTATGCTGCGTATAGAAAAACTGTACAAAAAGTAAATCCAAAGAATTGATCAGAGAGATGACCACCTCCTCACATTACATGCATGTGCTAGCTTTTCTTTTTTTAATGTGTGAGAGGTACCCACATTAGGGACAAGGAAAACCAAACTGAGTTTTGAATTTTGGGCATTTTCTCTCATTGTGGGTAGTTAAAACCAGTTCAGCAAAATGACAGTGTTCAGTATATTTGTGTGCAGTGTATGAACGGATTAATTACTACAAACTGTTGAATCTCTCTTTTCAAATCACCCACCTCAGAGTCACGAGTTCTTAAGGACCTACAGTGAAAACTGGTAGGATCTGTTAGATAGTCTTATTATTTCTGAGTCGTAGTATTGATAGATACAGTTATTGTATAGAACATATTTGTAAAAGAGGTCTTTTTTTGTAGTACTGTAAGGGTCATACAACTAAACTCCTGTAGCCCCTAGAAAACTACAAAGTCATGGCATCTGTTCTAAAGCAATGGATGCTGTTTTTATCACTGCAGTCTTTTACTTTCCGCATAATCGAACTGCAAATTCCATGTCCATACTTCATTGCACTCAGGCGCTGATGCAACCATACAGTTTAAATGCTTCAAGTCTTTACCTTGATGCTTTTATGTTTTGTCAGCTTTGACAAAAAGAAGACAAAAAGAACTGAAAGAAACATTAATTCTGTTCAAATTATTTTTTAACAGGTGAAACAACAGATAAAAATAAACTTGAAACTGAGATTTTGTTTGTTAAGTTTTTTCACCTGTTTCTTGTAGTTTGTATCACTGGGACTGTAACTGACCAAGTAGCACGAAAACAGTTCAGTGATTAATTTATCAGCACATCCACATTTTCTCTTTTGCACTTAATTTTCCTTCCTTTGTTTGTTACCTTCTTTGTTAGTCTGCCTGTAAGCTGTTTTTCTCTCTTGCCCCTGCTCTGATAAAGCCATTAACACTGCGCTGAGAGACGTCTTCTTATTTCCAACTTGAGAATCAGAGTAGGGAATAAATAAAAAGCCGTGTCCGTGTGTGAGGCAGTACCTCAAAGGACCAACTGAGTGGCGCCCTTTTGCCATTTACTGCCTGGATATAACCAGCATTTGCCAATGTTTGTAGATACTTTCAAATTCATAAGTGTGAAAAAATCATTGGGGCAGTGACTAAAGAATCATACGCAGCCGTACTGCTGATGTATCGACCATGTATTGAATTAATATTCTCAACAACATTAATGTATTATAAGAATAATGTTGCATTTCCTTTATCACCCAGAGCGGAAGTCCATTTAAATATTCTGAATGAGATATCGTTGCAATTAATTCCTATTCGGGTTGGACTGTAATTTACGTGTGTTTTGTGAAAATGAATAAATGAATGAATAAATAAATAAATGAATAAATAAATGAATAAATAAATGCTATTCTTTTTCTTTTACCGTTTGTTGGTAATTTCACTTTGGGGGGGGGGGGGTAAAAATGAAAGCAGGAAAATATATTAGACCGTCAAATCCTGACAGAAAACCATCAACACATGAAAATATAATGATCTCCCTAAAATTCTGCCTCCTCTTACACAGTATCTCGTTTCTTCAGTCGTTCTAACCATTATCCTTACATGCAAAGGCTGCAGTATATCACATCTCATATATTCTCTTATTTATTTTTTGAAATTAGTTTTCCTTTTTCGCATTACACCGATATAAATATATATAATAATAATATATATATAAAATGGAGCCTTGTCGCCTCTTTCGCTTTTGAAATGTGAATTATCGTAACTGGTGACGTTTCCCAAGGATCAACTGTCGATATCCGACAAATCGAACAAGAAAACGGAAGCACGGCGTGAGAGAGAAAATGAGATGCTTTGTGTACGAAGTTAGTCGGTTAACTTCTATTATCTTAGAAGGGAGCACATAAAGCCGTCGAGCCTCGAAGGAAGCACTTTCCTTCTGGTCAGTAGCCTCTGAAATCAGACAGTCCTCCCGGACAGATCCCGTCACTTTCTCCGAGAAAAAGGAACAAAGTGTCAGGTAACGTTCACTTAAATAATGTTGAATAAGCCGGAAAGCTAATGCTAACGTTAACTAACAAGTGTCAGGCTGTGTCGTTACGTTTGCTTACTTGTGCCGGGATCCAAATATCCAAAGTAGCAAGGGTCCTTTGAGAAAGTATGATGACATTAGCCATGGCTATAATTGCGGGGGGGGGGGTCTACATTGTCAAAACAGAGCAACGACGCCGGGCTAAGAACCGAGCAGGTACCTGTATCCCGGCCGGTGAACGGACTAGCACATGTTAACGTTAGCTAACTTAGCCCTTACATCTTGCCAGTGTCTGCTCCTCTCACCTCGTTTTAAAATGGTGCCACAGCGCGGATCATTCGTGTTGACACAGCGTTCACAGTTCCGCACAGTTTGGCCGCTTGGATCGGATACAGCTGTTCTCCAGTGGTGTGGCTGTGGAAAACCACACGGCCACTGTCAAGTTGTTTTTGTTTTTTGTTTTTTTAATGTACCCTGTCCCCAAAAGGCCTTGGTTCATTGATGGTCAGCGGGTCATGTCTTGTAGAAAAGCCCTGTGTCTAAAATCCAGAGCTTTACTGTTATACATTATTGTGCATATTCCCCTAAAAAAAATGAAATGATCTCAAACGGACCACAGAAACTGCAGGGGCCGGTTACTGTGACACCAGCGTAGGAGTACAGTCTGGTCTCTGGGTCTGCGGAGGATTAATGAGAATGTGTTCTGCCGGTTGCACTGTACTTGACAGGAACGTGGAGGTGACGGGGACCATATACAATGCACAGGAGGTTGTGGTGAGGGTGTCACTAGGGTCTCGGCAGCACATTTTTTTACTACAGATTTTTCAAGCTGGCTGTGGTACAGTGGTTATACCGGCTTCTGTACTGATACAAGACAGTTCCCTCTCCTCATTGGATGAGGAAAAAAAAAAATATATATTTTTTTTTTGTGATACTTCTGGCTTAACAACTCAGCTGTGAATGACGAGAGTCCTGTGATAGAATATTTGAAAAGTTAACATGTCAGTCTAAAGGACGGTTTCCATGAGTTGCCTTTTAATGAGTCTTAATCAAAGTGGGGCCGTTCTTGATTTATTTTGTGCCCTGTCAATCAGGATGGACCCAGCTCTACTGAGGGAGAGGGAACTGTTCAAGAAAAGAGCTCTGTCTACTCCAGCTGTAGAGAAGAGACAAGCATCCTCAGACTCTGGATCACACAAGAAGAAGAAGCCCAAAGTTGACAAGGAGAGCTCCTTAGGGTCCAAACATAGCGCTGGTAAGTGAAGCAGACTGTCTTAAAAATGGATGATAACATTTTTTATTGTTTGAGTAAATAGCTTCTTTCTGGTGCCCTAACTCGTTTATGTATGGGTGGGAGCCCTGGTACTGCTGACATAAAGTATCTTTGTAACTCTGATCTTAGTACCCATCACCACTGAACTTTTCACTATCGATAGTGATGCATCAATTGACAAAGAGCTGATACTGTCTTACTATGTCAATATACCAGCCATGACAATTCCATTCACTAACTGTTCCTGTTTTTCTGGAAAGCTAAAACATATGAACCCCGGTTAAAAACCACAGATTTTACAGTGTGTCATATTATTTTCATAATTTGAGTAGCTCCTCCACGCTAATAATGCTTGCTTTTTCTATACAGGGTACTTATATCAAAATGATTATGTTAGAGGGAGCAGTAATTCACTAGACCTTGTCACCATCTGAATTCTGGAGAAGTCTTCTGTCCCTGCACACACCTTTTAAATGATCAGAGAACAGCTTGAAAGTAAACATGATATGATATGACAAACAACCAGAAATAGTTGTTGTATTTTCAAGTCTTAAACTGAGTAATACAGCAGTTCAGAATTAGATTTTAAGAAGTGGCTTCTTGTCGCTTGGCATATCATATAAGTTTTCAACCTCAGAAACCGACATGTCAATGTAACTTACTTCTTTTAGCAGAAAAAGTGGTACATAATCCTGTGACAATTTATTAGGCATTTTGTGGTAAGGCATATGAAAGTATACATTGTGCTCAATATTACATGATAAAGTACATCACTGCTGTGCAGCAACCAAGTGTCATTTGTCATCAAATAATGTTGCAATGCTTAATATGTTGACAGCACTGGCACACAATTTGCGAAGCACAGAAACACAGGCTTCATCCAAAGCAACAATGATTTCCAGCTAATTACTTTGTTGCTTATCAGGCCCTTTTGGGATGTGACGATAATGAACTTCTTAAATTTGGACAGCATTTTCTGTCTGTGTACAACATTTTACCATGTCACATAGTGGCTCATTCGCATCATGTCATTATGTGTAGTACCTCACACGGCAGATGATGCTGAACAAGAAAACTTGTTTTTTAAACTCACTGATAATGGTTCAGATTAGTGGATTTTTTGTGTGTGAAAATGTTTTCGCCATGCAATGTTATAAAAGAAAAAGCAAAAAAACATCCCACCTATTTGGAATCCATTCTGCGACATACTTCATTTTTAAGTGTTGCAAATTGGTGTTTATTCGGGCCACACCATTGCTACTATTTCCACTCAGGCGCTCTCTCTTTCTGCTCATTATATCTGGTGTAAAATATGGTTTTCATGGTTTGCACTCTGTGTTAAGTGGTACTGAATGTAGATGTGTGAAGATTCCCTCATATCTGAAATGAAAAGCAAATCAGACTCAGTCATAATCAGTGAAAAACTACTCCTTTCCTTCTGTCTTTCCCCACCGCATTTACTTAACAGAACTACTATTATGTAGTTTTAGAAGTTCATTCTTAGGCCTTTGGGGTCAATGCCAGGTTACTGCCCAGCTCAGCAATGATGTCTGAACTCCTACTATTCCTTTTTATCAACATTGCTGCCTCTATACCACCTCAGTGTGGGATTCTGGATCCTTGCAAATGCTGGTCATGAGCTTGCCGCAGCTTCCCGCCCCCTCCTCCTGTAGCTGGTGATGTGTCTTCCCTTTGGCGCAGCACCCACAGTCCAATAGCTCATAGAGAACGGCCAAGGCAGCCAGAGAAAGGACAGTGAGGATGAAGAGCAAAAGGATGATGAAGCACGCCACATTCCACCCATCATGGAAGGGATAGACTTCCTGGACCTGCAAGGAAACAAGGGGGAGAGGGACCGCCCCTGGTTGCCATGGGAGATTACTTGGGTGTATATTGGCAGTGATGTTGGCCATGATTTGTCCTTGGAAGCAACAAAAACAAGAGAGAAAGACAGATTGTTAAATGCTTTGCATGTTGTTCTGGGTTTCACTACACGGTGGTGACAGCAAACTAGACGGTGATGGTTGTAAAATACTCATTTTTATGTGAGAGGGTGATTGAACAATTCTTCTTTAGGCCATAATATTTATGATTGTCTTATTTTTCAATGTTATACAATATTTTAGGGTTTCTCTTAGCTAATTTACTGTAACGTGATTATAGTAGTACTACATTATTATCAATCATAGAGGGTATCATGTTTTAAAAAGATCAATTGCAGTGTCTTTATGTACACAAACGCTAGTCTGCACCTGTCACTAGAGAAGGGTTTTCGCTTGAATGAAAAGACGATTTGTTATTAGCGCACAAACGTTATTTAGCTAAAGAGCACAAACCCTACTGAGGCCATCTGCTCAGAACAAAAATAGACCACAAGCCTGGTAGAAGAGGATGGATGCACAGTCAAATTTGGAATCTATGCTTGGTTTGCAACTCTTGGGTCAAAACACTTGAAAAAAATACAAATTACGGACATATTTATATCGCCTACTGAGACCAAGTCAGATGACCTAGATTACTTGAGTCAACCACTGAGAGGAGTTGAGAAAGAGGGGCATAAGTGGTTCTTTTCACGGTAGACTAATCCTGTAATTTTTGTGTGTGTGTTTTTTCCTTACATCTTACAACATAAATTTGGCATACTGTATGCAAAAACACAGGCTTTCATGTATGCAGGATAGATTTGTGGCATCTTAGTACAACCTTTACATGTGACAGCGTATTTTATTGCCCTTGGAGAGATAGGTGAATGCTCCTTGTGTGACTTAGGTTTGGTTTTCAATGTTACCTGAAACTAATGCGATACAAGTCATTTTTGTAGTTGCTTCAGTTGTCTCGAGATCACACATTTTCACCTCAGAACCAAAGTGCCTAAGTTATAGTCTTGCACTGGTGCAAAAACTTAGCATAATACTGTATGATATGACCTCAATATTATGAAAAAGGCAGCGATAAATTGAGAGTTGGCGTGTAGTTGTTTTCTATCTGCTTGACATCGAGTTAAGGTTGTGCATTTATTTTTCAGCAACAGTGTTCTTTCAAATTTTAAGTACAGGTTTGGTTTTATCTCACAACAGTGATACAGGTTTGTTTTGAATTAAATCGGTTTGCTGTAAAGTTGGTTCAGCTTTTTGATCAAGTTGAAAATTGACATATTTCACTTTTCCTGCATGCTGACAAAATTCTTACATTGTGACTTGTATGATCCCTACAGCTGATGTCAACTTATCCTAAATGAGCTCCACCCCAGCCAGACTCCTCATGGTGTTGTAGGACTAGATATTGGTCTCTGCCTCCCCAGTGGTTGTCTCTCATTAAACCCATAAACACCAGACACACTTTTATAGTTATAATGCCCCTGGTTGGCTCCTCAAAGCTGTCAGTCCTTCACTGATGTGTCTTAAGAGCTGCAGTTTGCACTGAGTCGTGCATCTCCAAAAACAGAATGACATGATGCACATTAGTATACACACACACACACACACACACACACACACGCACACACACACACACACACACAGAATTGCTTATGCTTGGTATTCAAGTGGCACAAGTGAAGACCGACAGATCCATGTTTATTTCATACATTGCATGTTCTCTCAGTCTTGGTTTTAATGTTAAAATTACCATGTCAGGATCTTAGCTTAGTTGTTGTTATAGTATAAATTCAATTTTCCATACAGAGTTGCTAGATCTGGTGATTTGCAATTTTGGATTTTTTTCACATAGAAGGAATTGGCTTTGTAAAAAGGCCTGCTGCATTAAAAATTTATGATTTACCCAGTAAATGCTGGACTACT
This sequence comes from Istiophorus platypterus, assembly GCA_016859345.1. NCBI lineage: Eukaryota > Metazoa > Chordata > Actinopteri > Istiophoriformes > Istiophoridae > Istiophorus > Istiophorus platypterus. The sequence goes on along the minus strand of CM029114.1, from coordinate 14,734,074 downwards.
CACAGAAAAACCTTCACAGTCATAACTGCACATTTAGAACAACAGCCTGCAGAATGTAGCGTAAATTCACAGTGTAAATTATTCCAAAATGTTGGTGTCAAACACACACAGTATTCTGAGGATGCTGTTCTGAAAAATATGCAGACTCACCTGTGTGTCTGGCTCAGTCTCAAGATGCAAGTCTACAGATGCAATCTCCTCTTTTTGGTGCTCCACCTATCGGTCTGTCTTCCACTTTCTCCCTCCTCTGTGTTCACTCCTCGACCTGATTTCTTCCTCAGCACCCTTATTTACTTCCATCCGTCGCTTGCACACTGGCTCGCTCCCTCCGCCACTCCTTGCAGCTCTTCATGTCTCAGCCGAATGGCAGGGGCTTCTCTTCATCATTGGCCCTTTTCTTTTAGACCTTCCTCTGCACCGCTCGTTAACCAGCCTGTCACAATGTCGGCGTCCTGCCCACAGTGCAGCTCACAGCAACAGAAGCTCCCGCCTACACCATGAATCATTCATGAATCAGTGTCTGTTTCAGCTTTGATTGGTGAGTGCTGAGTCCAGACCTCAGATAGTCTCCTGGGGGGAGCAGTATTATTGAACTCGCAACAGAATAGGACCATCTGGCCAGTCTTCAAGTCACTCTTATCGAATTACGCTTTTGTACTGCTCCTGCAGTATTTTTAGAATAATTCTGGTACATTACAGGATAAGTTATACTCTTATATCTTTGTTATCTTTGTTACTGTCAATAAATCCCCTGAAAAGACCAACACCAACAATAAATGGATCCAACTAACCTATTCTGGCTGTGTAGCCAAAGGTTGATACAGCCTATTCCTCTGTACAATTGAGCTCCATTGTTGTCCAGAAAGAAATTTGGCGCACATCAATGATCTGCATTGTTGCTCTGGGTGACATCATGTTTCTTCATTACCATGAACACATAATCATGGGCACTGTAGCTTATATTGAGTAAATCCCATATTCATCTTCCTGCTGATTTACTATATACTCACTAGTGCACAAAATGAAAAAAAAAAAAAAAAAATCAAGTATACGCTGGTGACCCATTTTAGAGAATTACATCCTAAGTATAAATGGTGCCACAGACAGACCAGAGAATTCGGGAAGTATTGAGAGACAAACTAAAGCTTGTAAAATGATATTTTTTTGGGGGGTGGTGGCTTGATTAGATAAAGATAAGTGAACTCATAAAGGGTGATAGTTGATGATTTGATAGCTAGGACATAAGCTGCTGTGAAAATCATTTCCAATTGATTTTTTTAAAATGTTTTTCGACAAAAGGATTTTCACAAAAACTTGTGACCTTTGTCTGCCCATCTATTTTACCTAAACTGTTCTTTCTTTTTTTCCCACAGAGTCTAGTAATGGCAACTTTAACATCAAGGCAAGCTCCGGGTACAAATTTGGCTGCCTGGCCAAGATAGTCAATTATATGAAGGTAAGCTTCTGTAGACAATTTATCTTCTTTTTCTTTTTTTTTTTTTAAAGGAACTGTCCTTTAGTAATTTAGTGAATGATGATATTAATCTTCCAGGTTTTTGCTTCTACAAACAAGCACTGTTTTAGACATGTCAGTCTCATGGGCATTGCTCCTGTCTAAGCTGACTGAAGCTCACACATTAGTGTCAACTTAAGTGCTAGATTTTCAGCATGTCATCATCTCCATCAAAGCTCTTTAAAAGCTTGACTTTTTGTCTGTTGTGTGAATTGAGTGAGTCGGTTGTGAATGCTGCATAACATTTGGTCCCCAGTCTTTCTTTTGGTATGTAAACAGCTTTTCTACCATGCTGTGGCCCTGCAGAGAGGCAGCCATGCCTTGTCACCCTAGCTGTCTTGACTCACTGCTTGCTGCAGAGCTCAAACTCAATTTGACAGATTTTCTTTGAATGTGTACCTTTTTGTGCCATCAGTTGAATAGGTAAAAATTGTGTTAAATACCATGAAAGTTGGATGAGAGGCACAAAATCACTGTAAACATTGGGATAAAACACCGTGAAAGGTGTAGGATTAGGAATTACTTACATTTTAAAAATAAGTGTCAGGGAAGATTTTATACTGTTGTTGACTCTGTATGTTTTTACGTTCTGTATATCCATGTGCTTCTCCTTAACTGTCAGACAAGGCATCAGAATGGTGATACCCACTTCTTGACCTTAGATGAGATTCTGGATGAGACCAAACTTCTTGACATCAGCATGAAACAGAAACAGTGGCTCATGACTGAGGTTTGTTTGTGTTTCTTTAGTATAATACAATCTTCTGTTTATCATTAGGAGTATACTTGTCCTTATCATATATAATTACAGTGACCTATTTTACACCTGAATTCTAATGTGAGTCCTGGGCAACAATTCTTCTATAACATCCTTCATGTTGCAAAAAAAGGAAGCCACTAAGTAGCATCTGAGTAAACAAGCTGATAGCACACATTAAACAACATTCAACACCTTGTTGATCCTTGTGGTAATGGCAATATACTTGTTTTAATAGAAACCATATGAAATGAAGAAAAAATTGGAGTTACTGTAGCTGAAAATATCTTAAAGTGTTTTAATATTATTCAAGATACATACAAATGATACATATAAAGATACATATAAATGTAAGATGTAAGTTTTCAACCTTTTTAGTTTATTTTGAACTAAATATGGTATGAAGGAGTATGAAAATGAAATTAATACTTTTGCACATCTCCCAGCTGGTCTGCTACTTAATTAGAGACTTTAAACTTGAAAGTTACTACTGTAACATCTCCCCTGCCAATATCAGGCCTTGGTCAACAATCCAAAAATTGAAGTGCGGGATGGGACATATGGTTTCAAGCCCAAGTACAACCTGAAGGACAAGAAAGCCTTACTGAGGCTACTGGACAAACATGACCAGCTGGGCCTGGGAGGAGTGCTGCTGGACGATGTAGAGGAGGGCCTTCCCAACTCAGCCAAGGCCATTAAGGTAATAAATAATCAAAGCAATTAAAGCATATGGATCTCTACAACATGATGCCACCTAATACATAGTACTACATTGATTACCATAAGGGATGTGAATCTTTTACGTTAAGTATGCAGACATAAGCAGAGAAATGAGCTCTCGTGATCATTGACAGGCTTTGGGGGATCAGATCATCTTTGTGACAAGACCAGACAAGAAAAAGATCCTATTCTACAATGACAAACACTGCCAGTTTATGGTAGATGAAGGTGAGAATGTGTCAGCTTTGTCTGTCAGTCATGATATGGCTCGCTCTTTCTCTCTGTGTCTGTCGGTCTCTGTCTTGGCTGTCTTTCTGTGTGTGTTCTATTACTGATTCCCTTGGCATCTTTAGGTTTTGATAACCAATTTGTGATTACATCAAATAAAAATACAAAATCCCAAACTTTGGTGCTTTAGCTTCTAATAGAATATCTTTTTTCCATTTTTTTTTAAATTAAATATCTGTTTTAACAGAGGGTATAGACAAAGTAAACTATTTTTTAATGTAGTTTATTTAAAAAAAAAAAAGAAGAAAGAAATCAATATATAACCAATAATCAAAACTAAAACAAGCTTTACTCAAACTTACTTAACTTACTCAAACTAATACAAATAATAAAGGTGTAACCTCTCACACCCCAACAGGTGCAAAAAAATAACTGGAGAATAAGACTGATTTCCATCAAGTACTGTTTACGTATGACACCTCAGCCCTCATGCTGCATTTGTGTCATTAGAGTTTACATAATGTTTAGATTCCAACTTTTAAATGGTTTTCACATCATAGCCAAGCTATAATTATAACCAGGAAACCCAGACTTTTCTGAATGCTTTCATACATCGGAGTCCATAATATGTAAATGTTTGAAAATCAAGCAAATAGGGCCTCACATCAGCCAGAGTCTATCATTAAAGGTGATTAAGTGCATGCACACGAACATAAACAGAAAATTCCATAGGCGTGAAGGGCCTTTACAGTAGTTTTAAAAAGAGAATGCGAATGTGTCACAAAACTTCAGCATTCATTATGAATATAAATTACTGTAATTAGCTAAGCACATTTTTACAATAATTTCATCCATTTTATCCAGGCCTGCATGTAGTTTAGTTTAGTTATCTCATGATAATCATGAAATATTTTGATGCTTAGCACTTTGATCATTATATTTATGTCTCAAAAACCTTTCCTCTAAATTGCAGAATTTCAGAAGCTGTGGCGGAGTGTCCCAGTTGACTCCATGGATGAAGAGAAGATTGAGGAGTACCTGAAGAAACAAGGCATCTCCTCAATGCAAGAAACAGGACCAAAGAAAGTGGTCAGTGTCTTTCGGTCTCCAGTCTGCTCCATTTTCATTCTGACTTCTCAAAATTTAAATAAACCTTGCCTGGTATATTTCACCACAAATAAAGACTTTTACATTTCAACACAGAATGCTGACATATGTCTTAGTCATTCAAGCATCATAAGTGGTGCTGATTGTGTTTGTGTTCCCTGCAGTTACCAGTTCAAAAGAGAAAGAAGCAAGGTGGTCAGAGGAAGAGACACTTCAAGACCCACAACAACCATCTGGCAGGAGTACTGGAGGATTATTCGGATGGCGTTCCTGCAAAGAAGTGAAATCCCTTCCCTTGCTGCTACATTGCCTCAGAGAAGAGATGTTGAATCTGGAAATCAGAAATGGCTGCAGATGGAGACTCTGGCCACACTACAATACAGTGACTTTAATGGTGTCTGTTATGTCACAAAAAACTAGCTTCTTTTCCTTTCTATCCACTCCTCTCAGTGATCAGTGGTCTTGTATTAAATGAACTGAATAGCGCCTATGTTTTGGAAACCTTTTTAATTTGTTTATTGATCAGTGATACCTGAAGGACACTAGAGGAAAAGACTGTTGTGATCATTAAGAAAAGTGAATGCTCTTACCAAGACTATCATCCTTAAGGGGGGTGGTACGACCTTACTATTAAAATGTACATGAGTTGAGGTGAGTAAATACTTTTTTTCCCCATTTCATTTAGTATATGGCAAAGAGGTGTGTGGAGGGTTTTATTTGAGAAGGCAGCAGTTCTCATGGTAACTTTTTACATCCTTTTATTAGGAACTGCAGAAAACAGGTCTGTGTTGTGCAGTACATCACAATAATGCCTCCCATCCCGCATGAAAAACCTTGGACATAACCTTTGTGAAATTTCAAAATATTTAAATTCTTTTACTTTACTGCACCATGGCATAGAGATTTAAAATACTAGACTTTCTTTGAACTTATTTCAATAAATTACACTGTTACAGGATACTGCCTCATTGCTTGATTTACATGCACTGCAGTGGCAATAGTACTATCAGACCAGCTAATTGGGATTTTTATTGTTGACATTAAGTGTTCAGTTGTGTATATATGACTCAAATCAAGAATCAATAAAATTACTTAAAATTTATAATTTATGATGGCACCCCCTCCCCCATTTTCATTTTTTGAATCCATGTGTATCCTCACTGCAACATTAGAGAAGTTGTGATGAAAACACATAACTACTTTAATCAGTACATGGTGCAGACCATTGCCATTTTGAGGTTATTTAATTAATCATAGAAAACAGTATATCAGCACAGCCAGATAAAATAAAATGCTCGATCGTCTGCTGTGGATAGCGTACAAAATATTAAAGAGTAAGTGAGAAAAATTACCCATGAAGCTAAGTACATATTATATAATTATATACATTCATGCTTCTTACAGCAAGATCTAATTAAATATGGGTTTGCCAGGCATTTATAATTCAACTTAAAAACTATAAAGCTACGTTTTAGCTGGCAGTATGGCCTGCTTTGACAGTTTTTTTCAAGTGGTGATAGTTTGGCAAGATCTTCATCAGAAAGTCGAGCTGAAGAGTCTGGGGCTGTAAAGACAACAAAAAAATGTGAATTAACTAATGTTAAAAAGAAAGAAGAACAACAGTGTATTTTTTCATGACATCCGGCAGTTGGGCATATCTGAAAAACTTGCACCTACTTAAAACAATTGTACCAGAAATACTAAGATTTATAGTGCTGTCCTGAACAGGTTGAATTAGAAAATGGAAGAAAATGCCCAGTGTAAATTTAAAAACATGAACGCAGTAGATGAATTATTGTACAGTCTGTTAAACATATGTCTCACTCTTCTCATATGAAAATTTCAGTAACGTATAAAATCTCATAGAATTGGCTAGAGTGTAAATATAGTGTTTTATTGCTTACAATTTATAAGTTAGTAGCTGGCTGTAAAAAGTATACGGCCTGGCATGTATTAGCTACAATTTATGCTTTTATGTATATCATAGTTCACACACTGCTTTTGTATACAACAAGGTTCAAATATAACAAAGAAAACATTACTTTTAATATTAAATAGACATTTCAGACCAAATAAATACCAATGATGAGGTCAAGGAAAGACTGGTGAACGTGAAGCCATTCAGAGGGACTAACGTCTCTTTAGTAGTAGTAGTGTTGTTGTACAGCTCAGCCCTTGGGCTTTAAGGAACAATTTGCTTAAAAACATTACACACAATCTAAAATCAATCTCAATCACTTAGACAAAAGAGCTAAACCTAACTCATGATCCACTGAAACAAATGTTTGACCACTTGTCGTTTCTTTAGTAGGAGAGGTCTGCTATGGAAATCAGTCAGTATAAATGATACGTTTTCATACAGTATTATGTTTTTTGGATAATGTACCACTAGTAAGGAATTAAGTGCCCAGCAGGTTTGTGACAATGCCTGTCTATAAATCTCATAAGAGGTACATACACTAGCCCTTAAATCTGTACAATCAAACAATCTACAGAAACACCATCTACAGCCTCCGTTTACCATAGAGCTAAATAAATGCCTCTCAGACACAAACTTACATTTTGGTGCTCCACCTGTAAGCACACACTGTAATAGGATGTTTTGGTTCTGAAGATGCTAATCACAAGCCTAGGGTACCTGTTACACCTGAAAATGTCAACCAGATGTGTGTGTCCATACCTGGGGTCTCTCCGTCTGAACCCGTCTCATACATCCAGAGCCATAGATGACCGTGTTCTCAGGTATGACCTCACATGTGTTGACCTGACAGAAGGCTCCAATGATACAGCCACTGGTGAGGATCACATTCCTGCCAACATCAGCTGGAAGACAACACAGATAGTATTTGATACAGTTAGCTAATGCCTTGATTTAAATCACACAGAGCCAAACAAAGATGCAAACATCTCACCTTTAGATTCTATTACATTGTTGTCCCCAATTTTCAGGGCTTGTGATACTATAAGTTGTCTGTTAAGGCAAAATTGTGGTCTTAGTAGCTAAGAATCATCAGATTGTTAAAACATGGAATTGCCTGATATATAGATTATGACATGATAAATAAAAAGGATACCACAGCCAACTTCAAATACATTGTTGATGCCAATGGTCATTGTCTTTGGTTCTACCTCAGAATCTGGTGTGATGTTTTCTGGGTAACTGCGGGGTAAACAAACAAGTTAGTAGTTATCATGGTGCAGGTAGAGATGATAGGCCATGTGCAGAGACGGCTAAGACCGTGATGGATATGTTGTACAATGTGGTACAGGAAATCTTGTACTACCTGTTAATAATCAGAGCTTGCTCCTCGATCAAATTTCCTTCTCCAATAACAATGGGCCCTGCTTCTGCAATAATACGAGCTTTTGGTTGGACCACTGTCCTGGGGCCTGAGGAAACATACCAAACACGAGTTTAATTGTTAGCTCACGTATGTGCAGTAAATTAACCTGGAGAATTAGCTGACGGTCTGATCCGCTTAGAGATAAAAAAAAAAAAAATCAGCAGTGTTTCCTGGCCAGCGACAAAAGAGGAAAACACCTTACCTATGGTGACATCTCCTCTGATTTCACTTTCATCACAAACTACGGCTCCAGCGGCTATTTTGAAACTGCAGAAAAAGTAAAAGAGAAGTGTGGACATGTTAGCTTACGCTGCTAGCTAGCCACTTCAAATAGCCGTCTATACGGACTACATGGTTACTTTTTTATGGCTATTTAGTCATCACATTTTGATACCTTTAACATTTAACCAAATGGCATTACGTCCTTTACGGGTTATCGCTTATTTTTTTACCTTTTCTGGGAATTTTGTTTATCTGCCATTGTGATAGATGATACCAATGGGAGGCGCCGGTGATTCACTCGACCATCGATTTGGAATCCTTGCTATCGCGGTCCTTTGCGCATGCGTCAATCCATAATTACTAAAGGATGACTTTGAAGACTCTAACGTGATGATTGACGTTATTGGGTTAAAGGTTGTAATTAGGAGCAGTTCACCATGAAAAAACTTCACCGGTTTGTAAAATAAAAACGACCCAAAACCATCAGGTAGAGACGCTTTTAAAGATTTGTTGGAAGAGTAGATGTTACCATAGCAACAGACAGTATAAATCCCCCATTTATGACTCCATCACTCAACACAGTGTGATTCGCCTACATTCAAACGTTAGCTCAAGTTTTATCCGCAGGTATTTTCGCGATCTCGGAGATTTCTGTTTGTTTGTTTTTTTTTTTTTGACGGGAAATATAAAACGTTTCGTCCCGAGTCGAACACGCTCCCGGACCGATCCCGCCGCGGAGCCGACGACGGGCAGGATCCGCTCGGCGCGTCCCGGCGAAGATGGAACCGCGAAGCCGGTGGAAATACCGGGCTGAAGCGTTTTACCCCCGTCGGACCGACGGGAGTCATTTATGGGATCGTGGGAATATATTCGAAGATTCGTGCTGGATAACAAATACGCGTCGGTCCGCACCGGTGGAGCTCGGCGAACAGGTATCGTTAATAAAATGTAGTTTGTCCCCTCTCGCTCCCACTACAGTGTCAAAACAAGGAAGGGACGCAAGGGGAATTTATTATGGCAAAAGGGAAATTTAAGAAAAATCCAAAGGGCGCATCCTCGGGGGTCGAAGGGAAGAAACAGGCGAGGCAGACAAAAATGGCACTACAAGAGAAATACACGGTTTCCCTCGCTGCCTTTGCTTTGGTCGTAGCCGTTTGCGTGGCACCGCTAACGGCTGAAATAACTACCTGTAAGTACTTAGCACCGTTGACAAGAGAAAAACGAACTGCTGGATGGTGCTAGAGAGTTAGCAACGTAGCTAGCTACTTGATGCGAAGAAAAACAAACATATCTCAACCCTCGTGTTTCTTCGAATTACATTGCAGCGATTCCTCAGTTATATGTAGATTCGCCACGACAGCATGTCGTTTGAGTATTTGATTATTAAGCCATATTATCTGCTAGCTCGGAGCTAACTGTAGATTAGCACAAACTGGGGTAAACAGTTAGCAGTCCCAAGATTTAGCTCCAGTCGTTTGAACTTCCCTCCTGGTGGTATTTTACGGATTAATTCAGCATGTGACCACGGGGCTCTGCAGTCATAACTTCAACCCTCTCACATGCTTTCCTCTTGAGAACAGCAACGATAGTTGACCGTGGCTCACAGTCAGATCGACTGTGATATTTTCATTCTGGTTACCCATCTAGCCTTCATACACTTCGGTATGGAGTAACTGTCTCGTTCATAACGACAGTAGTGAACCATAGGTTTGAGGTAAGTAACCGAAGGTCCTTTGCACAGCCGTCATCTTTACGAAGGCGTTAAAAGGCACAGCCTTCACGGTATGATTAGATCTGGCTTGTACGACATCTGTGTCAACATGGCGTTAGGAAAGCTGGGATTATTTTACACGTGCTTTCGGTTCATGTAAAAAGAAAAAACAGCGCAAATGCAAACGTGGGATTTCTGCTTATGTTCATAACGTGATTTCGGAGAACAGTGGCTTCACAGTTGGGTGTGGTCAGCTACAAAAACACTATAAGATGTAGCGTCTTCTTCATGTTTTCTCTTACCGTACCTCAAATGGATTTGGCAATGGGTTTCGACTGATCTGCAAAATGTGTACTGCTTTTTCTTTTTCTAGCTGGCTTTTCTCATCATAAGCATAGTGTCCTGAAGATGGATGAGGCATCATTGACAGTCAACAATGATCTGGAAACTGAGGTTGTGGTGTCCTGGATGTCAGAGCGCTGCTACCAGGTAGGCTCACGGGCACCAAATATTCTCCTCTAGTTGGCTCTGTGGGTATAGGACTTTTTACAGATGAGGAAGCTGATGATGTTCTGATGTGAACCCTTGTTTCTTGTGTGCAAGTGTTTGTACCAGAAGCTAGGGGTAGTACCAGGGGCACCTGGTCCTGGCCAGCCCAGTTCAGTTGGCTTTGTTGTAAGCACACAGCATCAAATTACACTTCAGCTCAATAACACTGCTGTCAACCTGGAGCTGTGCACGTAAGTTAAACTGCACGGACATGTTTCCTATACACCAGAACTTGACATATATTAAAATGTACAAATGTTTGGGAATATTACAGTTCACCATTCACTTTGTAATTGTCATATCCAGTTGAACTATCAATATTCAACATTTTGATTGACATAATGTCAGGCACATTTAATCAAGGTTACTGTGGTGTGTAAATTTGATTACAGAAAAACTTTTGAATGACAAGTTTCATATATTAAACTAAAGATCCATGGAATAACTATGTACATAGGCATCGGTTTGGATGATTTGCTATTTGTTTAGCATATTGTCTTTAATTCCCAGGGTTCCATTCCACTTTGGGGAACATGGAAACTACTCTCTATGGGTAAAAAATCTGAATGAATCCTCACTGGTAAACTGCTCTGTAGTGATTGATGCAGACCCAATCAACACCTACATACGTGAGTCACATACATACATGCCTACATAAGGTTGTGTGACCGGGACATACGTAATGTCATATAAGTGTTGTGATGCTAAATTCACCCATCACCCTTTACTGAGTACATACCACATCTGATTGAAGTCTGACTCTTTTCACAGCAATATTGGTAGCGTTCCTCATCTTTGTTGGACTGGCCTTGGTATTTGCCATTGGAAGAACAATATTAGGGTAATTTATTTTTATTGTTTTGCTCCTCTCTGTGTATGCAATAAAATTCCCAAGCAAAGCTGTGAGGAGTTTTGTACCAATTAGAAAATCGACACAGTACATATATAACAAAATCAAATCTACAGCTGATATATCAAATTAATGATAGCCAGATTTCATTAGATTTGATTATTTCATGAGATATTTGTTGTGATGCTGATGCATAATCTTATCTTGTATTAAAAAAAATCACAGCTGAGCAGAGAGACCCACTGTTTCTGTACGTTAGTGTCCTAACTGTGAGTTTTACCTTGAGTTTTTGCATATTATAGAATTACTCCTAACCTGTTTGACTATTTCTTGTCCAGGCTTGATGTAGTAAAGGGTATCCTTTTCCGAATTGGTGGCTCCATTGAGACAGAAAGGCTCATCAACTCTGTAAGTGTTACTAGTACACCAAAATGAGTAAACAAATAAAAGCTTATTTAAATTAGCTGGCATATATTAAAGTGATTGATGTCCTGATACCCTGTGTTTTTTTTATTTTGCATTGTAGAGCACTTTGGTGTTTGGTTTCAGAAAATGTATCACATTTACTAATGATACTATTGACTATTTTAAATAATATACCTCACATACATTTAGTGGGCAAAGATGCATCACTTAGCTTTCTTGGGATTTTCATACTGAAAAAAGGTTTTAGTGGAAGGGTTTATAAGCTTTTTGAATGGAGCCTTCATTACTCTTCCAAATCAAATACTTTGAATGGTAGTTCAAAATCAGTTACAGGCTGCTCGTGTCTAGAAATGTTTGTCAGTCATTTCCAAACCCTCAAGGGAACGGTATTATCCAGTATGTATGAGTGCAGTGGTGTGTATGCTTCCAATAGAATAAGCTTATCCTTTAACTTTACTCTCACCATCCAGGAACTTGGCTCCCCTAGCAGGACAGTGGCACCAGTTACGGACAACATCCTCCCTCCCCCACCCAACCCCAGCAAGAGGCTGCGATCTCTGGACACATTCAGAGGGTAGCCCCCCTTACCCCTGCAATTCAGCTTGCTCAAAAAAAATATATCATCTGAATAACCACTTGGTCTGAACTGTTGTTACACTGTATCATGTGATTTTAACTGCAGTGTGACATTTTGGCAGCTGACACAGGCATTGTCAGTCATTAATGAGCCTGTGCTAATAATATTCCCTTTGATCCAGTGCCTTGAAGTTGTATTATTTGTTTCTTACAAAGTGAACCATTTAGCCGTATGTCTATAATTTCTTTCCCGCAGTACTCAGTGCTTTTTCTTTAATGTTACATTTGCTCTGTTTCCTGTCAGTATTTCCTTAGTCATCATGGTGTTTGTGAACTATGGAGGGGGACGATACTGGTTCTTTCGACATGAAAGCTGGAATGGTGAGCCCCAAATGGTTCTTACTTTAATTCTTTTTTTTTCCTTTTAAAACACATGACTCAGTAATCACAGATCTTTGTAACCTGCCTTGGTATCAGCCTTGGTATTTTATTTAATTTTGAAGCCCGGATTTCCCATTTGTCTCCTTACAGGACTTACTGTTGCAGATCTAGTCTTCCCTTGGTAAGCTCAAATCAGATTTTCCTCTACTGATTTTCTCTAGAATGTCTTATTTCTGCAAATTAGTTTAGCCTAATCTTGAACTAGTCGTTATTTGACTCATCCATTCACACATTAAAGTTAATATATAGTTATAGTATGATTTTTATGTAATAATAATAACACCATATGTATGTACCAAAAGAGTACCAGAATTCAAAACCCTATTCCAGTAACGCTGTGTGGAATTTGCACATAAAAGTGTTCAAAAGTAGTTGCACTAAATTTTCCATTTATTGGAACATGTTCAGGATCTGTTACCTCTTTTCTTGCTTTGGCCAACTGGTATTGGCCTATGTGTTGTGTATGTTGCTTTTATTTTTTATATATATATATATATATATATATATATATATATATAGTTTTTTTTTTTTTTGTATGAAGTGTTTTATAGTATTTTTATCATTGTCTAATTTTATTTGTTCTTAAAATGCAGTAAAGAGTTGAATTTCCTTCAACGTTATTTGGATTTGAAAATGGAGACTAAAACTTCAGTTGTCACTTAAAAAAAAAAGTAGAATAAACTAAAATAATAATTAAAATAATTCTATTCCCTTGTTCATCAGTAAAGCTTTAAGTCAAGAAGTATAAAATCAGTGATCGTATTTGAATGAACCTCATCTCACTTTCACCCCACTTGTCTTTTTTGTCTCATCTCCACACTTTGTGTTTCCCTCCTCCACCAGGTTTGTGTTTATAATGGGCACATCCATTGCACTGTCAATCAACTCCCTGCTGCGTGCAGGATTGACACGCTGCTCACTGCTGAGGAAAGTTGTATGGAGGAGCCTGCAGCTCTTCATCATTGGCGTCTTCATTATCAACCCAAACTACTGCCAGGGACCATGTGAGTATAAACTCACTTCTTTGATGTTGACTACCACTACCCAAACCATTTATGTGGATGATTATTAGACCATGTTATTTATTAGTGTTAGTTTTCTAAAACTGTGGACTTCCTTGTGTGTTCCTGCCTGCCTTTGTTCTCATACCTCATCCTAATCCACTCTACAGTATCTTGGGACAATCTGCGGATCCCAGGTGTGTTGCAGCGCCTGGCATTTTCTTACCTGGTTGTAGCCTGTCTGGATCTGTTGGTGGCGAGAGGTCACCTTGACATCCTCACAACGGTATGCCAACAGCTCCCTTTCAAACTATATCTTCAGCTTATTTTTAGTGCTCTAACTGCACTAGAGTCCCCTAAAATAAAATGTTAATATCTACTTTGGAGCATGAAAGCTGAAATTCATCCTGTAGTCTTTTGTTTTATTATTGTGAGACATGCCCATATGCTAAATGGATTTTTTTAAGGAGAAAAAAGGATTTTTAAGACTATCTCTGTTTTCCAGGCTGCTTGGTGGTCCCCGGGCCTTGAGATCTTGCTGTACTGGCCAGCTTGGCTGTGTGTACTCCTCTTAGAAACCATCTGGTTATCTCTCACTTTCCAACTTCCTGTACCAGATTGCCCAACGTGAGTTGAATAGTGCATGTTTGTATGTCTTTTTGTAGCCAAATGATAAATGAAATGCTCAGGAAGCGACATGGTTTTGTCCATTTCTGATGGTTATTTGTGATGTGTCTTTTGGTCATTCGTACATCTGCATGTTTTTATAATGAACTGAAATGTAGTGGCAGTTCAGTCTGATTATCAGGCTATGCTTTACTAGTGTCTAACGCTAACTGATTTTCAACACTGGCAAATGTTTACTTGATTTGTTGATATTAATTGGCTTTTTGTGAATACTGTAACTTTACATATGTGCCTTCACAAGAACAATGATGAAACTAAGGTAAAATTAAAATCAACATTCCGTCCTGTATATAGTTTTTCTTATCAATGCATCAGATAAGAATTGATAAAATAATTACCAATTGAATAAATAAGCAGAATCAAAATTGCAGTCAGGGATGATAAAATTCTTTCCAAAGCCCTGTGTTCGTTTTTAAATCTTAACCTTGTTCTGATAAAAATGTATCCTATATTGATAATACTGACTTCACACCCACTCTTTTGAATAGAGGCTATCTAGGCCCAGGTGGGATTGGGGACATGGGCCTATACGCTAACTGCACTGGTGGAGCTGCTGGTTTCATTGACCGTTGGCTGCTGGGAGAAAACCACATCTACCAGACTCCCTCGTCACGGGTTAGTGACCAGCAAAACAAGCCAAACATACCAACAGCCGACGCATGAAATCTTTTTATAACTTGGGATGTTAAGCTTGAGCTTACTTATCAGGTTTCTCTCTCACCGGCCAACACACACTTTTGACCAGAACCATGCTGACATGACAGGTGATGAAAGGGTTAGAACTGAAGTATAATCTACAAAAATCTTTTCCTGTTTCCATTTTAATTAAGGTGATTTATGCAACTCACATGCCATATGATCCAGAAGGTGTTCTTGGCAGTATCAACACTATCCTCATGGCTTTTCTTGGATTACAGGTTGGTGATGTGTACATGTGTAGTTCTATTTCTTTTTGTCTTTTGCCTTTATTCATATTTCTGATGTCAAAACTTGATAATAATATAGCTGACTGGTGAGCCAAAGGGAATCTGTTTTTGGTATAAATTGTTGTATTTTTAATTTCTCCAGGCAGGAAAAATAATCTTACACTATCGAGATCTCCACACAAGTATAATCTCAAGGTTTCTGATATGGGGTCTCATATTGGTAAGCACATTAACTTGTTATATCGCATCTTGCACTCATACAGTATGTATGTATACATTTGTATTACAATTTGTTGTTACTTCTAAGTTTCTTAAAAGATCCATTGCATTGAAGAGTTGTATCTCAGTCATAATGTTATTGACTTTTCCCGAACATTTTCCAGATCATTTCCCCTTTATTAAATAATGAAGTCTTGTGTAACACACAGGGAGCCATATCAGCAGTTCTGACCAAGTGTTCCACAGACCGGGGCTTCATTCCTGTCAACAAGAACCTATGGTAAAGTTTGCTTATATGCACTTTCAGATGGAACAAGGTTTTTTCAGCAATTGCTTTGGGGTTTGTTTTTTGTTTGTTTTTTTTTTTTTTTAGCACAGCAATAAACTAAATTTTTGGGGAAGTTGCTGCAAAGAATAGGGAATTTTCACCACTATTTTATGGTGGCCTGTGGTACTTTATACTAGCTTTGTTACTGTTATTTGGTTCACTGCATGGTACCTTTTTTTGCACCTATGTTATGTTTTGGAAGGTCAGTGACAACTTCCCTGCTTTGAGGACAATACATTTTGTAGTCCATTCTTTCCTCACTTCATTTTTAAATGTTTAAAAATGAGCCAGTTATCCAGGTTTTCCATATTTGCATCTTATTCCTAGTCAGCCACCACCCTAGCCCCAAATATTCATCGCACAAATATTTCATCAGTAAATGCAGTCCAATAGTGTAACGACGTTAAACTTTGTACAGGCCATTGTGAATAATGTGCTTCAGATCACAGGTGCCTAGTTGTTATGTGTTGTAGGAGAGTAGCTTTGTGAAGTCAAATCTTGAGAAAAAGGGAAACTCCAATACCTACTGGGATGTCCTTGTGAAATACATATTTTCAGGAGAAGACATCAAACATTAACAATTCTGTATGTTTCTATCCATTTGATTTCTAGGTCTCTGTCCTATGTAACAACACTGGCATGTTTTGCCTTTGTGCTGCTAGTACTGGTCTACTACACAGTGGATGTAAAGAAGTGGTGGTCTGGTGCACCTTTTTATTACCCGGGTGAGAACTTTTGTCAGAAATGATGAGCCGGCCTACTGGACAATTTATGGAATGTGAATTTCTGACCTTTAAACCAAATGCTCACCCAGGCATGATTTGATTGCCCACTTTCCAGTTGAGTTTGATATGAGTGTAGCGATCATGGTTACAGACATGGTTAAATATCAGAACTTGTAAGATCAATACATCTACAAAACTACTGAACCAGCATGGTCGGTCATTTAGGGTACTAAGAAATAAAATTACCAAATTTACCATTTATGAATTCTGTTGGAATTCACCTGCAATCTTCATGACCTTTGCTCTACTCTTACCTGTGTGCATTATTTCAGGCATGAACTCCATCCTTGTGTATGTGGGCCATGAAGTGTTTGAGGAATACTTTCCCTTCCGATGGCGCATGGCCAACAGCCAATCCCATACTGAACACCTCACCCAGAACCTGGTGGCTACTTCCTGTTGGGTGTTCATCTCCTATGTGCTCTACAGAAAGAAGATTTTCTGGAAAGTTTAAAAATGGAGCCCCTAAATCATTGTGACATTGTTTACGACAGAATTGCTGGAGTTATAATCAGAAAACATTTGGAAAGCGTAAAACAAGAGACTGACTTATTTTGTCAAAACGATTTTTCTCTTTCTGAACATATATGGGTTCCTCTTTCAAACTGAACTATTTTGTAACGTTTAGTAATTACTTTATAGGACCATAAATGTTTAAAGACTTTTTTCCCAAAGATCTTAAGATATGAAGCAGATAACCCCTGCAAAATATCTTTACTGACTCAGGAAGAATTTGTCCAAGAATGGATTGAAAATTTGAGAACTATGAAGACTGACATTGTTAATTTACTGTTTGACTATAAATGCGGGTTTTTATTCCTCATCTTTTGTCACAGTCCACAGCAGCAGGGTGTTGCAGTAGTGGTTTAGTACGCCTTTGTGGACTTCCCTCGGGAGAATCCCTGCTGCCATCTTAAGTACCGTTGAATTACTCGGAAAACTGAAGTGGGTTTTTGTGACATTGACTCAAAGAGCAGAAGGAGATAATAAATAATGTACACTTTAATGAAAAGGCTACCAAGTATGCAAGTATGCAAGTATGCATCATTTCCATTGCAAAATGGTGGGTAGAAGTGATATTTAAACAAAGGAGAAAGGGTGTAGAAGGTTTCAAATAAGAGAGTTCAGCATCTGCAGTATTTAAATCTTCAGTTATCTGCATAGATTTTACGCATCATTTATTATTCTCAGTTAATAAGCCATCTCAAATGTTTTCCATTTGCAACCTGGGGTCCCCCCCGACCCTGCTCATTTGCTTAGTAAAGGTCGAGTAGTGTGATGTATATGCTGCTACTTTTTACCAAGTGCTGTTGAGAAACGAGGGAGGGCAAATGAATATTATAACCTACGGAGGGGTGATTGTTTTTTCATTTTGGTTAAATGCGTGTATGTTCATCAATTTGATAGGGTTAACAAAAACAAACATCACGGAATTACCCTTTTTTTGTTCGGTGCACATGCTCATTTTTATGTTTGCATTGGCAGAAATTATTTGTCTTTCTCTTGCCAACCGTCACACATTGTGTTAAATGTTTCATGGTTTTTCAGAAAGTGCATTGTGTGTTACCTATCGACAGTAGTTTAATTTGAGACACTATTAGGTATGCCTAACTAAAACTAATGCAGTCTAATACAATTTAAATAAAAACACCTGTTCGTACTCTTAACACAATTCAGTTAAACAGCACCACAAACTGCAGCCTCCAAGACGACCATGAAGTTGAATCAGAACCTCTCTAAAACAGTTACAGCACAAACTGAACATTATAACCATCATGGAGAAAGGATTTACTGCAGGACTGTTTGATTACACTGCGTTAGTTTTACCTTGGTGCACCTAAAAGCCTTCCAACTGAGTGTATACTGATGATGTCTTATGTCACCATAAAACCGCCTGTGCCATTACTCCCACAGTACTGTATAAATGTGCCCCCTGCTGTGACTGGCAATGAATATAAACATTGCTTTTCTACAGAAAGAATTCCCAAACCATATGATGAATATGTAGAATATCAAAACGCTGTGAGACATTTTGGAATCATTTCTCATCTACCACCGTCTTTTATTAACGGAGTTAATTTTAACTGATTTTCATACAATATATATATATATATAATTTTTTTTATTATAATTCACCATTTTATGTAATAAATCTAATTCCTAAAAAAAAAAAAAAATTTGCTGCTGCTGTTTGGGTCTGAGGGTGAGTTTTATTGCAACACTGTCCTACAGCGCTCACATCTGTCTGATTAGCCTTTAAGCCCCTTGAAAACCTGGGCCGCATTGAAACCCCTGTGCCAACGACGGTTTTTAGTCTCTTGGAGAACTTGTGTTTGACTCGGTTTGACTCGGTTTGACTCTCCTCCACCCTCCAGCCGAGCCGTGCGGGTTATTGCTCAACCGACCGTGGGAATCGAGTCACAGCGGCGGCGCCGTGTGAGAGAAAAAAAAGGAAAAAAAGAAAAAGAGGCGAGCTGCGAGGGCGCCTCGTCGTCTCGCGATAACACCGTCCGAGCCCCGTTCGTGTCTATTGTGAGAGTTTTTCCGTTCCCGCGAGACTTGTAACTTTCCCACGCCTGTTGTTTTGGCGTCTGCCCCCTGCTCCTCCCTCGCTCCCTCCCTCCCTCCCCCGTCTTCTCACCCCTTTGCCCCTTTTACCCCCCCACATCCACCCCCACCCCCCCGGTCCTTCCAGTCTGCCTCTTCTTGTTTCTGCCGTCGGCTTTGGTGAGGGGGCCGTGGGAGGGATCTCGCGATTGTTGGACTTTTTTCGGGGGGTGAGGGGGGTGGTGGTGGTGGTGGTGGGAGAGTTATTCGGAAGATGGCGCCCGTCGTTACGGGGTAAGTGCTTAAATCCGAGACGTGATATCACGGGAAAGTTTCTGGCCGCCGCCGGTTCGCAAGCGTTTCCGAGGGACGACTCTCCGCGTCGAGCGCCGCCGCCGCCGCCGCCGCGTTAAACCCGGCGCACACGGTTCGACTTTCGGGCTTTGATGCAGGGTCAGTCCCGCTAAAAGAATAAAAAAGAAAACTGTTCCTCGGCGTCGCCCGGTTTCTCTGTCGGTCGTTGAGCCGTCGACCGATATTAAAGCGGTTTCAGAGTGTTAGTCTTTTTTTTTTTGCCAGAGAGTTATACGATTTACAATCTACCTACTTTCTGCCTGCTTCTTACTTTCTGTTTAATTTTCTGTTTCAGCAAGTTGAGTGTAGAAAAAAAACGTAATGTCTAAAAAACAAAACCTCCTCAGGACCGCAGCATCGTCATATTAACTTCATGGCAGTTTAGTTAAATAGTTATAGCAAAGTGTTGCTGGGTTAGGTTGAAGATACCAGTTTTTCCAGTGCAGCTCAAAAAAGAACGAGATAAGTCCAAGATGTTTTCACACCACTGCAACTTTAACAAATCATCTTCATTACCACGCTGCTTTACACTGCCGCCTTCCAGGTGTGAGATCCGAGGGCAACACATTTTCCACGTGTCAGACTGTGGTCTGGGGGGTCTGTCTGTTTTCAGAGTGAAAGAGTGAAAGCATGAGCACACCTGCATTTACAGATGTGACTGACTTCGCTGATGTCTCAGTTTCGTCACCCACTTTAAGTCAGGCTTTGGGTTTTTTTTGTGTTGTTTTTTGGTTTTTCATCTGCTACTATAGCCCAGCCTCAAGACCACATGTAAACACTTGGCGCCTCGCTGATGTTTTTGTTTTGCAGGAAGTTTGGTGAGCGGCCTCAGCCTCAGCGTTTGACAAGGTAGACGAAAGCGTGGAGTGCAAACAGCTCTAAACTTTTAAATGGTCGCAGAAATCTAGAGACACTTGATTAAAGTAGACGATGGATCGATTTCTACTGTGCTGGCGGTGTTTAAATGTGTGCCCCCCCCTTTTTTTTTAGAGAGGCCATGAGGAATTACTTGAAAGAGAAGGATGATCAAACAGTGCTCATACTACATGCAAAAGTTGCACAAAAGTCATATGGCAATGAAAAAAGGTTTGTACGGGACTGTTAAAATTGTTTGCATGTGTGTTTGATAGAGAGATTTTTACCATTGTGAATGGTCGTACACAAACTCCTGTACATTTTTTGACCTTTGTCTCAATTAGGTTTTTCTGCCCACCCCCATGTGTGTATCTAATGGGCAGTGGCTGGCAGAAGAAGTTAGAGTATATGGAGAAGGAGGGATGCACGGAGCAGGAGGCTCAGCCATGTGCGTTCATTGGGATAGGCAGCAGTGAGCAGGAGATGCAACAACTCAATCTGGAGGGGAAGGTGTGTAGGCATTTACGGTAACACAGTATTTCAGGACTTTCAGTCATATATCCTTCTGATGGTGTTAGCAATGTACAGTGTAGACATACTCTTCTCTCACTCCAGTCATTCTAGAAATAAACAATTAATTTTTTTATTGCTGTGCTTCACTACTGATAAACCGTGCAAAGTAACAACATCATGAGCTGAACAGCTGCTTTGCACTTTGTAGTTTGACCATATCTGCTGTTTGTCACTGCAGAACCCTGTTAACTTTGTACATACTGTAACTGATATTGTTTACTTATTGCACTGATGTATCAAATGAAATTCTAAGAAACAGATGAGCGGGAAGGGAAAGGGGGACAAATACAAACATGCATGAACGCAAAAACTGCCTAACCTATATCTTTTCCCTATGTTAGCACTTCTGCACAGCTAAGACACTGTACATCAGTGACTCAGACAAAAGGAAACACTTCATGCTGACTGTGAAGATGCTATACGGAAACAGTGCTAACATAGGAGTCTTCCTCAGCAAGAGGATCAAGGTCATCTCCAAGCCCTCCAAAAAGAAACAGTCCTTGAAAAATGCAGATTGTAAGTTGCTGACTGTGTCAGCACACACTCACACTCACACACACACACACACACACACACACACACACACACACACTCTAACTCGTGTCTGATTTCACCACATACTGACATTTAAGTTTAGTGTGGAAAAGATTTTGATTTTCCTTTGCTTGTAGAAACAATTTAACATCTCTTATCCTTTATCTCCTTTCTCACTCACTCATTCTTTCTCTCTTTTTTTCACCACAGTGTGTATAGCTTCAGGGACTAAGGTGGCGTTGTTTAACCGTCTGCGTTCCCAGACTGTTAGTACCAGGTATCTTCATGTGGAGGGTGGAAACTTTCATGCCAGCTCCCAACAGTGGGGCGCTTTCTACATCCACCTCTGTGAGTCAAGCTTAGTCTTGCCTTGTATTTATGTTTCTTTTTTGACTTTTTTGACCATTTTATATGATCCTCTGTGCCCATTTTCCTGGTTTCTGATTTTAATGATGTACAACAGGTTAGCTGCTCTGGCTATACACATTTAAACAGTGTTGTTATCTTACCTCATGTGTTCTTTGATTACTTACACATACATCAGTATTAGAGGAACATATTTCTAAGTAGAGAGGGAGATATAGACATTTAAGTTATTATTGTTTTCTGTCATTTTGTGTAGTGGATGATGATGAATCTGAAGGGGAGGAGTTTGCTGTGAGAGATGGCTACATCCATTATGGCCAGACGGTCAAATTGGTCTGTTCTGTTACTGGCATGGCCCTGCCCAGACTGGTATGCATTTGTTTATGTCAAATAGTGTGAAAGAAAGTATACAGTCATACCAGTGGTATTTAAATATATATGTGGAAATGTATGTACACAACCAGTAAAAAGGTTGAAAGCACCATCATTTTTCCTGTATTAATTGAACGTTAAGCAGTTCAGGTCCAGTGATTAACAATAGATGGTACAAAGCAATGAGTAAACTACCAAGTGGCTGAGGTGGGAGTTCAGGTCACCAAAAACTGAAAAATCATGTAAATTTCACAGAAAACAGGCTTTTTTCGGGGATTAAGAAATTGGTTTACTTACAGCTTTCCTTTAGCAATAGAAGTAAATGAAGCCTTTAATTTAATGTAAACAATTCCTACAAGTGCCCTCTGTCTGTACAAAGGCAGTAGTGGAACAAACTGGGTTACTACACGCTTTGTTACATTACTAAGACAATACTGTACTGCAGAAAGTAGTGCTGTGTATTGCATCAGGTTGGTGAGAAATTTCAGAATCACTGAGACATCACACTATATAAATTTTAGTAACAACTGGAAAAATGGACGTGTCCTAAAATCTTTGACTAAAAGTGTAAAAGCCATCTTATGCTTCTGCATTGAACCTACAACGTAGATATGGTGTAGACGTGTACCCCAGACTGTAGCAGGACACGCACCTCTCAAAAAAAATGTAACTACATGGTGCAGTGACAAAAAGATGACAAGAACTGTGATTGGTCGGCTTGGTAGAATCGCATTTCTGGCTTCTCCTCCTTTGTCACCAGGCGTTTCTGCATTGCAGTAAATTCAGGAAAGCTAACTGCTGTTTGACATCTATCAGCTCAAACTCCAACAAGTTCTACTCAGTTTCACTCGTCATTGTTTCAAAGAGTACCAACAAATTCTTAAAAAACAGTGGTGAAGAAGTGTAATGCAGTGGCATATAAACCCCAATGTTTACTAGCAGTACAGCAGTGTAGTTGCAGAGTGACAAAGACACCAATGCAGAGGTATATATGCTCACAACTGCGTAGGCTAAGGCATAGGCTACTGCATAGATTCGACGCAGAAGCATAAATCCCCCTTAACTGTGCGATGTTTCCAGATGTGTTTGTGTGAATTTGCACTCATACATTAGATCATTTGTTTCTGTGTATCTGTCATGGGTTTGTGTGTGTGCCTCACTGCCTCAGATCATCCGCAAGGTGGACAAGCAGACGGCGTTAATGGATGCTGATGATCCAGTGTCCCAGCTTCACAAGTGTGCCTTCTACCTTAAAGATACAGACAGGATGTATCTCTGTCTTTCACAGGAGAGGATCATCCAGTTCCAGGTGTGCATTTTATATTTATTTTTTTCCTTTTGTGTGTGTGTGTGTGTGTGTGTGTGTGTGTGTGTGTGTGTGTGTGTGTGTGTGTGTGTGATTTTAATTCCAATACTATTCAGTGCCATTGTTGCCACAATCTGTTCAAAATTTACCCAGAATTCCAACATGAATTCCTTTAAGATGCAGTTTGAATTATTAAGCTCCTGACGGTATTTCAGGTTTCTCAACAGTGCAGTCTTTAGGTTCTGCTTGCTTTTAGCAATGTGAGTAACACATTTTGCAAAAAGGCACCATGGGAGTCATGGGTGGTTCTCGCCTGTTTTCATATAAACAAACTTACATCTTCAACTTTTTATCAAGGAACCAGATATTTTCCAGCAGTAGTTAATCTTTTGCGCTAATGATTCAACTGGGAGGGTTTATCGTGCAGTTCCAAGCCAGGGAAGGGCTCCGACTTTGAGTTAACTAACATTGTCTGTGGAGAAAATGAATGGGATTTTTCTTATGTAATTGGGGGTGCCTAGGAGCTCCATCCACTTCACAACTCTGTCAAGAAAATTCTGTAAAAAAAAAATCCAAAAGATTCCGCATAACCAAAGCAAACATTTTATATGGTTTCGAGTGTGGCTCACAATCTAAATCTTAGATTGTTTTGGTAAATGGAAAAGGGTTTTTTGAAAAATCTGTCAATATCAATACTGGTTTGTAAAAATGTTTGAGTTAATAGTATGTTTCCTCTATGATGTTTCTGTCATTGTTTTGTTTTGTTTTGTTTTTTTCCAAAAAAATGTATTCAAGTTACCTGTGTACCTACCTATCACTCTGGTTGCACAGATTTGTTTTCCCCTCATTAGACATAAAGTAAAAAGTAGAAATTTATTTTATATATTTTATTTTTGTTTATTCAGGCCACAGCATGCTCCAAAGAGCCTAACAAAGAGATAATTAACGATGGGGCGTCTTGGACAATTATTAGCACTGACAAGGCAGAGTACACCTTTTATGAGGGCATGGGCCCCGTCCCCACACCAGTCACACCCGTCCCCGTGGTGGAAAGCCTGCAGGTATGTGCACAGCCTTTTCTATTGAAAATATGCTTGTTATGCTTCCTAACAGTAAAAATGAGTGCAATTCTGGTTACAGACTACTTCCTTTTAAAGCGTTTACTCAGCGTGGATGGACTGTTTTAAGGGTGTAAAACCTTTTTTGTTTGATTCTGTCAAGTTAAACGGTGGAGGAGATGTAGCGATGTTAGAGCTGACAGGACAGAACTTTACCCCTAATCTCAGAGTGTGGTTCGGGGATGTGGAGGCTGACACCATGTACAGGTGAGTGTTTATATTTGTGAGTGCACATTAACGTGTAAAGGCTCATATACTTAAACTATGTCTCATTTGTTCTGCACCATTAGATGTGGAGAGAGCATCCTGTGTGTGGTGCCGGACATTTCTGCCTTCAGGGAGGGCTGGCGCTGGGTGAGACAGCCTGTGCAGGTCCCTGTCACGCTGGTCCGCAATGATGGCATCATCTATGCCACCGCTCTCACCTTCACCTACACCCCTGAACCAGGGCCACGACCTCACTGCAGTGTTGCTGGGGCTATTCTGCGGTCACATAGCACCTCTTCGTCATCGCCAGCATCTTCATCTTCACCATCATCCTCACTGGGCGGGCTTGGGGATGCCCAAGGGACTTACAACAGTAGTGACTCAGGAATGTCATCAGGAGCGTCAACCATGTCTGTGCTGTCCTAGTAACACTTGTTTCTTGTGTGTGTGTGTGTGTGTGTGTGTGTGTGTGTGTGTGTGTGTGTGTGTGTGTGTGTGTGTGTGTGTGTGTTTGTTTGTGGTTCTGAAAGTGTGTTATGAGTGAGTGAGAAAATGCGTGCATGTACTTTTCCAAAGAGGCTCATGGACCTGTGAAGAATTGCACAGAAACTCAGAAACTCTTCATGAGAGAGCAACTGCAAAATCATATCATGCAAGAGAGAGTTAAAAAAAAAAGAGAAGTTCAAAGAAAATACTTGAGAATAACTGATTCCTCTCTTTAGCTCCCTCTTGTGGACTGTTGCGGGTATATCATAAAGCCCTACTCAGAGGACCTTGACCTTGATCTTCACCTCAGAGAAGATGAATCTGCCTTTTAACTCTCACAAAAACCTGATTTGTAAAAGAACCATTTCCTTTTGTACACCAGTGGGTTTGAAAGCTATTTCCACTATGCTTTCATATGGCCAAGGTCATGTTTTTACTGAAAAGCTTGTTGATTTATCTATTGAGTGCAAGGGAAACATTTTGTTGTAAGAGTAACATAGTTTTTACGGACCAAGGAATATTATAATATTATTTTATTCATATTATATTTTATAAGCTTTTGCTGAGGTACATTTTGACATTTTTTTGTATGATACCGCATAGTAAATTCAATTTTCTTACCAAATGGAGATTTTCATTTTGTTGCCTCCTATTTGAGTTTTGTCTCAATGGAGATTAAGGTGTAAATGGCTTCCAGTAAGTCTCTAACAGTCTGACTGCAACTTCTCATATTTTCCCCTGACATCTTTTTTAATATCCACTGGTGTTTTGGATCTAGATACCCTAATGCAACAATTCTACATGCTGTTCAACAATGAAGAAAATGATCAGACTGTGTATTTAGGAGGCACTTTAGAGAATGAAGAAGTGGAAATCTGACTGCAGATATTCTCTGAGCTGCCTTAGTTCTTTCAGGCTGCCCATCAGTCTCTTACTATTCTTTATATCAAAGATGAAATTTTTGATTTTTGAAATGTATGTGTTTGATAATATACTGTATGACACTGTTAGTGTATTCTGGGAGACCAAGGTCTTAGTTTTCTAATCAGAATGCTGTTTTTGTATCAGTGCTTTTTTCACTGTAATGACACCTTTAAACAAAATTCTTAACTTGGAAAGAATTGGGTGTGTTCTAATCACATGTTCTCAGAGAGAGTCAATGAACACGGAGGGAATGTGAAAACTAACTGTCTAAAGATCTAATCATTAATGTGACTTTTTGACTGTTTCACTAAATCTAAAGGGGCCTTTTGAGATTGTATTTATGGAAGAAGAGCTTTAAGACCGTGTCTGCCTTGTAGCTTGCATTCCTGTCCTTGCAGTTCACCCACAATTGCTCAGTAACGTCACATTTTGATTGAGCCTTGTTGAATTAGGTTTTGTTAATACAATCAGCTGTGCTTCTGCTTTATGTCTTATGTGATGAGGTGAAGGTTTGTACAGACCTAAATTCCCAGTTTGTTCTGCCTCTGCAACCACCTTCGTAAATAGGTTGAACATGAAAATGGAACTTTTAACTGATTTACTAAGCTAGTCAGAATTGGGTTTATCTTACCCTTAAAAAACACTTCCTTGCAGTACTTGTCATGCTTAAAATGACTTACAAAGTATCCAGACCTCCATTATTCCTTTTATAACATGCTGTATATCATGTTTCAAGATTGACATGGAAGTAATACATGGTAAGTAAATGTGGTAGGTTGAACAGCTAATTTCTAGTTGTAACTTTTCACGTGATGTGAACCAATTGAGATTTGTATATGTGTTTTCAGCATGACTTTTTTGATGTACAGATAAGTATACATCATAAAAATCTAGCAACTGCTCTCTGTGGTACCTTCAAGCCCCATCTGAACAGCCTTTGTGTCCACATGATTTTCCTTCCATGCTCTCAGTATGAAATAGTTGAATTGATGCAGGTGCATCATCTGTTGACTGATCTGAAAATGATATATATAAGTTCTGTTACAGAAGGTTCGTGCACTTTCCAGTTTTACAACAACACTGGTCTGATCCCTGCCTGGTTCTGCAGAGGTCAAGGTCTGTGATTTTTTTTTTTTTTTTCATTTGCAAACCTTATCAAATCTTTGCGTATGTCCAATTATTGAATTTATGGTCATTGTAGGATGCCCAGTCTACCTTACTAGTTCCCTCTTTTCTCCTTCTTTCTCATCTGTGCCTTGCTTTGATGTCTTGGTCAGTCAAGTCAGCATGTATTGCTCAGTATCAACAGGACCAAGTGGGATGTACTTTAGTACTGTCACAAAGGTCAGCTGTGAGCTAGCAAGCTAAAACAAGCTCATTATGTTATAAGACTGGCAGCTTCATAGGCATAATTATTGATCTTGTGTTTAGGGATGAAGTGTCTTCACTCATATCCTGCCTTTTGTTCCTCACTACTATTTCCCTCTATACTATCGTCCCTCCATCTTTCATTCTTGTGTAATACTCTGTCATGCACAAAGTAAATTCATCTGCCATGCTTATTCAATGAAATGTCACGGATAAAAAAGCTGAAGCTAAATGTCACTTTGTGTTTTGGTGTTTGTTTCATCTAAGGGGGCATTTCAGAATATTTTGATTGGCTTATTAATGTTTTTTTTTCTCCTGTTGGATCAATCCCATCTCCTTTTTCTTGCTCATAGTCATCAATGAGCAGAGCAGACGCTCTAGAATGAAGGTTAGATATAATTATAATCACAAAAGCATGTAAACTGTATACTCACACAGGACCTGCTGAGGCCTCATTGGTCAACCGCCTCTTGCCACCGGGCTGCACAGAGAAGAGGTCAAATCTGCCTCACTATTTTTAAACTGGGAGCCAGATTGCTGGAATGAAACCTGATACTTTGTTACTGTGTGTGTGTGTGTGTGTGTGTGTGTGTTAGTGTAGTCGTCCTTCACAGTCTTAATGTTTCAACTATTCATTTTGCTTTAAGGAGATAGACTATTTATTTCCGTGTGTCAAAGAAATTGCAATCACAAGCCACATATAGACACCATCAGAAACCCCAAACAGGTGTACAAACATTTGCTAAGTCAATCCCCGTAGCTTTGGGATCGGTGAGCAGGGATACATCTGTCAGACGCAGACAGCCAGGCCATGACTTGACATATGACATGCTATTCCTGGTATGGTAGTCAAAGGGGTCTTAATTGATCCTCTACCTAAACTAGACTCAGCAAGGCCATAAAAGTTGTTTGATTGGCTCTTCAGGTGGTGTTACCCTTCCCAGTTATGCATGTATAAGCAGTTGTTCAATTCCATAACAAACGGAGGACTAAAAAGCAAAAACCTGCATATCGGGGGTCACTGGATCAACACTCTGGCAAACTTGAATTTTTGACCTCCATGTACATGTCTGCGTTGGCGGGTGCGTCAGGAAACATAATAAAGTGTTGGGGGGCCCTGTCACGAGAGAGAGAGAGAGACTGAGACAGAGACAGAGAGAGAGAGAGAGAGACTGAGAGAGACTGAGACAGAGACAGAGAGAGAGAGAGAGAGAGAGAGAGTCAGTCCCGCCAAGGAACCTCAAATGTCGACGTCTCCGTTGGAAAGGGCGAGCAGAAGAGAGGACAGAGAACTGGACAAGCTGGCCGCAAAACGGACTCCGACCGGACCCGAGGGACGGAGACGGTGTGTGCGCGCCGGGCTCCGGTTCCTTCACCTTTAAACGTCATCTGAATTAAAAAAGAAGAAGAAATTTTTAAAAAAGGCTGCTGGGATCTCATAAAGACGGTTCGCCCTCCGGACCATTTACTCTGATGTCTCCATTGGACCTGGGATGGGTTCATCATAGCGGGAGCTCGCATTTCCTCGCAGTTCCTTTCGGAGGACTTTTACCTTCAGGCCCCGCGTGTTCCGACGGCTCCGCGAACCATCGACGCGAACCTTTGGAGGCACGTTGAAACTTTTGCTCACCTCGGGTTGCTCACTAATCCACCTCGCCCGGTTTCCGAAGTGAATCACCGGTGTCACATCACGCTTCTTGGCCGTACCCGTAATAGCAACACAGATCGCTTGACACTTTTCACAGGCTGACACCGGTGCCTCCTAAACTGGGGGCTGGTGCTGCGTAAGTCCTTTCTCCGTTCGTTTCGAGGGGTGGGTTCTTAGGCCGGTTTTCTCAGCTCTGGACCACAGCAGTTAGCCTCCACCTGAAATGCTGCTCCTGTCCCCGCTGTTGGTCCTCCTCGTCCCCGCTGCGCTCTTCGTGACCGAGCAGGGTGTCGGGGACCTCCAGGGGTTTCCCCTCCCAAGCTGGAGCTCGGGCCTCGACCCGGCAGGTACGTGCCGAATTGACGTGTTACAGGTGTAACGTGCGTTCAGAGCGCACGGAGACACTAGAGATCACCTGGAAGACGACATGCCTTGGTCCTGTTTATACTAAGGTAGTTTGTGCTCTTCAGCAACCTGTGGCCAAAACGGGTAATACAACAACAAACATCTGACCAAAAACGGGGGGCTTCCATAGATACACAATTTTTTTTTGAAAGTTTTTTTTGTTTTTTTTTTTTGTTTTTTTTGACTTAGCCTATTTTTCCAGCCCATTTCAGTCCATTTGATGTTACTGATAGATGGAGTACACTGCCTCATTTAAAGTTGATGTTATTCAACAGACAGCTCAACATGAGAGAACAGCTCGAATTATGAAAACACTAGTTGGTAAAATTTTGTTTAGGTCGCTTTGAATCTTGCATGTTCTGCCAAAAAAAAAATATATTTTGGTGGCATAAAAAGCTTTCCTTTCTTCACAATGAATAAAACATTGTTTGATGCTCCTAAATCTTGCATACACCACAGATTTTGATAGCCCAGATATTTACTCACTGTTGAGCGCTGAAATTTTAATCAACATCCAGGGGATCGGTGTCTTTTGCTCTGTACACTGGTGGTATATATATATATATCTCCTGGCTGTGAGAATCAGCAGATAATATCTTAGAGGCTCTCCATTTTTTTCAAAGGTCTTCATTTTCAGGATACCGACAATGCAAAGTGAAACAGCTTAGCCATATAATCATTAGGTAATAAAAGCAGGTTTAACTTGCAAATCTTTGGTCCGGTGTCCCTTAAGCGCCTTGGAGCACCAGAACTCTAGAGTCACAGAGACAAAAATGGGCTCTGACTCAGTGGACAAACAGATGATGGAAAGCTATGAGACATCTTTCCATGCATTAGTGTTTCTGTATTATAATTAAGCCTTGAACACATTGTACATGGTAAAACCTAATTACAACAGCTAATTTGGCCAGGATGACTGATTTTCGAGAGCATCCCCACTGCCCGGTCCCCAAATACATTCATCTCACATTGTCTTGTAGTGTGCTGGAGCTAGGGTTATTTTTCTTCCTGAGAAAATTGCAGTATAAATCCAGTGTGTTCGTCAACAAGTTTAATGTTCAAGTACTTGCCATTAAATGCATGCTGTCAATTAACAATTGGTTAAAACTGCAAAATTCTGCCAGTGTGTCCCTGGTTTTAGTGCACATGATGCATGGACACTTCAACAAACAGCAACTTAACTGACAATATTAGCATTTACCTCGTATTGTTAATTCTACAAATAAGTAAGTACACAAGAGTAACTCTGAGAAGTACATGAGAGCTCTGGTTGCAGACTGGTTGGACATTGGGCTGTGATAAAATCTTAATCTTGTAATTCAAACATCTTTCTCGATAATGTGGTTTAAAAAAGTAAAGAGAGATGAAAATACTTATTAAATATAATGTATTGCATTTTTTCTATGACAAACATTGTATAACAACAAATGGACTGAGGTTCATTCTTTTCCTTTTGACCCAGCAGATGACCAAACAGTCTCACCTCATGGTCCATTTAGAGGCTAAAAAATGGATTTTGAAGTGAGGTAGTTTTGTCAGTGGATTGTACTGATTATGCAGCTTGTTATCTGTGCATAGTCATCTAATATATGTCAGTAGAAGTGGCTGCATTTTACAGGGAAACAACACGAGTCTCTACACAAGAAGGGCTCTCATATTGATGAGTAGCAGTAATAAGTAAATGTGCACATTATCTGTTGCTCCCACAAGTTGTGGATTCCCTTTATGAGCTAAAAAAATCACATTCAATCAGCGCTGAGCAGATGAGATGGTCTTTGCTTGTGTCTGCTCTAAAGGGAGAGGTAAATAGTGCTTAATCTATAGATCAGTGTTACTGATCAGTTGAGCTGAATTGATGAATAAATAAAAGGTACTCCTTGGATATGTTGAGGGAAATATTGATTCATAAAATGTCATTGCCTTCCCGACCCATGTAGACCCCTGCTTGGTTGTGTCTCCACCATGCATGAGCGAGGCAGATCGCTACAGCCTGGAGGCCCTGAGGAGCATCCATCATCTGATGGATGATGACCAGGATGGGGGGATTGAGGTGGAGGAGAGTGTGGAGGTACAACTCACTCTTCATGGAATGCCAACCCTATTTTCTTAGCTGTAAATCCCAGTGCTCTTGCCTGCAAATGGCAGACAGGGCAAAGCTCTGCAACAACAGGTGTCTCAGTTGGTGGTAGAGTCAAATGTTACTTCAAGGATAGCAACAGTATAACTTTTGCTTTTGGCTCAGTGCCAAAATTGTTTTGGACTAAAAGAATACTGGAACACTCGTGACCTTCATAGTCATTTTTAAGAATATAGCTCATTTTATCTCTTAAGTACTTTCCGACTCCAGCTTCCCCTATTCTTTAGTGAGTTTGTTAAACAAAGGCAAGGAGGAATATTTATCAAACTTCATTCATTTGAATTTGTTCATTGTGTGAATTTCTTAAATTAATTAATCAAATTGACAAAATTAACCAAATTATGTTGCAAAGTACTGTTTAATGTCTGTGGCTTTTTTTCTGCAGACTTTTAATATATCACAGTTCCAAAGCATTTTTTCCACAAGGGGGAAATAAAAGAACATTTCATTTAAAAGCCAAAAACAGAAAATACTGGCATTATCATCACTTTTCTATACAGTCATATACAACAAGTAATCAATCTCATATCTGCATATGGCTGGATATGTGTGTAAAGGCATATTTAATGCATGTTTGCGCACATGTGCCTTCGCAACTCGTGTAGTCTTTTTTGTTTGATATTTCAGAGTAGATAATATCCAGAGGAGAAAAGTATTTTGTCCAGAGAGTCCACGAGTCTCTGGTTGTATGTGACATTGGTAGTAAACCTAGAATTCTAGCATGCCTTTGCCTTCCAAAATGCAGTGGAGGGATACAGTATCCAGGGGCTCAGGTTGCGGTTGCCATAGAAACACCAGGGGAGGGGTCTGGGCTCATCAGACCACAGCCCCAGTATTTCTCTAGCCATCATTTGAAGCCTCCCTTTACAGCCAAGGGCACATTCCAAGACAGCATTGACACACACGACCACATGCACACAGTCTGAAGTTTGCAAACGACACTCACGTTTCTGCATCCATTCCAAATAAATACAGCCCCAAAACACCTGCTCCTTATTCCTGGGTTAAAATCCAAAGACATAACACATTGGAACACCCACCCGTATTTATTTTGGACAGGGATGCTGTGAGATTGTGCTTAGGTAATTTCACCCCTAAGATAGATCTTCAAAGTTTTGTCTGAAAAAGTCACAATTCCTGTATCCCTCCATTTTTGTAGTTCATCATTGAAGACATGAAGCAGCAGCAGACCAACAAACACAGCAACCTGCACAGAGAAGACCAACACATCACAGTCGAGGAGCTCTGGAGGGGCTGGAAGACATCTGAAGGTGTGTGTATAAGAGAGCGTGAGAAAGTGTGAGTTTTTTTTCCAGCTCCAATTTGTCTGACTTTTTGTTTCTCTCTGTCCTCTTACTTTGTCTCAAATTCCAGTACATAATTGGACTCAAGATGAGGTGCTTCGGTGGCTGAAGGAGTTTGTTGAGTTGCCACAGTATGAGAGAAACTTTAAAGAATTTAAGGTCAATGGAAACACACTCCCCAGGTGAGAATAGCCAATGAGGATTCTATTATTAGCCAAGACTAGCTTGCTTTTGTGCTATGGTCAAAGCAAGTCCCTGTAAAAACAAGTCAGTTGTTGTTAAGAGTCTTACCTACAGACTGAAAATGCGATGCCTATGATATCTGTGCAAAGGATTGCAGCTAATGAGCCTTCATTCCTGAGTGGCCAGCTGAAGGTTCAGGACCAGAGAGACAAACAGAAGCTCAACATCAAAGCTCTGGATGTGGTGCTGTTTGGGGCACCAACACGTAAGACCAAATCCCAACCCCCTTCCCTGAATGTTTTTATTCCTGTTCTGCCTACTTGCCACTTTAGTTTACATACAGAATCTACCACATCTCCCAAGATCCCCAGATTTTCCAGCTTTTGAAGGACAACCACTGGCATGCCCCTCTTGTACCATTTCTTTCAGAAAGCGGTAGTACAAATTCCTAATTAAAAAAAAAATCAACAATTTAGACACAGTAGAACAGAATGTTATTAGTAACATTCCTACTGTACACATGGTCTTGAGTTAAAGTCCTATCTGGCATACTGAGTGAACTAAGGGTGGGTGTGCAGGGGTTTTAAGAGACTAAAACATTTTGTCAGTAGAAGTATGCAGCTGTTAGTGTTGGTCTGAGTCTTTCGCTCACTCCATGATGCCAATTTAGGCATCCTTAAAATCACTCTTATTACCCATGGTCCCCTTCAGTTTTGATTTATTTATGATGCAGCAGAATTATAAATTAATAATCCTTCCATTCCACTATAGGTCCTCCCCATAATTATATGAAGGACCTGCTGCTAATTGTGTCAGTGGTGATGGGAGTTGGAGGCTGCTGGTTTGCCCAGGCCCAGAACAAAGCCAGTAAAGTTCACATAGCTAAGATGATGAAAGATTTGGAAAGTCTTCAGAGGGCTGAACAGAGCCTCATAGATCTGCAAGAACAGTGAGTATTCAGTAGTTCTTTCTTTGTCAATCACCTGCTGTACAATATTTAAATGTCTTTGTCTTGTTTAATTTTGACTTTCTTAGACTGGAGCGAGCCCAGGAAGAGAAACGTAATGTTGCAGAGGAGAAACACAACCTGGAGGAGAAGATGAGGGATGAGATCATTGGAGCGCAGGAAGAGGCGCATCGTCTGCATGAGCTAAGGCAGGGAGCTGTCACTGAGCTCAGTCGCCTCCGATATGCAGAAGAAGAGCTGGAACAGGTAGACACTATGTACCACATCTACAACAAGAGGGAACAACTTCACATTTTCTACATTAAGTGGCTCACCATCGGTTTTCACCAATTCTTGAAAGGGTAGATGTCTAACATTTTATTGATGGCATGCCTTTAGGTCCGTGGGGCACTGAAGCAGGCGGAGAAGGACATGCAGGCTAGCTGGTCCGCCTCAGAGGCTCTCCAGCTGTGGCTACAGCTGACACATGAGGTAGAGGTCCAGTACTATAATGTCAAGAAGCAGAGTGCAGAGCTACAGCTTGCCAGTGCCAAGGAAGAGGTAATGCATGAAGAGGGAAGAGGCAAAAGAACAATTTAAAAACATGGAAAATCTTTTTAAATTTTCATCCTTTTATGCATCTCACAGTTTTTCATGATTGTGTCACTGCTAATAATGGAGAGACATTTGATTTGCGCTATATATAGACCTTGTGTCTTCCGAATGATGTGTTTCATCTTGACTGACCCACAGCCTATGCTTCCTTGCAGGCTGAGAGAATTAAGAAGAAGAGGAGTTCTGTGCTGGGGACTCTCCATGTTGCTCACAGCTCCTCTCTAGACCAGGTTGACCACAAGATCCTCGAAGCAAAGTGAGTCACGAAGTTATATGTGCAGGTTTTTGTTTTTTTTTTTTTTACAAATGTGTGCCTGTTCCAGTAAATATTTACTATGTCATGTATTTGACCAAAATTTTTATTTCTCCCAAAGGAATTCCTTGTCTGAAGTAACAACCTGTCTACGGGAGCGCCTCCATCGCTGGCAGCAGGTTGAGCGCCTCTGCGGCTTCCCCATCATCAGGAATCCAGGTCTAGCAAACCTCACTGCTCAGCTCTACTCAGACTCAGTTGCGGTGGGGTTGCCCCGTCTGCCCCAGCCATCTTGTTCATGCCATAGCTCCCTACATGGATCTATAGAGGATTTGTTAGAAGAGTGTGGTTCTCCAGTCTTACCACAGATGCCAGGTAAGTGAAGAGTAATTGCGAGTTTTTGTCTACTCGTATCAACATTAGTGTCCACAAAGTGTTTAATCAGTTGGTCGGTGGGGTCATGGCATGTTATTTACATAAAATTTATCTACATAAAACCATTCAGTGATCTCTCATGTCCTGGAACATATGCAATTGTTATATCCCTCCACTTATCACAGGGTTTTCTTTTAATTTGTCAGACATCTATATGTTGTGTATATCAGAAGGATTTATACCAGTATATCAGTAAATACACTGTAAAAATAAAATCTAAGTACAGAAATATGGAGAAAATAGAAGTTATTATTGGTGAAGTTATTGTAGTAACAGTAGTTAACCAACTAGCCCCACAAATAGTCACTATATCTCCAAGCTTCTCGAACAAAAATTTCACACACACAGATGAATTTACTATGCCACTGTCTGGTGTTACCAAACCTTTAAGGTTGAAAGCTAAGGGTACAAAATCATTGCTACCTCTTTACCACTGTCTGTTATGTATGGATTTATAATTTTTGCTGATTGGTTCATCTTAGACTTTCCACCGGTTCCAGTTCCAACACTGAAGCGATCTCCTCGAATGCGGGGATCCACCATATGTAGGCCACGTCGTCCTGGTGTGATCACTCAACCATCTGCTGCCATGATCTCCCCAGACCCTGACCTTCTCATCCCCATCCGAGCCCCATACCCTTGCTATGATGAGGAAGAAGAGCTCTTCGTCAAAACTCTAAAGAAACAGTATGTCTTCTTGCCCACAACTTTGAGTGGCCACTTTGTTTTATACAGTTTCAGCATCACTTGCACTGACACTTTGGTCATTACTCAATTCCTTCCTTGTTTCTTCCTCCCCTCCTTCTTCCCTTTCTCTCTCTCACTAAAAGAGACTCCCAAGAGATGTTCTCAGACACAGATTACATGACTTCACCTCCTCTCAGCAAAATATTCCGTGGTACCACCGTAGAGGCTTCCTCTCAAAAGCTCTATTATGATGAACCTGAACTGCTTGCAGACAGCTCCATGCCAAAACCTTTAAGTAAAGAAGTAGGGGCTGTTGTTGATTCTCCAGTTCACAAAATTTCCATAGAGGAATTTGAAGCTTCGGTAGACAATGCCTGCCAGATGACAAAAGAAAAAATGCTAGATACTCCTTTGGAAACCCCTTCTTTGAAGATGTCCAAAGAAGAGTCTATGATGGAGGCTCCATCAAGGAAGACATCACGAGACAGAATAGAAGTTCCCATGGATGTTACAATTAGAAAGGGGCTTTCCGGTGACTTGATCTTTTGGAATGAGCCAGAAGCATCAACAGATCAACAGGCACCAAGGAAGATATCGAGAGAGGTGATGGGGGCTTCAGTGGACAGCACCTCAAGAAAGATAATACGAGACGATGCTGCACATCCGGCTGACCCAGTATCCCGAAAAATTACAAGAGATTCAGTTGGAATCTCTCTAGACACAGGTTCTAGAAAGCCTTCGCGGAATAAAGGGGAATACCAGCTTGATTCCTCTGTGAGGGCATTAACAGTTGACAAAATGGTTGAGAACACTAGAATACCATCAAGAAAGATATCTAGAGATGAGTCGGAGTATAGCACAGATACCACTTCCCTAAAGATTCTTCCCAGAGAGAAACTTGATGTTCTTATGGATAACTCATCTAGTGCAGAGAATCAAGACTTTGGTTTAGAACTATCAGCAAATAGGAGGATACTGAGAGATGAACTTGAGATGTCTGCTGGTTCTCTCAGAAGGCGAATACCAAGAATACCCAGAGATGACGCTGACAGTTCTATAGACAATCCCAAAGGAAAAATCTTGGATAGAGCTGATGTATCAATGGAAAGACCTAAACAGTTGACTCTGAGGACAGAGTGGGGAGCATTTGAAATAAGTTCATCTCCAGGTCGAATTGGACAGCCAGACCTTATGGTAACCTCCCAGATGCCTTGTAAGTTGACATCAGACCTTTTCACTGTTGGCCAGTTGAGCCAGCTCGTATATGATGGAATCCTTGAGAAGTCCTGCAACTCCACAGCAACAACCCCAACCAGCCTCTCTGCCTCAACACCTAACCTGCCTCAGAGCAGGCAGCTAGCAGAGGTGGAGTCACCAGTGCCACCACCAAGGGCCGCCTTCCCATCTCCTGCATTGCACCCTGAGACTGGAGATGAGAGGCACAGGGATAAGGAAAAGAGCAAGAAATCCCTGAAGCTCAAAAATCTTTTTAAAAAGAAAAATGAGTCAACTCCAGAGAAGCTTCAAAGTGGTCTTCAGAAACTCTGACAATCAGCTGAGAATAACATTAACATCTTATTGAACCAGAAAATGGAGTTACAGAACCTCATTGACAATATCAGGTAGCGGTTATAGAAAGCATAATCTTACCTAAAGCTGGACATTTATAGAGCCAGCTGTGTCCATATCAACATGAAAGTAGAAGTAGAAAGAAAAACAAATAACATATTGATGTTTCCATTCTCTGAGTTTGGCATAAAAGCAGTGGCAATATCCTGATACATGTATAATGTCTAATGATGCCTGTAAAAAAAGAATAGTATATATGGGCACATAGGTCAATTGCATGAGTAAGGAGAGTTTTTACGTATCTTATTTTATATTTTAAGATGATTTCTTATATCAAGTCTTATGTAGACATATGGTTGACACCATATGATATTTTCGATGCTAATTTTTTGTTGCTTTGCCTATGGTTGAAGGATTAGATATGAGGTTTAAACAGACCCTGCCCTAGTGCATGACAGGGGCAATGCTTGAATTTAATTTTACCCTCCAATAAAGACACTTACTGTGACAGAAAATTAAAGCATTCTGAGAGAAACTTGTTTAGATTTAGGGATGTCTCAATAACATACATACCTGCCCCTGATCCATTGAATCCTATGATATAAAATGTGAAAGAGAGTCTGTTCTGACATTTTTTTTCCATACAGCTGCACAGTGTTCATGTCAACATTATTTAAATTTTAGAAGCCCTTAAAATCTACATGAACACCAAATTTAGAACAGTTCTTAGTCATTCACATGAGAAATTGCTGTGTTAATGTTTTTGTCTGTGGTCCTCTCCTTAGGTGAGGTCTAAGTTGGAAAAATGTGAATGTCTTGTATTTCTATCCGCCAATCCAATTTAGACATACTTTTGCAATCAAAATCTGAATGAATGAATTGTCATGTTGTTTGACCATTGAATTATCAAACCAAACCCATACTGTACTGCCGAAGAAGATTTGCCAAGTATTTTTTAGGTTTAGGCTCTTAGACTTTTTTTTTCTGTACTTTACATTTGATTGTTGCTTGATTTATGTAGGATTTGACATTGACACCACCATTTGACACAATTTTTCAGGGGCCTTAAATATGTTTGAAGTAGGTTGGCACTACGAAAATATTGCCTGCAGGCAAGAATACTTTACTATCTTATAACAAAAAACGTTTCCCTTTAATGGTTTCATATCATATTTTGTATAGATTGTCCAAAATCCCTATGGAAAGACGTATGTAAAATGTAAGTGAATTAGACCCAAATGACTTTTTTATTTCATGGCTCACTGAAGCGCATGCTGTCATAATTGAAACTGCTGGCTGCTTGGTATTTATTTATTTATTTATTGTGTGCTACCATTCACTTGCAGTTTACTCGGTCACAGCATGGTGGCAGTGTGAAGTGCAGTGGGGAATTTTTCACAGTTAATTTACCATTAACAAACAAATATCTTACAGTTTAGAAATGGATAAGGCTTAACATAGCCAATAATGACCCTTTGAAAAAAGGATCAGTCCTTATCCTGATCCTGTGGATCCATTTGGGACAACCCACTTTTTTTTTTTTTTAGAAATCTGTTATCCTTGATTTAAAAAAAATGCTCAAGAACAGTTTACTTGCAGAAATAGTAAATGTGAAAATAATATAGCTGTTCTATTATTTTTATAGTGCATTTAAATGCATATTTTGAATGCTTGAACTGTTTATGTCGATGTATCATTTATTTTTGTTTATTGTTTACAGGCATAAAGT
Source organism: Istiophorus platypterus (assembly GCA_016859345.1). Lineage (NCBI taxonomy): Eukaryota > Metazoa > Chordata > Actinopteri > Istiophoriformes > Istiophoridae > Istiophorus > Istiophorus platypterus. The sequence continues at coordinate 14,694,763 of CM029114.1, read as the reverse complement.
CAGCACCTTGCCTATTGTTTTTAATTTCAAATAATTAAGAAATGTGGCTTTGAATTGATTTAAAAATTGCTTATTATATTATGTTTTTCAAGTCCTCAATTTCTTTGTTTTAGTGTCAAGTGTCAGGAATATATGAATAAAATGCCTTGTCCCTTGTCTTAGATCTGGACAACTTGTTAATTTTAGAATGGAAATCTGATTTCATGGGCTGTTGTTATCTGCTTATTTATTATCAGCTGATGATAGGAAATAAAGAAGGTGAAATTAGGATTTTTTTTTCATTATTCTACAATTTAAAAAAAAAAGAGAAAAAACATTGCTGGTATATTAAATCCTTCCGTCCTGAATACAGTCGCAATTGATTTTGAGTCAAAGAATAGAACCTTCTGCAATAAGGAAGCTTAAATGTGAAATGTTGTTAGTTTGTTTTTTTCAATAGTAACAAGGACAATTGATTCAGGTCCCTTGAATAGAACAGCAGTGTCGTGACTGTTGAAGGTAAGACATCAGATATACTGTAGTTACTCCAGTAGCCACGGTGCCATAGAGTTAAAGAAGCACAGTATAATTCAGTTTGGACTGTACAACTGTAGGCTCCAACTTTTTTTGATCTAATCCTTGTTGCAATACATTGTCTTTCCACTAGAGGTCAGGTGAGTTTCAACTGGAGATTATCTGATTCATTGGTCACTTATAACTCAGTACAGTTGCCTTCTTTCCACTTTTTTAATCTAAAAAAGTGGAATCATTCATTATACAACACAATCAAACACACAACAAAATGAAAAATGCAGTAATTGAAAATGAGGATAAACATCAAGGATACACCAACTTGCTTGCTCTAACAATTTCCTACATAAAAATTATAATGGCCAGAGGTTAAAATGCACATTTTGATGTCAACCACATTAGTATTTTGTTCAACTTTTTAGAAAAGTGAATATTTTCAGGGGGTTAACAGGGGTTAACAAAAAAGATTATATGTACAGTAAATGTGAATGGTATGAAATACTGTATACACAGATTAGTAAAGCTTTCTATTAACTTAGTATTGCATTTCATTAGGATACAACATTTAAAAAAGGTAATTCAGCAAGCAAATGTGTAGTTTTTGATGTATAAAATCACAGAAGGTAAAATGGTATATTTAATTTCTGTTAAAGTCAATCAACAATATCATCAAAACACATTATCCATAATAAAATATATTAAATTCTAATCACATTATGAATACCTGAATACCTGAATACCTGTATTTATTATTTTAGGCTGATTATCAGCCTCATAAGTTCGTATTACTCATGCACTCACTCACTTATTTGGTTTAACAGGGAGACTTGAACGACAGGAAACACAAAATAACTAAGCAGAAAGACAAAAGGAAATGACATGTTAAACTATGGACCTGAATTTGAACCTTTTGATTTTAAAACTCACTTCATGCTGTGTGGTGTCTGTTTATTTGATTCAAATTCCCTTCTTCTGTCCAGCTTCAGCCAACTGGTGTGTTTATCCATCTTGAGCCCAGAAAATTACTCGTGTTAAAAACACATCTTCCACCTGAGAAGCAATTTAACATTTGTCATTTAGCATCAGTAATACATAGCCTCTACTATTCACTCCATAGAGAGATTTGACTGTGGCACCAGTACTGTTTTTATAAAACTATAAAATTAAAAAGATGGCTGCCATCAATAGTTTAAAAAAGTGCTGAAGAAAACATCAAAAGATTGTTAAAATGTTATTACTGTTCCTTACATTTCCCTCTAATTTGATCTCTGATGTTAGGTCTTTTCTGATGAACTTGAGTTTCTTTATCTGCAAAATGAATATAGTAACATCACACAGTATCACCAAGAAAATTTACAAAAATTACTGATCTGGTGACACTTTCCATAAATGATTTAATACAAAATTTAAAAAAAACATCTGTTTTGGATGAATGCTGGATGAACATTTGCTATACTAATATGAGTGGTAAAAATGATGATAGTGGGTACCTGGTTTGTGATAGATGCGATGAAAAAAAATCAAGGAGATGAAGGAGGAGAGAACAGTCAAGCCTTGAGCACACACCATCATCAAGTGGGACACACCAGGCTTAACATGGCACTGACTTAAGTCACTGTGGTCTGGGTAAGTAAGTGTGTTTGGATTAGATTTTTGAAACAGTATTTTTTTTTCACTCTTCTCCTTTTTGTCTTTTTTTTGCAGTCAAAAAAATGCTTTAAAATATGTCTCATTCTCTAATAGACTATATTGAGTACAATATGCGTGTTAGTTCTGAAACCCAAAGCCCCAAAAACACAGCACAAAACACAAAAAGTGTTGACATAAAATGAAATCTTGTCTTGGTTAATATGAATAATATGAATAATCTTAATCCTCTACTCCAGTAGTTAAAACCTTTTGGCTTGTGATTCCTTTAAAATGAAGCAATGGCAATGTCTACTTGTGACCCCTTGGCAGAGTTTATAGCCTTAGTCTGAATAACAGTTATAAAAGTTAAGATGCTTTTTTTCTTTGAAGGATTTTTGCATCCTAAAGGGATAAAACTAACCATTATTTCAAACAAAATTAACTATTCTCATGCTCTTTAAAACTAACTCACAGCCCTTCAGACCCTGAGGTCAATGATTTGTACAAGTTTACCTTAATGTTACCCTACTGGTTCCTTTGCTCTTTATTCAACTTCTGCAGCATAATATTAAAATAGAATGTGATCACTTTTATCATTGTATTACATAGACCACATTGTCCAGCTGTCTGGTTATCAGAATCAAACTGGAAAATTTACTGCATAGATAATAACTATTGCACGGAAAGAAATCATATCAGAATTCTTAATAAAGAAAACCATTGTTGTGACATTACAATTCCTGTAAAAATATGTTCAGTATGCTCAGTTGTGATTCGAGAGGACTCAGTTCTAAAAATTGTTAATGTTATAATTTTTTTTCTTTTCTTCAAAATCCTGCTTTATGTTTAATGTTGTATGGGAGATAATATCATGATGATAGTTTTGCTACCTGATGTTTCTGGACGAGCATCATCCCGTTCCTGCTTGACCCACCTTTTCACCTTTGCCTACCATCACAATGAAATTACCATAGTATATCCTCTAATATCCTCATTTTAAAATTAATTTCACATAAACACAGTTTATAGCATGTCAGTTTTCAGCAATATTCTCAAGTATGTGTTTTCTGAGATATCAAATTGGAAAACTATTGAAATTTGAGAACATAAAAGTGAAAGTTTAAGACGCTCATTTATAACTATTTCACATGTTATGGATCCAAGAGGTCTCTGGTTTGGCAGGAATTAAAAACCAGGTGTGCAATGTTGTGTGAATGTTAATGTCATGATAATGGTTTTGCCTCCTTCTTCATTATAGTACAAGCGGCACATTCTCCTAATGTTTAGGAATCACTCAGTCACATTGTTAGATTTATTGCATAGATGAGTAACTTTCAAAGAAAACTCCAACAAGAATACTTACGCAACAGGATCCTCGTTGTGACATTGCCACAGCTGTTTTCCTTGGATGGAAATGGTTTTGATGTGTTATTATCCTTCACCTTTTTCTGCCGAGTTCCACAATAGTATAGACCCTCATCAGAATCAGTGATGTTCATGATCATCAGATCAAAGGATTGAGATGACTCGTTCTTCATAATATGAAAACGAGGGAAGGGATTCAGAGATGTCGTGTCCGATGCATTCTCCCCTTGTTTTTTTGCCACAATAACAAGCGATGGCTGGTTCACATGAGAACAGTTCCTGTACCATTTTATGTGTACTTCAGGGGATTTTTTACAGTCACAGTGGAGAGTGACGTTGTCCCCTGGTGTTACTGTCATCTGTGATGCTGATCCAGAGACCTGAATTTGACAGCTAGTAACAACTCCTGGAATGCAAAAAAAATAAATAAATGAAAATTACAAAGGAATATTGCAATTTTTCAGTGTTACAACATTTAACTCTGTAATAAATCGTATTTACTGCAACATGACAATTAATGTAGTAATGGTTTATGTTTAAGATGGAACCGAACAGATGAAATGTGATATTAACAGAATTTATAAGAAAATAATAATCACCTAATAGGAGGATGAGAAAAATATGTAACTTATTCATGTCGGATGACAACTGGGAGTTGAAAGAGAGTCAAACAGTTCTTACTCACACTTATAACCTGTGCAGATTTTTCCATTAAAGGAAATGTACATGATGATTGGCTCGTTGAATGGAAAGTTTTCTTTGTGGCTGCTTTCTATTGGTCTGATAATGTGTGATGTTCTGGCCTCTGATGTACAGATGAACTAAGATTTACCAGGAAGAAACTTACATCTTCAACTGAAATGTTACAATATCATTTAATATAGTTTTATAATACTTGATGTTCTGGGTGGAAATGTAAAGATTAGAAAAGATTTGTTCAGATTGCACTTAATGATAAGTACAAGTACATCAACACTACACTTCAAGCTGTAATTGAAAAGCCTTAGACTGAATCCATCAAATACCTAGACTGTAGGTGTAACAAATTAATTTCAGATACAAATAATTCCTTTCCCTAGAGCTACATTGAAGAACACTGATTTAGTTATGACTGTACATAAAAACAAGTGGGATATCCTGCAATTCTGACACATTACCTATGCCATCTAAAACCTATTGATGATAAATCACCCAAAATGAGTTCATCAGAATTGTGGCATTTATTTTTCACATTTTGATGGGAATTCTCCATCAACACAAACAGTTATGAAAAGTACTAATTGTAAACACATTGATTAAAACAATCAGCCACTATTTTCATAAATTGAGTGATTTTAGAAATCAGAGGCAAGTTTTGGTAAATGCACAAAATATATATGACAATCAAGCCCATAGTTTCTGTCTCAAGCTCTTTTTTTTCTCACAGAACTCTTCTTCTGTCAATTTTCAGGTTTACAACCATGTGAAATACCATAATTGCCCTTGAGAATGTTGCAAATTAGTTGCTATCCCATATCACAAGATTCATTTATTTGTTGTGTCATCAAAACAAAGTCATGCAAAAGACACTGAAATCTTAGAGAGAGATCAGGGAAGCAGTTGAGATGCAGCCAAAAGGAGGCTGTGATGGTGAACTTTTAGCTCCACCTTCAAGTGTGGCAACTCAGACCAGGGTAAAACACTTCAGCCTCTAGATATATTCTGACAATACATCACATGACCTTGTTCATTTGAGGGACTAGGGCTTAGGTGTCAATTCGTCTTAAAATGCCTGGAAAGGGCTGGCAGGATGGCATTGGCTGGTTATTGTTTATTAGACTGTCTCCTCTGTTGGTTGATGTTTATTCCAGATTGATATTGAAGGCCTTCTTCCCTCCTCTTCCAAACCAACTATCTTCTCTCTCCAGGTGGTCTTGACGGTAGACAAGCTTCTGTCACAATGCTGTGTTTGTTAACGGATCTCTTAAATTTCTCAGTGTTTATATTTTTGTGCCTCATCTACTTGTTGCTGTTTCCATAAAGGCACAGTTTGGGGAGCCACAAGCTTTTTCAGCTTCCTTGGGGTATTTGTTGTCTTCTCCATTTGTCTCAGCACTTGTAAGTACATTCATTTAACTGAAAGGGGTCTGGTAATAGTTACTTACTTTCCCTTTTGGTGATGAGTGGTGTAAAGTAAAAACTGATTTTTGTGAGTTGGTTTCCTGTAAACATCAGTCCTACTTGATGTACATTACTCAGTCTGAGGGAGCTGGTTTATTGTCTCTGATGTTTTCCTATGTGAACTTGATGTTGGTGTTTACTGAGCTGATATGTTGAATAAATGCTTTAACCTCCCCTAATTTTCTCCCAAGTGTCTTTCATACTCTGAACTAATGGCTACATAGTGTTTCATTGACTGAATTCAGGGATCTGCTCTCCACTTCTGCCATGTAGAGGTTAGACAGAAAACAGCTGTGCTTGAGAGGAACTGCCTTTCTCCAAATGTTTTAGGAAGCTGAGACCTCTTGTATTTATTGGTGGGATCTCACCTAAATACCTTGCCCATATTTCTATCCTGAACAGTGTGGTCACTTTGGAATAGCAGCCTGCTGGATACTGAGAAATTTCCTTTGATTTTGCACCTCTAGAAATCACTAAGACCTAGATGACAGAAAGGCTTCACTGACATATTTGATCAAACTGGTTGCTGAATTTACTTTGCTGAAAAGTACAATGTGATCTCTAGTCTTGAACTACCATTAATCCTCTAATCTGGTGTATATTTACATAGTCAGAATATTTTTTCAGCTTGAATTTATTCCCTCTACATTTACTGCAACTGTAGAAAAAAAGGAAAAAAAGGTCAATCTGTCCTGCTAGTCCATCATATGACCAGCACTCAGCTACATATCGGGCAGATCTAAGCAAAACACCAACACCTTCAGCAGCCTACTAATTTGTAACTTCACTCTTCCTTCCTGAGCGGCTGTTTGTCACTGTGGGTTTCCTGTGAGCCTGATCACACGGTCAACACGATGGTTGAGGTTAGCTTTACCATCACTTCTTTATTTTCACATAACATCTTTGAAGTTGTTTACTGGGGCGGTCAGTGAAAAACAAGATAAAGTATTAGTTGTTTGCGATATGTACAAAAAGAAAGCCACAAGGAAAAAAGAAAAAAAATATGTACACAGTGCAGACAGATAATGTGGTATTTTTTGTCCCGAAATAAGCGTTTTCCCTGCCTTTCTAAGAATTAGAGTTTAGAAAACAACTGGAGATGCATTAAAACTAAATAGTTACATAACGAGCGATTAACGATGATTATAACTGCATTTTCAATGTTAAAAAATATCCATTCTTCATTCTTCCAAGATGAATGTTCTCATTAATTGAATTGCATTACCCCGAAGATTGGTCATAACATTATTTACCAAAGATACAGTAAAAGCTCAATATAATTTAACTTTGACTGAAAAGCTTGAAGTCAAATCCTGTCTTGTGACTTTGTTGGATTACTGTTTAATAACTCCACTAGAGGCCAGGAGACATTTAAACGGCAGTAGTAAATATAACTGCTCAGATACTACAGCATACTATAAACCACCACAGCATCTCTCCATCCTCTCTACCTTTCAAATTAAATTATGCTCTCAAATACCTCAGGTATCTCCAAAACGTTGATGAGTGGGAATTTATTAAAAAGCATCAGTCAATTATTTTCTATTGAGCTCTTTTGAAAGAAAAATTCATTGTACCATCTGTTATATACCTTAAGCAAAATACTTTCAGTGTTTAATGTCCACAAGATGTTTGCGATCAAGATATATGGATGCAGACAAATGACATAATGCTAATATACATAATATGTCTGTATCTTATCTGATGTCCATACGCTTGATCTCTTGGCAAACAAGGTGCACCCACATACCATCAAGCTCGGTCAAGGTGTCAGTGTGGGTTTGCTGTGACCTTTATTGATCACATGGACTTCTTCATATAGTTGAGATGAACCTAATTTTAACTGTCTCTTTTTCTGTTGATATGAATATGATTTAATAATCAACCAAATTTTAAAAAAATTGTTATGCAACTTTATTCTTTCTTAGCTTCTGTGTGATATAAAGCACATTCATTACTCTGATGCTAGATCTCTGTAGCAGAGGCAGCTAAAGCACAATGGATACATGCAGGTGTGTGAAAATATCAGCATGCTATCATGCTCACAATGACAACATAACAATGACATAATAATAACATGCTGAAAGGCATTGTTTGCCATGCGCACCAACTTTACTATGTTAACATGCTAACATCCTCCATGAAACACTAAGAAATTAGAAAGAAAAGTTCAGAGCAATGAGAAAGTATTGAAGCCTTGTCTAGACTCATACAGGGGAAATGTTGGGTCTCTGTAAATAATAACTATAAAGAGTCTGGTCTAGACCTAAGCTATGTAAAAAGTGCCCTGAGATAATGTGGGTTATGATATGGCGCTATATAAATAAAATTGAATTGAATTGAATTGAAAACACTCTCCAGCCAGCACATGAATTATTACTTTAATTCCAGGATATGAAGGTGAGATGACAAAAAAAAATGTCTAAAAGCTCAGTGGTCACAGTTTGCATATCCTCAGCTGTCATTTATTTTCAGTAGAACATAAATATGTTATATAACTGATGCAGCCTGGTCGTTGGCATGCGGGAGTATAATATGTTTTTGTGGCGTTTGCAGCCTAATTCTGCTAGGAAACCACAGATTCACCGCTTTGTTTTGTTTTTTAAATCGCTTTCTGCTCATCGAATGTACACTGCTCTTTGTCTAAATGAGAAAAATCAGGTTCCTGATAAACAAAAGGTAGTTTTGATTCTGTTCTGGTTAAAAACTGGTGTTTTCATAGGTACACTGAAGCTGAAGACCATCTGTCTGTGAGGGTAACAGACTGGGACTCTGATACACTTCCACAAGGATAAACTGCACATGTCAGCCTGAACTAACTGTGTATTACATATATTAATTAGTTATTTGCCAATCAATATCAGTAACTTTCAAATCAGAGAATGTCATGCTTTGTGTTCATGTACTGAATCTAAAGTCTCAGATTACACAATCACCTCCTTTAAAACAACCAAAAAAACGACCAAACAAACAAAAAAAACTTCCTGTTTATCCCAGAAAAGATTTTCAAATATTCTCATCAAACAATCTCTGGATGTTTATCCCACAGAACATCATTTTTATGGGCGGCACTGTGTGTGGTTAAGTAGCTGCCTGGCTGCTACCCAGGCCTCCTGTGACCATCAAGGCTAAGCAGGTTTAGCAGGTGGATAGATGGATTCTAATTTTACTATTTTCACCAAGGTCTATTCAGATTACAGCCATAACTGCTCTTTCAAGAACATTCAGACATTTTCCTAATGTCTTAGCTGTGTGCTTCAGTTGGTTGTTATGCTGGATTTTGCCATTGATGCTGCCACCCACAAGCTTCACAGTGACAGAGATTTTCAGGTGATGAGTGCTATTTTTTTGCCAGATGTTGTACACGAACGATCATCACTGATGGTAGTATTTTTTTTTTTGCATGTTGTACGTTTTCTCTGCATTACTTATTATCTATACTAGAGGAAGGTGAATGATTTGCAGTTTTCTCAGTCACTAATACTCATTAATTAGTTATACAATTTCTTCTAATTATTCACAAATACCAATACATGACATCATCTGCGATTGATAGTAGAATATGTGCTGACAGGCCCTTTCTGGATTTTCTTCTTGGTCTTGATGAGTAGAATATGTGCTTCCAGTGTAGTATAAGACACATCTTCATCCTAAAGTTTGACATTTGTTGTTCAGAAATCATAATCATTTACTAAATAAATACTGTGATTTGTTAGAATTCCCTGTTAAATGCTTTTCTTTGAATGGCTAATGCATCCGCTCTGTGTTGCATGTGTGATGCATTTATTGTGAAACGGGGATAATTAACACATACTAACGCAGATAAAAGTTAATTACTTGATTTTCTCTTCTGTGACTTCTGGTTGAAGATCTTTTCTCATCAACTTGTGGTTCTTTGGCTGCAAAAATTAATGTAGCAATATTACAGACATCAAATAATATCGTAAATGAAGATTAATTATTCAGAAAAATTAATCAGGGAATTAAACAATTGTAGACAAAATACAAAAAAATATTCCCAGAGAAGCTTTAAGTGTCTGACGGGAGGACTGAGTGAATAAAGATATCTTATAGAGTAGTTACCTTTTTTCTGACAGAAGTGATACACTAGAATAGAGGAGAGGAGAGAGGAGAGAATTGAAAGCTGGACACATAGAAATTGTTAAATGTCCAGCACAATAATCAATAGAGAGAGGAGTCTCATGGGATGAAGCTCAAAGGATTGAACTGTAAAACAAACACAAAAGTTCTCTATTATGAGTCTCAAGGGCACAAGTATTTGGATCTTGAACTGTAAAACAAACACAAATTATGTTTTTCCTTGCCAAAGTTTCAAATTATTGTCATCTCTGTGCATTATTTTTTCCACAAAACCTGTTATTCCAAATATATATACATGGTAATCTCAAGATAAAGCAGGTAGCTCTTAATTAAATTGTAAAAAAATTTTGTTAGGAGCTGAGGTTTTGACCTGTCAGCGTTACATTTCCCCTTTTTGTTTTTGTTTTTTTTGCAGTCAAAAAAATGCTTTAAAATATGTCTTTTTCTTTAATTGACTATATTGAGTACAATTAAATAGTTCTGAAACCCAAAGCCCCAAAAAACACAGCACAAAAACACAAAAGTAAGTTGACATAAAATGAGCCCACAGCTTGGTTAATATGAATAATATGAATAATCTTAATCCTCTACTCCAGTAGTTAAAACCTTGGCTTGAATATCCTGAATAAATGAAGCAATGCAACAAGTCTACTTGTGACCTTGGCAGAAAGCTTTATAGCCTCAGTCTGAATAATAGTTATAAAGAAAGATGCTTTTTTCTTTTGAAGGATTTTGCATCCTAAAGGATAAAACTAAAATTAAATTTCTTTTTTTTTCTTCTTATCTTAAATTAGAGCAAATTTAGCAAAAACAAACTGAATTTTCTGTGCCTGAAATACGTAAATTAGAAATTTTCTGTTACTAAGCAAACTGAATGAATTTTCATACTTGCAAATACGTTTTCGGTTGGTGTTTCTATTGCTATCTTGTGACCCTTTCACACATGGGGTCCCACTAAGAAATCCAATGTAGAAACAAAATTAACTATTCTCATGTTTGATTTCAACCAATCCTCACAGCCCTTCAGACCCTGGAGGTCAATGATTTGTACAAGTTTACCTCTTTAAAACTAACTACTGTTCCTTCAGCTCTTTATTCAACTTCTTGCAGCATAATATTAAAATAGAATATCATTTCTTTTATCATTGTATTACATAGACCACATTGTCTAGCTGTCTGAAATAGAGAATCAAACTGGAAAATTTACGTATAGATAACTATTGCAACGGAAAAGAAATCATATCAGAATTCTATTAAAGAAAAACCATTGTTGTGACATTGGCTAATTCCTGTAAAATATGTTCAGTATGCTCAGCAGATTCGGAGAGGACCCAGTTCAAAATTGTTAATGTTATTTCAAAGTTCTTTTCTTCAAAATCCTGCTTTTATGTTTAATTGCCATGGGAGATAATATCATGATGATTTTTTTGCTACCTGAAAAATCCTGCTTTATATTTAATGTTGTAGGGTAATACCCACCTTTTTTCAATTCCTTTTGCCGCAACACTGCAATGAAATTACCATAGTCATATTGCTAATACTTTATTTAAAATTAATTTCACATAAACACAGCTTATATGATGTCAGTTTTCAGCAATATTCTCAAGTATGTGTTTTCTGAGTCATCAAATTGGAAAAACTATTGAAATTTGGAGAGAACATAAAAGTGAAAGTTTAAGACTACCATTTATAACTATTGAACATGTTATGGAGGTTTAAGGTTTCTGGTTTGCAGGAATTAAAAATGTTATGTGCAATGTTGTGTGAATAAAAGCACGTCAGTGATAATGGTTTTGCCTCCTTCTTCATTATAGTGCCAAGCTGCACACATTCTCCTAATGTTAGGAATCACTCAGTCACATTGTTAGATTTGCTGTATGCTAGGAATCCCTTATCAAGAAAACTCCAACAAGAATACTTACGCGAACAGATCTTCAAGTAGATACACAGCTGTTTTCCTTGGATGGAAATATTTTTGATGTGTTATTATCCTTCACCTTTTTCGCCGAAGTTTTTCAATAGTAGACCCTCTACCGAATCAGTGATGTCTATTCCACTCAGATCAAAGGATTAGAGAGAATCTGCTCATACATATGAAAATCGGTATGGGATTCAGGAGATGTCGTGTCCGATGCATTCTCCTTTGTTTTTTAAGCCACAATAACAAGCGATGGCTGGTTCACATGAGAACAGTTCCTGTACCATTTATGTGTATTTAGGATTTTTACAGTCACAGTGGAGAGGACGTTGTCCCCTGGTGTTACTAAGGTGTCATCTGTGATGCTGATCCAGAGACCATTTTTTGACAGCTAGTAACAACTCCTGAATGCAAAAAAAATAAATAAAATGAAAATTACAGCGAATATTGCAATTTTTCAGTGTTACAACATTTAACTCTGTACAACTGTATTTATTGCAACATGTTGCAAAATGTAGTAATGTAATGCGTTTAAGATGGAACCTAACAGATGAAATGTGATATTAAACAGAATTTATAAGAAAATAATAATTACCTTAATAGGAGGATAAGAAAATATGTAGAATATTCATGTCGGATGACAACTGGAGTTGAAAGAGAGTCAAATGTTCTTACCACACTTATAACCTGTGCAGATTTTTTCCATTAAAGGAAATGTAAGCGCGATGATTTTGTGAGTTGAATGGAAAGTTTTTGTGGCTGCTTTATTGGTCTGATAATGTGTGATGTTCTGCCTCTGATGTACAGATGAACTAAGATTTACCAGGAAGAAACTACATCTTCAACTGAAATGTTACAATATCATTTAATATAGTTTTATAATACTTGATTCAACAAATACCAAAGATTAGAAGATTTGTTCAGATTGCACTTACTGATATGTTCACAAGTACATCAACACTACACTTCAAGCTGTAATTGAAAAGCTCTAGTAAGTAATCCATCAAATAAATACCTAGACTGTAGGTGTAACAAATTAATTTCAGATACAAATGGCCCCTTTCCCTAGAGCTATACGAAGAACACTGACGAAGTTATGACTGTTACAAAAACAAGTGGAGCTGGAAATTTTGACACATTACCTATGCCATCTAAAACCTATTGATGATAAAAGACCCAAAATGAAGCAGATTCTGAATTGTAGTATTTATTTTTCACATTTTGATGGGAATTCTCCATCAATATCAAACAGTTATGAAAAGTACCAATTGTAAAACACATTTATTTACAATCAGCCACTATTTTCATAAATTGAGTGATTTTAGAAAATCAGAGGCATTAAAACAATCATGCACAAAATATATATGACAATGATTTCCATAATTTCTGTCTCAAGCTCTTTTTTTTCTCACAGAACTCTTCTTCTGTCAATCAAGCCGTTTACAACCATGTGAAATACTATACTGTTCTTTTGAGAATCTTCTACCAACCAATTTTCAGGTTTTACAACCATGTGAAATACCATAATTGCCTTGAAATGTTGCCAAATTAGTTGCTATCCCATATCACAAGATTCATTTATTTGTTGTGTCATCAAAACAAAGTCATACAAAAGACACTGAAATCTTAGAGAGAGATCAGGAAGCAGTTGAGATGCAGCCAAAGGAGGCTGTGATGGTGAACTTTTAGCTCCACCTTCAAGTGTGGCAACTCAGACCAGGGTAAAACACTTCAGCCTCTAGATATATTCTGACAATACATCACATGACCTTGTTCATTTGAGGGACTAGGGCTTAGGTGTCAATTCGTCTTAAAATGCCTGGAAAGGGCTGGCAGGATGGCATTGGCTGGTTATTGTTTATTAGACTGTCTCCTCTGTTGGTTGATGTTTATTCCAGATTGATATTGAAGGCCTTCTTCCCTCCTCTTCCAAACCAACTATCTTCTCTCTCCAGGTGGTCTTGACGGTAGACAAGCTTCTGTCACAATGCTGTGTTTGTTAACGGATCTCTTAAATTTCTCAGTGTTTATATTTTTGTGCCTCATCTACTTGTTGCTGTTTCCATAAAGGCACAGTTTGGGGAGCCACAAGCTTTTTCAGCTTCCTTGGGGTATTTGTTGTCTTCTCCATTTGTCTCAGCACTTGTAAGTACATTCATTTAACTGAAAGGGGTCTGGTAATAGTTACTTACTTTCCCTTTTGGTGATGAGTGGTGTAAAGTAAAAACTGATTTTTGTGAGTTGGTTTCCTGTAAACATCAGTCCTACTTGATGTACATTACTCAGTCTGAGGGAGCTGGTTTATTGTCTCTGATGTTTTCCTATGTGAACTTGATGTTGGTGTTTACTGAGCTGATATGTTGAATAAATGCTTTAACCTCCCCTAATTTTCTCCCAAGTGTCTTTCATACTCTGAACTAATGGCTACATAGTGTTTCATTGACTGAATTCAGGGATCTGCTCTCCACTTCTGCCATGTAGAGGTTAGACAGAAAACAGCTGTGCTTGAGAGGAACTGCCTTTCTCCAAATGTTTTAGGAAGCTGAGACCTCTTGTATTTATTGGTGGGATCTCACCTGAATACCTTGCCCATATTTCTATCCTGAACAGTGTGGTCACTTTGGAATAGCAGCCTGCTGGATACTGAGAAATTTCCTTTGATTTTGCACCTCTAGAAATCACTAAGACCTAGATGACAGAAAGGCTTCACTGACATATTTGATCAAACTGGTTGCTGAATTTACTTTGCTGAAAAGTACAATGTGATCTCTAGTCTTGAACTACCATTAATCCTCTAATCTGGTGTATATTTACATAGTCAGAATATTTTTTCAGCTTGAATTTATTCCCTCTACATTTACTGCAACTGTAGAAAAAAAGGAAAAAAAGGTCAATCTGTCCTGCTAGTCCATCATATGACCAGCACTCAGCTACATATAGGGCAGATCTAAGCAAAACACCAACTTCACTCTTCCTTCCTGAGGGGCTGTTTGTCACTGTGGGTTTCCTGTGAGCCTGATCACATGGTCAACACGATGGTTGAGGTTAGCTTTACCGTCACTTCTTTATTTTCACATAACAATCTTTGAAATTGTTTACTGGGGCGGTCAGTGAAAAACAAGATAAAGTATTAGTTGTTTGTGATATGTACAAAAAGAAAGCCACAAGGAAAAAAGAAAGAATATGTACACAGTGCAGACAGATAATGTGGTATTTTTTGTCCGAGTTCAAGCGCTTTCCGGTGCAAGTCTTCTTCAAGAATATCTCTCTAACAATGGTTTGGTGCATCTTTTCCTCAGTGGTGACCAGCATTCAGGGGCCTGTCCTAGGGAGCAAGATTAGTGGCAGATCCAGCTATTTTTGGGTTAAACTCAATAATGGTTTTCCAATATCACAAAGTTGGCTAATTTTTAACTGCATTAGATCACCATGGTAACCTGTGCTGCAGGACTAACCTGCTCTGGAGCAGGTTAACTTTAGAGGATCACTTGGCTTCAGCCCGAGGATCACTTGGCTTCAACCACTGATCAGTCAAATTGCTGGAAAAGCTGCATCATTCCTACAGGATCGTGTGTTCACGATAAAGTGACAAATAATCAATAGAAATAGATATTTTTAGAGGTTAAAGTATTATGCTGTTCCAGGCCTTCCTTCCATGTAATACTCCATCATCAACATCAGTTGTGTTTCTGTCCATATCTGTCTGTGAACACACTTTGTAAAGGCGATAGTGTTACAACCGTTCAAAATGGTGTCAGGAAACTTTTTAGGCGTGTAATTGAGATCAAACTGAAGGCAAGTTTTAGTAGAGCACAGACCTCTGAAAAACTAATGTCAGAGAACTTACATCAGACTTCACAGGAAAAAATTTAATTTAATGGTAAATGATCCGGATGTGCCCCCAAATTTAATGAGTTCTTCCCTTGCTTATGGCCTATCCCTCCACCAAGTTTGCTGCATCTGTTCAGTTGTTTTTGCACAATAGTGCTGACAAACAAGCAGGTGATCAAATAACCTCTTTGGCAGAGGTAATAATGCTTACATGATATTAGTAATAATAACCTGATAATATAATATTTGACAATACAGCACTTACAGGGGGCATTCTGCTACACGATGAACACATCTCCAAATTGCTGCTAATGAATTCCACAGCACTTCGTCACACCTTCTATAAGTTAATACGTGCATCACAACATGCATACAACATTTGGACGTGGGACATATGTAAAGTATTTGTATTTAAATCTAATTTCATTCACTCTCTTAGTGTTCTGACTTCTGCTGGTATGAGGCTACCGCATTTCATTGTATGATGGAGTGACAATAAAGTGTCTTATCTTATCTAACTTTTGCTTAGTTTAGCTCATTTAGCTTAGTTTTTTTTTTTTAATTTAATATTAGCTTAGAATAGTTTAGATTACAATTTCACTTTTTCAGACAAGTCTGCTCACACTTGGACTTGCTGTGACAGTTTCTATACACCATTTTCACCATAGGGGATATCATGTATTATTTTTGTTGTTAAATATATGTATAATATAATGAAACTTAAGTACTGATACATGTTCTCTCTGCTGTGGCACAAATCATACTATTTTATTGCTGCTTAAACCAGAAATGTGTTCCTTGTTGTTTCTCCATAAATATGCAAAAAATTCATGAAAATACACTTAAGATACTTCTTATTTTTTGTGAGTACAGTCAAAGAGAGTCAGAATCATTTTTCCTGTAACCGCGTTAGACCCTTGATTTAGATTTTCTGACACTGCATGGCAAGCAGGTCAGGATCAACACATCAGAATAATTTTAAGCAATATCGGAATCCAGCATTTTAGTTAATTTAGAATTAAGATTCAGTACTATATTATATAGTTTGATAAGGAGGGGACAGCTTGGAGTCAAACTTTCTCTTCAAGGTCTACTTGTTCTATTACTTAACATCTCCAATAGAGACCTGAAGAGTCTTACCAGGGCTAGTAAGACTTTATGTTCAGACATGACTCCATTTGCATCTCTCCACTCTAGTCTTTTTTCCAGCAAATCTTTCAGTCAAAATAGATATGTATTTTGTTTAACAACAACCACAATCATCCACCATACAATTTTATTACAAAAAACTAAAACATTTTCTTAAATTAGTCTCAGCTCTACCAGCAAGGGGACATTTCTCACTGTGGGTTTCCTCTGAGCTTGTTATTCTTGGTACTGTATCAGCCTACCAGTGAAGGCTACATGGACTGATGGCTAGCTTGAGATAAAAACAGGAAATCTTTTGTATCTTCTTGCAGAATTTAGTTACAGGAAATTATGTTTAAACAGTTTGCAGGACAAATAAGATGGTCTTTGCAAAGAGTAAAAGTCTCTGTCACCATTTCCTTTACACGCTAGTAGCACTAATGGCTTCAGAAACTACTGAATAATTAAGCAAAACATCATACTGTACATAACTACTACTACATTCATTACAAATTTTCTTTTTTAACTGTTTGCTCATTTCATCCTATAGGTATTGATGCTGATGTCTGCTGATGTCTGAACAGTGGGTTTTCTTCTTTGGTCTCTGCGGTGCCTGACGGATTTCAAGTGCAGCATAACAAACATGTTCATCCTAAAATGTGACATATCTTGTTTAGAACAAGGATTGAGATGATGTAATACTGTGATTCGCTGTAATTTACTGCTAAACATTTGTTGGTTAAAATCGCAAAATGTTAAACAATGGGACCAAAGGATTCATGCAGCCTGTCCATGCCTGATAATGACGAAGACATGCCTGATAATGACTGTAACATCTTTCTATCAAATTTCATGAGATGGTCTGACTTTTCCATCAAAGGAGATGTAAGTCGTGATTAGCTCATTGAATGGAACATTTTCTTCTGCAGTTGTTTTCTACAGGCACAATACCAAGTAATGATTTTTGCATTGATGCAAAATCAAACAAGTTTCTTTCAGAAAACACTTGATGATAATCAATAAATAAAACCAACAAAGTAAATTCCAGCACAGGAGCTTTGAACTTAAGTGTTACAAAACATAGAAATGTTCTCCTGTTCTGGGGAACAACAGATATTAATATGCTTAGAAACCAATATAAGAGAACCTTACCATTAAGTAAAGGTATACTTGATAAGCCTTTCATGCAATGTGAACAACTTCACAGATGTACAAAAATATACCCCATAAATTGACTGTAAATTTTCTGTGTATTGTCACTCTCCAGCAAATTGGAGAACATTTTGAATCATGGAATAGGACTAGTTCAGCCACTTTGGTAAACAGCAAGGAAGTGTCAGTCTTGTTGTCTGTAATAATCACACGGACATTAGCTTTAAATCCATGAAATAATAAGTGAAGATGAGTTTATGACAATGGAAATGTTGTCCCCTAAAGAGCGTAGTAAATTGTTGTATTAAAAACGACTGCCTTAAATTTATAATATTTAGCAGAGAGTCAGGCAAACTAACAAACCTCTATGGAGAATGTTTTTAGGTGGCTGTACAATACTCCTTACTCTATTGTATTCATTTAATCTGAAGGAATGGACCCTCTTTAAAAAATGTTTTTAACCTGTGAAGAAACCTTTTAAAGACAATGGATCAGACACATAGTTTGCTTTTCTCAACTTAGAAACAGAACATCACAGTATGAAAAACATTGCACCCTTGTCTACACGTTCACACTCTCACTTGCATGTTTGATTTATTTTAAGAACAAATTTACTCTGGTTCTCACGAGAGCGGTTCTTGTATGAATGTACTCCAGTTGATAATTTGCAGTCACAGTAGACATTGATTGTGCCTCTGGGTCTGACTGACACTTCAAAAACTAATTCGGAAATCTGAACCTGACTCAAAGAAACAACTCCTTGAATACAAATCATAGAAGCGGGTCAAAATGTGCACAGTTTTATAGAATTTCACAGAGAATTTGCTGATTCCTGCTTAACACAACAACAATTAGAACGATCATATGATCATTTTTAAGAAGGAAGCTAACAACTGTAATTTCTCATTATTAGATTCAATTGGCTTCACTCACTAAATAATCCCACTCCCTGTTTTAACCACACCCTCAACCTTGCTCTTAATTATGGCATAGAAATTGAAAATTTAATCATTTTTCCAAAGAATCCACTTCTATCGGACCATTGATTGATAACTTTTGAATACCTATTGCTAGACGCACGTTCTACCTTATGGCCCCTGTAGAACACTGCACTCCAAGAATGGAGGATTACTTGTGGTTCCTGGAGTCTCCAAAAGTAGAATGGAGTTTGGGTCCAGGAGGCAGGCACCTTGTTCAGGTGGCGTTCGCGTGACCCCATGGACCTTCTCTCCAGATCCAGAGCCATCTCGAGGCTTTCTCAGCTGCTTCGGCCATGTTCTTGATGGCTCTGCTCCCTGCTCCTCCTGTGATGCCCAGAACACTGAGGGCTCTGTGGAGTGAGTGACCCACAAATCCCCTGCAGCCTACTTCGATGGGCATTCACCTTGCCTTCCGTCCCTGTTCTTGACAGTTGATGACCAGATGTTCGTATTTCGTCCTCTTCCTCTCATGGGCTTCCCCTAGGCGGTCCTCCCATGGCAGGACTAGGCAGGACATCATACACATAACTGATAGTTTCATTATCAGTCTCATTGTTATCGTACATCTTTACCTGGTACCTGTATCCTTTCCAATCTCTAACATCTATCCTATATTACTCTAAACAAAGTCCACTTACACAGTCCTGTGTTTTGTATGTGCAACAATTCCCCCTGTGTGCGGTACTAGACAGTATCAGACACAAGCTTGTCCACTTCCTGAACTCATAAAAAACATAACCAGTAAACATAATCCAAGCAGAAATTACACTCTCTGATATGTATCCAATATATAATCATGTAGTACTATAGAAACATATTTCTTAAGAGACAAGGTTGACAGCCAGGAAAGGTGAAGCTCTCACAGTGTGCACTGTGCTTGATTAAGGATCTTTAGTTTAGACAAAAGCCAACCCTTTCCTTTAACAAAAGATGGGGTTGACACACAAAATTCTAAATCCACCACTGTATCATTCATGAAGTCTACTCTAATCTAGTGATCTACATTAATGGCCTTGATTCAAACACATCCACTGACCAAACACTGGGGCCCCACAAAACTGGGACACACAGATGACACTATTGGTCACACTCCAAACACAAGTGCCTTTAATGAGGCTCTATGTTAACATAAAAGCCAACTGAGTATATGGACAAACACATCACAAAATTCTTTTTTAGACGTGAAAACAATCCAAAATAATTTCATGGACATCTATTTTGGACCTGAAAACGAAAGATCCCGAGTCCAAAGGAGTTGACTTAGCAGCTTAGATACTGTATTGGCAGTTGACTGTTGCTTATACCTTGCCTCCCTGCAATAAAGGATGGTGAAATAAAGAGAACAGAGCATCACTACCTATTTGCTCTTGTAAATGCAATACCCTCCACTGCCTGCTGGTAAAATGAAACCAAACTATTTGTTTTGTTTTGTTTCTTTTAAATTAGAGTAGACCTTTTCAACGCAGCTGTCACTGTTCTATTGTATATCCAAAAAAAGTCCCAAAATGAACACACTGTTGGCATCATGCTCCCAGCATAACTTTAGGCTAAAATAATCCGTGGATATCTGAGTCATAACTGATATTTTGACTGCTTCTTCACTTACAATAAGATTTAAAAGTGTCATCACGCAGACTATTTTCCAAAATACATGAGACTAGAACTGCAGTCCAAGGAGAGCAGTAAACAGAAATGGTGTGTGACAGAGTGGTGCCTGGATACATATTAGATTATGCTGATTAAAGTGAACTAAACTGGGCTGAAAAATTAACACAACTAAAATCCAAGTGAGACTTGAAAGGGAGCTTTTAAGAACAGCTTGTATTTCTCTATTTTTTCTCTCTCTCTCTCTCTCTCTCTTTCTTTCTATGTGTGTTAATGCGCATTTATTTTCACAATGCTGTTGCTATGTGTGTTGGTGCCGGTGTTATTCAGAGGATTTTAAGCTTTGCTGTTTCCAGCTCAAGCCCCTCTGCACCGGCAGGGGAGGAGAAAAGGGGTGGGCAGAAACCGCATCTATTTCCATCCACTTGTCAAATGCCCATTGCTTGGGCCCCCACTGCAGCCCAGTATATATATATATATATATATATATATATATGTATTAATATATATAGAGACAGAGAGAGAGATGTGTATATATGTATATATGTATGTGTATATTTATATATATATATATATATATACACATACATATAGAGATGTGTATATATGTATATATGTATTTGTATATTTATATATATATATATGTATGTATGTTCATGTTCTTCCAATTCAGCCAACTTTTCAGGACCTACCTAACTCTGTTTACTGTATGTATTTTGCTGTGGCAGACCTCCTTGCAGCCTTCTCATGGTTCCCATTTGTCTATGGGATCCCAAGGTATTTGTAAGTGTCATGAACAATGCTGCCCTTTGGTAGTTGTGTGATGTTGTGGCTGATGGGGTTCAGGCCCATGCAGAACAGCAGCGGTATTGTTGCATAGCATTGATATATGCCACACTTGATGATAACTTGTACAATTGGCTTTGAATTGACCTCCACAGTCATTTTCCACAGCCCCGTTGAGTTCTTGATGTTGCCTGACGTTCATGGAGAGCCGTCAGTTTCTTTAGCCAGTAGGTGTGGATCCTGTCAGGGCCTAGTACTGTCCAGCTCTTCATACCTGACACTCTTTCTTGGATGTCTGCCATTGTGACGGTTCCTGGCTCTTGTTCTGGGAGTTTGCTGTGGTCTGCTCTTAGACCCAATACTGAGCATTGGTGTTATGTAATGCCTCCTTCTCTCATATGCTCTTCCAGTACTGTTTAGTCTCAGCCCTGGGTGGATCTGTTCTCATGTTATTATCTTGCTACTGAGAGTATACTTTAGATGGTTTGGTGGAGAACATCCTATTTCTACTCCTGGCTTTTACCTCTCTTCTCCTGTTTACCTCTTCAGGTGGGTAGCCAGAGCCGTGAGCCCTTGCTTGGCAGTCTCCAGTGCCTCAGGTGTAGAGAGTTTGTTGTATGTCCTAGGTATCCCATTCTTCCCCACACCTATCAGTGCCCTCTGGGATTTAGCTAATATCTTCTTGTGTTGCCTTAAGCTTGGCATCCAGCCTCCTTCTCCACAGGGGGTGAGGGTCTTTGTGGCTTTTGGTGTTGATCTGGTAGTTAAGCATCTCTAGGATCACTGTTGCTGTGGTGTGTATCAACTGATTGGTCTCAGTTATGGTCCTACTAGGGATAATATGTAGTGCTGCATTCACATCCTCTTGTAGACTTTCAGAGGGTACTTTGTCACTTAGCTTTTTTTGTGGGTGATTGGTGTGTGTTTTGCATTTGTTTCTGCAATTGCAACTACACGGGAAACTTTTAATTCAGGTCTCAGGGGAGACGTGAACATTTAAAAATTTGTTTGAGACATGCAAATCATTACTGACAGAGTGACACAAGGTATAACGTTGTTGGCTTTACTATTGTCCACTTTATTTATTTATTTTATTTGACCTGTATTTGGAGATTGGTCCCTTTTTTGTCCAAGGGAATCTTGGACAAAATGGCAGGAAAATTATGTTTTGTTTACCCAACATTTACACAAAAATGACAAATAAGGAAAAGATTTAAAAAAAGATTATTAGAAGCACTAATTTCCATATTAAATGATTAAATGATTCATTATAAAATACAGATTTTTAAAAAAGCACTTGACTATCTCACTCATTGGATTAAGTCCATAGGTTATGTTTTAATGTATTTAATGCCTCAGGTCTAGTTTCTATTTCTTTTACAGAATGTGTGCGTGAGTGTGTATGTGTGTGTGTGTGTGTGTATGTGTGTATGTGTGTACGTGTGTGTATGTGTGTATGTGTGTGTGTGTGTGTGTGTGTGTGTGCGTGTGTGCGTGTGTGTGTGCGTGCATGTGTACATATGTGATATATGTATTTTTCTGTACATCTTGTCCGTGTGTAGAATACCTGAATGGATGTTTATATCCCCAATGACATATACAAGGTCAGCATTGTCCTGCACTAAAGCAGCTGCTAATGTTAACTTCGACTGCCAGCTTTCAAGCTTGTATTCCCTATTAGTGTCACTAGATGGCGGTGTGGCTGTTCATAGATGCCATTACTGACAAACTGTTCAGTATCACACCCAGTCACCACACTTATCTCCATTTAGTACTCTATGGTGTTATTGGTGTATATTAATTTTATCTGAGTGGTGACAATTGGTTTTGTTCAACAGGAATACTTGAACTCAGCTGTTAACCAGCAGTACGTCATAAAAATAACACCAACTGCATTATGGAAAAAAGCAATCTTGAGCACAGCTTTTACTTTGTGTTTTCTACTTTGTATTTACACATACAATTCATGTAAGACATGTAAGAGAGTGTAAAATGCAGCACTTACAGTAACATTGTGTACACCACACTAACACAAAAAAGTGTGACATCTCTCTGAAACAGTCTCCACAACTATGAATATAATCAAACTTCACAAAGGTGCAACATTTTCAGGTGCTATAATGATAATGAATATGACTCAACGCAGACATAGGAAAACTCTGTAAAAGGTATAAGAAGATAAAGGTCTTTATGGAATTCAAGACACTTTTGAGCATTATAAAAAGGCTGACCAAGTGATACAGCTTGGTTATCAAATGAGTATAACTATAAGGCAATCTGCCACAGTATTGAAATATAATGAATGTGCCAACACAAACATGGTAGAAACTTTGACAGAAAATGTTTCCTTTTGTTTTCTTTTCCCCCCTCTTTGCTTATTTGAACCTTTTCATTTTTGTGCAACATCAGTGAAAGCTTTTGATAACTAAGGCGAAAACATGCATGGTCAGTCCAAATGCAAATTGTTCTTTCTACATTTTGATACAGGTGATCACCGCACCATGCTTCATCAAGTCACTATAATTCATCTCAAATTATTTTCGGGAATGTCAGTGGCTCGGTGCACTCAAGACAATAAAACTGTACCGTGCCCCCTTCTTACATTTTTCACATGATTAGGTCAAAGTTTTCAATGGCAAGATCTCTGGTTTTATGATGCACTGTAAAATCCCAAAAGTTGGAGTTCTTTTTTTGATAATGTGATCTGTAACCCCCCCCCCCCCCCAAAAAAACAAAAAAAAAAACAAAACAACTTTTCTCTAAACAAAACAAATCATCAACCAACAGTCAGCTGGGCAACATCAGTCACATCTGCGTTTTTCCCTGCTCTGATTTTTAAGCAAATCTTTATGGACAAATCAACTAATCAGCTGATTGCTTTTGTCTTCGCTTATTTCTTCGGTCTGCTTCATTATGGTTAATTCAGAAAATGTACCTTTATTCACCTTACAATTCCATTTTCTTTATCAGGGTCTGTTTGAGCAAAAAGAAAAGCAGCCTTTTACTCTCTGTGCTTCAGAGAAGGATTCTCTGTCCTTGTAAGATCCACGCAGTCTCTATAGCCAACTCAGCTAAATGTTTTGAGATAGTTTGGTGTGGGGATGAATTTTTGGTGCTCAAAAGGCAAAGAATAATGCTGCTTTATGTTGATACACCTGAGGGTTACTCCAAAGCAAATAAGCATCTTTTAATTTTGTGTGCATGTCTTGGCAGTGTCATTTCAAATTACTAAGCTGAAACAATACCATTTTTTTTCCACCTATGACAAGAAAAAATATCAGTCCTTTACTTCTGTGAAAATTCTCCATGGTCATCTTGTATAATCTGTACTTTTTTTTTCAACTCTCATAAGCAATGACTTAAAGTTTAGTGACCTGCATTTAGCCCTCAAATACTGCTATAGAGATTACTAAAAAAGGAAAAATATAGAACTTGACATACCCTATTCAATCCACATTGTCGCAATATTCACCAACGCAGATAAATAAACTTAAACAATTATGTGTATACCAGATTGAAGAAACGCTACAGGGGGGAAAGATAAAGATAAGGGCCATAACCACTCCTCCCAACAAGACGTCCCATCAAGGTCAATTTGTGGAGCTTTCTCATCTTGCCTCAAGTGCACTGCATGCCTCATCTTGTGAATACACATTTTAACAATGAGGAATCAGTGAGACACATTCAGTCCTCGAGACACAGTCCTGCCCCCCCCACACACACACACACACAACCACACACACACACACACAACCACACACACACTTGGCAGTCTGGAGAAGAGGACAGAACCACTCTGCAGCCACTACGTCACTGTGGAGCTGCAGACACATGAGACAAATTGCCCAAAATCATTCTCTGGGGGGCTCCCACTTAGCTCCTTTCACACAGAGCCAATATTGAAGAAATACACACACATACAATCTTACACACACAAAGAGCCATAGACCCACGGTGTTATAATACACGCAAGCGTCCTCCCACCCACCCACACACACACACACACACACACACACACACACACACACACACACACACACACAATCACACACATACTTTCTCGTTCTCTCTCTCCTCTCTCTATATCAGTGCTTCCTTTTGTGTGTGTCCCGACCCCCCCCCCTCTCCGTTTGTCTCAGTGCTTCAGCCTACACTGACACTGTTTTTCACCCATTAGCCTTATTAATCTTTTTAATCAGCAAAGTGTTCGCACTCGTTAGCATCAGGGTTAGCTGCATGCTGACCCAGTGGGGATTAACATTCAGCAGGTTAGTCATGATGTCAGCCGCAGCCACAGAAGCTAAACACGTCCCATTACCAGCCAATATGTGACTTGTTCTCATTTACAGATCAATAAAAGATAATCACACTTAGTGACATTTCAGAAAGAAGCTTGGCATGGAACTCACACAGACGCTCAAATGCTTCTACACACACACACACACACACACACACACACACATACAAAATCCCATGTGCGTAGACACATAGGCACAATGTGAAAAAGTTAGGCAGGCTAAATGAAGCGAGAGAGACAAGGAGGGACGAGTTAAATGAAGGAGAGAAGAGGAGCTTTCCCCTCCACCTCATTCTAATCTGTTGTGATTGTATCCATAGTCAGGTCTGTCCGTAGCCAGATGGTCCACAACACACACACACAAACACACACACACAAAAACACACACACACACGCACACACACACACACACACACACACACACACACACACACACACACACACACACTTTAACGCTCAAGGATGCCCAGGAGCCTAAATTCTCACAGGAAAGCAATATGAAATACAGTAATTTAAATTTGCTAAACTTTACAATGCACAATATTACTTAATACTAAATTGGGGAAAATATAAAAGGAGGAATACGCTTGAAATGGCTAAAGATATTCAATATTCGATTAGAAAATGGAAAAAGACAGAAAGCAGAAAAATTGAGAAAAGACAGTATAGAGACATAGCAGAGGGAAAATAAAGAACATAATAAGAGTGCTCCTTTTTTATCTCCTCTTGTGTTGTTGCAGCATGTGACTGTTTCGACCCGCTGGCAAAAGGGTTTGTGTTCAATCAAACTTTCCTCTGAGACGGAAATTAGAGTGCTCTCTTTGGAGTCTCATGGCACACACACTCACACATGTGCAAAGCCGTGGACTTACACTCATACACACACAAAGACACGCATTCCTGCCCTTACCACATGGACCCACATGCATCCATACACACTGTGCTTGTCTTTCTCTGAATAACCAGAGAATGCCTGCCTGCCTTGCTGGCTGGCTTGCTGCATGCTCAGGGGCAAGTCTGACATGAATCCCGTCTGAAGCCTGTTTTTGCACTACAATAATTCAATTAGGGGGGAGGATGGCCCATGCACTGCTGCACACACCGGTCAGAAGTTGTGCCAAATCCCCAGGCCACAGGGTTACAGTGAGAGGAAGGAAACATTACATGATGTTACCTGCATGCGCTGACAAGAAGAGACAAGGCGTGACATATGGGGCATCTTAGCCGGCTCAATGGCAATACAACCAGACCAACTCCACAGGAAGGCGGCTTAGATCCACTAAACCATGGACGCACAAGCTCATACACATGGAACATATTTTATGTGCAAAAAATATGGGTGCGTTGGGTGAAAATAGTTTGAATGGATACAGTACTCTGTATACAAATGCCTTTATCCATAGTTACATCTACTAACAGATTAGAGGAAAAACCTGAGAACATAAATGCAGATGCTTCCATACATTGCTCAAATGGTCACTGAATGATTTAATGAATATGAAAATAATGCGAATCATATGCTATGGCCTCCACAATCCCCAGATCTCCACCCAAGTGAACAAATATGCAAGATTTTGGACCGATGTGTTAGCGCTTTTCACCACCGTCAAAACACAAAATGAGGGATTATTCTTGAGGAATGGGGTTCATCCTTCTAGTAGAGTTCCAGAGATTATACCAACAAGATCTGGAGCAGTTTAGGAAGTTTGTAGAGGCATAACATCTTTTTTTTACCGATTGTTGTATTTTATATTCCTTTAATTTGACACCCATGTAACTACATCTATATAAAGTAAAGCAAGTTTATCTGTGTGGTACATTTCAACAACGTATTTCAAAGTGATGTACAAAAGACATAAAAAGGCATTATGATAACAAAAACAATTGCACAAAAGCATCTCCATTTTGAATCAAGTCATTCTTCCATTATACATTTTTTAAGCTGATTATATTTGAGCATTTTTTCCTTTAGTGATGGAAATTAAAGAGAAAGGATGAAAACAGGAAACACAGGGATGCACCTGGGGGTGATGTACATCAAAGTAGCTGGAGGTGATCATGTGGTATGAGCCCTAATCACTTTGCCAACAAAGTTCCCATAATACCATTTTTTTAAACACATATTAATTTTCAACAAAACTAAGTATATAATAGTCATTTGCTGATATTGAGATAAAGGTAGGAAACAGCAAAATTTTTCTCTCACATGAAATGAACAAAAACTCAGACCTCACACACAATTAAAGCTCGAGTAGGTATGCACAAGCAGATTGCATATGGTTATCTCCACTGAAATAGAGAAACAGAAAACACACTCACCCATAAAAAAAAATCTGGACACCCCCCCCACACACACACACACACACACACCATCACCACCCCCACCACCAGACACATACACACACACAATCTTGAGTGTTTCTTGCCCTCCTTCTACTCCACTGCTCTGCTAATGTCATTCTTGACATGACACCAGTGTTTTTTCCTCCTCTACATGTTGAGCAGCAGTGAACATCGTGTCCTCTTAACTAGGGCAAGCAGAAGGCCAGTGCGGATGTTTCCGTATCAAGGAATTCATATGTGTGTGTGGATGTATGAATGGTAGTGTGCTGTTCTTGGTATTTTTAAAAGGGATCACTATTGTTGGAGAGGAGATTGCGCCTCTGAAAGCAAAATTCACTCAGGAAGCATTTGTTCCGGGAGGAGATGAGTAAGGAGATGAGTTGTTTTTCCTACAGAGACACACACACATGCACACACACACACACATGCACACACACACACACACACACACACACACACACACACACACCAATACACTCTGAACACAAAAACACACAGACAGACAAACACACACACTCACACAATGATGCACAGACTATAAGGTCTCATA
Organism: Istiophorus platypterus; assembly: GCA_016859345.1. Classification (NCBI taxonomy): domain Eukaryota; kingdom Metazoa; phylum Chordata; class Actinopteri; order Istiophoriformes; family Istiophoridae; genus Istiophorus; species Istiophorus platypterus. Next base: position 14,666,408 of record CM029114.1, on the reverse strand, counting down.
CACGCCTACACACTTACATGTACCCCTCCTGAAGCAGAGAGACGGGAGATAAGTTAATGGAGGGTTTCAGGTAGTGGATGATATTAAAGGTGTCTTATTTTTAGGGGAGAAGGGAAGCAGAGAGCTTAGCCGGCACCCTTTTCACAGATAAGAACTACACAAGACATGAAAAATAGATGACTGGAAAGCCTTCCTTCTGGAATCATGAAGAGATCTCAGTAGAGAAAGCCAACAGAGACTGAAGATGGAGGTTATTTATCCTTCATCTGAGTGGTTTCACTGTGACCCCCCTCAGGGCACTTTGCCTTCAAGCACGAAGCCATGCACACATATGCACATGCACAAAGACACACACACAGTTCACAAGTTCAACAGGACCCCTTTAACATGTGAATTGATCACATATGGTGCCCTTTACAAGGTCAGACACGCACAGCCTGTAGTCTGTAGCCTTTATTTTAGCAGATCATCCCCACTGAGATGGAAGGAAAGCGAAGCTTAGAACACGGCAGGACATACAGAACACGTAAAGATAAACAATGTGTCTAGAAAGAAAACATAAATGAAAGTGAGGAAGAGCAAGCATGTGAAACACAGAGTGAAAGATAGCTAGAGAGAGATGGGGGGTAGTACAATCTAAATGCCATACAGACAGAAACTAATTCAAAGCCTTAACAACTCCCAACAGAATCATCTTTCATAGTTGCACCAGCTGCTTTGAACTCTGCAAGAAGAGCTCGTTCTTTAAATCTAAAATCTTCCTGCAGGCAGTTCCTCACAGTGAGGGCAGGAATCGAGATAGATTTCTAGACCATATTTGTTGACAAAGCTTTTGGGACAGTTAGCAGAAGGGAATCTTGGGAACAACTGTAGCCACCTCTACAGATTTCTGTAATCTATATACATGAATAAGGGGAGTAGAGACAGAATGAATTCATGAATAAATATAAGATACCACAGTGACTTGGCATTCATATGGAAAAAATGGGTTTTCAGCTCTGTATTGTTTTGTTTTTGTATTTTTTGTTTTTTTAATTTGCAATTCCTAATAAATCTCAGAGCACTATGATAAATAGAATCTAATATGCCGCGACACCAAGCAGATGTGCAAACCCAATAGGACCATATAATCACTACACTTAAAGTCATCTTCCAAACACAAAACATTTTTCCTCAAAATAAACTGTCAACCATAAGAGATGATGACGTTAATTGCCCCTAAACTCACCTTTTTGACAAGAAAAGACTTGTAAGGACCTGAAAAGTCATCTGTAAATCAAGCTTGCTATCTAAAAGGAAAAAGAGTTTTGACAAATCCTGTTTGGGTGTGGATGCACAGCACCAGATTACGAAAAGGAGGCATACTTGTCTCAAAAACAATTACAAATAAATGCATCACATAAGAAAGTAAAATTCTGGAGTCATAGACAAACAAAAAATTTGTGGAATAAATGCGCAGCCCCAGAGGTTTTGTATGAAGTTAAACAACAGCATCATCAGCATAAAAATGTTTCTTGCCTTGTAACAAATTCAAAGGGAGTAAAAGTTGCCTCTGAAATTGAATTTAAGATCTAATTTTCTTTGTTATAAATTTCAAGTGAGGCACTTGAAATCAGTGGGTCTTGATATTCTAATATACACTGTGATTTTTAGAAGCCAAATGTCTTCTCCTTTAACAGTAATCTAATGTGTCAGTTTGTGGTGATATTTGCAGTTTCAGGTTTCTATTCTACGTTTTTTAATATTTTATTCCTCTGGGTTTCACAGTCTTTTGACTGAAGTTCAAGTTCTAAAAGCTAGCACTTCCAATTAAACTACAAAATACATTAGCCTCTTTTATTCAGCCTGTTCAAGGTGGGAATGTTTATTCCACCTCGGCGTTCTGTATAAAAGGGACAAACATGGAAAGGTGGGGCATTGTTGTTGCAGCAATAGGCTGCGGCAGTCACAGAGATGGATCAATGTCTGTGTAAAAGAGAGAGCATGGTGGTAACACTAACACTGTTGTTACACATAACACCACTGATTCTAAAATCACACATGGGGGTTGCCTTATGACGGTTTGGTTGGTTAAGTGTAAAAGAGCAATGGTGGCATAATGAAGAGCGTTATTAATGAAAATATTGCAGGACTACTTTTTGTCCATGCCCTCTAAAACAACATTCTTTTTTTTGTTACTCATTTGTCTGTGGATCACAAAACTGTTAGAAATTACTGGTGAAAAATCTGTTGCATGATGTGACAATGCTCTGGTTAATGTTTGGTTAGCTCAGGAACAAAAAAGACTTGGTTAGGTGAAGGGAAAGATCACCAATCACACGTTGTACTAGACCTCACTATATTACTAATATATATTTCTCTATCCACTAATATGTGTTGTTTGCAGGCACCCTTTATGAAGAGTCTACTGCAGGCACGCATAAATGCTTGTTCACATTGCCAGTGTGTTTCACTGTACTTCAAAATGTCTGTGCATGCGAGGTAAGTACAGTATATGTGCGTGTCATCTGTCCTGTGTTAACACTTTGATGTGAGCTGTGCTTTTGGGGCCTCGGTGGCCTCTGGGATAAAAAACATGATGGTGTCATCATGTTTTAAATCTCTCTCTCTACTTCTCTGCTAATTGGTAAGAGACACAGGCCCTACTACAAGACAGACGCATCGCCATCAGGTCCACGGGGACTCTGATGTATAGGCGTGTATGTGTGTGTGATTGTGGGTGGGAAGCTGATTAGCTATTCAGGAGGGGATGCTTATGGGTGGATGTGTTCCCTGTGAGAATGATGATGACTGTCTAATATAAAACATATGCATGACTATTTTGTACATATAATGCATGTAAGCCTTTCCATGTCTGTGGTTGTGGGCTATTATCTGTTGTATGCTTTTACCCAGTGCAATTGTTGACATTTCTTTCTTTTCTGTGTGTCAATAAATAAACATGTTACTACAACTGGATCTAGTGCTTTTGCTTTTGTTACTGCCCAAGACTCTTTCTGTCTGCCCCCTGCTCAACCTTATCCAGTCTACAACTCTTGACAGCATGCTCGAGGTGGACAAGGTCAAACTTCTCCAGTGTGTCTAAACAACAATTCATACTTTCAACGGTTCCCTCTGTGAGTCCTGCATTGTCTGCCGGCAGCCATCTTGTGCCCTGAACCGCCAGTTTCTCTCTGACAGGTTCAATGGCCGCCTGGCTGTGGGGCATGCTTAAACACGTGGGGCTATATCTTGTCAGAAACCTGATGGCTGTACACTGGGGCTGCTTATCTCACAGACAGCCTCACTGGTGCTACTGCAGCAGGTGAAAGGGGGGGGGCAAAGGGAGGGAAGACTAGGAAGGAAGGGAGAGTCGAAAGGGGGGCATGGGAGTTGGTAATGAGAGAATCTGGGAGGAGGGATGTGAGTGACTGAAGATAGACATGGGGGGTGGGGGTTAGGGGGGACTCAAGAAAGAAGAGATGAAAAAGGAGGATGAAGTTTGAGAGGGATAGTAGAGCTGAAGGAAAGATGAAGCAGAGGGAGAAAAGGTGGGATTTGAGCGGGACTAAATGAGTGATGACGAGGGAGATTCAAGAATGAAATCGGGAATTTAGGGGGATGGCATGAGGTGAAGTGGACGGAGGGAAGGAAAGATGTGAGAATGTATAAAATGCAGCGTAATACGATGGTGAAAAGGAAAGGAAAGGAATAAGGCAAATTAAAGAGGCAAAAGGTTGATGAGTGAGGAGAGTGATGCCAGTTCTTTGAGATAAACTAGAGAAGGTAACACAAAGGTGATGGAGAAATGCTGATGACTCTGAACAAAGAGAAAAAGTACTGTAACATGGGAGATTTTAACAGGAAGCAGAGAGTGAAGGCAGATAAGAAAGGAGAAAAAAGACATGCTGATAATCCTCCTTTGGGTCCTTTGAGTGAAAGGAAGGGTGGGAGAGGAGAGGGAAGGCAGCTGAATAAGCAAGACAGAGGTTGAAACAGGTTAGCCACCTATGCATTCGGGCATCGGAGATACAAGAATGATAGAGTAGAGAGATACACATAGGTCAGACGCAACTGTTACCACCAGGGCTGATGCTCATTTTACTTTTGTTCTCTCCATTTAGAGAGAAAATTACATTTTTCTTCAGAATGCAAGGCAATAACACCAGGCTCACATTTGACAAACAAAGACTGTGTTTGTGAACACTGTATATAAAGAAAATACACTGTAATAAAACAGACACTGGATGATAATACCCACTGAAGCAAGCCAAAAACTTTCACTCTGGTGTGTACAGTATGGCTTAAGCATGGATATGTGTGTGAGTGTATGTGCATTCAGAACAGCATAGCCATCTCAGATGACCTTTTAAAGGCGGATGGTGTGACTTTAATATCTTGCCTCCTTGTCTTCTTCCCCCCACTTTCTCCCCTTCTTGTCGTGCCCCTCTTTTCTATAATAGAGGTAATTACCTCTCATCTTCTCATCTTATCTAGAGCCTCTTCCTACCAATCTCCCTCTTTCTTTCTCTCCTTTTCTCTACCACTTCATTCTTCACTCTTTCCTTCCACCACACCCCTTAACTGTCGAAAGCCTGCTTTTCTTTAGAGAATGGAATGAAGTCGATTTCCTTAAAAGCTGACAGGGAGGTTCTGATGGTGATTTGACGGCGTGTCATTGCAGGTAATGGCGTTTGGAGTTCCCAGCTTCATTGGACTACATTATAAAGCGTTTGATCTATATGCACCCTTCTTTGTACTCTTCTCCTTTTTTCACCATAGAGATCACTGACAGGCATAGAAATGAGATGTGAGACTCTAAGAGACTTTCAGTCTCTTCTGAAGGAAAACTGGACCACAGGGGCAGGTGGGCTAGTGGGACTGGACAAAATTTCATATATTTTATGAGTTTCCAGAAGTTCCTTTTTTTTCATGGCCAAGAGTAGTTTTAATATTTCAACTCCACAATTGAGGTTTTATGGTTCTGGATCACATTATAGCCTCTACACAGCTTGCCATGTGCAAGTGATATCCTTCTACAAAGCAGTGAATACATTTAGAACTGAAAACTTTTTCTGTGTTGAACTGAGGTTTGGGTGTTTTGTTGGGAATATGTGTTATACAAGCGTGTTTCCTTTCAGTAGAAGAGAAAATGATATCATGTCAATACAGCGGTTGTCAGTCTTGTGTCTTAACTGAATGCATCGATTGTTGAGGTTCTGTGTCAGCGAGCAACAGAGCGCATGGTGAGAAAATAAAGACTGGAGAAAGTTTGATTGAGAGGGACAGATAGATTGGAAGAGGAGCTTTTCAAATGTGTTAGCCTATCAAGCTGTAATGAATGTGTGCCATCTGTCTCTGCACCTCTATTAAAAACTCCTTCAGAGAAACCACAATCACATCGCATACACACTCATACACTCTCCTAGCACCTCTAATTGCTGCATGGGCGGCCACCTTTGACATCCTCAATCAAAGGACCTTCACACTAACACATGCAGACACACAAGCCCATGTGTGCTGCATACTACTAAAAGAAACACACATGCACACACACACAGGCCTGCATAAACAAACACAAAGATGCACACATACAAAATTTTATGAAACCTAATGAGTTTAAGATCAATTTAATGCATTTCAAAATCAGCCCCTTGGTTGTGTGCTGACACAGGGCTGGTGAGAAGACAAATATCTACATGGTTTGCGGAGCTGTGAGAGTTAGTTGGAGCTACTGAAGTTAAGAAAGAGGTTTGAGGAAGTGTGGGTGGATGTCTTGCTTGCAATCTTAATAAACATCACATGCTATTTTAATTATGAGGACAAGGTACTAACAAGACCAATAACACTCAATCATGTTTGTGAAAGACTGTTCGAACGTGTGGATGTCTGTGTCAACATGTACGCATGTATGGGTTTCTGTAGACGTGGATGTGTGTGTGTGCGTGTGCGTGTGTGTGCGTCTGTGTGTGTTCTGTGTGTGTGTGTGTGTGTGTGTGTGTGTGTGTGTGTGTGTGTGTGTGTGTGTGTGTGTGTGAGTGCTAATACACAGCACCTCCTCCCCCTCATCATGCTCAGTGCCTGTGTGTCAAGAATTAGTGGAGACTCATAATTGCATGAAAACTAATTTCATCTTTGAAAACCCTACTTAATGGCAGCAATTTTATTGCCTCATCCTCTGTGGCTATAAATTATTTGAATAACTGTTCTTTTTGCTTATAAGTACATGCAAAAATTAAGCTTCTAAGGGGATAATAGATCTAGTTTGAATAATGTTGTCCAATAAGACATTATAGGCTATCTAACACCCAACGATAGGCCCTGCAAAACAACCTTCAACAACAGTTCATATTTTAAAACAGGGCCTTGTTCAAATCTGTGAGGCTAATTTCATTTCAGTGTGCATTTAAATGGGAGAAATCTGATGCATCATAAATTTCCACTGATCTTGAACTGCAAAATATGGTGATCATATATTGTAGGTCCTACACAATCCTAGCACAGTAAACACACTGTGAGTGCAGTCCTGAAATCCTTTCAGGTCTTTTCAAACAGGAATTTATCTGAGAGCATTTGGTGGAGAACAGCCCTCTAACTAGCCCTACACAGAATGTGTTTTCTTATATACAGCACATGAAGGGCATGACATCTAAGCTCCGAACTATGAAATTGCTACTGGCTCAACAGGAAGGAAGGAATGGACAGCAGATTCCCGTTCCCTTGCATTATTGACATAAACATATTTTCTTACTTACCTCTGGTGGTATCTGGCCATGAGATACTTTGAGTTCTATGTGTTCAGGGTTTGAGATTTCTGCTTCCACTCCAATACAGTCAGAGGTGGTATGAATTTTGTTTTTGAGGCTCACAGCACTGGAAAAAATTTATCAAAATGTATATTTTTCAGTGCTGTGAGCGCCACAAACAAAATGCCATTCGCATTCACTTTATTGGGATGGAAACTAAAATCTGTTGAAGAAATTAAAACAAAAATATCTACATGGCTAGAAGGGGAACTGTAGCTTTTCACAATGGAAATAAGTATCTAAATGTTCAGATATCATAAGCGTAGGACCCAAGTGTGCATCTCAAAGCTCTCATTTAACTTAAAAACTGCTGCGAGAGGCTACAAATCAACAGTTTTTTAAATTAACTGCCCTGAATTTATACTGTAATACGGTCATACGGATGATATGTAAGTATATGAATGTACAGCAGACCTCTGAATTACCTTGGAATCAGAGTAACACAGCAATGTAAAGAGGGGCCCAGTTTGAATGGTGTGTTGTCGGCAGGCGTGGAGGACCCATGCAGCAGATCATCTTCCAACGGTGAGCAAGATTTGTCTCAGAGAAAAAGAACTTAAGCAACCAGGACACTACTGGATCACGTCCCAATCCTCCAGAGTCAGCTGTGTGCACAAGGCCATCTTTTGCAACAGGTCGTAATATCTGCAATAAACTGTCAGTCAATAAACTTGTAGGCGGCTTGGTGATTTCTCTGGACAGATGTGTAATTTCTGTGTATTTTTCATTGATACTGCCATGATTTTGTTCAAATATTAGTTGCCATGTTTAAATTGTAATTAAGGCTCTAGATCTGATATCTAGCTTTGACGCAGCAAATCTGTTTATTTCTTTACTAGTATAAGGGTACACAACCCAGTTATTTCAGTCAACATCATTAATTTCATTACAGTTTCATATTGATAATGTGATACAGGAGTTTCCTATTTTCACACACACACACACACACACACACACCCATACACAAACAGAGGTTTCCATAATAACTCTGTCCCTATTACAAATCCAAAGTTTTCCCATGCGTGTTTTTTGAAGGAGATAAAGTCCCCTGCTCAGAACAGTTTTACTCAAATGACATGTTTTGGGCAGAGATGCTTAGGCACATTTGAATTGGTGTAACTTAATGTCTCACCCCCTGCTGAGTGCCTCCGTGTGTGTATGTCTGTGTATGTCTAAATCAGAGGAGAATACGAGACGGAAAAGAAAACAGCACCGAAGAATTACTGCATAAATCAAAGCCAAAGAGAAATTAGATACCTTCAGTCAGCCAAGTCACATTGATCGCATTATTATATGGAATCAAAATAGTTGATATTTGGTACCTGGATTCTGACATCATCACTCCCTGCAAGAATAGATTAAGTTCAGCACAGCAGATAAATATTCACTGACATACATATTAAAATTATATATTTGCTTGGGGAAGACACTATCCTCCAATCAAATGTTATGTAGCGTGACAAAATGATGATGACCATTAGTACATGAATGTAGGAGTAATAGCAATAAGTAAGGCCAAGAATTGCAGCAGCAAAACCGTAAAACATTAGCTCAGCAGTTTGAATATAATTTATATGAATAATAGACTCCCGGTGATTTTGAGTTTTTAATATAGCTATAATTTATGGCTGGGTAAGAAGTGTGTGTGGAAACTTTGGTTGCATCTGTCTCATGTGAAAAAGCCACAGGAGGTTGCGAGCAAGTAATGTTTACATACACATACAGCCAATAGTTTATTTCACTGCTCCATAAATCAACAACATTAAAGCATCACACTGCACATGCCATATACCAACCAAGAGGTAAAGCCAATGCAAGAACTTTTTATTCATTATTAACATCATTTATCATTGCTGATGGCAGCATGTACTCCATTAAATTTATGTAACACCTACAGTTACTAGTAATTCAATTAGGTTTTACAAACAGAATATATGGTCAGTTTAATAAATAAGCTCTATGAAGTATCAAGCAGTTTTTGAAGCAATTAAAGTTAGTACCACCTTGAACTAGACTAGAATGTTTCAGTAACACACACATGTTAAGCATAACTAATAAAGACCCAGTCGAATAAATATATGAGCTGGTCAACATAATGAGAACTTTTACTTTGGTAACCTAAGTGCATTTTATTGCTGTTACAATTACTTTTACTTGTAGTGGAGAATTTTTATAGTATGGTATTGCTACTTTTATTTAATTGAATGATCTGAATACTTTTATAGACAGCAACTCTTTTACCTTAAATAAAACAAGCAGTGGCACACAACTCAGAAAAGAAAACTACATGTACTATCCACTGCCTCTGTCTGTGAAAAAGTGCAGAAACATAGAGAGTAAGGGTCTTTAACTAAATACAAATAAATGCACTGTGTGTTGGTTCAGCCATGATTTATCTGGATTGTACAACTAAAACCTCTAATTTTGCAATAAGAAAAACACTGGATGTGGTGGTGGTAGTGGTATTGTATGAATTAACAATAACAGGAGAAATAATGAGAGCAGTAGGAGGACCAGTTACTGTAGCAACAGCACCAATGATTGCCTTTATACTTTGTATTTAAATTACAACATATTATGAATTTGTTTGTAAAAATATGCTGCAAGATTGGTTTTGAAGTTGCACCTTACTTGTTATTTGCTATCAAAAAGAAAATTATGACAAGCACTTGAGCTCACTGCAAGGCACTCATGCATGCGTGCACATTGCCACACAACCACAGTCTTTGAATTTATCACGACATCTGCTTACTCTGCAAGCATATTGTCATGGGAGAATGGTATATCAGAGTGAAGTGGCAAAGAAGAAGAAGGAAAGCAGTAATAAAATGTGTCAGTTTAAAAATGAAACCCTGAATGTTTCAAAGGCTGTAGCTTGTGTGCGTCTGTGTATACTGTATACTTTGGCTCACAACTGTGCTTTTGATATTAATCTTTAAATCTGTGTGATAAACTCACTTTAGATCCATTTCATTCCCAGCAGACACTGCTCCCTGTGGGTGCTCAGGGCTCGGCTGTAACGGTCGGTGTTGTGGTAATGTGTTTGTTAAACGCGCATGTGCATGTGTGTCCACTAGTCCAGACATTTCAGACCGGCTATTGTCTTGTGCTGCACAGTTGTTTTTGTTCATTATAAAATATATTGTCTACCTACAGTATATAACTTAAATCTATAAACTCTTACTTTTTTATTGCTATTGATGTTGTGTTTTACAATATCTCTGAACCACTATATAGCTCAACCAAGTCAATAAATAAAACTGCAGTGCATTTTATTATTAACCACTGTGTACAATAACAGGTCTTCGACAGCACACTGTTTCTCACATTTTGTCCCTTTGCAATCAAAATGCCTTAAATCTATGACAGATTTGTAATGGGGAATCTCAGGCAGCAGTGTGACCATTAAAAGGTATGGATGAAAGGCTTGCAGAAAGATAAAACAGGTTGTGTTGTGGAGAGGAAAGTAAAGTTTTCTTTAAATAGTTTCCTCTGTGTAATTGTTAGATGTCTCATGGAACCAGAAGCAAGAAAATATACTTATAAATCTTTTGGCAATGCATTCATCATAGTATCACAGGACACACTTAAGAAAAGTTTCTAAAGCAAGCATTTTAAATATTAAATGTCTGGTGCACATTAAACACCCACCACCTTTATTTATTTTACGTTGACCACCAGGATCACAGTGATATATATAGTAGTTTATAAAAACAGGCGAGCCACCGAAGCTGTCCTGCAATAATCACTATGTCATAGTGTATTGAAGACAGTTATGCTGATGAGGCCATTAAACAAGCAAGTTAAAGAATTAATTAACACGTATTAATATGTTGACACACTTGTCTTCACATGCAACCTTTATATGAACCCTGTTGCCACATAGTTGTTTCAAGAAATCAATTAACCTTAGTAACATGCAAATTTATGCGACTAGGTGCTTCAAGATCTAATAAGATAAACTGATGCACCCAAAGGTAATGGTGCTACTCTTTATCGCTCTTGAGTTAATGTGTTTGTGTATATGTATTATACACAGACAGATGCCACCATGTCGATGCAATGTCCTGCTGGAGGTATCATTATACAGACTGATAATGAGGGTAATGGGATCTTCACATACAGACGTGAGGAATTTGGATTGATTGGTCTGTTTATCTGCGTACAGATGTGAAAGCAGTACTTTACAGTATTTATAGCGATATAAAAACAAATGCAAAAACGTGTTAAATGTGACAGAGATTTTGGAAGTTTTTTAGCAGATGCGTGATTTCTATAAAATCCCATTGAAAGTTTGCTATTTTTAGCCATACTGCTGACATGGCTCTAGGGAGGAAAATGTTTATTGTTGGCGCTACCACTCTGGGCCAGACTGAAAGACTCAGCAACTATTGGATGGAATGCCATGAAAGTTCATACGGATCCATGGTCCTAGGAAAGTTAAGCTGACTGACTCTAGGGATCCTCTGACTTTTTTAAGTAGAGCCATCAGGACAAAATTTAATTTGTCCAGTACTTTGGGTTATGACTAAATAACAATACAAACCTTTTTGCTAAAGGTTTCGAAATATAATAAGAGGGGGTAGGAAATACACCAACTGTGATTAGTTACTATTTGCCAGAAAGTTAGAGGTCTCCAAGCCTCACTGAAGACCCAGAGTAAACAAAAAACACACAAGAATCAACACTGACACGCTATTGCTTTTTGTAGAGTAATACTCCCATTTAACGAAGGTAGTAAAAATAATAATAATAAAAAAAAAAATAGAAAATAAAATTGTGGCAAGAAATAATTATTATATCCCAGGTAAGTGATGAAATAAACACATTTCAAAGTAAATGTCATTGCCATCATCCTAAGCTGTGCTAACGTGCTAACGGGCTAAGGTAAGGTACTGAACGTGGTTAACAGTATACCTGCTAAAACATCAGCATGCTGACGAAGTCACTGTGAGCATGATAGCATGCTGACATTAGCATTTAGCTCAAAGCAGATTCCTAGACTTGTTTCTCTCTTCATCCCTCCATGCCAAGAATAACAAAAGTGCTTTCATATGTCCTGTGTGAGAATTATAGAGATTGAAACAAAGTATAAACACAGCCCAAATTTCTGTATTTTTTACACCAGTCCCTGGGATTGAAAGTCATACTGTGTTTTGACTCCTACAGGGAATCTGGACCACAGTGAGTATCCAGATCTACAGAGCTGGATGCGACAATGTAATGATTCTTTACTTGCTACCTGTGAGAGCGGATGCAGCACCAGACAGATTTCATACTGTATGTGTTGCTCCTGCCAGACAGTTGGCCAAAAGTAAAGCTGCAGGCATCTTTCCCGCGCCTACAAACAGGCGATCCATAGCCACCCCTTTTGAGCTTGTCACATGTGTTCAGCTGTCTGAAATGGATGCTCACTGCAGTGTCAACACACAGTCAAATCACCTCGTCCAAGTCATGCGGAACCTTTTTGACACAAACGTTTGCTTGATCAGAAAGCAGAAGTTCGTGTCCCTGAGGCGTTCCGAATGTAACAAGCAGAGAAACATAAAAACACTATGAAAATGACCTGAATACAGCTGGTAGTGGCATTGAATAAAAATGTTTATCTTGCAGCAAAACCAATTGTCTGGGGTTTACAGAAGTCAGCTGTGTTTTTATTTAACGTAATTGTGTGAGCCTCCATGTGTTTGTCTGGTTTCGTTTGCTGCATGATGGCCTGCAGTGACGAAATGACATTTTGTACCAATTCGGCGAATATTCCCCAGGGTGATGGCGACAACATGCATTCACATTCAAAAAGACCTATGTGCACACACACACACAGACGGTTGCACTCAAAAATACTATCATGAAGCCGAACTTTGGACAAGTTTGAGTGAAAGGAAATGAGATACTATTTCTGCTCTCTCAGACAATAGTGCTCCTTTTAACTCCATGGCAGAGACTATCTCAGCAATCATCCTGAGATGGAGCCAGATAAGGCCAGATTAGACGGCCATGAAGATGTAGGGGGAGATAGAAGTCTTTAACAGTCAGCGAAGGATCTAATTAGCACAATGAAGATTTCTGCCGTCTGGCTGAGTCAGCCGCGGTGTCATCAACCTTTTGTGTCAGTGCAGAGAAAGTACTTTCAGGGATAAAAATTCAGTATATTTAGGAAGTTCTGGCAGGAGGTAGAGATTCTGTCAGTGTGTGTCTGAGTGTGTGTGCCTGACACAACCAGTCACCATAATACCGTATATAAATGTTTCCTATTGTTTACAATAACGTCACATGTCTGTGTGTGTTTGTTTGCATTTCTATGCTTATGCAGACCATACAGTACGCCTTGAGGATGAAAAAGAAATGAACATTTTTCAGGGGACACATTTCATCCATAGAACAATCAGCAAATGTAATCTGTGCAGATTGTAAGCACCCCAAACACTTACGCTGAGTAGTATGTCAAAGTATTTCAAAGACAGGAAGAACTTTTACTAATAAAAGATTTAACGTCAAGTTTGGATTATGATTAGCTCATAGCTCACACTTACTTTTCATTTTCTAAAATCATTTTGGAATAAATACTGTGTATTGTCAGTTTCTTTTTATAAATTCAGTGTGTATTTAAAAAGCATCTTATGGGGTTGTCAAGGCACGCCGCCTGTCCGACCTTACCCAAATACGTCATAAAAAAAAGTTTAGAATTTGACACAAAGTAAAAGGTGACATTTTTTAGGGATTATTTTTTGGTATAGACTTCCATTTCTTCATGGAGGTGTCAGGTGATTGACAGCAAGCACAGCGTAGGTGTGAAATAATATGCAAAAAAAAACAAACCCTCAACTCCCAAGGAAACATGGCAACTATTAAAAAATATAAAAAATTAAGGCTTTCTGTTTATTGTGATGGATTACCAAGCACAAGCTATTTTCAAGTCTGTGGAAATTGTTTTTCAAACAGCACAAAAAATGAATGCCACTTTTTTCCTACCTTCCTTTGAAACAAAACAAGCACTGATATCTTAACTACGCTGACTGCATCCACAGAACAATACAAATAAGTGAAAAGAAAAGGAGCTTCAGAGATAATTGACAGAGGCTTACAAAAACACACTTCGTGGCTTAGGTTGGAGGTTTGGGAATGAATGTAATCGACAAGGGTCCTCACAAGTCTAGTAAGCTCTGCATTAACACCTAATAAAAAACACAATCCAAAAAGAGATCTCACATTTACACCTGCTCTTATTTCCAGAAACTGTTCATTGTGCATGTTTTAACAAGAAGATGAGTACAGAAGAATTTTCCTTGAGTCCAACTTGAGAAAGAGAATGACAATCATAGGTCAGGGTGTAGGGCAGCAGTTATATATGATGATAAACCATACAGCTTATCATGATGTATAGCACAGGCTTCCTCAATAAATTTAAACATTTGATGCATCGCCAAGCTGCATTCTGGGGTAGCATAGGACACTGCATGCAATATAAGTAAATCACTCATTTGCTCTGTGTTTAGTCATGGGCAACAGACATTTTTAATCTGTCTTCACTGTATCAGGAAATGGTGCGGTAAAGGAAAAGGAAAAACAGCAGTGATGGTACATTTAGATTCAAGAAAAGCTTTTGACATTTTGGGGTGTTTTGGTATGCTGGTAATAACCTGATATGCAGACTAAACTGCCCGTTTGTTTCACGTTATTCATGACAAAATACATATTTTTAGTTTATCTCTTTCATATCCTACTCCTCACCACTAACCAACAAAAGAACGACAGCATCTAAAAAGCGTAAAAAAAAAAATCTCAATTGAGGATCTAAGATTAATTATATCTAATAAAGTCACAAATTAATTTTCTCTTTTATTGTCTGTCTTCTTGAGCATAATAGGAAATATCAGATCAAAGTGATCACAAAGTGATGAGGTAGATTTAGAAATTCTCTGTTTCTTGAGGAAAAAAACCACAAGATTCTTTCTCTGAGGTTCACATGGCAAGAAGCTACTGGTAAAAACCATGTTCAGCAGTAGCGAAAACCTACCTATAGCCCCTTTAAGCATGACCACCTGGTCAATTTGAACTAATCAGACTGACTTAGTTTTCTTCCCAGCAAGCGCTTACAGTATCGATAGAATTTCATTTTATGAAGACAAAGATTGAGGGAGGAAACAGAGCTTGAGCATCTGAGGTCATATATAATGGCATAATTTGCATTTGGGATTAGATGAGACTGTCCCCCTCAGTTTCATGGCGGATTTTCTTACTAAAGTCTCTCTGAACGTTGTCCTCACACTGTCCTGCTTCAATAATCCAAATGAGAGAAGATCTGAGTTGATGAAAATCTTCATGCAAACACCTGAGTCACCTTTAAATATTATCATATGCTCTAAGCAATTAGCTAAAGGAGTAGCAGAGGGTGTTGGGACTTTATTTGTCCTGGGTATTGCCTCTCAGGTGGCGTACTTGCCCTACCTAATTGATAAAGGCTTTTGGGGCTGCCTGAAGGGAATACTTGCAGACCTTACTCAGGAATGGTACTTCCAACGTCATTTTTGGTTTGTTTGTTTTAATACATGCCTTTGGTTATACTGTATATACTCTCTAGGTTGATGCTAATTTTCATGTTATTGGGTGGCGGACAATTAGTGACATATTCATCAGGAGACTGCATTTTGTGTTGCTGAGCTTTTAACGTACAACTATGTTATCTTAGATACTTCTGTGTTATATTATATTGTGCTATTATGCTGTATGCTAAATTAACGCAAACAGGATCCACCACTAAAATCAGTCCCAAATGTATCACTAAGTAAAGATTAATTTAAGTGAAAACCCTTAGTCTTAGTTAAGTTTTTTTTTCTTTTTTTAATTTGAACTATCAACAGTAAAGTTTTTGTTAAACACTGGAATGTTAAACATTTGAGGTACTAGCAAAAATTTTCTTGAAAACACTGCAGAATCAATTGAATCATGCATAACAAATTGTTTGACATTATCTGAATGACACTTAAAAGATTGCGCTGTGAGTGCCTGAGTGTATGTGTCTCTGTAAGGTGACTTCAGTCTAGGTGAACACTACACTGAAGTTAACACTGTGGTTCTCACTCACATTTCAGAAGTGAGTAGCTTAGAGACTGAAAGGGCAAACAGGGAGCTTCTGCTCTTAGCAAATGGAGACAACAGGAAGTAGAAGAGATTGGTATGTTGTTGCTTTTTTTTTTTTGAAAGAGAAAATTATTTTGATCATAAAAACCTACATCGGCCTAAAATATTGCTGATAAAAACAGGGTTGGTCTCAAGTTAGTCTTAATAATGCAATAATATCAGTTCATTTCAATTACCTGTAACAGACAGTTAAATGAGCTGTCCAGAGTCGGAATAATAACGTTATATTCCCTGTGAGGCAAAACCTATACAGTGACCTCAAATAAAAACATACAACCCTTATTTTTATTTAGTGAATTCCCCAACTGAATTCCCCAACTTGTAAGAGCCATACAGGTCAGACAAGAGGGGGTAAGACAATTACAAGACAAATACAGCATCTATGCAGTTAGAGCAAAGATGTATGTATACTGTCTATGTTTTCTTTTAATTGACTAAAGGAGCTGCCTTCACTTACTTGTACCTGGATGCATTTACATATTTATGTCTCATGCCCCCCCCCCCTTACTAAAAGCTGTGAGTAAAGCAACAACTTGATGGTGTGAAATATACATAAAGTGAGAGTACCCTATAATATTCCTGCTGACACAGCAAAGGCTTTGATGGAGGAAATATCCTGAGTTCGATGGCTGTAATCCAAATGATCTCAGCCTGTGTTGAACACCTTAGAGGTGCATAGAAAAGCAGAGAAGGTCAATTACTGTTAGATACCAGTGACGTGCTAGAGGATTTAAATAATTGACAGATGTACTGGCAGTGTGTAAAGGCTGCACAGCACAGTACAACACCCTATACCTCTAGCATTTGCCTATACATTATAAAACATCAAATATGGATGAGAATGACACTCAACTCTATTGTCTCTCTAAAAAGGAAGATAATAAAACAAAGGAGGTTAGCTCCATGATTTAACTCCCAAACCCGTATATTAAAGCAAACAACACAAAAACTTGAAAGGCTATGGCGCGCTACTAAACTGGAACAATCCTGTCTTGCCTGGCATGACATTCTTAAAACTTACAGGAAGGCCCTCAGCAATGCCAGAGCAGCCTATTACTCATCCTTAATAGAGGAAAATAAAAACAACCCTAGGTTTCTATTCAGCAGCGTAGCCAAGCTGACCAGGAGTCATAGCTTGATGGATCCATTTATTCCTATAGCTCTCAGTAGTGGCAATTTCATGAGCTTCTCTAAGGATAAAACACTAACTATTAGAGACAAAATTCACCTCCTGCTGTCCTCAATTGGCACTAATTTGTCCTCAAACACAATAACATTAGAAACAGCTGTAAAACCGGATATATACTTAGACAGTTTCTCTCCTGTCGCCCTTTGCCAACTAACTTCAGTGATCTCTTCATCTAAACCATCAACCTGTCTCTTAGACCCCATCTCAACCTGGCTGCTTAAGGAAGTTTTACTCTTAGTTAGCCCATCTCTATTAGACATAATCAATCTGTCCTTATTATCAGGCTATGTACTGCACTCTTTTAAAGTACCTGTAATTACACCTCTTTTTAAAAAACATCTGGATCAAAGCCTATCCTTGATCCAGCTGTTTTAGCAAACTCTAGACCCATATCTTACCTTCCCTTTCTCTCTAAGATCCTTGAGGACGCTGTCGCCAACCAGTTGTGTGACATTTTACATAATAAAAATTTATTTGAGGATTTTCCGTCAGGATTTAGAGGCATCATAGCACAGAGACAGCACTGATGAAGATTACAAATGATCTACTAACCGCATTAGATAAAGGACTTTTTTTCCGCACTTGTTCTGTTAGATCTTAGTGCATCGTTTGACACTATTGATCATCACATGCTATTACAGAGACTGGAGCATTTCATTGACATTGAAGGACTTGCTCTTAACTGGTTTAAGTCCTATTTATTAGATCGATTTCAATTTGTGTACGTTAATGATAAATCCTCCATAAACTCAAAAGTTAGTCACAGAGTTCCACAAGGTTCTGTGCTTGGACCAGTTCTATTCACCATATATATGCTTCTTTTAGGCAACATTATCAGAAAACACTCCATAAACTTCTATTGCTATGCAGATGATACTCATTTGGAGTTAGCTACAACTTCAAGCACGTCAATTAGCTAAACTTACAACTTGTCTTAAGGATATAAAGATCTGCAAGACCAGCAACTTCCTACTATTGCACTCAGATAAAACTGAAGTTATTGTGCTTGGCCTGCAACACCTCAGAAACACATCATCTTATGACATACTTACTCCAGATGGCATCGCTCAGGCCTCTAGCACCACCGCTAGGATTCTTGGAGTTGTCTTCTATCAGGACATGTCCCTTAACTCCCACATAAAACAAACTTCAAGGGCTGCCTTTTTTCACCTACATAATATTGTAAAAATCTGGCGCATCCTTTCTCAAATTGATACAGAAAAACTAGTACATGCTTCCATTGCTTCTAGGCTCGATTATTGCAACTGCTTATTTTCAGGCTGTCCCGAGATAACATTAAATAGTCTCCAAGTGATTCAGAATGCTGCTGCGAGAGTATTGACAAGAACCAGAAAGAGAGATCATATTTTTCCTTTGTTAACTTCTCTGCAGTGGCTCCCTGTGAAATCAAAAATACAATTTAAAATCTTCCTCCTCACGTACAAAGCCCTTAATGGCCAGTCACCATCCTATCTTAAAGAGCTCATAGTACCTTATTACCCCAGTAGAAAACTTCGCTCCCAGGATGCAGGCCTACTTGTGGTTCCTAGAGTCTCCACAAGTAGAACTGGAGGCAGAGCCTTCAGTTATCAGGCTGACCTACCCTGGAACCATCTTCCAGTTTGTGTCATGGAGGCAGACGCCCTCTCCATATATAAGTATAGACTTAAAACCTTCCTTTTTGGCTGTCTTAGACTAAGCTTGAGCCATCCCCTTGCAATGCCGCTATAGGCCTGGACTGATGGGAGACTTCCCATGATGCACCAAGCTCCCCTTCCACTGCCTCCTCCTCTCTCCCTGTGCGTATTAATATCCCATAAATGCCCATTAATAATTGTCCTTCTTCTCTCTCCTGTAGTTATGTGCTTTCTTGTCTCTCTCCTCTCTCCTCCTGTCATTTTCTGCAGGTTTTTCTGCCTCTGATGCTCCTGAGTCTGAATCCATGGCTGCAGACCACCTACTGCTCCATGAGTCTGGTCAACGCCCACTGCTTTAATTATTATGATTACTACTGTTACCATTTAATTTAGTCCTATTAGTAATATTATTAGCCCCATTAGTATAACCATTAGCTTTGCTATTAGTCCCATTAATGTGCTACCCCCCCCCCCCCCACACACACACACACACACAGAGTCTCTGTAAATAATAACTATAAAGAGTCTGGTCTAGAAATGCTCCATATAAAAAGTGCCCTAAGATAACCTCTGTTATGAAATAGTGTTATATGAATAAAATTGAATTGAATTGAATATGAATATAATGGAATCAATAAATTCTCATCATTTATTTAATGTAAATAAATAAGTTTTGTTAATTTACCATAAAATTTCTATTTTTCATTTTCAGATCATTTTTAGAGCAAATGAAAAAGCAAGTTCTCATGTCTTCTACTCCTTTGATTTAAAATAATGAAATTGCTGCTTAGAGAAATCGCCATGCTACATTTCTAAATAAACATAATCAGCATATTAACAGACTTTCCAGCATACATTGCTTGAGAATTGAACTCTCCAGAGACTCCTGTTTTTTTTCTCTCTCCTCTTGTTTGTAGAAAACCGATATGATGGAAACTGGCTGTGTCTTTAATATATGATAAAATAGGTTATTAATTTTTATCCTGATTGTAACAATGACAATAACAGAAACCATGATGAGTGTTAGTATCTAGTTCCTGCCTCCATATACTTACATTATAATTTAACAAAGCCATTTGTTGATAAACCTTATTACAAGAAGTCAAAGGAGAGTCTCTCAATAGAAAGAGTCTTACAAACATCTTTTATGGTGTTTCCTGAGACAAAGAAATTAGTTCCAGTTGGTTATCTTAACTCCTACCCAAACACATCATCCAGTAGGAGAGAAACATATGATGTTCACGCTCTGTCCATGCAGTGGCCGTTAACTGAACATAAGACACAGCACAGCTTGGCTTACTTCAATTATGGTAAGGCGGCAGAGTGCTCTAAAGATAGGCCCCATGAACCCATAAAACACTCGTCTAAGGCCCCTTAGAGAGACCTTGAAACTTCTGTAGGAGAATTCTGTGTGTGTGTGTGTGTGTGTGTGTGTGTGTGTGTGTGTGTGTGTAGGTTGTTGGGTGGGAGGGGGTAGAGAAGGCAGGAGCACCAGGCAAAACACAGCAGATAGTGTGAAATGAATGAATCATTTTGTTCAAGAAGTCCCTTGTCCTAGTGCTGGCTCATTTGAGCTCATCTCATATCACAGGCTGTATCTCCATTCATCTTAAGTTTTCCCTCCTTTTCTCTAACCAGTCAATGATTCTGTGAACCATTTCCCTACTAATATGGATTGATTATACAGGGAATATTTAATTAATTTAAAGCATCTTGGACAAATTTCTATGGTTTTTCAGTGAAGACAAGGCCCTTCTTCTCATTTATCCATAATGTAAACAAACTCTGCCTCTAAGTGGCAGTACTGTAATAAAGGGGGGCCAACATTTTGTCTGTGTCCCTCTGGCATGCTATCATCAAGGACAAGTCAAGGTAAAAGGCCCAATCCTAACTCATTAACATTTAGGTCAGACTGAGCCTGTTGTTGTCCAACAAAATGAGTTGCTAATGATGTTTTGTAAATATTTATTGGAGAACACTGAGCTTCAAACTGTGTTGTTGACATTTTAAACAAAATGTGCCTTACAATAATAGATTTTCTGCAAATCAAACTGAGTCATCCCAAGTGACTAACAAAAAGAAGCGGCACTTACATAAACACAAACATACGGACTCAAACAATTTGCGCTCAAGCATCTCGCTGAAAACCTTTCCTCTAAACTTTTGCTTTTTTCTTCTTTTTTTTAAAATCTCCCACACTTCATGAGTCACCATGAATAATTAATTCAAGTTCACTAAACAGGAATCAGGCAACTTCATCAACCAATATCTTGGCACCTTTCAGGCCACATGACTTTCACTCTTCAAAATGCCCTTCATTTTCTCCAAAATAAATAGTTAAATAAACTAAAAGCCCTCCAACAGCAAATAAGGCAACAACCTGAGGGAGAGATCAGAAAGCGATGGCATACTTTTTCTGAAGTGTTACATTTAACAGTTTATTGAGCACGGCTCTGTGATTTCATTACAGCGTATTTAATCCAAAGCTATTAACCTTTTCTGCCCTCATTCATTATTAGAGTTTATTTCACCGATGTTTAGAGAAGCGTAATGAGGCTGCAGGATGCATTTCGCCCACTACGGAATGAATGCATGCTCATATGTTTATGTGCATTCGCAATGTGTGCATTTGCACTAGGATGTGGTTCAACTTAATTCCATGACAAGGACAGTGTGCAGCTTTTAATAACAGGGTAGGTGTTGCTCTGCACCATCCTGCCATTACTGTCATCGTGAACTGCAGTGGTACTTCTCCACACCTATAGCACACTGCTTATGTTAATACCAGACTCCGTTCTCGAACACTTCACATAGTGCACACTGTAAATTCTTTATGTTTCTATCTTTTCATCTCTCTCTTATTTCCTTAGTGTCTTTGTATATGTCTATGATGCTTTACCTGCCAGTCTCATCACTGTGTTGTTTTCCCCAATGTTTCTCTGCATTACTGTCCATGTATTAAGCTGTCAGCTGTCCCTCTTTACCTGTCTCAATGCATAAATGACTTTCTCCTGATCCTAAACTGACAAAAGTTATTTAATGGTCAGTGCCATTTAAAACAGCTTCCCTTGACTTTAAAGGTACTGTGAGGAGTTTTCTCCTAAACAAGCACAGTCATATTTACGTTCACTAGTTCTCAGCAAATTGCACAGTGTATATTCTGCATTCTAAGTGCTTTATCCATGTTTACATTGGCTAACATAGTGTTTTCCTTCCATGCGTTTTGCTGACACATTGCTTTATTTGTTGGTGCATTTACATCACCAACTTTCAGTTCATATTACTGCAGTTGTCACAAATGTCCTTAACACTGTTTGCCATTGCTCTCCAGAACAACACATACAGTATAAACATTTTTTGATAAGACACACCTTTTGACGGACCTTCCAAAAACACGTCAAATCACAGCTTCAGGAATACAACTATTTTCTGATCTAAAACTTCTTTGATTCAGGTTTGACCACGCTTAGGCAAAAATAGCACTAGTTTAGGTGGAAATAGGTAACTGATTAAATCATGGCCACACTTGAGAAGTACCAAAGTATTTCTCTCTAGATGTTAACCCCATTCACCTCATTCCATGGTGGGAAGGTATGTTTCCTAAATTTTCTGCACCAATCTTGTACTTTCTTCAAAAACAGTCGGGAGATCAAGAGATCAGAATCATCCCATACAGCTATGCTGTATGCTGGGCATTTTGTCTCATATTATTTGTGTCTTTCTGTCTATGCGTTTCATACCTTTCATACCTTTCAATCAGTTTTCCATTTTCTGTTCCACATGACACCACATTTTCATAATGTTTTTTTGTCCTTTTTTTCTTTTTAAATCTGCCCTGTCCTGATCTTTCTTTTCATTTTCTTTCCCCATCACATTCATTCTCCTTAGTCCCTTAACAGCACAACTTAATTATAACAAATTTTTAATCTTATGCTCTTTTTACTCGTACCTTATCATACCCCTTCACCTCCCTTTGTGTGCTTTCCATCTCCTTCTGTGCCTCCTTCAGTGCAGACCAGAATTACAGACCATCCTGGATAAGGTCGTGTTTTTGTCACTGTGATGGTAATGTCTGGAACAGACTAATTATGTAGGAAGTGTACCTTGTCTTGACACTTGGGGCAAGGGTGCCAGAATTCATGGGGTTATGAACAAATTGGTTCCGGTGGGAGACGGAGGACAGGAAGCAGGCTTTGATGAATGAACCAATGAGATACAGATGCTCAGCAAATGGATTGGACTCCACCGTCTGTGTGAACCTGGCTGTTTTGCTGACTGATATATGGCATCAGTGATTCTTGTTTGAGAAGAGTTTATTCAAAACAGACAGAACAACGTGTGGTTCACAGTGGTTGGATTTCACCTGGTGAGACAAGGTCAGTCTCTGTTTTTTTTCATTCTAAAAGCTGTCTTTTTCTCTGCTTGGGACCTTTTCTTCTCTGAGTCGAGCTCACAAATCCAAGCAGGAGTTTGATTTGTGTGAGTGCATGTGTTTGTTTAGCTGCCAAGTCATGTAGCAATCTGAACAACTTTTTACATTTGCTTTGGCTTTGTCCAATGCAATTTTCAATCAAACTTTTTTTAGAATGACAATTAACAAATTAATTGCAAAAGACAATATTAGTTACAGTACCAGGTTTCTCCTCATATCAGTTCCTCCACAATACAGCACAGACAGTACACTTACATATGTAGACATATAACATTCTGAACATAAAAATCAACTGTAGAATATATAGATTATGCTGTGGGAGTTGTTTAAGAAGTTTCTAGTGACAATGTGTCACCATTCAATTTCTTTATAAATGTGCAGTCAAGTGCACTAAACTTCCATCCATCACAAAGCTATTGCTGATCCACAACTGTCATAGAACACAGCACTAAGTGTGTTTCCATCTATTTGTTAAGTTCTCAGTTTGCAAATGATAACGAAATTTGAAAAAAAAATATCACAAAAAATGTTTTTTACAATTGGCTGTGCTCAAAAAGGTAGTGTGTCTATAAAATCAAAAGGTGACAAAGTGCAATTGAAACATGAAGCAAATAAATCATGATGCACAAAAAAGATTTGACTTACATATTCACCAAACCCCCTGCTTCTATCCCATCTGTGTGGAACAATGAGGACATTGTACCATTAATCAAATTAACACATTAAACAAAATGCAAATGCAATACCCCCCCCCCAAAAAAAAAATATAAAGTTAAAAAACATGACTTACTCCAACCAGACTGGTCAGAATGTCTGTTATGCTCCTGGGCCAAAGAACTGTTCTGCTGCAATGCTCCCACCAGTGGCTGGAAGATATACAAAGCATGCAATATTGCTGTAATAAAACGTCCAACATAATTTGAAAGCCTTGGATTACCAACTGTTTTGAGTAACATTTCAAGCCCACACTTAAAAGACCAAGATAACCAAATGCAACAAAGGTTTTCCATGCCAGACTCAAATACTATATATAGGCATCATTGCATGCACTAACGGGAAACCATGCTGTTTAGAGCTGCAACTAAATGCTGTTGGTCTTTAATGGGACACTCTTTTTAACTACCCAGTTTTGAAAATAAAAATGATTCAAAAGGGATAAATGTAAAAAATGACTGTCAGTGATTTGATAAGTTTAAGCGGCAGGAATGTTTATACTTTTACAAGAATTACCAGCTTCAGAAGATGTTAACTGCTGTCGTTTTAAACACTCTACAGGCTTTTATCTGATGAAAAGATTTAAGAGCATTAAAGCCAGTTGTTTTTTTAATCATCTGGCATCATTCTTAACAACTAGACTTCCTGCTCCTAGCAGTGACCTATTCACAGGGACCTGCTAAGGCTTATGGGTAAGCAAATTCAGCAGATCTTAACACCTTCTCCGCATTGCACCTGATGGAAGGGGGAGGAAAATCCCCAGCACATGCACTTTTCCAATCCTCCTGCACCCCTTCTAATCCTCCCTTCCCTCTCTGCTTTCATCCATCCCTTTAACTCTACTTCTGTCCTCTCTCTTCCTTCCCTCTCTCCCCTTCTACCCAGCAGGCTGGAGCAAGATTCATTCAGAGCACAATCAGCACGAGACATGAATACAGAGCAGAGCTGCGTCACACATGCACACGTATACACACAGAGACACACACAAACTTACACAAACACTCACAAAATGTCTCTTCAACCTTTGAAAGAGATGATGAGCTAACTGAGTGCATGGTCTGTACACACACACGCACGCACGCACGCACGCACACACACACACGCACACACACACACACACACGCATGCACGCACAGACACGCGTGCACGAGTGCACGCATACCCACATGCAGCAGCACACACACACGCAAACACACGCACGCACACACACACACACACACACACAAACTGACAAACACTATCTTTAACCTGTGCAAGGGATGATGAGAAGACAGAGTGCAGGGAGCTCTATTACACCCTGTGCTGCTTCTGCAAACTATTTTGAAACTGCTTCTTTACTTTATTCCTTAAACTTTTGCATCCCTATGTGGTCATATGTGCAGACGCACATATGTGTGTGTGTGTGTGTGAGTAGAGCTGGAAAGTACACATCCTCCCTTAAACGTCTTACCTTACTGCACAAGCGAATTTAGCACATATAGATTTTTTAGGTTTTTTTCCTGTGTTTTAAATTGTTTACCCTTCAATACTAAGGCCACATTTAATTAACTTATGATGTAATTTTACATTGATAATTAATATGTCAATGTAAGGCTGTTAGCAGAACTTGGAAGGGCTTACAGCGTTAAAGGTCAAGGCTTTGATTGCCTTGCAGTAGTTCTGGGCCTAAAATATAGATTTTCTCTGGTAGATGTCCCCATAGTTTATGTGGTAATATGTTTTTATGAGCATATGTCTAACCTTTCATGTAATGCTTTTTCTGCTGCCTAAGTAGGATGTATGGTCCCCTGTGCAAGCTTGGCTCCAGCTGCTAGAGGCGTTGGCCATCCTTGTTCCCGGCTCCTTTCTGAGGCATGGACTCTGATTGTTGGGACACCCGGTCCAGCTCTCCAATCAAGATGATACAAATTTGGACTGAATTTAGAAAGCTTGGCCAGCCTGTTGTTTGGCGTCCTTAGCTTGCCAGTTTTCTTCTTGTTTATTGAGATTGTCAGTGTTAACTGTTGAATTAACTCTGAACTTTGTTATAGTGAGGTACCCATTATCTGCCCAGGGATGTAAAAACCAATCATGGCAATTGAGAAACGATTCTTTGTCTAGAAGCACTAGACTGTTTTTTGTTTTTTTTTGTTATTAATTAAGATTAGTGAGGTTTTATTTTCATTGTTGGCTTTCTTTTAAAATATTGAAATTTAATCTTTTATTTTTAACAGTCTTCTTTTGGTTATATTTGTTTCTTTATTTCAAAAAGTGTCCCTTAGCCCTGTTTCTAAATTTAGTTTAGCTCATTTGTTTAACAAATTTTCCAAGCTTTATTTTACTAAACACAAATGGTTTTATGTTGTTCCCCCTTCACCTTTGGTTTGGTTGTAATAAGTTTGCTTGTAGACAACAAAGAATAAATTCCTGCATCAATCTTTGGGTAGAATCAAGGTCTTCAACTACCATATTATCATACCATATTAGCCAAACTGACACATCAAAAGGATCGTAATAAGGTAAGTAAGCAAAGTGGCTCTAAAGTTGGCTCTTTCAATCAGCCAACCTCTGTTGATCCAAACTAAAATCTAAAAAGATACAACTGTCCTAATGACATACCATGGACCACCAAATATAAAAATGATCCCCATTAGCACATAATATGCTCATTATTTTATCATCAAATGTAAGTGATAATTCAATTTATTTTTTGTGTTTATTGAGAAAAAAAAAACTAATATTGGCAGATATATCATTCTTGCATTTTCTTTCATCAGAGTTGGCCTCAAAAATCTATTATCAGTCCAGCTCTAGTAAATCTAATTCAAAATAAATACTAAACTGATCTTGTTTATGATTCTTTAACAAGCCAGCCATATTAACTTTCAAATGTTCTTCTGTCTTCCTGTTGAACTATAGTCCAATGAGGCACTTTGCCTGAGACTCCCTGCAGGTGTTACAATGACCAAGACATGGGACCACATTTGTTTACCACTGACTACATTTATGACCCATGAACATTAGTTATCTAGATTTGTGTGTTGAAGAAGATCATAAACACACACAAACAGAGAGAAGTCATTAACATGGTACTTCATGTCTTATCAGAGATCAATATTTCATTTGCTTGCCTCCTCTGCTTAGATGCTGACTGGCATCCCTTCCTAAGGGTACAGCTCAGGGACATACACACATATACAAGAAAGCTCTCTCACACCCAACACACACATTAAAACCGCTCAGGGCCATTGTTTGCTTTGACTGACACGTCGGCCATGCTGTACTGACACCTCACTGACACTCTATCCCTTTCAGATGCACATCACTGTTTACCAGATACTCTGAGGAAAAATGTCATGTTTCCATGTGTATACGTCTTCGTATGTGTGTATGTGTCCTCAATGATTCTGCTCTGTCATCATTACACACTTCCCTCATTTCGCTTTTACATCACTGTTTGCACATTTAATCAAAGCAAAACTGTGTGTGTTCCCCTGCCTTTGTGTTTGCAAGTGTGTGTGCGCATGCTCCATTTTTTTTTTTTTTTTTTTTTTGGGTGGTTGTTTGCTGTTGTGCTCAGACTAAATCAGGGGAATGACGGTGTTATTGTAACCTAGTGAATAGGCACAGTGTTTAAATGCAAATTCACAGCACTGCAATGACAGGATATAGAGGATTGGCAGAGCAGGGAAGGGCATAGACAGGTTGAGGTGACAGAGAGGGAATGAGGGATTTAGAGGAGCAGGAGTTGAAAGATGGGGAGAGGGAAATGAGGCAATGAGGGGGGAACTGGTAAGAGGGGAGGAGACAAGAGGTCAGGAAGTAAAGAGGTAAAGGACAGAGTGAATGGGTGTTTTAGAGACAAGGAGGAGGGGAAAAAAAGAACTGAGCAAAAATGAAAGTAATTGAAAGCCATCTCCACAGTAACTGGCTGAGGAACTACAAGTGCATGACTGCACCATGACTGATTGCTCTGCAGTGTCACTGTGTATGTGATCATGAATCAGAGTATATTATCATGCCTGCAAGTGTATGTGTATGTGTGCACTTGGACATTGGCATGTGCCACTCGTGAAAGCTCATTTAATGATTGAGACATATCTCCCTTCATTTGATAAAGTGTTTTATTCATCAGAGTCAAAAAGATGTGTGACTGCGTGTCTGTGGATACTGTATGTCTTTATGTAGGTAACAGCTGTGAACTATTTGTTTGCCTTGTAGCGTGTTTTACATTACACTCTACTACAGTATTTATTGAAACAGCAATCCATTTCAGAGTCATGCCTAATGTAGCAATGGGAAGTTTGGTATTTTAATACTTCATTTATAATGCTGAAGTACCGAACTTTAGTTATACAAACTGTACCAGTATAACAACAATTTACATATGTTTCTCCTTTGAAACTGAACAGTTCAATAAATATTTACAAAACCTAGCCTTTCTCAACAGTGAACTCACCAGAGCCATGGTGACAATTTGTGATGCCAATGTTGAGATGCATTCTGGAGCCACTCCATTAACAACAGATGGAAAGCCAACTTTTTTCAGAAAATGTGTATCTGAGCCTTTTTTTGTAAACACAGCTTAGACTTGTTTCATAATGCCTCTAATAGCTCTCAATCACAAATATGCCCAGAAATTATGCCCAGAAAATGAGGATGGATGCCATCATATCAAATGACCCTGTTTTTCATCCCTAATCAACTCCAGAGTAATTCATTTTATGTGAGAAAAAAGGGGGATAACTCTGCGACCTTCCAAACTGCATTTTTGTTCTATTTTGTAAAGTACAAAAGTTGACACAGCCATTCAAACATCTGAATGTGTTTGTGTTTTTTCATGTTTAATGTATCATGCTCCTGTTCTACCAAAGGTCACCGGTGATGTATGTGTAAGTTTTTCTTGCTGCAGCTAGGACTGTGCCATTATCCTACATCTATGATAAACAGCACTGTCCTTTGTGGGACTGTCCAACACACAAACACACACAAACACACACACACGCACACACACACACACACACACATTCACACACACCTCCCATGTACATACATACTGATGTTATTGTAATCCAACCCTCAAGTGAAGCTGTGACTTCTATCAAACGTGCTACTGTCTACTATCAGCTTTTGTTAAGCTGGAGACAGGAGCTCTATCTCTCAGCTGATGTATGGCCCAACCATACAGACACTTGACTATGGTTGTCCTTATAAAAGTGTTTCTCTAAATATATTCACTGTGTATTATACACTATACTATACATATAAACATATATGTGTGTGTGTGTGTGTGTGTGTGTGTGTGTGTGTGTAATGAAGAGCTATATTACTTCCTTTAGTGTATGAGCTCATCTGGGGGAGTGAGAAGACGAGACATTCATTTACCAACCCACACACAATGCAGTGGTGTTCTTGTCCATGCAAGGCAGATTTATGCACATGGCATATTTATGCATGGAATATTGAGAGGATGTTCTTTTGTATCTATCAGCTTTCCACTTTCAGTATAAATATTAGCTCATTTCTGGTTGAAGTAGTGCCTCTTTGACACGAGCATGAGTGCTGTTTTACTTTCACATAAGTTGATGACTGCTTTGACTTATTTCATGCCCTTGGTTTATTTTTCCAGGGGCCAGAGCAGTTGTCATCTGTTCCCTGTGTGAGCTGTCTCTGTATATGGATAGTGATGGACTACTGAACTCTATATTGTACGTGAAGACATAGGGTGTAGGTGTATTGCTGGCGACTTTATGGGAAAACAGCAAAATTGCATTGCAAGTGCTATTTTTAAAGTTATTTATGTTCTGTCCCCTTCAGAAAGCCAGGATAGCACATTTAGATACTTAGGCTGGTCTTTTCTCATTTTCTCCCCTAAAGGAGTTAGTTTTCTGATGGCTTTGTTTGTTACATCGTTGGTTGTTCCCTAACACTATAAAGTTGTGTTACCGTGACCATGATGACAAAGCTCCACTAACTTTAAAGGAATTGTTATTTTAACCCAAACCATGATTTTTGCCTAAATCTTACCAAACCTTAACCATAGCATTGTCACATGATAAAAAGATTTATCTTGCAGCAGTGATTTGAAACAGTTCTGGAAGGGACAGACAAATGTCTGTGTGCCACCCAACAAAAAGGGGCATCAGATCAGAAAACACTTCTATGTGTGGTTCTAGATGTCATGGAAGAGTAATGTATTTTGTCTATTACCTGTGAGGACTTTTTGTTGCCCCTTAGTTTTATGTTACTAAATATTAAAATATTTGATTATGATTGTTACTAATGCACCATGATTATAGCATGTTAATGGTATATTTTGTCACGGCGGAGGTAAAGTTCACAACTTTATATACTTTTGGGTAGTTGACTCTATAGCAACTGATCTGTTCTGTGTGTAAGATCAAAATCAAAAAAGTATTTATATCTTTAAAATAAATGCAATAGATTAAAAATGATAATGTTTCCCTCTGAAATATAGCAGAGTTGATGTATGAAGTTGCCTAAAACTTAAATTTTCCAGAACAGGACAAGCATCTAAAAAGTACAGTATCGATGTAGTGTACTTACCTCCATTCCACTATAAGCTATGCTTAAAAAAAATGTCCCTTCAACTCAATCATGAACCCCCCCAAACACAACCACTTAAGGAAGCCTACAACTTGAGGCTTCAGCATCTGATCAATACAGGATGAGGATATTGATATCTTCGACCACTAATGATCTGACTAAAAGCTATGAATAACCTTTTAGCTCTAAATTAAGGCAATCACATCAGGGTTGAAAAAATATTGACGGGCAAATTTTTTACAAAGCAAGACTCATTTCCAAAAATAACATTTGTGATAAACTCACAGTGCAGCAGTTTGCCACATTCCCTGGCCTCAATTTCCACTTTTCATTTTTGTTCATATGCATCATTTGTCATCATTATAACGCCATGAGATTTTCTATATTACTCCAAATTGCCTACATACAGTATCTCTGAGCTCATGATAAAGCGCCAGTATTTAAATATCACTAGCGCTTTGTGGTCTGCAGGTTTTCTTAATATCCCATTTCCAGTGAGAGCACTGCAGTAGCAAGTTGAGGGTCTATTTTAAGTGCAGTCAGATATCTATATGGCAGTGTGGCTATATTTAATAAAAGTCTCCCGAACACTGCGCCAATCTCTCTCCCCGGGGCTATCTGGGTTTGACTGGCCATGTCTGCTCCCATTTAATATGAAGTGGCAGACAGAAGACATGTCATTCTCTTCCTCTCTCTTTCCTGGGGTCTTATCCATGGTTGGGGGAAACAAGGGAATAAAGAGGAAGTGGGGAGGGTGATTGTAGGTTTGAGATGAATGGCAGAAGTTTGAATATCTATTCTCTCAGTCCGTTTTTCTTTTTCTAAATCTTTTAACCTGTCTATGCATATCCTGTCTCCTGACTTTACCTCTCTCCTGCACCCATTACCCCCTCTTTCATCCTGTGTTATGTTCGTATGTACACACTGTATATGCTGAGCTGCAAGATCAGTTTATCCATAAAACATGATAAATTAGTTTAATGCTCACAATCGTAGCTCAGTTTTACTTATTTATTTATTTTTCCATTATCTCCAGCTATGTTTTCAGTATTTAAAAATTTTGGATGTGTAGCAGTTACTTAAAGCACCTTGGTAGGTGGAGTGTTCAACACACCACCCACCCTCAGCTTTTATTTCTGTCTTACCACTGCATAACCATCACAAGCCCAACTCCTTCCTCCTCACACACACTTACATGGGTATTGTGCTGTGGTATACCGCAGGACAGGGCACAGCAGATGACTCAGTTCGATTAGCTATTACACAGGCAACCCCAATATATATAAAGCACATTGTGGATCAGCGCAGCATGGGTGTGACTCCAACTGTGCAGCTTTGGTCTGCCTACCCACAACGGTGCAGTGTGGTCCGGTGATGCTCCACAACATGAAATATCCATGAGTCAGGTTGGGCATACAGATGCCACTGTACCTGCTGAGCCCCTTAACAGGGGGGATGTGCATGTGTGTGTGTGTGTGTGTGTGTGTGTGTGTGTGTTATGAGGGGGGATGGGAGAGAGAGACTGGGGTAAGAGGAAAGTACATCTGTTATCTTGTACCCCTGCAGAGTGAGGCTACAATGTGTTTGGATGTGTGTACCTGTGTGTGTGTTTGTGCATAAATGCTTATGCATGTCATCAGGACTTTAATCAGGTATCAGAGCTACAGTAAAGCAAAGAGAATCAACAGGGCAAGATAGGAAGAATAGGGCAGAAGGATAGGTGGCGAGTACAAGGTGTACATCTGTCAACCTATTGGTTTCCCTGCATGTGTAGGTGTTTGTGTAGTAGGAAGCATATAGCAAGTACTGGTGCAATATGTCTCATATTATGTGTCAGAGGAAGATGGCAGAAAAGGGAGACTGAGGAAAGTAGAAGGATAGATGAGGAGAAGGAGGGAGGTACAAGAAGAGATAGCTGGCATAGCAGAAAGGTAGACAGGAAGGGTAGAGAGTGGCAGGAGGCACAGAGAGAGTTGGTTTGCAAGAAAAGTAAGAAGGGAGGGGGGAGTAAGGACTCGGTTGGGGGAGGGAAGAGTGCAGAAAGAGGGGAGGTCAGAGGGGAGAGCAGCAGGTAGAGTGTACATCTGTCACCTTCTGCTCGTCCAGGCCAAGAATGCCCAGGAGGAAACAGGCTGGAGAAAGAGACAAAAGGGGGCTCAATGCCACCAAGTAAACCAGCCTGCATTTATTCTCAAACTGAATTCTGAAATATCTGATCAGTCCTTGTATAGTTCTGAAATGCTTAGTGTAGTGTAATCCATTTTATCTGGTAACATGAAGTGTCTTCTCTTCTAAGGTAAGAGAAGACAGGGCTCTGAAAGAGGTGACAGAGAAGGACCTGAGGAGAGGAGGTGACGCTGAGAGGAACAGCGTCAGTGGGAATGAGAGTTGCATAGGCACCATGTTCATAACTCTACTGAGGTTGACATTGTCCCAGAAACTTATGAATAACATCCTTGTGTGGCAGTTGGTCTCTAAGTGTGTGTGTATGTGTGTGATGGAGCAGAAGTCATGGGCTTAGCCACTATTCTGCAGGCCGTCATCTCTGTAAAGTCCACTGGGATTGTGAACAAAACAGAAATGACCCAGAAAGACAGGACACACACAGCTGTACAGACGTCAGAATATAAAGGAAGAAACTCACATCGGTCTATGCACAGCTTGACTCTGTCTACACTGGTCGTTTAAACATTCAGTACACTGAGGAGGACAGACTAGCAGTCATTTAACATTTGTCTTGTGAATTATCTGTACTTCCTTTATTCATATGTACATGCTGTACTTTAAGTACTTAGTTTATGTGTTTAAATATACAACATGGTTACACAGAATTACTGCATGTAACATATGACCGTGTAATACATATATGACTTTAAAGTTAAGAATGGATTTTCCACCACAGACAAATTTTGTATTTATCCATTCATATCCCATGGTAAATTCTCTTTATAACTTTCGTAACAGGGTTTTATTCTGTATAAAATGAATTTAGAAGGTCTGCATTGAAACATTTCAGATGCTGGTATTGTTATTGTCCATATTTCAATGTCAATATGAATTTAATAGTGTTCAGCTCTAATAACAGTAGTGCTACATTGCAGATAAACACATTTGACAACATTGAATGCATTTGATAAAATAAGCTGTTATGAGAATTGATATATTGCACCCAGTTAAAGGGTTTGTTTTTTTCTCTCAGTATCTTTTTTTCAAAGTCATCGTCACAAGAGCATGTCTCTTTCATTCAGTCAAGTCTGATAGAAATGAATTGTTGTGTGAGGTTATTGGGGGATGGGAAATAGTTACCATCTGTGACCAAATATGTTTACTCGTTTCTAGCATAAGGTGCAACCAGAGTGTTTAAGATGCATGCTTAGCAATGTGCACATAATCTGTTACACACCATTAGGTGTAAGAGGTATATGTGTTTAAGGGAGAAAGCTATGTTGAAATAAAGTAACCCTGGTCCATAGTTTACCACTCAAAATACTGAAGTATGAAGGTAAGCGCCAGTGCTCTAGAAGCCCCAGCCGCAGTGTATTGACTGATGCCGTCACTTATTGGTACATACTTGATAAGAAAACAAAAAGAAGCAAATTAAAATGACTAAATATATAAATAAATACATTTGAGAAGATCTTTATTGTTATACATTATTCATCCTCTCTGCATTTTCTCTGTATTTGTGTGCTGGCATAGTTTTTGTTCATTTCTGTCATTTATTTCTTGCTTAACTGGGAAAAGCAAATGATGCAATGAAAAGCAATATATTGGTTTGAGTCTGTGTGGAATCTGGCTACACAAATCAATATGCCAATTGGTTATTGATGACAGAGGTACAAAATCCCATCACTGCTTTTTTAATTTCCCAATAACCAAGAGGCTTGAACTACATTAGAATTCCAAAAATGCTGTCATAGATTAGTCATGGAGTTTAATCAGATCAGAGACGTACATTTACTACAGTGCATGGCACTGCTACTTCACATTGACATGTGCATCAATTTGGAGATAGGATATGTAAGTCAGCACTAATTTCTAACTGCATTACAACTCAGTCTTAGCACCCTCTGCTTTGCAGTGCAATCCTGACCACTAAAATGCTTACAAGTGTCCAATACCCACTGACACATCTGGGAAAAACCTAAAATCAATATGACAGTTAATTGGTAGTGTGTGTGTGCATGTGAGCGTACATGTAAATTCTTCACAGTGCAAATGCGATCCATTGATAGATTTAGCTTCCAAGTAACCAACACTGTGGGATAAGTGACATTGCCACAGTACCAGTTAGGAGCACTTAGGAATGCATAGAGGTTGACTAAAAGTGTTGAGTGTGCCTCTGTGTGCCTGTGCACTTTTTTGTTTGTAAAGAACTCTATGCCTGAGGATGTATGTGTATGTGTGTGCGTGTGTGTGTGTGTGTGTGTGTGTGTGTGTGTGTGTGTGTGTGTGTTTGCATGTGTGTGGGTGTTTGCGTGTGTGCGTCTGTGTGTTTGCGTGTGTTTGTGTGTGTGTGCGAGGCCATTTGACAAAAGGTCCAGTTGAAGATGTCATTGACTCAGTTGTTCAGGTCACGATCGGTACAAACACATTCATTCCATTCTAATTAATGACGTCATTTAGAGCCCTTCTTGTGTTGCAGGAACGAGTAGTATTCTGATAATAGAAAGGAATAGAACAGGATAGAATGAGATATAAGCTTGAAAATGTATGTAGCTCATCAATTCATAACATAAAATCCCAACTATCGTAGAAGAGAGTGAATCATAAAAAACTGAAGATAAAAAAAGATCAGATCTTTGAAGTTCATTATTGGGAGTACAATATCTATTGCACTTGAAATAAAGGATCTCATAAAAATAGGGATGACATTTCTCAAATGTACAGTGCTTTGAGTGCTTTGTTCATAATCCTGACACTGCAATGAGATGGTAGTTCATTAGTTCTACTTGTCCAATCTAATGCAATCTAATACAACTGTCACATTCTGGCCCCATTATGTATATAAATGGTAAGTGGACAAAAAATTAGGAACTCCTCTCAATATAATGAAGTTATCACCACCATAAACAACAGTTTCAAAAAGTACCACCAAGTTAAATTAAAAAACAAATAGATAAAATGGGGATGTTAGAGTGGATTTTATTGGATTTGGACTCGGTGGATTTGTTTGTTTGATAGATACGATATGTACTACATAATGCAATGAACTTTTTTCCTTTAGTGTGGTTGATTTCACATGAGAAAAATGCACAAACTTTTAATCAAGCCTGTGCA
Organism: Istiophorus platypterus; assembly: GCA_016859345.1. NCBI lineage: Eukaryota > Metazoa > Chordata > Actinopteri > Istiophoriformes > Istiophoridae > Istiophorus > Istiophorus platypterus. The sequence continues at coordinate 14,630,684 of CM029114.1, read as the reverse complement.
AAATGATATGACTGAATGTCTGCCCTGATGTTTTAAAAATGTTTTATGTATATGCAGTATGCACACAGTACAGCACTTTAGTACAAGCTATTCTTCCAGTTTTTTTGCCTCTGTTTGTGGGTTATGATCAAGCCTCCAGGATAGGCTATGGGTTGTGCATTGATTTTGCTGTAGTGGCCAAAGTCAGAACTACAGGACCAAAAAAGACAAATAATGGCCTCCTGGTTGAAAGTCCTGTGTTATGTTGACCCATCCATCCACCCGCAGTTTCTCCTGCAGATCCTGTCAGTCCATATACTATTTCAACTGATGAAAAAGTATATAGTATATATCCTATATATAGTTATCTCCTGCTTCAAGAGGCTACCCATCCAATTTTAATCATGATTTTCTTTTGATCATTGAACTTTTCCTGCTCAACTACCTTTACTCTACCTAAAAGTTTAAGACATATTTATAATCATGTGTTTAATAATGACAGTGTCTCAAATGTCAGTGTGAACACAACGTAGCAGTGTGAGAGGGGTCTCTAGTAGCAATGATCCCACTCCCACAGCAGGCAGCTCTTTATAGCAAAAAGCACCAGACAGCAGAAAGACACTGATACCAACCAATTAGCTGGTGAATATAGTAGAGTATTCAGGAGCTAAAGAGCCAGATATTCCCTTAAGGAGTTAGTGGAGACCAAACATAAACACAAAAAGACAAGTGAAGAGCGGTAATATTTGTCTGGCATTCACCAAGTGGCCAGAGCAACACCAACTTAATTAAAATGTTGCTCCTTTACTCCCATCATAATTACTACAGCAGCTAGAAGTTTCCTACAATAATATATAACTATGGGTTATAATAAGCTCCTTGCACAGGCGACCTGCAGGGATGTTTTTTATGGGACAACAGTATCATATCATGTCCCAATGAGTCATACCTTATTGAGGAGTCAGTTGGCTCAGGAGAAACACACACACATGTAATAAGTGGATGCCTTATTATTTGTTCACAATACATGATAGACACCAGAATAACTGTTGAGTCTTGTCACTGTAGCATTATGAAAACAGAGCTTTATATGTGTTCCTTTTATTGACAATATTCACCTGACTTTACCCACTATACATCACCTTCATTCCCTTGAGGTTCCCTGTGGTTCAGATCATTGTGACACTATGTTCTGGAACAGAAACAAACTGCAGCACTGCTTCCTTGCAGCAGGACTTATCACTGACTTTTGTTTGGTGCACACTTGAAATTTGAGTCAGCAGTTCCAACAAGCTGGGGAGACACTTAAATCCCATTTAATCACTACAATCCAATCTGTCTGTACACTAAAATGTTTTTTTTTTTTTTATCAAAAAGTTTTATAAACATATGAGTATATAAAATAACTAATTATGCAGAACAAAACATAAACAGTGAAGCTATTCTAATCAGAGAGTATGGGTACATAATATATATTTGTTTTTTTATGGCTTAGTTTGCAAAATGTGCAGGTAGTGATGTTGGGATAGGTACTGCAAATATTGCACCCTATATTTTTACTACTGCTTTCTCATTGCTCCCTGCTGTCTAATATTATGCATTGCCACTGCAACCAATGTCTCTCCTGCCCAGCGTGTAGCTTAAATTAAGGAATACATTTGGCTTCAAGCCATACCTGTGATCTCTAATATTATCCGTTGGTCTGAGTCCATTGGATTGTTTTTGAATGACTTGTTAGATTTTCTGCTAATCTGTTTTATATAAAATCTGTAAAAGTTTTCATAGTAATAATAATGAGACGGATGAAAATGTTGTCACTGTAAGACGACCCTTTTGGCGAAGGCAAGGTGTAACTACCAAACTACTGCCTGGAGCAATCATCTCTCTCCCGCTGGTTTGTGCCCTTTTCTGCAGCAAAAAAAATACAACTTTGTAAATGTGTGTGTGTGTGTGTGTGTGTGTGTGTGTGTGTGTGTGTGTGTACCTATGGTATCTACAGTACATGAATCACCGACAGCGGTTACCCTGTCACGACAGAGGAAGAAGATACGGAAGGAAAAGCACAAAACTAGTTGGGAACGTAAGTAGGAGAGGAGTAGAGAGGGAGCAGAAAGAGGGTAAATAGTTTTCAAAGGGGTAAGTAGCAAATTGGATAAAGATAGAGAATAATGCCAGAATCTTTTTCGTTATGTCCGTATGCAGAAATAGTTATCTCCTGCTTCAAGAGGCTACTCATCCAATTTTAATCATGATTTTTTTTTGATCATTGAACTTTTCCTGCTCAACTACCTTTACTCCACCTAAAAGTTTAAGACATATTTATAATCATGTGTTTAATAATGACAGTGTCTCAAATGTCAGTGTGAACACAACGTAGCAGTGTGAGAGGGGTCTCTAGTAGCAATGATCCCACTCCCACAGCAGGCAGCTCTTTATAGCAAAAAGCACCAGACAGCAGAAAGACACTGATACCAACCAATTAGCTGGTGAATATAGTAGAGTATTCAGGAGCTAAAGAGCCAGATATTCCCTTAAGGAGTTAGTGGAGACCAAACATAAACACAAAAAGACAAGTGAAGAGCGGTAATATTTGTCTGGCATTCACCAAGTGGCCAGAGCAACACCAACTTAATTAAAATGTTGCTGCGGGAATATATTAATATTATATATATATATATAAATACATACGTGTGTGTATGTGTGTGTGTATGTGTGTGTATATAAATATGCCTCAACTACATAAAGGAAATAATGTGTGAATATTGCGTCACAGGTGGTTTCTAAAAAGATAGGCGTTTTGGGTTTAATGTTCCAGGTTACCCCTTAGGATCTCTAAACATGATCAGCAATAGAGTCACTTTAGGTAGATAGAGTGAAAATGCTGAATCTGACAACAACACTACACTGAGCCTTGCACACACTCCAAATCGTATGCCTCAGCGCTGAACTCAAAATTCAGTCAGTATCAGTTTTGACCTTGTTTGTCTGTGGCTTTCAGTCTGCAACCACTGTATTTAGACGACACCTGTCTTTGATGTCCTGTATTGTACAACTAGAAAAACAAAATTACAACAGCAGTCTGAAAAGGGCGAGGTGGTTTTTCAAATTTCCCTGTGCTTTCCAGCTACTTGGTGCACATGCGGGACTTAAACCTTTTCCATGCTTTGCCTCTGGTTTGTGCTCCGTGACTCACCTTGCACAGGTCATACGACTGATTCACTGTTTACGAGCCCCACATTATCAGAAAAAAAAAGAAGAAGAGGAAGAGGAAAAGGTAAGAGAAGAAGAGGAAGAGGAAGAAAACAAGGAGAGACAAATCGGGGCAGAGTGGTGGTCAGGGTATGTTGGTGATTGATGAGACTACAGGGGAGTTAGACTCTTGACGTGGTGTGATTCGGCTGATTTATTTTTAAGGGAGTGTTCTATCACTCTCAGGGGGTGAAGGAAAGAGGAGAGGGAGGAGTGAGGTGAAAGTGTGGACATTGGATCACCCTGGCAAACCTATCTGTCAGTCAGATGGGTTGTTTGTCAGTGAACATGCTTACATGTCTCTATGTCCTTTGCTTTTGTGTGTGAGTTTCAACTGAATTGTTTTGTATATAGGACTTGCTTGACGCGCAGTGTGTTTGTGAGTGTGTGTGTGTGTGTGTGTGTGTGTGTTTGTGTGTTTGTGTAGGCTTGTGTCGGTGTATGAGCAGTGCTTTCATCTGAATGACAGTAAATATATCACTGTAAATAATCACTGTTTATCTTCCTTGGATATGTGGGTTTTTTTCCCTTCTTTTCTACTGTGTTGGTGTGTGTGTGCTCATGTTTGTGCGTGTGTCTGTATATGTGTTGGTGGGCAGGTGTTTGTGTGTAAAGGCATGCTGGATAAAAAAAAAAGAACCAACTCCAATGCTGAACTTTTTGATAGTGCATATGCACACATGCACACACACACACACACACACACACACACACACACAGAAACTCTCTTGTGACCAAAAGACACATGCATTAAAGCCTTCAAGCAATTAAAGCACTTCAGCAATATCTCCGTATCCAATCACAGGACTTAAGATTATGGCTGTGACCAATGAGGATAAAACGCTTTAACTCTGTATATCTGTCACATATTTAAACACTCATGTTTGGCTAACAGCGCATGAAAATCACAAATCTCCGTAACCAATGGCAAAGCATTCAGGTAAATAAAATCTAAGTAATTTGCTCAGACACAAACTGACTCACCGATTATATAATATATAAAACCATAATTCATTTATATTCGGAATTGGTTAAATGATACAGAACTCTGAGTGGGGATTAAATACACAACTGTGTAAACCTGATGACAAAATACACAGTGGTATATAATATTTCTTTCACTAAACAATAAAACCAGAGGAACAAAAGTAATTAGTCCAGAGCAGCGTACCTTTGACAATGGTTATTAGCGGAGATAAGTTCCTAGCTACCAGTCTGCTTTGCTGGTTTGGCTGGAATAAATTAGTAGATTATTTGATCACATCACATTACATTTATGAGTCATTTTTATGACACAGAATATTGTCTGGAGCGGTATTTCACAAAAGACATTTACTATACAGGTCATGTATGTGAGTCACATAGGTTAACACTGCATCCTCAAACACACACACAAACACACACAAACACACACACACACATACACACACATACACACACACACACACACCAACAAAGGAACAAGACCACACCAAACACACACAAACAAACACGTATTGAAACAAGAACACACACACACACACACACACACACACACACACACACACAGTCAGGGTAGACATCAAACAAAGAGACGCAGACAAAGACAGAGGCACATGTAGTGAGGCACACAAGGGAACCAAGCAGTGATCATGACTGGGGTAATAGTGAAGCCTCAGAGGGGAGTCGCCCCAGGCTTACCTTAACATTTATAATGGGATCAGCTGGAATATACACATGTTGTATACAAAACAAAAACAACATGTTCACATGCACCACAGACATGCCCATGTCTGTGCTTATGTATTCATGGAGAAAATCCATTTGTGAGCATGTGTGTGTATGGTTTGTATTTGGATCTTTTTGTATGATGGCTTTGTGTCTCCGCCTCTTAGTGTTTTCTCTACTATATGGCCGATGCAGGTCAATTAATAATGCAACACTTGCAGAGGTAAAGGAGGCCTGTGTTTCTGGTAGACGTGTAGAGAGGGAGGAGGAAGGAGACAGTGTGAGACAAAGAGAGCAAGGAGATGGGCAAGTAGAGGAGAAAAGGTGGCATGAAGCAGGGAAAACCACGGAGGGAGTGTTATTGGAGTCTGAAAAGAAACAGAAGAACCAGATATTCATCTTGCATCTCTTATTGTTATGATTTATTCCCAATTAAAGAAAATCTAAAATAAGTAATTAGATCTTTCACTTAAAAGTTTCTAAAAATTCCGACTCTGTCTCATAGCAACAAACAATAAGTGAGCAGGAAGCATATCAGTGTTTCACACAAGGCTTCTTCAGTAAAAGGTACGGCTGTTGTGGATTTTAACTTTGAATTTTTGGTTTTGGCATCTTTACCCTTCTCTCTTCTCACCAAACCTTTCTATGAATATATGTACATATTTATATTTCTGTGCTTAATACATTTATGTCCATATTCTCTTCATACATTATGTTTACACTTACCTCACATCTTCACTCTTCCTCCAGAAAAACCACAGACACAGAACAATTAATTGGAAACAGGAGCCGCTTGTGTTTCATCAGTGTGATCGTCATGTTTCCTGGAAATGATTCATTCACTACGAAACAAATAATGGAGGATAATTAGCTAAAAACAAGCTCTATGTCACATTATCATTAGAGAGGCCTCAGCAAAGAATGGTGAAACAGATTGGATATATTTTTGCAGGGAAGAACACATCAGGGAAAAATAAGTAAATGATGGACAGGCAATGTCAGCCGCAGGGATTTGCAGTGGTTGAGAAGCTGATTTGAGGCTGACTGTTAGAAAAAAGGAGTCACAGTTGGTTGGTAGGTTAATATGCTATACCCAGGTCTACAATTTTTTTTTTCTACTTTCAAAACCATTACGCAAAAAATGTGTTATTAAACTGCAGCCACTATTTATAGACTGATGTGTTTGGAGTGAAGTGGGGATAGAGAAAGAGAGCCATGGGTACAGACGGGATGGATGAGATTAAAGAGGTCAGAAGGGAGAGAAGGGGGAGCGAAGATTTTATTGTCTGTTTGTGGGGATGCAGGAAGAATGGAGGGGGTTGTAACGGTAAGAGGAGCAGGCGGGGGTGTTGGATGTAGTCAGGGGGAGAATGGAAGAGGGAGGCATGAAGGTAGAAAAACTCTTTCGGAAGATAAGAATGGAGCACTGGAGGGATACATCAGCACATGACTGCATCACTGGAGATGCATTGTGACTAGTGGCCTGAGAAGAAGTGTAGTGTGTAGCCACAGGAAGGGTTGAAGATGACATGTCTGTGTGTGTGACTATGTGTGTGTGTATGTGTGCACATGAAGGCAATACTTGAAATATACAGAGGGAAAGGTGCATTGAGGTGGGGAAGGGAAGAGATGAGGATGAATGTGTGTGTGTGTGCATGCATGACAACGGGTGGTGTCGCAGAATGAGAATAATAAGGAAGTGTGTACCGTTCTGCAGACAATAAGACCAAGGGTGGGTGGGCAAGGTCTTGGGGGGGAGTGACACTCAAGAGGCCACAGATTGGGTGGGGTGAGCATCAGAGTGAAATGGGTTATGAGGGCTTTGCTAGGTGTGGGAGAGGACAGCTGGATGTACAGTCGAAAAACAAACCATTATGATTGTGGGGGAGAATAATAAAGGAGAGGAAGGGAGATGGGGGGGTGGAGTTTGGGGCATTTGAGGCAACAAAAGGCAGAGGAGGAGATCGAGGAGGGGTGGGAGTGTGGCGTATGAGACAGACAGGGAGGAAGGAGAGCAAAAAAAAAAAAAGGAAGATGAAGCATGAGTTGCTGCAGTAGAGCTCCTCACCCACAAAGAAACCCCATTCAGCCTCAGCTGTAACCAGAACCGCTGAAGTTAGTGGACGTGTGTGTGAGCATGCAAGTTTTTAACCAAGCTTGTGTCTGTGTTTGTGCATGTGTGTGTGTGTGTGTGTGTGTGTGTGTGTGTGTGTGTGTGTGTGTGTGTGTGTATGTCTGTTTATTTGAACCTGTGGTGGGAACTGCGGCTTTGAAACCTGAACCAAATGTAAGACTGAGGTCTGAATTTCTGCAACACACTGCAGAGCAGCGTGTAGGAGTGGGTTAGAGAGAGTGGATGAGAGAGACCTGAGAGAGAGATAGATATGGACAGGGAGAAAGTGAGGGAGTGAAAGAGCAAGAGATCGAAAGTGCCAGAGAGGGACACAGAAAAAGAGACTAAAATATTGAGAAAAACAAAGATTAAACAAAGAGGAGACGAGGTCATAAGGAGGAGGGAAATAGTGAAATATGGACATGGTGGAGGGACAGGAGAGAGGGAGCGAGTTAGGCAAGCAATGATGGACACAAAGAGTGATAAACGGTGGGGGGAGTGCATAGGAGAGAGGGAGCAGAGCAGAGTTAGGAGATGTAAAGTGAAAGGAATAGATGAAGTAGCTATGAGCAAGTGAAAAGGATAGGAGAGTTGGATTAATGAAATAAATGCAGAGGGGGGCTCTGGAGAAAAGAGGAGAAAGAGGAAGAGAGGCAGGAGGAGAAAGAGTGAAATAGTTTGTAGATCTGCTCCTGAGGGGGGCAGAGGCAGAGGAAGAGATTAATAGTTTTGTAGATCTGCTCCTGTGTTGCTACCTCAGGAGTAATGTCTTTTTTCTCCAATCCTTTTCTTCCATCCTCCTAGATTCTCTTTTAAAAGGGTTTTTTTTTGAAATAGACACAGTTGCAGTCACACACACACACTCATGTATGCACATGTACACAGACGCTCACACAATGAATATCTGCCGTGATTCATGTAAGCTGTCACCATTCCAGTGAGCATTTGCCAGCTCACTAATAGGGGAAATTCTTTAATACTGTGCCACTGAGGATTTCAAAGCCACTTACTGTAGTTCACATGTCTCCGAACAAATTCGAAGGCCTGGGCCCTCAACATACTGCCATAAATAACCCACAATAGTTGGTTGCTGCATCTGGAGGGGATATTTGAGAAAGAGTGTGGGTGTGTCCCTGTGCACAGGTGAACATGTGCTCATAGCTGTGTGGACATGCAAGAGGAACACTAAATTGTCCCAATCTGCAAGAGCTTCTAGAGAGGAACTTTGATCTTGGTGCTTATGATTAATTACTTCAGTACCGTATCTGTCACTGCCACTGAGGCTCCCGGGCCATTCAGCTCAATATCCACCATGTACAACATCAGCATGTTCAAAGCTTATACTAGAACCTATTGTCTGGGGTTTGCCTCCTTGCGTAAAAAAAAGGACGGCGATAAAATACTTCAATTTATGACTTTATTGAAAAGTCCGCAATGATTAACCAAGCTTCCTTCTCTATTTTACTCTGGCAAGACTTTCAGTACCACCTACCACGCACAGACAAAAAGCCTCCATCAAATTATGTTAATGATAGTGTAAAACATTTATGGCCTATAGTTCTTAGTGCTGCAAACTCTGCATTTCTGTTCCTCTGACTCTCTCCTCTGGCCTCACCTGCAGTGGCAGTGTGTTCCTGCGGCTGAAGCAGAGCGCTGGCATCATTAATATTTAGCTCTGGAATGCTAATGATCTCTCTGAATCATATCATCATGCTACAACCTCCAATTAACCTCCCCAGAACTCCACAGTCCCCCTTCCTCCTTCACTCCCCCCTCGAATTCACTTTCCCCTCCCCTCTCGTACTCTCCCTCTGACTTTTTGTCTCCCTTTCTCTCAACTGTGTCTTTCCTCCTCACTCTCAATCTCTCTCTGGGACTCTCTGCCTTTGCCTCCCCTCACCTCTTTTTCATCTCTAACTCCCTTTGGCATGATTTTCCTCTCAAAGAATGTATGCTAAGGCAGTTTTCCCTCTTTTGTGCTTTTCTGAATGTGTGTGTGCGTGTGTGTTTGTGTGTGTGTGTGTTTCTGTGTTTGTGCACCTGGGGTCTGTGCTGTCCAAACCTGAAAGACAGCTCCTGTCTTTCTGAGTTCATCTGTTCTGCCAAGAGATCCAAGGGCCTGTCCTCCATTTGTCCTTGGTTCATTTTTAATAAAGCTAATCGGAGATTGGTGGATGAACCTCGTCACCTGCCTGTCACTCTTTCAGTTTTCATTCTCTCTACAATACACTTTCTGTGTGAGGGGGCAGGGGGGAGAGCAAGCTCTCTCAGGTGTGGATGTGGTTCAATAAAAAGAGTTTGGGGGGGGGGGTTTCTAAATCTTGAGGAGTTATGAATGTCCTCCACAATACTGTGCCCTCATGAATTTGAGCGTGGGTTTGTGTAACCTGCCTGATCTGTGTACCTATGACTGCACACATAAATACTCACAGATTTAAACCTAAACCTATATGCCGCATCTGGGAAACAGTGAGTCATTTCGGTATTTTATAAGGAAAAGTATGATTATTATCAGGCAAAGACAGGGGGTGAACTTTTTTTCAAAAAGCCAGACCCTCTTTCACACTATTAATATTTTCACCTTGTCTTTGATAAGAAAAAAACCCTCTATACCATCTTGCTTCAGTGATTTAACAAAGAATGTAAAGCAATCACCGCAGTGACCTTGGAAGTGAAGCCCAATATAAATCCACTGTTATTATTTTTTTGCAAAATGGCCCTGCCTCATACGGATGTAGGAGACAGCTGATGGTGTGAGCAATTCATGTAGTCAGCTTTAAGTGGCAATTGATGCAATTACTTCTGTAAATGTAAGTAATCCCTCAAGCATATCATCTACAAAAAAAATATGACCACATCGCTAAAAGAAAATCAACGTTAAAAGAGGACTGTTATAATGCCTCCATCTTGCATCTATGTAGTTGCAAACAACTTCCTTTTGCTTGTTTGTAACACAAATGTTCTTTAAACTAGATGTAAATCTTTTTTCAGAACAAAAATGTTATCAGTATTAATATACACTAATATACTTTAACACTAACTAAAATCCTTTACATCTGCACAGAAAAATTAAGTATCACTACGCAACTAAAACTGTACAATATTAAATATGTTCAAATCCATATAAACAAAGCTCTAATCTACATATGAAGCACCATTAATACTTGGCATTTTTAACGTCAGCCAGTATAATGTTAAAAAGCTGCTAGTACTGCTGAATCAACTGAGAATGTTCAATTGCCACTCTCAGACTGTGGCTACATTAAGCCATCTAAATTTTAAAATGCCATTTTCGCCTGAAAACAATTTCCGTCCACATTAGTGTTTCTGTGTTATTTTTGTAGAGACCTCTGACCAAAATGAAGTAGTTGCACTCAAAAAAATGAGCTGTGGCATGAGTTTGATTAGAAAACTCGAAATATGTCAGTAATAAATAAATTGATGCACTTATGTTCAACGCTTAATTGGTTTGTGTTTACTGGACATGACTCAAAGAAAATTCTACTTAATTAATTAAATATTAGGATTATGTAAGTCCAATGAGAACATGGTATTTCAAAACAATGATTTAGACACAGTTGGCTGACGTGCATGTGCCATGCCCACCAAATGTGGAAAAACCAAGGAGGAAGTTGCTCAAAGCAGGATTGCAGGATATGAGGAAGAATGAAAGAATATTTTCAGCCACCATTTTTGCGGCCCTGATGTCAGTGTTACGTAATTTTGAATATATATCTACATGAGTGTGTTAAGGTCAATAGGGTGAGTGACAAAAATAAGTTATTAAATACATTTTAACCTTTTGTCATTTTTCGTAAAACAAAAGCAGTCACTCACTACAGGACACTACAGTGTCCTACAGCATTTCGCTCACGTATTTGTGTGTAAATTAGGCTGCCCAACTGCAAAGATGATTAAGGTGCATCGGTGCAGGCAGGGTTACTTGAAGAGACCAGTGAGAGAGATTAGCATTCAGTCATAAAGTTTTGGTGTTTATGGTGCTAGCGGCTTCTCCTCTCACTGCTCACTGTGTCGGTGTTTTCACAGTTTGACGGAGGGCGGTGCTCAGCTCCTCCTTCAAGGCACGTGAGCCATTGTTAGGGGAAACATTTTACCCATTTGCTCAAATTACCTCTATGCTCATGGATCGACTACAATAAAACCTCGGAAGTTAAAAAGCCAATAAGTGTTTTTTAACAAAACACCAGTTAAATAACAATAAACATTTAAAAAAAACATTCTAAGCTCTGCCCACAGTCTTGATTCAAGCTGTTTGTTTTGAACATAGTGGGAATATGAGGGTAGTAGCAAATTTCTATAAACCAAACTAAAACAAAAGCTGACTGTGTGTAGTCTTAAGTTGACCGTTTAGCATAATTTGAGACAAATCTTGAAACAGAGCAAGGTCTTGTACACTTTCTGGCTGAGACGGCAGCACCCCCCCCACCCCAACCAAACAAATTTCCTCAGCTTCACACAGAGATGAGGATGGAACGGGTGAAACATTTTGGTCCAAATGAAAACCAGCATATGCTTTGCAAATTGTGGCATATGGTTGTGGCTTATTGTTTTTAGCATTCTTGACCTAAGGTCAGTGGTACTCCATTCCTTATCATACCAAAACTATGTTCAAGACTTCATCACAGTGTAAATCAAAAGTTGCAGTTGTTGCTGAAGATTTTTTTGTAAGTGCTGTGTTTGTCTGCCATCCTGAGTCCTAGTACATCTATCCAGTTGAGAACCATACGAAAGGAATACACGGTAAGATGCTTTTGAATTACACTCTCACTTGTGATTGTGACTTAGGAATTGGTGCCTTTGTAGCCACACTCCCATAGGCTACATTTATGCAAAGCCCTGTGTGTGGTTGACAAATGCACCTTCACTCTCAGCATCTGAAATCTGTAGCTCTTTTGTGTCTCCTCTAGTCACGTGTCTTATCTCTTTTTCCATCACTACCCTCCCAGGGAATATTACAGTATTCAGAGGGATATCCAAGCACTTTGATTTCACTTTTTACCATTTAACTTATTGTTGTGCAGTGCAGGAGCGAGATTTGGTTATTAGCAATAATTAATAATTATCAAAGATAATTATTAATTCTTATTAAAAAATTAAATGAATCTTATTAATCAAGATTAATAATAACGGGGGACCACAATCGATAACAAAATATTGGATGCAGTTTCAAAGGGGTGTTCTCCTAGAAATGCAAATATTTAGGAAATATTGATAACTCTAGAGTGAACAGAGAAGGAGTGGATGTCGGCACTGACTCTGTCAACCAGCTTTGCATCACGATATGCAGGGAAGAAAACACCAGTGGCCCCTTCTCTTTAAAATATAACAGGATTTACTAACATCAGTAACATCAATTTTCCAATCAATATCACTTCTGTCTAAAAGATCCTATCATACACTACAACTACTGGCTACAAACTACAGATGACAAACAAGTATTGGCGTGTGTGTGTGTGTGTGTGCGTGTCAACAAAGGAGAACAGCTGAGCGGGAGGTTCAAACTTCCCTGTACTCAGGTGTTCGTGTAAGACCTTATGTGTGTTAGTAAAGAAAGGGTTCAGCAGCAACGTTCTGGTGATCGTGATCGAGGGCCAGTATTTATCTGTGTTACGCAGAAACTCGTTCGGCTCAGCTGATGAGCGGCGCGAGTCTGGACCTTTAACTAACCACAGAAAGTACTGGTCTCGATCGCGAGTGCAGAGCAGGACGTAAGTTGACAGGTCGAATTATAGTTCATTCAAGTACAGTGACCTAAGTGAACACATAGCAGCAGCACAATATTGCAACAGCAGCAGTTTAACACACACTAATTGCTAACATCTGCCCAGAGCTATAAACCTCTTACTCTCATGCAGGTGAAGCGGTGTGTTTAGTTCGTCCTCGGTGTCCTTCGTGCAGGCGAGGTGGCGTTGGATAGCGGCTACCAGCGGCTAACGTGTCTTCTCGGCGAGATGGCTAGTCTTCAGCGAGGCAACCACAGAAATAATTAGTTAGTCGACTTTGAAAGAAGTAAGGTCTGTGTTGCTTCGTCTTCTTCTTGAAATGGGTAGGACTCGTTTGCTACCAGGTTTCACATCCACGGGCATCTGGGCGAGATGTTCGATCCGTGGTCTCGAACCGGGCTGAACTGTGTTTGTGAAAACACAGTGTGAAAACTGTGTTTTCTCGACACACAGTGGGAGAGCGGACATCAGCTTGACCAGCGAGGGAAATCCGTAGGCCTCGTAGTTAAATCGTGTACACAGGAACTCCTAACTACGACTAGAGCGTTCGCCACCTGGGACGGGTCTAATCTCAGGAGCGGTTATCGTTGCCACTTCTATCGGCAAGGAGTTTGCTGGTCGTAGCGAAGGTCCAAGCCAGGAGCGTGAGTTTCAGGAGTTTCTGTGTTAATGTAACTTTGGGTGACATCATGGTTTGGGACTGACCGTGGCAGATTTCACCCAATGGGAGTCGTGGATTTTGGGGGAAAGCCGCTGGTCAGCTGATGCCACGTGTGTTGGGGGTCACTCATCTGGTCAGGTACTCAGCTGAGACCGCGTGTTGGGGGGTTGCCCAGCTGAGTTCTTTGTCTACCTCGGGTAGCAACACGTGGCCTTAGCTGGATTCCAGGTGTGGCTGCGCCTGTAGGCCTTCTCTGTCTACAATCTGTTGGTGAAGGCACAACACTTATGAAGGTATCTATATCACTTCTTTACAGCTCTTACATGGTTAAGCCCTCATTTTCACTTCTTCTTTTCATAAAATGATTATTTGCGAATGTGGGATTTTCCACGCGATCATACTATGCAAGCAGTGTCTGCGGTGATAAAAAGCCTTATTTCATAATCACAACCTTATCGGACAAAACTGACAGAAATCCAGCTTAATGAATCAGCTCTGCTGTGTATTCTGCTAGACTGGCATTTAAATTGAACGATCACAGAGAAAGTAAAAGCACACAGCCCCCGACCTTGAAAGAGCAAGATTTTTTAATTGTTTCAGGAAAACTCTGTCATACACACTAAAACACAAAGCCAGTGTTTTAAGTTTTAGACACTTCAGAGGCCATTTTGGAAAAGCTCAGTTTCGGGGGAAGAGATGTGGACTGTAATGAAGAGAAAAAGATTAGTTTACAAGTTTAACTGGTTTATGAGGACATGCTCTCAGTCACATTGCCTCTTTAGAACTCATAGCTGATTCCCAACGGCTGTCACTGACCCCGATCATATAAGATCTGGGGAGTATTCAGCTGCTTTGAGCACACGAGTTCACGTGAGGTGACTGTTCACTATGTACCGGCTGCAAGAATGCCAGTGGCCAGCAAAGGAGTTCAAACATCAAGCAGAGACTCGGATACTTTTCTCATGAGCTGTTGAACCAAATCATAGATAAAAGGCTGCCAGGTAACTGGCTTCAGGAGGTGCAGGTGGCCAGAGACAGTTTCCCAGAGTCAGTTTAATATGTAGTTGTATGCTAACATATTACATATTACAAACTGTTCTAATATCAAGGATAATCTTTCTGGCCCTTATTGGTCCCAAAATGTCTTTTGTATAACTTTGTTTGTAAAATCCAACATGACAGAAATTGTAAATCCAGATTAACAAGAAATTACATCAAAACTGTGTTAGGTCTGGATATTGTTTCGCAAAAACATCTCAAGGCTAAGAGGATTGTAAAGCATCCTCTTACCGCAACACACCCAAGGACACTGCATTAACTTGCTTCTCAACTATTAGTAGAAGATTAATAGTGTTTTAGAGACCTGAGCACCTGCAGGAGGAACTGTAAACTATATGTTTTATTTCAGGTCTATTTGTTTCCTTTTAATATTGTAGTCTGTACCTAGTACCGCGTTCTGTGTGACAAATTATGGTTTTCTGGGAAGCTTGGCTCACCACTACAATAAACAACAAACAATTACACAACACCCTAAACAGCCCCTGTAACTGGATCCACACCTGAATTCAGGGGGTTCTTCCCTTTGCATATTTTCATCAAACCAACATGTACGTGCATTTACCTCATGCCCTGTGTTTTAATGACAGTAGCAATACATTGGTAACACAAACCAAATATAAACTCCCAAAGTCACTGTGAGTGACTTCCCTTGTGCCCCTAAAAAATGAAGACCCCCCCCCCCCCAAACACACACACCCCAACCCTCTGGTAATATTTGTACAGCCTTTTTATACACTTACTCCAGTAATGCTAATGTATTGCAATACGTACTCTTGCTCTTGTATGCATCTTTCCCTCATTTTTCTCCCTCCCTCTCTTTTGTAGCAGTGATTGTGATGAATTGAGTCATCTTAAGTGTTTCCTCTCTTTGTGCATCCCGGGAGGATTTCAATCCCCCTCTATTTTCCCTTGTCTCCCCCCCGCCTTCTACTGAATCCCCTCACTTTCTGTGCACTCATCTCCCTATCCTTCTACCTTATTGCAGTTGTTCTCTCTCTCTCTCCCCTCCTCTTTTTATGCCTGTCTTTCTCTCTATCTCTGCCTTTCCTTTCCTTTATTCTGAAAGCATTACTTAAATCACAATCATGCTCTCAGGCCCCTCCACCACCTCCACCACCATCCTGCAGTAAATAGAAAATTTGCAGGAAGGAGAGTGAATAGGTATTAATAGTAGCAAGCTATGAATTGTACTGCATATGAAATGAAAGCCACAATAGTCTGTTACAACGCTTTTCATGAGTGAACAAAGAAACAGGCATACACAGGGATGTGTGCACGGCCATGCACACACACACGCTCAAACAGATCTACGTGTACTTCCACGGTGTTGTAGTCCTTCACCAAGGTCATGACCTCCAGTTGTTCTGGATTATAACAACAGCACTGGAAACACTTTAGCCATCAACAAGGGGAAAATCAGGAAGGGTTCTGGGCAGCTTCTGAGATATGGTGCAGTGTTCCATCAATGAAATGCAGTCACTGCCAACGATGCATGACAGTTTGGCAATATCTCATACTCTATAAAAAAAGAGGTGTTTCTTGATGGCTCTTTTGACTTAGTGAGGGGGGTAAGATTGGGGGTCATCCCACTGGTAAGGACTAGATTTCAATACTATCAAATCTGTTCTGAGTTAAAGACATCTCTGTGTGAAGCTTAAGATAAACTATCATGGCATGCTACTTTTTTATGTTAATAGTGTGACACAAATTTCTTCAATAGGCCCTGAGGAACAAATACCTGTCAGAACATTCCTATCAGACTGTCTAAGGACATAAATGCCCCAGCCGTGTGTTTGAAATGTTTTGGGAAAACTAGCAGTTGCCAAGACATCAGATGTTAGATGTGTATGGAAAATAGATAAATAAAACACATTTTCTGAGTCCCAAGTAAAGAGTCAGTCACATACTCAGCCCCTTTATAAAATTTCTGTCACACTGGTGCCTGCCGGGGTTTAGTTTAATAGAGGGGAGAACTTATGTATGAAATGTATCTGCAGTACAGCACTTGGCGGTAGATGCCTTTGATTTGCCAATCATGACGGTGACTTTTGAACGACCGCCACTGTATGGCAGAGACAGCCAGCCAGAGGGCTGTCAGTGTTCAAAGCCAAGGGCCCTCTCAGTTTAACAGTCTCAGTGTGTCGCAACTCGCACATTTCACATCACAGAGCAGTTCTTGTTGGATTGTAGACATCTGTAAAAACCCAAACATGATCATATGCACTGGACAGCATATGACTCAACACAGAGGTGCATGGTCACAAATATACACGCATAAACTCACACACCCAAAACCCATACTACACTGCAGCTTTCTGGGCTGGATGTGTTGGCAGATGACACTGTTTAACACTGTCTCATCTGCTCTCTGCTTTGCCAGCACTGCTATGGGACACAGCCAGGTGCAGGGAGAGAAAGAGCAGAAGAGAGAGAAGTAGAGAGAGAAAGAGAGTATAACTGGGGTGAAGTAGTACCTCTTGGCAGCACACCAGGGTTGGAAGGAAGTAAGCAGGGAAGAGAAAGCTCAACAAAGCATTAGCGTGAACGAGAGGTGGCTACAGAAGCAGCAGAAGGGAAATTTTGTGAGATATGAAACCCCAATGATATGCCCCCTAGCCAGCCTGAGAGAGAACAAGGTGAGCAAAACTGTGGTTTCTACTTTAGTATGTATTATAACATCTGTGATGATAGTTTATGAAATATATTGCAATATACTGTAACATAATTCAAAACGATTTCATTTGTACAAGATATTGAATTAAATTCAATTTTATTTATATAGCGCCATATCATAACAGATTTTATCTCATGGCACTTTTCATATAGAGCAGGTCTAGACCAGACTCTTTATAGTTATTATTTACAAAGACCCCAAATTTCCCCCATGAGCAAGCACTTGGCGACAGCAGCAACGAAAACCTCCCTTTTAACAGGTAGAAATATTGAACAGATCCTGGCTCATGGTGGGGGGGGGGCATCTGCCTCGACCGGCTGGGATGAGAGAGAGAGCACGAGCGGGGGGGGGGGGTAGGAGGGAGGAGAGGGGAGCTCATGCATCATGGGAAGTCCCCCGGCAGTCTAGGCCTATAGCAGCATGACGAGGGGATGGCTCAAGCTAATGCTGAGACAGTTCTAACCATAAGCTATATCAAAGAGGAAGGAGTTAAGCCAACTCTTAAACGTGGAGAGGGTGTCTGCCTCCTGGACCCAAACTGGAAGATGGTTCCACAGCAGAGGAGCCTGATAACTGAAAGCTCTGCCCCCGTTCTACTCGTGGAGACTCTAGGAACCACAAATAGGAGAAGTGTTCCCCTGGGGTAATAAGGTACTATGAGCTCTTTAAGATAGGATGGTGTCTGGCCATTAAGGGCTCTGTAGGTGAGGAGGAGGATTTTAAATTGTATTTTTGATTTCACAGGGAGCCAATACAGAGAAGTTAACACAGGAGATATATGATCTCTCTTTCTGGTTCTTGTCAATACTCTCGCAGCAGCATTCTGAATCAGCTGGAGACTATTTGATGTTTTATTGGGCCAGTCTGATATTAGGGAGTTGCAATAATCAAGCCTAGAAGTAACGAAAGCATGTACTAGTTTTTCTGCATCATTTTCAGAACAGATGTGCCAGATTTTTTTCGATATCACACAGGTGAAAAAAGGCAGTCCTTGAAGTTTGTTTTATGTGGGAGTTAAAGGACATGTCCTGATCAAGACAACTCCAAGAATCCTAGCGGTGGTGCTAGAGGCCTGAGCGATGCCATCTAGAGTAAGTATGTCATAAGATGATGTGTTTCTGAGGTGTTGCAGGCCAAGCACAATAACTTCAGTTTTATCTGAGTTCAATAGTAGGAAGTTCCTGGTCATCCAGATCTTTATATCCCTAAGACATGCTTGAAGTTTCTCTAACTGATTGGTTTCGTTGGGCTTCATTGATAGGTACAATTGGGTTTCATCTGTATAACAATGGAAGTTTATGGAGTGTTTCCTGATAATATTGCCTAAGGGAAGCATATATATGGTTCATAGAACTGGTCCAAGCACAGAACCTTGTGGAACTCTGTGACTAACTTTTGAGCATATGGAGGATTCATCATGAATGTGCATGAATTAAAATTGATCTGATAAGTAGGACTTAAACCAGCTAAGAGCGAGTCCTTTAATGTCAATCAAATGCTCCAGTCTCTGTAATAGGATTTGATGGTCAATAGTGTCAGATGTGGCACTAAGATCTAACAGAACAAGTACAGAGACAAGTCCTTTGTAACCTTCACGAGTGCTTTCTCTGTGCTATGGTGCCTCTAAATCCTGACTGAAAATCTTCAAATAAACTATTACTGTGTAAAAAGTCACACAACTGGTTGGCAACAGCGTCCTCAAGGATCTTAGAGAAAAATGAAATATAACATGTAACTGTACAATACGCTGTAAATGAATGGCCACTTTTCATGTGGTTGGGAAGAAAATTCACCCATTAGTGATGCTACAAGTTGCTACCACTCACAAATTCACCATCTTCTTTCAGTTTCCATGGACACAGCAAATAATGCTGTTATTTCTGGATGTTACCTGATTTGAAAAGAAATGCTAATTAATTGCATCATATTGTTTAATGAATTATGATGTACTAATCCACTTTATTAAAGCATCTATATTATTAATAAACTCTTTATTAAATTAAGTAACAAATTAATCATCATCAACATAAAGCAACATAAAGCATACAGCATCACATATATAAAGTATTGCGCTTAGTACCATTTTACTGTACTTTGGACCATAAAACAGCACAGTTCAGACAGGATTATAAACAGATTATGCTTAGTATGTATTTAAGTTGCATGTAGGGTCACAGATCCCCTGCAAGATTGTTCCAGCAAAGTCTGTGTCACTTAGTAACTAAATACTTATTAACCATGTTTTGTTTGATCTCCAGGAACAACTTAAAAGGTTGTAATGACCTTCGAGGTTTGAATGATGTGTATAGGATTAGGGATTCAGAGTAGTAAACTGCTTGGGTCTTTGTTGGTTTTGGATGTTTGTCTTGGCTTATTCTTGAAGAGGATTTCAAGCTCCACCGATGACAAGGGAGTGCCCTAGTGCCAACAACTTACAACTACTGAGAAAAAGGGAGCTGTAGTTTAACAAGATCTCTGCACTTCACTGGATGACATATTTGACGGAGGCTGGCAGTGCGTTTCCAGGGCCTATGAGGTTGAGCTCTTGAGCTATAATTCATCAGATTATCCTCCTGACAAAAAAACAATCGAATTTATCTTAAAAAATTTGCAAAATGACCCCTAAAGATCAAAGCACACATTGAATAATAAATGGCTTATAGATGTGGGAGGCAGTTATTCTTGTCTATGTTTATCTATTAAGGGATGAAAAGGAAATGAGGAGAGTTGTGCAAAAAAGCTAGAGGGGCTCATGAGGACAGAGAGGCACAGTGACTATAACATGATAAAACTCACTGAATAAAAGTCTTACAGATTACAGATGCTGACAGTATATTTTTCTTTGATCTTTTCATTTAACCACAGAGGTTGTTCTTTGTAGACTAATTAATCAGAAACCGATAAAAGCGATAAAAGTCAGACCAAAAAAAGGCAAAAGACAGTCTTTGACAGACTGTAATTTGACTCTGACGGTAATAATTTATTTTCTTTAGTGTGCCTGACAAAGCAGGTAATACTTTCAGATGTTAGGCTCCAAGTAGGGAAAAAAAAATATCAAAATTTTGTTATTATTTTCGATCCTCTATTGAGTGGAATCCAACACCCAAAATCTAGTTAGACAAAAAGTCAGAAGAAAAAGTGTTGCGTTAGGCAACATCCACAGAAACAGAGGGATTCAACAAAAAGAAGAACGTCTATGGGGCTAAAAAACCTCAAGAGGATTCATTTTTAGTATGGATGAAACCAGCGGGCATTTATGTGTTTTGTTCTGGTTTTGTGTTCTGTTGCTCATGTGCCAACAGTACTGGCAGTAGTTGAAGAGGCTTTGCTGTGCCTGTCTGAGAAAATATTGACGCATAGTCCTCCAAGTAGGATGAAGAAAACCTCTGAATTCATCCTTCATACCTTGTTTTATGTCTTCATCTTGGTTCATTATCTCTCTGAATTAATTGCTTAAAGGCGAGAGGCAAATGGTTGGATTCAATTAATACTTTAAACTACGGGTATTTTAACATGACTCCTATTGTAGCAGCTCTCAGACTCAGTATTTCATATTACAGTAAATGTCTTGTGAGCTGAATGGGTTTGGATAAATGGATTAGGACATCCACATTTTTAACACTGATGTAACTCTACTGTAAGGAGGAAATACTGCTGAAGTACTGTTTTTAATATTGAATAAAAAGAGAAGAATAAAAAAAAAGGAATAAGAACTTAATGTGACATTTTTCTTCATTGTGAAGATTTTTAAGAGGGATTGCCTGGAGAAATTATGTTCATTTCGGGTTTAAACAGTTATAACTTTGGATTAAAGGACAGCGCAGCTTTTTGTGAGTCTGTCCCGCTGTTTACCTGAACCAGAATATGAATAGAGGATTGGTGCCACATTGAATCCTCTCTGTGGCAATGATAGACTGCATTTCTTAGCCTCGCATAGCTCTCTTCATTAATCCCCTGACTTTTCCTAAGGTGCAACCATTTTAGTTTTCATTGAAATATCTTTACAACTGGTTGATGGGTAGCAATGAAAACTGGTACATTGATGTCCTCCCCAGGATCAACTGAAATGATGTACATTTACAACTTGTACTATCAGTAGGTCAAAATTTACATTTGTCCAGTCCTTTGGTTTATGATCAATGCCTGTAAATCTAATGACAAATGAAAGATACGATGATTTAGATGGTACAGATTACCTGATAAACATCAGCATGTTAGCATTGTGACTATACTCCAGTACAGCCTCACGAAGCCATTAGCATGGCCGGAGATCTAAGTCTTTTGTTTACCTGCTTACTTCTTGCAACACTCTATGGTTAGTGAATGTGTATAGTCTGATTTTGTAGTCATTATAAAGATCTTTTCTTTTTTTAATTGCAAGTCTTTGTAAAGAATATATCCTGAAAACAAAATGTAAGAAACTTTTTAAACATCACTCACCACTCCCTGTGTAAACAAAGCAAGTTACTGTGAATCTCACAGGACAAGAAAGTTGCTTTTACTGAAAATGCGATGTAATGGCTAAACTTTATTCACTGGTTTTCGAAACAAAAGCCACCATGCATTATTATGAAATTAACTCACCATCCAATCACGCTAGGAAATGCTGTGATTTATAATTTAATGCAAGTCACCTAAAGTTAGTCAACAAACAAAGCCAACTCCGGGGAATTCAGCAGAGTGCTTTGAGTGCATCGTTGAGCACAGAAGCCTGTGCTTTAGTTGGTTGTTTGTTATGGTTACCTCCAAACATCCAGTGTTGTGGCCTTCAAATTCCCTCACTTCCAGGCCAATCAAGAGCATAGCAGTTTAACTAGGAGGCAGCAGTATACCTCTGTGAATGGTTTTTATAGCTGGCATCCAGGAAATGGTAGTTCTACAGCCTTACACATCTTCACACTCACACACATCCATCTGCACACTTGGACAGACACTTGGGGCTGACATTTCAAACTGTCAGGGAGAATGCTGTCAAACTGTGCATTGTCGTGGGACATGCCTGCATGTGGCTGCGTTTCTGTGTGTGTGTGTGCGTGTGTCGGCGTGTCCGTGTGTGTGTGTGTGTGTGTAAATGTAAGAGCTTGTGTATATGTTTTGTAGGAGTGGGTTGATATGTGTGCCTGGGTGTGTGCTGAGTGGATATAATGCTTGCTTTCACTTGCCTGGGGCAAATTTATATAATAGTGTTCATTTATTTTTTTTTTTATAGAGATATATCTTGCCTACATACACACAGACACACACACACACACACACACACACACACACACACACACATACACTTTCTACAGATTACTGAAACAGACACATACTCTGACTCCTCCCTACCCCCTCCGACCGCCGTCATCGCCACCACTTCACACACATACCCACACATGCACAAACACACATACACATCACCCTCTTCCCCTCCCCTCCAAACATACACTTATCGAATTAAATAAAGTCAGCATTTTGCAGCCAGTCGAGAAATAAAACACCATGTCATTTAGTGCTGATGGGATGGAGCCTCTATAAATAGTCATTTCCTGCTTGGCTTTAATTAAGTGGCGGTACTGTCAGCTGTCACAGAACACAATTATCAAGCAGACTCATTTAGCAAACTAGCCCCTTCGCTGTGCCTCTGTCGGTTTATCCCTCTGTCGTTCCATCACTCTGTGTGCTGTCTGCTTTACTGCCCATCTCTCTCTATCCCCATTGTCTCAATTTCACTTCTTCTGTGTCTTTCTATCTACTTCCAATGTCCAGTCTCGCTGAAATTGTTTACCCTGTTTTATTTCTCTTTACATTCTCCTCTCCAGCCTTTTCTCTGCTTCTGTTTTCTTTGGCCACTGCTCCATCTCTCTGGTCTTTCTCTTCAAATCAGCTGTAAGTTTTCCTCTCTGACAGCTTGTTTCATCTTTTTCCCTCTGCTCTGGCATCTGCCCTCTGCTCCAGCTCTTTAAAGGTGATTTTTTTTTTTTCATCTTCACATGTAGCTGAATTTTCCCTTGTAAAACTCCATGTATTTGTTTGTGCGTGAGTGTTTACATGTGTTAACATTAGAACATGAGACTTTAGTGTTTATGCGTTTTTGCATGTGCGATAACATCACTGCTGTGTTTACTTAAAATGCCTGGTGCAGTTCTGATTGGCACTACTCTCTCTGCATCCATCTGAAAGCACAGAGGCATGTTACTCCCCTGATACAGAAAGTTAGAGAGAAAGAGGGAGTGAGGGGAAGGTAGGAGGGAAATAGGGAAATGCAAAGAGGAAGAGGGAAGAGGAGATGTGTGCGTGTGTGTGTGTGTGTGTGTGTGTGTGTGTGTGTGTGTGTGTGTGTGTGTGTGTGTGTGTGTGTGTGTGTGTTTGTGTGTGTGTGTGTTTGTGTGTTTGTGTGTTTGTGTGTGAAGGGGATGGGGGGTGGAGAAGACATGGTAAGATAGAGAGAGCAAGGCCAGGAGATGGAGATGGCAAAAGAGGAGGATAGAGAGATGCAGAGAGAAGGACACTGCAAGGACAGTGCAGAGGGAAGAGAGGGTAGTAGGAGGAGGGAAATGCTCTCAGGGACAGACAGCGGAGAAAACATTCTGAATTTGTGAGCATGCACACAAACTCACATATTCAGTATATATATCTCCGGCCACTCATAGGCACCCAAATGGCTGAATTTACGTCTGATCTCGCAGCACTGGTTGACAATTAATAGGCAATTGGTCTTCATCACAAACACTCCTGGGACACACAAGCTCTCATTTCCACTGACACACTAACTCCAATACACAATAAATCTTCCACATACACAGAAATAAGGGAAAACACTCAACATTTTGTGTAAGGCATAAACACTTTTATTCACACATATACATGTATGTGGATATACCGTATGTATTTGGTTGATTTCTCATTTAGAAATGCATACAGACACAGTGGATTTGAAGCCTAAAGTCAACCTTGGTTTGTCAAAACTTGAGCGGATCATCGTGAAAATGTCCAAGAGAACTGGCAACAACAGTTTCTCTGAGAGAGGAAGGAAGTCAGATCATTGGATACACACTATATATACACAAACTCTCACGCACTGTCAGATACAGGTCCGAAATGTACAGCATCTTTGAACTTAAAATGGTGTTCATCCTCATGTCCACATGTACGTACCAATTCCTGCCCTCATACATACTCGGTCTCTCACTCTGTCTCTCTGTCTCTCTCTCTCCCTCTCTCTCTCTCACACACACATACGTAAACAGACACACACAAAAAACACACCAAGATGAGAAAGTCCAATTATCAGCTGGCATTCCTCTCTCAGGGTAATTTAATGCATTGGGTGAGAGCTTCTCATTTATGTTTGGTAATTACACTCTCTCTGCTTTACACTCTCTTTAATAAGCTCTAACTTCACTGCATAAACTGTTAGATTACATACACACACACACACACACACACACACACACACACATAAACACACTCACCCATACAGATACATGCACCCACCTACGCCTGCAGATGAACATTTAAAGGCACACAGTCTGGAAATTACACTTGCACTTTTTCGATACATAAAGGCATAAACGTTGAGTGAATGCATATATGCATGCACATGAGCGCACACACATGCGAAACCTCCCCTCAGCCTCGGGCATCATCGTCACCTCTAACTCCCGACCTCCCGTTATTTTCCTTCACATTATCATTCATTACATTATTGCACTTGTTTTGGTGCTTGGCAGTTTTTTCCCTCTATAATTCATTTCTTCGACTGAATTTTCATCAGGGATTATGTTTTGCGTTATGGAAATGCCTGTGATTACTATTCGTTATGTGGTTTCATGATTCAGAGTCTTTTAAATTTATGTGCGCGCTTGTGGTTATGTGTGAGCGCTATCTGCGCGTGTATGCGGTAGCTCTTTAATTCAAAAAGGCTTAAAGAGACGCAAAAGTTATGTGTGCATGTGTGAGTGTTTCTCTGAGTGTGTGTCAGTGTGTGCTTGCATATTTCTTCAACTTGAGAAGTCGTGACTCTCCATCAGTGACAGAGAGGCAGAGTGTGTGCTAAGACTCTCGATGGAGCATCTGAGAGACCAAATTATAGCTGTGTCATCTGCTTCAGTTCCTGTTTGAGAAACCCACTGCATAATCAACCAACTCATTTCTGATGAAAATATATACATAAAATTGGTGTATTGGATTCTAAACAATGATAACACATAAAAACAGATGAAAGAAAATCACATTTCATTAAAAAATAAATAAATAAAATAACAGTATGGTTTTAACAGTGGGCATCCTGTATTTTGTCTGGGCACTGGCATGCTTTTGACATATTGTCTGTGTATTGTGTTTGCCTTTGATATCACAAAATACAGTTTGGCATGCTGGCAGTTTTTTATAATTTTTTTTTTTTTTTTGTACTTTAGCACCACTCTTTACATTTCTGCCTCATAGGACACTTCCATTTTGACAACAGAAAACCTTTTTTTCTGGTACAAAATAGATGACCAGAGATCCATTTACAAAAGCAAAATATCAAGACATCCATTAACACTTATCAAAGTAGGAAGATTTGAGCCTGGGGTATCCAATTGTCTGCCTACTCTTACCCAAAAAATTGTATTTGTGATGGAAGCCACTTCCCATTCATTCATTCATTGGCCATCTCATTCACTATCCTCACATTAACACAACAGCATCAGAGAAGCGAGTAAATGAGCAATGACCAAAGTTATAACTGTGTTTGTAAAATGTATCCCTGTTTCTCTAATTTTGGCTTCTGTCCAGTATTCACTCCTCTAACTTTTTTGAACCACTGTTTTCTGATCTCAGTATGTGACAGTACCAGGTTCATATCTCTGATAGACATATTTCAAATGCATGTTGATGCTGTTATAGCATGTCATTCTAATAGTGTAGGAGAATTCATAGCAGGTGTAACTGACAGTGAATTTTAATAGAAATGCACCAGCTTGAGATCAATCAAATATATTCATAACTGCACATTGAGAATACACTTTAAAGACTAGGATGTGTCTGGGTGATGTGAGGATAAATGGGATTCATATTCAGTGTAGAAATTAAAATACAGTTAAATGGAAAATGAACATTAAAATCAAATTGAAAAAGCACCTAGGACATAAACAACACATAAGAAAAAAAAAATCCCTTAAAAAAAATCAATGCGCACATTTAGGGTTTCTGCTTTCTGTCACTTATTTATTATGTGACTTAGCACTCTAGATCCACAACTTGGTTCATATGTGGCACAGCTATCTCATTAAACCTCAAATCTATTTGGTGTTCAGAGGCCCACAGATACTCTGCAGTCTCCTGCTGGTAGTAGACACATTTTGTAAATCACATCACTAAAAAATATGGCCCGCAGTCAAAATAAAACTACCACGGGGGGGGGGGGTCCCCTAGGTTCCCTAGGTCCCCTACAATAGGGCCCCTACAATGTGGCATAAATAGCACCAGTCATAAACATTAAGTGCAGGTGACTTACAATACCAAAAAATCCTTTTTCCAGATTGCAGGTTGTGTGGTCAATGGGTCTCGTTTGTTGCTGCTGGAGTCCGCTGCTCCACTCCACTCCGATAGTGTCTGGGTGACAGCGTAGAACGAGCCAGCGTGGTTCAGCTCCAACTTCCTCTAAACCCTGGGCGTGTGCACACTGTAAATTGTCCGGGCGCTGCCATGCCCTTGCAGCATAGTTCTGCCTTTTGTCAAGTCAAGTGTCATGAAGAAAAGCTGTTTGCTTGAAGCTTTTTCAAGAATCACTCATCCAAAAAAACGGTCGACAGTGCACTCCCTAGGGTGCTCAGCAATACATCTGTGAAGTCTGAAGTCAATCGGATGAGCAATCTTATTGAATATTGACAGACAGACAGACAGAGCAAGATTCCTCCTTTTATAGTTAGATCTAGGGTGTAAAAATGCAAGCATGAATAGATTTGTCATGTTCCAGTCATGAAATCATAGACATTTAGTATTTTTCAGTGAGAGCTACAGACAGACTTTTTCAGCATGAGGAACAGTAAAACATAATCTAACCTACCGTCTGTTGACAATGCCCTAATTCTCCAACAACATACTACACGTATTCTGTCTGCTAAAGTTATAAATGCAGTATGTCTGCTGGAGACAGAGAGCTGATTTTCATGCAAATCCTCTCCTCAATAGTAATGCCTGTGTCTGGTTTACCCTACTTTTGATTCACAAAATAATGGAGTTTTTATGCTTTATTAAGCAAAATATTTAGCTGAAATGTTGTAAATGCATGCAACACTACACTGACTTTGCGTCTCAGGAAAATGGTTTTGATATTGTTTGGAGCAGAAAAAAGTCAAATTTGAAAGAATTCACATATTATGATAACTGTGTCTTTAGTGATATGAAATCCGCAGGATTTTTTGAAAGGAGAAGTGGCAAACTGGGAAATGAGATTAACATTAACTGTGACCAGAATTATCCTTTACACTAAGAAACCCCATGGAAATTAGTAAAATTGATGAAATTGACTCATTAACTTTTGACATACTTTGTGGAAAAAAATCCAAGATAAGCTTAATCGTTTCAAACTGAATGAGTAACTGTGCATATTAGCATGTTTAACTAATGAGGTTTTCACTATATTGCTAAGGGTAAATACCTGAATGTCAGCCAGACCACAGTCATACTTACAAATCCATCTCAGTCCTCTACATTCAACAATCATTGCCCATTCATGCAGTTTGTCAATTCAGTTTGGTCATGCATTCCATCTAAACAGGCTATCTATTCATTCATTCATCCATCTATCCTAGGCCATAACAGCTTGTAATGTCCTTCTGGTAGAGCTAATCATAGTCTTTTTACTGGAAGAGAAAAGGGAACCTATTTTAGTTTGTTTAAAATTTGCCAACATTCAGCAAAACAGACACACAGAAATGCACTCACACACCCATATTCATCAGTTTTTGGCAGCCGGTGACGCACATGCAGTGGGAATCACCTGACTGGATCTCAATAATGCAATAGTTTACCTCTTGCCAAAGTAGCCTTGGCTTAATGCCTCTCATCATGTTCCCCCACCTCCAGTGCTCATTCCTCTCATCTCCAATTGCTATCTTTATCTTTGACATTTAACATTCTCCCTGCTTTCAAAAGTATTTCATGTTTTTTTTCAGATCTTTAACTCATCTACCTCCCTCCCTATTTGCAAACACACTACCCACTCTGGATCCAACCTCAGCTTTTTTCATGGAAACCCAAACCTTTAATTTATGAATGTTTATTAATCATTGATAGCTTATTCATGAGCTGAAATGTCAAAATGAAGTAGAAGGTATGATATTTAAGCCTCTTAATATGATGGATTTATATATTGCCAAAACTCTGCTTGGGAGTGGAAATGGACTCATACACATGTCTACAAAAGCAGGTCTCCTGCACACATACAGTATCTACACACACAAGCACAACGTGTGCTCCTGAGGGAGAGGGTGGCTAAATTCTCTTTAATAGCATGGCTACCCTTCATCTTCCCAATGGGATTCTGGTATTCAATTACCACCAGTTTATACCTCTCGCTCCTCTGCTACATATTGCCACTGGCACTGTCAAACTAATGGAGCATCTTATTACAGTATTTCTAACTGCGGCATGTGTAATATTTTCATAACTAAGGGTAGGTGAATTCAGTATTTTTTTTTAACTCTATACACAAATGCTGCACGTTTATTGGTGTCAGTAATGGTTTAAATGAATTTGTAATGCAACAGAACCAAAATGTGTGCATGGGAAGGACTTTTGACTGGAAACAAATTTTAGCCATGTTCAGGTTGACATGGTTGAGTGGACTGCTGCTCAACTGAAAAATACATGCAGACAGGTACCGTGCAGGAGTGGAACTTTATTAGCTCCAGCTGTGAGCTGTGCTGTTTCACTTCTCCCATTCAGTTTCCAGTTCTTTCTCTTCACTCTCTCTACCACCGCGACCCCCCCCCCTTGGGAATTGATAAATATCAAACACACACACAGACACACATGAACACCTGTAGAGCTACACTGACAAGCTGCAATGCATAAACAAGTCAGCTGCTTCATACTGGTGGAGTCCAAGCGGCCTTTCAAGTACTGAGTCTCCACCCCTGAGGACTTTCAAAGGTCTGTATGAAGAGTGATGTGTATGAGTGTGAATGCTCCGTAAACAGGGAAATGCTAAAGAATACATCTCCGGTCCAGTCTGTATTTAGTTAACGAATGTAAGTCGACATGGTGTCATGCCATGTCATATGAAATGTATCACCTGATAATGAACAACCGAATCTGTAACAGCAGAGGCAGTTTTAAATAGCTGCACAACGATCTTGCACGTAGTTTGTATTTCTTCAAATCAAGTCTCCTGTTAGGTACACTAATGTAATCGAATCATGTGATTTAAATGAAATAAATAATACAATGCCTAATTTATCTAATATTTGTTTATTCTTTTCATTTATTCTCTCTATTTATTCCAGGATTTTCCCTGGTATGTGTGATACCAAGTCTGACTAAGGCACAGGGGAAAGAAAGATGAAAGTAGGGACGGAGGAGTACATTTCCTTGTTTCTTATAATTGGGGTGGACAACCTGACTTTCTGGTGATATTCTGCCCCCCATTCGTTTGAGGTATAAATTTGACACCTGGCCCATATTGTCCTTTTAATTATAGAGCCTGAAAGAAACTAAAATGGAGGAGCCACTAAGTGTTAGTAAGTTTTGACGTTATGTCAGGTACATAAATGCTCTTTCATGAAAAACATGCAACATACACTGAGTATCCACTACTTTTAAAACTTCATAGAAGATCAAGAAAAACTTTCATAACTGGTTGCACTCTTTAAAGTTCAGTAGTAAAGATGAGGTCAGTGCATGATCCCTGATCTCTCATGAGCTCTACAGAGTATTTAAGCGTTTTTCAAGTTGTTACTGTTTTTATTCATTCTCTCTGCTCTCATCAGTGTCAATTCTGGAAAGAGCAAGCAGCCATTGTTGGTAAAAAAAAAAAGAGCAAATAAACCAAACTTACCGAAATTTGTTTTCAAATGACAGAATGAGGCTATGTTGTTAATATACATATTTGGCGAGCTGCAAACTTTGGACCACAATGACCAGTAAAATGTATGCAGACAACATACAGTATTTTTTTATGCCAAGATATCTGATCTACATTACCCATTTGTGCTGATTACAGCAATATTTAAATGTTTCATACTTATATTTAAGTAAAGATCATGGTCTAATTTAATAACCATGTGTTTATTGATGTTTAACAAATATCACAGTCTTTCCCTAGTCTTGCCTAAATGTAACCGCACAGGATGGGAGCAAACTCTCTGGTTTGACAGCTGTGCACTTTGTACACCTAACCATCCACCCCAGCTTTCTCCTGGTGAGTGATCTTATCTTAATAAATGAAACATTCCGTTCATTTGAATAAAAAGTCTGGTCCAGGCAGCAATTATGGTTCCACCACAACATAAGCATTATTGATAGTTGAATAGAGTGAATCATTCAGCAGAAAATCATATAAAGCACCAGATACTTGCCCTGTTGACTTGGTGGAGAGCAAAAATTTACCAGTGTTGTGTTTACAGCTTGTTCCACTGCTCCAAAGGGCTAAAAAAAAGTCAGCCAACGGTTTAAGTTTGTGGCCTATTGTGGTGTGTAAACAGTGTCATCAGTGCACTGAGACCCAGGGAGGAGATAAAGAGAGTACAAAAGTAAATTATCAAACACATTAAAATATTAGAACTGAATGAATGAACAAACTGATGAACTTCGGTCAAATTAGAATTCCATGCTTAGGTCTCATGACAACAAAGATGCCAAATCCATTCACTGAAGAAGACTGTGACAAGCTGCTGGAAGCTATGGAAAGAAATAGTAAGTGGACCTTAAGTTAACCTTATTCTGTCAACTATTGTTTCCAAAGTCAGGAGTTAAATCTCATGTTAAACTGAATGCACTGTTTTTTGTGATTGCTGACCTTCTCTATATAACTTGAAACCACTTACATTTATAATACAGTAAGATAAGAAAGGGAGAAAACAACAGGATGACGAAAACAATAGAAAAAAACAATCTTTGGTAAAAGCAGTATATACTGAATAAGATACATTATTATAATGATGACTCTGAGCTTAAATTAAACCCCACTTTAATTTGTTCAGGGATGTTTCTCTTGCACTTCTTCTAACCTAAAATACAGATTTCTTGGGTTTTCTTCTATGAATTATCAGAGTATAAATACTTGAACTGTACTAATCATTTCACCTGGTCTTTGCTTATCTCGTATTGCTTTTAGATAGTGGAAAATTGTTTCCTGAGAAACCAGGACTCCCACACAGTAAAACTGCAATAGACTGAAAATATGAAGCATTATAAATGCCTGTTTTTTTCATGATGAAATATATAGACTGCAAAAGCAATTCCACCTGAAAGCTGCTACCTATTATATTTATTAAATCATCTTTAACCTTAAGTGAAAAGGCAATTGAGAATAATGGAAATGTAAAATAACTACAAATAAAGGATAGATGTACACATTCCTATAACACCGCGCAGTGAGTGAATTACAATGCGTATGTCTTAAAAGCCATATGGGACATAAAGAATGTAAAATTAAGTTAGAGATGGGAATCTGTGAGGTTTTTTGCGTTTTTATGTAGAAATTGCATTCCCTTGTGTCCTGAGAAGTAAGTTCACCAGAGTCTTTCATTAGGCGTTTGATATTGCTAGACAGGCAAAAACAAATAAGCAGCACTATAAAACCGTTGTGTTAATTATGTGTAATATTTTAAATTACATTGTTTATGTGTATTACACACTCACTTAGCACTTTATTAATAACACAATATCAATACTGTGCAGGGCCTCCTTTTGCTCTTAGAGCAGCCTCAGCTTTTAGTGACTTTAATTCCATTAGATGTTGGAAACTTTCCTTTTAGATTCTGGTCTGTGTTGACTTGACTGCATCACATCATTTCTGCAGATTTGTCAGCTGTATTCATGCTGTAGATCTTTCACGTCCCAAAGATGTTCCACTGGATTCAGATCAGGTGACTAGGGAGTCCGCTGAAGTTCAATGAACTCATCGTCATGTTCATGATACCAGATTGAGGGGACTTTTGCCTTGTGATATGGTGCATTATCATGTTGGAAGCAGCCATTAGAAAATATTAAATATTAGATATAAATGGAAGCACATGGTCTGCAACAATACTTGGTAAGACAGTAGCATTCAAAGCATGATTAACTGGTGTACGGGGGCCATCTCACCATCACATCACCACCATCAGTCTGGACTGTTGACACAAGGCAGGTTTGGTCCATCGGTTCTTGCTGTTGACACAAATTTCTGACCCTACTGGTCTTCAGTTATTTAGTTTTTGTGAGCCTGTGCACAGTAGCCTCAGATTTCTTCTCATTCTGACAGGAGTGAAACCTGACATGATCGTCTGCAGTTTTAGCCCATCTGCCTCAAGGCTTGACGTGTTGTGCTCTCTGAGATTTTCTTCTGCTCATCACAGTTGTAAACAGTGGTTATCTGAGTTATTGTACACTTTCTGTAGCTCCAACCAGTCTAGCCATCTGATCTCTCTCCATCAACAAGCCGTTTCTGTCCACACATCTTCTGTTCACTGAATGTTTTTTTTTCCTCACCACTCTCATCTGCTGAGTGAATTCTAAAGACTAAAATCCCAGGAGATCGGCAATTTCAGAAAGATTCAAACCAACATGTCTTACACCGTCAATCATGCCACGGTCAAAGTCACAGAGTTCACTTTTTTTCCCCTTCAGTTGATTTGAACATTGGCCAAAGCTCCTGACCTGTAGTTGCAGGATTCTATGAATTTACATGAATTTTTATGAACTGCTGCCACATGATTGGTTGATAATTGCATGAGTAAGCAGGTGTACAAGTGTTCCTAATGAAGTGCTCGGTGAATGTATGAGTAAATATACCTCTGCAGTGAAAGCAGGCCACTTTGGAAAGCATAGATACAGTATAAAGAATGAAATACAGTCTGTCCTGGTATTTGAGTTAGATTTTAACTGCCCAGGCATGAGAGCAGCTCAACCTTTATTTCCTAGATTAGAAAGGTTTTATCATATAGAGTTCATTCAGAGTGTATTCCACTGCGGGGCACCCAGGTGCTCCGTTCTACTTCCTGTGGAGCCATAATTACAAACACAGAGGCAATTAAATCCATGCAGGGAAGTGTGTGTGTATGAGTGTGTATATGTGTGTGTGTGTGTGTGTGTGTGTGTGTGTTTGGCTTCATATCATTGTGTATTTCATTGTTGCATTTAATTTCCCTGAGTCATTGAATCCATGTATGAATGTTTTAAGCATATATGAACTATTGTTGTGTTTGAGTGAGTGAGTGAGTGAGTGTGTGTGTAAGGGAGAGAGTGAGTAGGTGGTAGTTGGGCAGAAAAGGAGCAGATGAATGAAAGTACTATATCTTTAAAGGCCAAAATAGTTAAAGTGGAGTTGATTCGATCAGTATAAGAACTGATATTCTAAACTTTTAAGATTCTGAATGAGTACACAGATTTCAAAAATCAATTCTTATATTCTTGTAACTGTAAGATTTCTCATCATTAAATATGCAATGTCGACAGAACATAAAAGACAGAACTCTGCGGGCGCCTGCTATGAGTGTACAAAGCAGTTAAGTATACCTTTTGCCTATGATACTGTAGAGGAGTGAAAAAAATCAATCCAATTAATCTGATCTTCACTGAAGGAAATAGTTATGACTTGTTTTTGGATTCAATAATCTTCCTGGGAATTTGTATCTTGAAATTACTCATAAAATACAATGATATCAGGGAGAATTACTGTCAGGTTTTCCAGTAATAACAATGTACACTAATGCAGGAAGGATCTGCTTGTATTTTTTCTGCTGAAATATACATGTGACTGACATATAAACTAAATGGTCTTGATCTGCTCTGTTTTGGTTTTTTTTGGTTTTTGTTTTTTCAGGATAAAGAACCTATAGTTTCCTTAAACCTGCACTAGTTTAAACAAGTTGTGACCAAAATGACAAATTATCATTTTTATCAGTTTATGCAGCTATATCAAAGTAAAAAAAAATGCAAACATCCAGCAGATGAAGAGCAACATTATCATTCTCAGTTTCTGACCACCTGGTGAATGTAAGTCCAATGTTTACTCTTTTTAAACTCTGTAGCCTCTAAATGTTCCATTTTTACCAGCTAGTTGCTAACTTTTTCTTCCTGTATGAGGTTGGTTTCTCAGACAGCTGCTGCGTCTGAAAATAAAGCTGATGAGAGTGTTGAGAGTTGTAGGGCCTAAAAACCAAAACAATGGGCTTAAGGACCCTAAAATTCACTAAAGAGTTAAGTCAGTTGATTATTTTCTGTGTTTGTCACTGTGATACCTTTGTTAATACACATTTTCAATGTTAATACAAAATAATGTTGATGAGAACCGCTTTAAATGAATAATGCATGCTTAACACAACACTGAGAAAGATGGGTATATTCTTTTATTTTTGAATATTAGCCTTTGGAGATAAAACTGGTGACGTTAGCTTTATTGAACATTATTCTATAGATCTGATTTTCAATCAAGTTCTAGTTACAGGGATCAAAATCGGTTTATATTCCTCAATTTCCCACGCCCAAGAAAAAGAGTCAACTGCTAATTTAAAAGATAGATTTCACTTTCCAGCCATTTATGGACCAAGATATAGAGAGTGAAGATGTTCTCAAATGGATATATCTTCTCTGCAGATGAGAAATATGTACGTGCCCTGGCAGTTTAGCAGTGTGTGCACAGGACCTTGGAGGGACAGATGGGGATGAAGGTAGCATGCATGAGAGAGAGAGAGAGAAAGGGAGAAAGAGAGAGAGAGGCTACATGAGAGGAAAGGAGAGAGGTCAATCCATTCCGCTGTGACCAAGACTGTGGTGGTGTGCCAAGATAGTCAAGTGGTTAAATCCTCAGCCCCTGGATCTCTGCTTGCCAACCACTGAGTGTTCTCCCTGACCATCCGAATAAGTAGTATAAGTATTACAGGTAAGGGCACTGCTCACTAAACTGAAATCCAGGCCATTAAAATGTGGCCCCTTGGAGACAACGCGGTGTGGGTGCATTATATTAATATGGTGTTCCTTATTAGCAGCATGACACTGGTGCTGAAACAGTACTGCACAAACGAGGCTATTGCTTAGAATTTAAAGTTAAGTCTTAAGCCTCAGCATGACACAACAAATGTGTGTAGTTACCACAGCGGCTAGCTACTCCGAGCCTTATCTAAATCCTTCTGTGTAAGTGGCTGAATTTCAAAATTCAGGAATTGACTACAAATTGTACAGTGTGCAATCACAATCTCAACAACAACAGCACAATTTATTAGTGGAGCTGCTCTCTTTCTTTCTCTGTCTCACTCTTTTTCAAGTCCTTGAGACAGTTTAAAGGAGGATGTGTTATCTCCTGCAGAGCAAGAGGAGGAAAGGCTTCTCACTACACCCTTTCTCACATACCTGCCCTGTTTGCAGATAGATAGAAGTTTATTTGTGTTTGTGTGTGTGTGTGTGTGTGTGTGTGTGTGTGTGTGTGTGTGTGTGCATGCGTACGTGCGTCCGTGCGTGTGTGTGCGTGTGTTTGTGTGTGTGTGTGCGTGTGTGTGTGTGTGTAGTATACACAGGCACATCTGTCTGACTTTCAATGTATTTACAGATTGAGAATGAGTTGTTGCTTTGAGGAATGTCTCCAAGGGTGAATGTGCAAGTGGGCAAGCACACACAAGATAATTCAGTCTTCTACAGCAGGAAAAGTGTCATAACAAATTAAATTCACCAGAGGCAGAAACTCTTGGGCTCAATTTCAACTCAGTCCTAAATCCATGAAGGAATATGTAAATATATGCACCACACACAATATTACAATTGTACGCTGCTCCATCTAGTTGCAAAATATACTCGCATTGAGCATCAAAGTGTTTTTAACACAGAAACCCAATTAATGTGTGATTCAAGTAATCTACCACCACTGCAGTATTAAGTTTCCCACACCATGCACAACATTGTACTTTCAAATCCAGCCATCACAAGGCTGCCTTATGCTGCCTCTGCTATCAGCTGCATGTCTAAACATTTGTATGGTAAGAGAGATTATCAAAACAGGTTCCCATGATTAGAGAAAAGGCCCGCAAAAGTGAGGTTGTTAATTGAGCTGAAGCCCTGTAAATTAATATATGTCACCTTTGCCTTAGTAAATCAGGGGGGAGTCCGTTTTACCTTCAGTTTAGAGACAAGCTGTAATGCCATCTCCTTATTATGTAGTAGCTGTGCATTGTTGGGTTGTGAATGTATTCATTTTAATTCCAATGAAGTCCTAAATCATTTCCGTACCATGTTTTCCTAATGACATGAAAAGCTGTCCTCGCTCCTGTCTCCATTAATGGAACGGGCGTGCTTAGATAAAACGTGACAGTGTTCACAAATGCTGGAATGATAAATTCCCTTGAAGGTGTAGAGTCACACTGATGCTATAAACCCAATACATCTGATTAAGCTCACTCTCAATCAGGCACATATGCACACTTGCAGAGCACATGCACGAGAAACATGTACGTTGATGAAACTACTGTAAGAATACACACGCACACACACACACACACACACACGCACACACACACACACACAGAAAATCAACAGACATAAATCCTTCCTAATTTCCACGTATCCTTGTGTTATGCTTACTGCATCTGCCCACATTTTCAATCTACTAGCTATGTGTTGTAAATTTGCAGTTAATCATTTATTCGTAATTAGTAATTAAGCACTTAGATAACCCTTGCTGCTTAATATGTGATTGATATAATTCATGGCACGAATCAAAATCGTGTATGTGTGCACGTGTGTCAGTGCAAGTATAGAAATATAACCTGTTCTCCTCCATCCACCTTCACTGAATGACAGCAAAGCTTTTTTGCCTTTGCTTTCTGTTATAAAGATGAAGAAATGAAAGAAGAAAAGACAAATAAAGTAATAAATCATGGTGGTATTAATGTTTAACAGAAAATAGTGACAGATTCGGAGACTGATAGGAGAAGTAAGTTCATATTAAAGAGAGAGGGAGACGATACAGGAGAAACAAGGAGATAGTTTCTTTTGAGGTCAAAAGGAAGTGTCGATAAAGAGAAAAGATAGAAGAACAATAGGGAATAAGAGACTAGAAGAGTGAATTAATGTGAATTAGAGTTTAGCTAAGGATAAAAACTGCTGGACCACTTAAGGAGGCATCGACTCAGCTAGTAGCAAAAAGAGGCACATTTCCACCTATACTTTAACTGTATGTATTCTCACATATATGTAGTTATCTTCGTTGTTTGTAAAAAAAATGATTAATCCGTTATATTTCCTGTAATTGCAAGGGAGGATGATCCATTTTAAATTTTCAGCAGCAGCAACAGGTTTGTTTGGAATCAGCAGAAGAGAAAGTGGGTAATTAGAATGAGCGGTGATTTCCATCATGACTGAATACATCAAAAGAAAAAAACAGAAGCAGATTTAGTAATCTACAGGCTGTATTGTCTGATGGAAATGTGTCTGATATACTCAATGCAATGTAGCACAAAGAATCACAGTAGGAATCACACCTACCCCCAGACAGTTTACTAGAAATAGTCAGTAGTTAATAGTGACTCTTATTAACTTCCCCAGAGGGAGGGAGGCAAACAATGGCAGCAATAATAAATAATCCCAACCAAGAAGCTTTGCTTAATTAAGCAGTTCTGGATAGTTGGTGTGACGTTAATATTTGATAAGCGAGTAAAGGCATCTAAAGTGACCGATGATAGCTACAACCCCAAAGAAACAGCTGGGGTGGATGCACTCTGAAGCATAAGTGAAGGAGAAAAAAGCCCTTTTTTGGTGATTTAACAAAAATGAAGACTTTGTTCTTTTTTTTCCAGAAATACATACGACAGTAGTTGCGTTATGATAAATGTGTCGGTGAAAATTAATTTGAAAACTAAAACAATGAGCTTTACAGGAAACATTTAATTTTTCTAACTCTGGTTGAAAGGTCAAAGCATTTCCATTATAGTGGTCGTGTGTGAAACTGCAGAGATACATAATCAGACAATTGTTATTGTAATAGGAATGCTTAACAAATCCAGACTGCAGTAAGGGTCATCGGCTCTACTCCAAATATTTTCTTAGTTATGAGTTTTTGAAGTTTGACCCTGGCAGCTAAATTTAATCATTTAGCAATTCTTTGTAACAAGAAGATATTATCTAGTTTTCAACAATTACAAGCTGTAACTTGCATATTTCCATAACCCAATGAAAAACAGGCTCAATAGGTATCAAACAGTGATAGAAAACCTTGAAGTCAACATAGTACAAATATCTAGCAAAGAAATAAAACCACTGAATGTAATATTATAGCAAGTAAATTTACAAAAAAATTGCCCTTGTCAAAAAACTATTAAATGATGGAGCAATGGAACATCTTCAATTTTTTTATGTATCCACAATGAATATCAATACTTTCCCATAAAAAAGAAAAAAACATTTGAAGGAAATTGAAATTATCTTTGGGAAAATATACAGTCAAAATATCTGAAAAAGTGCGTTTTTCCACTCTGAAGATATATTTAGCAAGATTTGTAGCATTTAATTTTTTATGCAGGAAGAAATAACTTATATATGTTATAGAACTATATTAATTCGAATAAGAAGAATAAGAAGCAAATAATAATCTAAATTTTGTTGCCAGAAAGTGAAAAGTAAAAAAATTCCACCACAACTATTTGCCAGAATACATGCTACAAATTATGCTTAGGGTTTCTTGGATGTTCGGTACAAATTTCAACCCAATTCAGTGAAAAATAAGTAGCCGGTGAGGCTTACAAAGAATGGGTGAAATGATGAAATATATAGCTCCAGGGGCCAAACTTCAAAAATTCATACCTAAAAAAGTCTTTCAAGTAGAACCATAGGATTTTGCAAGGTCGGATGAATTTAATAGAAGATTTCACATGATTTTTTTTTTTTTGTTAAAATCCATGATGTTAACTAGGAAAAGTTCAGAATTCTTTTTTGTAGACAAAAGTGATTTTTCTACAAAAGGATTTCTACCGACGGAAAACCTCTGTATTGCAAGTGATACACTGATTACAATTCTGCAGATGCACAAGAGATTTGGAAAAAACAGGATAAGGTAGGATAAGAAACAGAATGTGTATTCCCCTTTATAATGAGCAACTCTCTCGTCAGCAACTTGTAGTGCCATTAAGATTTGCCTTTAGTGAATAACCCCATTACTATGCAAGTGAACTAACTAATTCAACATACAATTTCATATCTAAAACCATCTTAATGACAATTTAACCCACTTTGCTATGTTCATTACAATGAATCACACCAACATCCTGAGATGTTTGAATTTATGTATACAAAACCGGATGTTAATTGGACAAAAACGGACACAAAGTGCACCACCTCTGCACACCTGAAAGGAGTGAACGAGGCTGTTAAATGAAATGAGTGAGGTTCCCACTGATGGAGCTTTGGAGCCTCAGTAGTGACAGACGACTATTAAGCAATTGGAGTCAAAACATGCACGCACAACCCTACAGCGCACACACACACACACACACACACACACACACACACACACAAACACACACACACACCTCCTGACACTCAAAACGCTCATCTGACACTCAAATGCTGCCGACTGACAGCTAAGACACACTTCTCTGACAGATCAAAGCTGATTTACAATGCATCCATGCCGCACTTGTGTGTGTGCCACTCTCCGAGGAAGAGACAAGCAGAGGGAGTTCGGGGTCAGAATTGTAAATTTGAAAGTGTCACATATCATGTCATTTATCTATCCAGCACCCCCTCCTCTCCTCCACACACACACACTGTAACTACCTCTAACCCTCCAACACATTCAGTCCAATCTTCAGGATAATCAATCAGCTCATTCTGTCTTATTTTGCTTCTTTCCTCTTGTTCCTTTCAATTTGTAGACTGCGTCACTGTCATCCCCTCATTGTTAAGCAGTGGAGTCAGTCCCGCAGACAATCTGTCCCCATGACCAGATGGGTAACAATAGCCAACACCTTTGAGCTGTAGTGCAGTCCCTAGACACAAAGTAACAACCTAGTCTTTTTAAAATGATGTTCATGTACATATAATTTGCATTAGCAA
This sequence comes from Istiophorus platypterus, assembly GCA_016859345.1. NCBI lineage: Eukaryota > Metazoa > Chordata > Actinopteri > Istiophoriformes > Istiophoridae > Istiophorus > Istiophorus platypterus. Next base: position 14,590,287 of record CM029114.1, on the reverse strand, counting down.
ATATGTTTTGTAGGAAACATAATGCTTCAGGGATTATTTTTTTATCAACATAATGAGATATTTCCCCACAGTATATATTCTTGGCAAATAAAGCATGATTAACGTTTTATTAGTTAAGTTTAAGTAACTAAAAACACTGAGTTAAATTTTGGGAAAGATCACTGTCTTGGTTAAACACTGAAAAAAGTTGGCGTTTTGCAATAAATGCTTGTTTGCTTTCTTTTCAAGAATTAAATGAGAAAAGGTAGTCATAAATCTGATAACTCCCATGTCTGTCCGTAATACAGCAATTAAATTAAAAGATTACATTTTAAATTGATGCAGCGGAATCAGACAGTCTTTTTTTATGCCATGAATTCTTCTTCCCTCTAAAAACCTGACCCCTGCATTCCCCAGAAAGCTAACTAATCAACACAATATACTGTATCTTGCTTGCTTAGTCTGCGCTAACAACACGTACCGTGGAGTATGCTAAACCCCATTTTGCTATGTGCTTTTTCAATCAATTATCCTCCACTCTCTACAACTCCTGTGCAGAACAGCAGTGTTAAAATTGGGTGTAGGTGAGGTGGGTAGGTAAAAAAAAATTCGCCAGACCAAGTAATTCAGGCAGCAATCTTCTTCCAAAAATATTCTCGGCAAAGCAAACAGGGCAGGCCTGGGCATCTGTCTTAGATGTCGGGATGACTCATGTTGTAAAGTCTACCAACAAACTCCAGTTAGCATATTAGCCTCTATGTGTGCATGCACGTTTGAGCTGTCACAGAGGTCGGTTCTCAAAGAATGCCAAGTTTGACACTTGTCTGCCACATGTTTGATGCTTAGTTGGATCTCCAGAATAATAAGGAATAGATTAAAGTTTATTTTTTGTCATGCAAACAAACCCTGTACCTCTTTTTCCTATGATCCTTTCTCATCAGGACCAAACAGAATATGAAAAATAGGGAAAGACTGTGTATGTGCCCAGATTGTGGAGTCTTTGGATTTAGTGTGCATTTGTTACATGAACGCAGTGTGAGTGTATGATTGTGTGCGGGTGTGTGTGTGTGTGTGTGTGTGTGTGTGTGTGTCTGTGCTTGTGTGCATGTTTGTGTGTGTGTGCATGTGTGTGTGTGTGCGTGCGTGCGTGTGTGTGTGTGCGTGTGTGTGTGTGTAACGTGTCCTCAGGACTTCAACAAGGGGTACTGCCGAGGGAATTCCCCTAAAGGCAGAGATCCTTACCCAAAAGGAAAACATGCATCACCACTGCCTCTCATCTTTGCTTTGCATGCCACAGACACACACAAACATAGAACTTTTCTGTCTCACCACAGTCAAGCCAAGCCAGTTCACATACAGCTACATATTCATACATTCATTCAACGCAGGCCTCTATCCATGCTACTTGTAAATTCAAATACAAATACACTGTAAGTGTTCCTGCAGGCACTGAGCATAGAAAGTAAAGTGGTGCTGCCAGATGATGAGCTGTGAAATTTCATAAAGACTCAAAGGGACAGGTCAAACATTCCTTTTGAACATTTAACGTCCCATTTACTACGGCATGTTTATGCACAATGATTGATCCAAACAATGACAAATATACTATCCTGTATATAAAAATGACTAATTATTTAACCTAACCATCTATTTGAACATCACCCTTGCTCATATTTTAGTCATAGGCTCCGTCATAACCCACGGATTAAATATCTACAAATAGAGGCATGGCTAATGATGAATCCAATTCTAAATAGATATGCTTCTGTCTGAAATGTGGACTGATGTGGGGTTAAGCCACAATTCTCCCAGGCACAGTCCCATAAGTCTCATAGACACAGTGATGTATAACAACCATTAGCTCACGCTAGTCTTACATCTGGGGCTGTGCAGTCTGCAGAAGTATCAAAACTGAGTGTGCACGATTTCGAACGGTAACTGTTTTTAACCTATAGCTGCCGGCCAAGGTGCAGTCTACCGTTCTCACAGTCGGTCATTTGTGGAAAAATATGTGAAGATATTAAATAAGGGCAATGAAGCCAGGTAAAAAGAAGAAAAAGATGGTGACCTGTTAAAATGGGGGTGTTAAGATCATAGCACAAACACGGCGTATGTGCTGCAAGTTGCACTTTGAACAGCATAGATAGAACTTTTACCGGATTTTGTCTGAGTGTGATGGGGCACAACCTTTATATATATCTCACAAGCTCACTTCTCTCTGTAATATAACCGACTGTTAGTTCAACAATACATGAAATTAGGAGTGAGAGGAAAAAACAGGGAAAAAGGACATAGCCCTGCATTTTTGAAACACTGCAGATAATTATGATAAAGTGTGATTAAAGATATTAATATGACTTCTCCAAAGACCTGCTGGAACAGCTGGACAGTGAACTGTAATATCAGGCTCAAACAGTATTGTTGTAAGAAACAGAGGCTGCATCTGATTGCTATTATTTGGCTATTTTTTCATGGAATTTTCCTACTCATATGTATTACTCATATGTATAATGATGAGTTCTAATTGTTTCTTTAATTTCAGAAACTCCAAAACTTCTCTATCCTTTTTAACTGCATTTGCAGCACTAACAGCAGCCTACATCCATTGGCTTTACTCACCAGGGTCAGTATGTGGAAAGTTTTTTTTCCATGACAAAGATGGGAGGGGTTTAGAGAGGACCAAAATATAAAGCTGGCAAAAAGAAAGCAAAATTTTTGGAGATGAAAGAAAAGTTTGTATTCTTGGATCCCTACCAATTGGTCTAATTGTTGTGCAAGCAGAAAAAGTATGTTATGAGGTTATTACCCAAATATAATCAGTTCACAGAGTAACTCCACACAACACAGACCATACTTGTCAGTCTGTCCCCACCTTTTCTTGCTCTAGGTAGTGGCCATGGTCAAAATCTCAATCTCAAAGCTATCAGTTTCCTCATTTAGGCTGAGCACTGACAAAAATACAAATAAAAATGCAAGAAAATATCACTAAACTTCCATAATCAAAACTGAAGAAACTAAACAGTCTTACAAAACCAACCTAACCTAACCTAAGCCTCTAACCAAAAAAAATGAAAAGTTTACAGAAATAAATTATTTCTCTCACATATTAAAAAAAAAAACACAACACTCCTACATAGCAAAGATTGTGGGTCTTACAAAATGTTCTATTTGAAAGTTTTCCATTTACAAATATTTACAACCATCAAGACTGCTGCCTCAAGCAGTTTAATACCTACGCACATATCACAGATCCCTCAACTACTGGTTCAAGCCGTGATTTACCAGCTTACAATATTCTCTGTCAAACTAGTTCAAAACAATGAAGAGCTAGTGGCATTTGTTGTGAGCTGGTTGGAGGAGTGAAGCCTCAGTGGGCTAGCTGTCATCTGGTCTTTATAGAGGGTGTGAGCTGATGTCACATTTTTCACTTGATGCCACCCTGTCTGTCTCACTACTTATAAATAGGTACAACTGCAACAACAGTAGGAAAACAAACAAATAGCTTGGTATTCAGGTGAGCAGATCTATCATTGATCTGAATGACATACTGGACTGCCAGTGATATGTTGACGTTGAAATCTGGCCAGAAATTGATGTCTTTGACACACATGTGCATGTAGCTACACCAACTTAAATTAGGGTCTGTCTAATAAAAGTCAATTTTATTAATTAATTAATTTTAAAGTACTGCTGAGGCTGATCCGTTCATGTCATGACATTAGGTGTAATTGTAATTATAATCATGCAGCACTAGGTGTGAAGTTGGGGTATCACCAAGTAATTAGAAGTCATCATTTAGGAACAACGAATGATCTAGATGTCATGGCAGTCTATCCAATAGTTGGATAATAGTGGTGGACAGACAGAGCAATGTATGGATAGACTGGAAATATGGCCTTCCCTTGAGCCACATGTCAAGGGCAGCTAAACCCGAGGCCATTAAATGCCGAATAGGGATCTGTTTATGATCAGCAAAAAAACTAAAGTGTCACTAATTCCACTGTTGGGACTGTTGGATGTAAACATTTGAAAAATGCAGGAAGAAAGAGTCTCCAGTTCACATACATATTTAATACAAATGAGTTTACTTTGGAGTTTGCTGATACCAGAAAAATGAGATTCATTGTTATCATTTTTGTATGTTGAGATGTATACCATAACGGATGATCTGTTTTAATTCAGTAAAAAAACCATTTCAGTTAACATGAATCCTGACTGTCTGGTAACGTTAAAATCTAGTTTCAGCTGTGGATGCAAAACGCTTATTTTTAGTCGAAGGTGTAGTATATAACATAGTTCATACAACTTTGTGGGCTATGTCTAAGCTTGGTTTATTGTTGGTATCAATATTCATTCTGAGACACAGAAATAAAAATCTTATATTATATCCAGCAAACTGACTGGAGGACATAGCTATGACTTGCCAGTGAACGTACTAATTCACCCATTTCCTGCTAGTATGAACCAAATCAGTCATCGTCCCAAATACTCCATTTCGTGGGGTCTAACTAATGCACAAGATATTTTCAAATGGGAAAAGTACAGATTTGATGTCAGACAGAACTCTAAACATAAGATTCAAAAAGAATCAGCACCATTACTCACTAATTAGTTGCCAGAATGCGAGATGAGAAATAGATGCAGGAGTCTACAAACTGTGTTGACACAGAACACAGAGCCAAGCTATCTATGGTGTTTCTTGTTGTGGTTGTTAGAATATTCATCAGCATCTTCTGTACAGAAAAATAGCCTCCATGCATGTTGCTCATCTAGTGAAATAGTTCGACGTGACTTGTTTTTGCTATAAGGGAATTATTCAGTGAATATTTTTCATTTTTCTCTAGTTTGTAAACACATTAAATAGAGGCCTATTATGGATGTTTTAGACCATTGGGTTGGGATATGTTTTATAATATGAACATGGAGATATGTGGAATTCACATTGTGTGCATGGGAGTGTGTTTGCATGTGCATACAAGTTTGTATCAGTGGGGTCTATTTGCATGTGTGTATTCGCTCGGGCTGAGAGATCAGCCTATATTTCTGTCTTCTTATATCCCCAGAGCTCTGAACAAAGACTATCAGCAGAGGCCAGATCACAAAGGGCGTCAGTTCCTTTAGCCTGGTGTTCTCTGAGCATGCATATGTATGGTGTGCATTTGTGTGTATGTCGTGTGTTTGTCAAGTTGGGTGCGTGAGCATGTCTCTGTGTGCATTTTTGTGTGCAAGCGTGTGTGTGCACCGATGTCCATGCATGTTGTGCCGTCATGCTCACTTGCCTCACTGGCCACATTCCGTTCAAAATACATATTCAACACTTTGCTCTTATTTTCTTCTTTTTCCTCCTCTCCCCCATTCTCTCCATTTTAGGGTGTTATTAGATAGGACAACTCTTGCCGCTGGCAGTTCTCCTCTCAGCACTCTACATCCAAAGGCATGTGGGTTTTGGAAACCCATGTATATGAGTGTGTGAGTAGAACCTACTCAGCACAGATTAGATGTTAGTAGTACCTACTCACGCACATACACATACACATTCGTTTCGGATACACACATACACACAATGGGTGCCTGCTGTGAATATGAAAATACCTTTGTGTATTTGTGCACATATGCTGTTCTAGTTTGCAGTATATCGTGGTTAAGGTAAAAAATAATGTGAAAAGAGGATAAGGTGCGAAAGGAGTAGAAGTGTGTTTTCTAAGATCTCCTCATTTTTCTCCTCTCTGCACCTTTCTTGTCATTCCTCCATCCCCCATCATACATTATGCTTCTCACCCAAAATGACAGGAGGCCCACTCTCTCTCCATGCACACATGAGCAGCCGCATACACCAAGCTCCCATACATATACAGACCCAGAGACACACACGCATGGTGTAAAAGCCTAGGGGCTCCATCTATTAAAGGACCATCCATCATCACATATAATTTTAATATGGTAGGAATAAAAAGATGCTTACACAGCTAAATGAGAAATTTTTGAGACCTGCATGCTGATGCCTAAGCCTGCCTAGAAACCAGTATAAGCACTTAAATGCATGCACACTAACACACAAACACACTGAACAAGGTCGATGCGCTCAGCCAATTATGGCTCATGACATGCTGCTTTCTGTCATATGTGTGTGTGCACGTAGTCTTTGCAGTGTGTGGCAGGATTACACGAGTTTCTAACATTTTCTACAGCTCCTAGGGGCATATGCCATAATGCATGCATTCAGTGTATTTTGATCTCAGATTTATCCTTTCCACTTCTTTTCTCCATGTCTTTTTCACCCTTTTTTCTCATTGAGTCCTCTGGGCATCTTGGTTGAGCTTAGCTGGGTAAACTGCTTCTTAGTCTGTGCTTTACAGCACAGGAAGAGAAAAGGGCAAACAGGGTCATTACATATTTATTCAGTTCAATATAAATATGTCCAAGTCAACATCAATAAAACATTTAATGCTCAAAAAATAGATTTATCTATGGCTCAGAACTATCAGGTTTTTTAGAATTTGGATATAACTTTATGTTCATTGTTACAAGTGTTAAGTTTCCATCTTAAATAGGGCTATTTTGTTATTGATCTGGGTAAATTACTGCTTGCTTTAAAGTAAAAACATGGTTGACAGAACTACAGTTTCATACTATTCAACTCACTACTCTAGCAGAAATCTTGCGCCTTGTGTATCAAGGATGTTTTACCAAAGTCAGTGATGAGTGCATCACCAGCAGAAAAATTGTAAATATTTCAAGGGAGTATTGAGTTGTTTGCTCACTTCACAACACCGCTAACAAGCCACAGTCTTTTTTGTCAGCTGTTATCAGCTAATAGTTGATTGTCAGTTTTCAACAGGAGTCATTGATTGTTACCATGGAAACACAGCTCTTAACTTTGAGATATCCTGGGGGAGAGTTAGTTATAACTTTTTAGAAGTGGTTGATATTAGACAATTGAAAACTCCGATTAAACCAAAGACTGACCTAAACAGAAACAGTAAATCCCTCTGTAGGGCTCCCTGTAGCCTCCTTATGTAGAAGAGACAACAGCCTGTCTGCCTCTTCACACATTGTCCCTGGAAGCAACACACGCGTTGGCCCTAAGCATCACCAGAGCTCAATACAGTAGTTTGGACCTCAGTTTCATCAGGACATTTCAAAGACTTTGGATATTCAGCTCTTTGAAATAACTCTACAATACTGAACCTAGATGCAACTAGCTTTTGTTATCTGAGATGCATGATTTCAGAGACATGACATCCACTCTCTGATGCATTAGTTCTGTTCAACACATCATGAAGTGATAAAATCATTAACTACCAGAAAGCAGTTGCTACAGTTTTCAACAATACCTGAGCCTGTGTTAAGCTATTTTAGCTGAGGGATGTGGAATCAAGATGAGCACAGACTTCAGTGTGCAACACACCCCAACAGATCTATTATAAGCTATATTGATCCATAACCAAAGATGGACACCTCAGAGCAGTATAGTGTGTTTCAGCGTTGCAGTCTGAAAATGGAATTTCCCAAAGGAAGTTAAAATAGCTACACCGACAAAATTCACCAGCTTGGTCACTGCTGATGACAAATCCTCTCTTTCTACATTTTTTGATACTAAGCTGTAAAACTAATACAGAATAACGCAGTGGTTCACTTGTTACTTCTCTCCTTTTCCCCTGTGTCCACTTTTTGAAGCAAGCTAACTGAGGTCATTTTATTCATCACAGCAAAGGGGTGTAGGAGAGGTTGCAGGAAAAGACAGAGTTAATATACAAATAGTCTCACCTGGGAGCAGGCACAAAACAAACATGCCGTTTCGCAAATAGCCACTGATAAGTGACCTCAAAATCTATGCAGGGTAAAACCATCATTTGGAGTTCTCAAGGTTTATCATCAGTAATTATTTAGAGAGGGAAGTACAGTTACTATTTGAATGCCCCTCCAAGTATTTTATAACAGATCTGGATATTCAAAGCAACAGCTCTACAGCGTTGGCATTTCAACAAAGGAAGTAATGAAAATGGAAAGCTTCCAGTTTAATGTGTGAAGATATTGTGTGACGATAGGCCATTACAATATGACCTGATGTTTTAAAGGGAGGAAAATTAAACTATAATATTACACCAATGCATTTAATAGAGATTAGAGAATAAAAGGCTACCTTGAAGCCAGAGGCCAAGAGCAAATGCATCAGATTTGTTCAGGTACACACAAAGCCGACTCTAATCTACTCGAGTCTGCTCTAGTCTACTCATTCATAGTTGTCTAGGTCATTACTATGTTTCCACACCAAAAATTATGAGGAATTATGAATTATGACCAAGTTTTTTGATTACAGTCAAGTTTGCTGCAACAGCTGGCAATAAGCAACCAGGCCACAAGCTGTTTCTTACCAACACAATTCAAACTAGAATGGCACTCAGTATACCACATACTTCCACAGACGCCAAATAGTTGTACACATGCCTTTTTAAGCTCTGAATCTGCACCAAATTCTACAAACACATAGATCTCAACACCTTAAATATGTCTGATTACATCAAGATCTATTCATTGTTTCCTGTAAAATTTATGAAAAAATTAAAAAAAAAATGCCTTATCTCTCTACTGCTAAGGAAAGTGATAAAAAAAAAAAAAAATCAGAGATCTGCCCAATTAACCAGATCCACACCAAAATTTAATGGATTCTTCCCTTGCCAATGCCCCATCCCTCCACCAGCTTTGGTACAAATCAGTTCAGTATGTTTTATGTAATTCTGCTGACAATTAAAAAAAACAAAAAACAAAACAGACACAGGTGAAAACATAACAGCCTTGGTGGAGAACTTCTATTATCCCACAGACTTTAACTGATCACTTAACACCAATATAGTTTCCAGATTTTGCATAGAGTGTCAAATCTTTATATTTGTTGTGTGTAGGATCATTCTGATAAAAGAAAAAAAATCCACAAAAGGACTTATTTTTGGAACCCCCTAGTTTCTTCGTAATTGCCATGGTTGGCACAGTGCTGCCTTTTTTTTGTGCGTTACCATGGCCAGCTTTTGATCAGAGGAGTAGCTGCAGGATGTTCTCGCGAGCATGTATATTTATCCCAAAAACAAAACGGCAGAGGAGACAGTTTTTTCATAACCATGCTTAATTACATCATTGTCCATCATGAGACCTGCCTGTAATATCTACTAGAAGTTTATTATCAACTTTCTTCATTTATCAGATTTGATTAGTAGCTGTAAGTTTTGGAGAAACACTTTGAATCCTTTTCCTACATTGAAAAGCAGAAAAAAGTAACTAACTAAACAACTCTTGACTGATGCAGGAATGTGGACACTGGCTTGGAGGTCATTAATAGCTAGAGTTGTCAATAGATACCATGTGATTTGCCCTTTTTTTAATTTGAAAGCGCTGTTGGCATTCACTTGGTGAGGGGTCATGGATTTTTTTTCACTATTCTGATGACCTTGGACCTTAGAGAGATATCATTCAAACAATTCAATTTTGATCAATGGCAAATATTTTGCTGCAACTTCCTCTACTGCCAGCCAATGCAACTCTGCAAATTGTGCTGTCAGCACAGTAAAATTCAATCACATTACCAACACAAAGCAGGGTCTTTAAAACTTTTTTAAATTTAACTTTCAAACCATTCGTGTTTTCCAGTGAATACAGTGTAATATTTGCTGTGCCGGTAGCCTAGCTAGCAAGCTCCTATATAGTAGCTTTCCAATGTATTAAGCTGCCAAAATTATACTGTGATACTTGCCTTTGATGCATCGGTGCGGGTGTATAGAGACCTTTAAATTTTTAAGGGTATGATGTATTCTTTGTTTTGTTCTAAGATTCTCAAAGGAAAAAAAAATTAGAAACTAAAAACTAGCTCTGACTTTATTTCCATTTCCCTGCCATTAAATGGAATTTGGCATTCAAAACCTAAAAAATCGTTGCGTCTGCTATTCAAGCTTATAAAATGAGCCAGAATTGTAAAGTCCAGCTTTTCTTATGACTGCTGTGTGACTCCCTCTTCCTTACCAAATATTAAATAAACTATGAAGTCCGAGAAAAATAATGTATCCGTTGTCATCAGTTTCTTGCTTTGAGTAAATTATTCACTAAAAGCATATTTTTTTCTTTTTGAGTTTAGAGATCATTTCAATGTTCTTTTGTATGCAGCTCATGGTGCACAATTTACATGTCTAAGGGTACTCCTTATTGATTTCACATTTGTTTCCCAAAGTGCATGCCTGTTGAAAAAAAAAAATCACTTATCACCCCCTCTCTCATTTTCCTTTGAGAGGATACCTTTAACTCATATAAGCTCTATACTAAAACTCATGAATTCTGTCCCAAGCTCCAGGATCTCCCCATATATATTTGGAGCCAAGTACTCAAAACTCTGCTCAAAAAAAAAATTGGGGACAAAGTTGACCCAAATAACATCCATGGGATCTGTGTCAACAACCAAATCCTCTATGATCATAAACCACAGACTCCTACAGCTCCCTAACTCTGTAACTGAAAATATTGACCTGAGCATATCCCAGCTGTCTTTTTGCCAAATAATCATACACAGATCATACAACACCTTCAGCACTCTAATTCAAAATCCAATAAACAAAAACAAAAGCAATTTATTCTCCTGTTTTGTTGACTTCAAAAAAAGCCTTCAGTTCAATGGGACAAAATGGGCTGCAGTGTAAACTATTAGAAAGTGGTGCTGGTGGAAAAAATCTATGACATCACTAACTCGATGTTCTCAAACAACATGTGCGCTGTCAAAGCACACACACTTCCCCCGAAGCCAGGGGTCAGATAAGGACACAGGTTGAATATGACCTTTGGCAAAAGTATGCAGCACCTGGCCTTAGCTTAGCAGACACAGAAGTCAAATGTCTACTGTTGGCAGATGATCTAGTGCTCCTGTCTACAAACAAACAAGAGCACCTTGATCTTCTGCACCAATTCACCCAGACCTGGGCCTTGACAGTGAATCTAACAAAGATAAAAAATTATGATATTTCAAAAAAGACCCAACCGCCAAAACAATAAATATAAATTCTTTCTGGATACCATTGCTCCGGAATATAAAAAAAAAAAAACGAAACATCAGCAGCACTGCTAAACTCAACGAAGCTTTGGACAACCTGAGAAAAAGGCAAGAGGGGCTTTTTACAGCATCAAAAGGAACATTAAGTTTTACTATCAAGATTTTACAAAATGGGACAAACACCGTATTGAGACTCTGCATGCAGAGTTCTGCAAATCCATTCTCCACATCCAATGGAAAACAGAAGAGAGCGGTTAAATTTCATTACCATCTAAAAGGAAGTGACCCTGACACGCTCCATAACAAAGCCCTCACCTACAGAGAGACCATACAGAGAAGGCCCCTCAGCCAGTTGGTTCTAGGACTCTGGTCACAAACACAAGCAGAGCTTCCAGAAAGAAGTCCCATTAGACTAAACCAAATTACAAGAAAACAAAAAGAAAACTCTTTGATACATTACAAAGAATCAACCAAAAACCAGAGCAAACAAGAATTCTGTTTTGCCCTAAATAGAGAATACTGTGGCAGATTATCTATTCTACCTGTGAACAATCCAAATCTACTCCTTAGCAATGTACACTGTAAATTAACAGTGGCTAACAAGTTAGGTTTAATTAAAAAAAAAAAAAATAGAAAACCAATACAATACAGTGGAATCAGTAAGTAAATAATTATATGTTTAGAATGAACATGCATTATTTGAATAAGCTTTTTTAAAAATCTGAGCACTTAATGTAGCTCAGAATAGTCAAATTGAGTCAAGCTGTTACAACTCTATGGGTGAGTCACATAAATCTAATATATTCTGCCAAAACAAGTGGGCGTTACTTGAAAATTGTAATACACTACATTTAATGTATTTTACTGCAGTCAAGTTCAATAAAGTCAACAGAAACTCAATAAGGTTAAGTCACATGGACTTAATCTAGTATCCCAAAATAACTGAGCTCTACTTGAAAACTAGTCTAAATAAAATGCAGTTAATATCCCTTGGTTTAACTGACTTAACCGTCTATGGCACCTTTTTTTGGGGGGGGGGTCATCACATTTTCAAGGAGCTTGTGGATACTTGACAATATATCCATCATGAAATTTTAAACAAACTACTACTAATCTACTTATTAAAATGAACATGTAAACACACACACACACACACACACACACACACACACACACACAAACACACACACACAGGCTAACATGCTAATGAGACCTAGTGTGAGCTAACTTAGGGACTTTGCAAAGTTTGCAAAGGTTATTTTGTTTATGAAGTGCAGGCCCTGTACTGTTTATGATGACAGTCCAAGTCTCAGTTGACGACAGTATAATATAATCTTCAGCTACCAACATCAGTGTTAGAGTCATCAGTTTATTTAAGTGCAGTAGAATGAGATTTTGTTGTGGTTCCAGCGGTAGATGCGAGCTAAGCACTGCTGTGCATGCGAACAGTCTTATTCTTCGGTTTTCCTGGAGAATGACAAACTAATATTAAATGCTGCATGCCTCCACCTATTTTACCTGCATATGCACTGACCTGTTACTTAAAATCAAGTAAATGTTATTAAATGAAACAAGTATGCCATCAACTCAGTGTAAGCTGCCAGTGAAACACACTATTTGATTCAAGTAAGGACCTTGTTTCCATTTACAGTGTACAGACCCTATGAGCACAGCCTTACCATGGAGAGAGGCTGCCAGAGGCAGACCTGGCTCTCCAGAGAAGAAAGACTGAGCACCCACTGAAAATAGCATGAGGTGGATGCTGAGCTGCCCTTTAACCACCTGCCAAATGTACCAAGACATCAGAGACTAATACTCCTCACAGATTACAATCACTGAAAAAGACTTTGAAAATATGGTTAATTACAAAAAACGTCTATATCTCTTCAAAACATACACGTACACACACACATACACACACACACACACACACACACACACACACACACACACACACACACACACACACCACTATACATACAAACACACAGACATATATATACAGACATACTGACATATATATATATACACACACATACGTACATATATGTATATATATGTATATATATATATATATATATATATATATATGTGTGTGTGTTTGTGTGTGTCTGTGTCTGTGTATTTATATACACAAACACACCTTTCGTTTCGTGCACTTTTTTGTTGTTCTTTATTGCACACTTTGAATTGAAATGAAAAGTCACATGATGGTAGCCTGTCATAGTCTCTCACCTTCCCTCTCTCTCTCTCTCTCTCTCTCTTTCACTCTCACCATTTCCTCCATGTTTTAAGAGTTGCTGAGTAGGGATTCTATAATGAGAGAACGGTGACGTTGAGAGGGAGAAAAATAGAAAACTAAGCAGAGTGGGTTGTGGGGGGTTACAGGAGGAGGGATGGGTGGTGGGGGCAGGGAAGGAGAAAGGGAGGAAAGAGGAGGAGCAGAGTCAGGAGATCAGGATGAAGAGAGAAAATTCTCGGTCAAGGTCTTTCCTAATGAACAAATTATCATGCAAAGGTCTGACTCTCACCCTCCCCCCAGCCTTCCTTCCTTTCCTTCCTCTCTCTCTTTCACTGTCACTCGCTCTCTGTCTCCTTTCTTTCCTTTTTCACCTTTCTCCCTCTGCCTCACTGGCTTGACCTTGGTTCCCACCTCACTCAAATCCCTTGCTCGTTGCCTCCCTCCCTATTCTATAACCTTGTTTATTTTCTGCCGCATTCCTGTTTTCTTTATCTCTGTTGCTTCTCCCCCTTTCCACAGTTTGCCCCCCCCCCCTCGTTCTCTGAGTTCCTCTAGGCCTTAGGCAGTATTCTGCTGCTCTAAAACCTCTCTATCAGCACATCCCTGCAATAGTCGGGTCTGACAGTCACTTTCACTGCAGAAATGCCTGATTTACACACACACACACACACATATACACACACACACTCACACACACACACACACACACACACACACACACACACACACACACACACACACTCACACACACACTCACCGTTTTTGTGTATGGTGCCAACATAGCTTAACCAGAGCACTCACAAGTGTGGTTGTCCATGTGAGTGTCATCCGCATCCCTAATAATAACATGAGATCATCATGAATTAATGCTTAATTTTAAAATGTGATATACGCAAACACAACACTGTGTGGGTGTATGTGTGTGTTATCTGGTGTGTCCTTTTCCCCAATTTCTTTCCTCCACCTCTTTTCATTTTGTATTAGCCCACTAGCAATGTAAAGGTTACACATTGCAGCGGCATTTGACTCTGCAGTCTGTTAAATAATAGTGTCGCTATTTGCTGTTCTCAACCTCAGCCTGACGTCCATGTGTGGCCTGGGGGCTACATCATCTCCACGGCATTGCCTCAGCGGCAGCTCTGCATCGTGTCAGCACGCACCGGGCAGGAACATTGTCTGGTACCAGTTCTGAACTTGTTCAGCCCCTCAGTTAGGTAGTATCTGAAAGGAAATCAGGACGGGAGCAGGGGGCAAAAAAAGGTGAGGGAAGGAGAACAGTAGGGAACAAGGAACAATAAGAGAAGAAAAGCAAAGAAATTTTACCGAACCAAATGTATTTGATTCTGACATCAAATTCAGGATAAACAACTTAAAAAACAACATAGTGACTTTACTTTGTTTGCCTAGAGTTTCAAAGTGGTCAAGAGAATATTGACGTGCTTTGTTGACACTGTCTCTTATTTATGCTTCTCCTGGCAGCCTGAACAGTAACCTCCAACCACCAGCACAGATGACAGCTGCCTCCTCTATTTCAATAACATCTAAGGAACTGAGTTGGAAGTTGATGTGAGTTCATTCAGTGTGAGCTGAGTTTGAGTTTCATTTAATTTATGTCCACTATTTGAAAAGCATAGACAAAATAATGAACATAACAAAAGACTAAATCACTGTTGGTAGCACTGTTACAAAAGGGGGTCATGTTAGGTGTAACTCCAGTTTGACTGATGTATTTGTCAGCCCTATACTGTATATATCCCTTATATCCATGTTGGTTATTTTGATAGAGTAACTGCTGCTTTTCTCTGTCAGTGCAGCACGTCTTTGTTTGGCACATGCTGTGATGATTTTCTACATCAATTTTAGAAACAAAGTTGGACACTTTTGAGTTATCTGATGTTGCCTCACAGCTGGTAAATTGATGCTTATTGCCACTCAATTTAATATAACCCATCTGTGTAGCATTGATTGCAATTGTGATTATCCCACTTTAAGGTAAGTCTGTATTTTCGTCATTTTGTTATTTTATCTACTCACCACATGATTATTATTTTAACTGAGGAAGGACAGTTGAAAAAAAACTTGCGATGCAGATATACTGGAAGTATTACACATTCGTGGTCATTGATTATTAGACCTTTGAGTTTACAGGGAGGGTGTATTATCCATATCAGGGACACATTTTGCAGATATCAAAATCTGTTTATGTAGTATATACTGATCAGGCCATCTTATCCAGTGCTAACCGTTAAATTTTGTGTGACATGTTATTAAAGGTATAGACAAATCACCATCTAACCCAGATTCATTCCCTATCAACTCCAAAATGACATTTCTTTTTGCGTGACTGTCTTTGACCCTTTTTACAGTAGTTGGAAATGTAGTTAGCAGGATGTATAAATGTGATACAAATACCTTTTTATTTGTTATTCTGAGGACAGATTGCAGTTACCTTACGGCATGTTTTCACTTTTCTCTTGTGGATGTTTGCTACCTTTCATATCCTTTGTGTGAACTGTTTCTCTTTCAGTGAGAGACTCTTTCACAACTATTGCAGATGTTCCAGGGCTTGAAGGCTTCATTTAATGAGCCTTAAACAGAATTGAGGAAAATAATTTAGCTGTGATTAATCACACTGTGTGAGCTTACCACTGGCATCGTCTGTGAAGAGGGTCTAGGATATACATGCTGTTTGTGCCACTTGTAATGAAATCAGTGCTCTCCAGTTCTCCTTTGGGGCATATTTAAACAACCAATACCATCCTATAGCACATCCCTGCAGGGAAATACAAGAGTTTTAACTTGAAGAAACCGATCAGCCCTTAAAATGTTTGGTAGATTATTGCATTCCCATGCAGACTGAAAAAAAACTGCCAGGTTGATAAGACTGCAAAAAGGTTCAGTTTTGGCTAAGCCTCTAAAAGCAAGCAGTCTGTGCTACTGACACATGGATACAACAATGCCTTGGCTTGGTTGTACTTTCAGCATGTGCAACATCGCCCATGCTGTTGCAGTTAAATGAATCTGTTTTTCTATTCAGTCTAGATTGATAACACAGTGGACTGCATACAATTACACCTAGATATAATGATTTTATATTTCAAGGTGCCAAGCATTTAATACTTAAAAAAAAATTGAATAGGCTCTAAATAATTGCACTCCTACGCTAAATTGCAATTTAGGTCAATTGAGGTCAACCGCTGCAAAACCACATATTACTTTAGTGTTTCTTTGTTATTTTGTTGTTGTTGTTTTTTCATTTGTTAGGGACATTTGAAAAATTGTGATTTGCTTAAATGACAAAACAAAGGGGATTTCCCCATTAAAATGAAATTCATTACTGCCAAAGAGAGGTACTACTGTGTAAATACAGCGAGTGCTAAACTGTCCCTATCCAGGCCCAGCCTCTAGGCTTGTCATTTGCCAGTCAAGAGGAGGTATTATATCTTTGAATAGAACTCTCTTGTTCCCCTCGCTTCTGCTTTCGTATGTCTCACCAGCAACTCCGGTTCAACATGTGTTCCGTCTATGTTATCTTAAGTGCCTTTTTTCCCTGGGGCTTACAAAAAGCAAGACAGAGAAAGAACCTTTTCCCCTCTAGCCAGGGAGAAAAAGAGGAATAAATCAAGGTAAGTGTACTGAGTGCTTGTCTCTGTACGTGTCAGTCTATCTGCATATGAGTGTGCATTACTATCACAGTATCTGAGTTTGTGTGTCTTCATGCGTGCGTGTGTATGTGTATAGCTACCTGTGTGTTTGTGTATCTATGGGAGTGCGAGTCAACGCCCCAAGCTCCCTGGCACAGATGACTCCGGTTAATAGCTCCTTATCTGGTGGCCTGTCAGTTCACATCAGTGTGACAAAGGGAGGGGGCTAGAGGAGCGAATTATCCCACCTATCTCCCCCCCCTCCTTCCTTTTAATGATCATTATGAATGATTTAAGCTCTACTGGCATGTGTGTGTATGTGTGTGCATGTCACACTGATAAAATAATGTGCATGAGTGTGTGCTGCAGACAGAGTGAGTCACAACTGGACAGACTGTGAGTGTGAGTGTGTGCGTGCCTGGGCTTGGGCTTGAGCACCCGCTCACCTCTTACTGTCCTTGGTTATTTCGGCATTCACTGAATATACATTTTAGGTAAATACTGTTTGCGAAGGGAGCATTTGGTATGTGGGTCCCTGTGAGTGTTATTGTGAAGCCTTCGGAATTTGGTGGAGCTGCAAAAGACAGGAGGATTATTGTGTTTGTAAAAAAATAGGGAATACAGATCAAGACAGACTCACTGACAGAGCCGGTGAGAGACATAATAGAAATAGAAGAAAAAGAGAGAAATGTGTGCGTCAGTGTGCACAGGTGTGCACCTGCTGCATACATGTGTTCACGAGCACGTTTAATTTTGTGCGCATGCTCACATGCGTCCACGTATGTGCACAGTCTGTATCTGTGCATTGTTTCCTTTGATCGAGCTTCTCATCCCTGGCTCGTAAGTAGTTGTAATTGGTCTCTGATGGGACTGGCCCACTGGGTACTGACTGAGTGAAACAGGTTTTGGATGGCCTCCCTAAATATTTCAGCCCAGCCAAACGTGAGGTCTCCCTGCTCTCGCCTTAGGCTCAGCCAACACCGCCACTTAGCTGGCTGCCCTCGCCATTGACAGAGTGCAAGAAAGAGAAAGAGAGCCTGATAGACTCAACGATTGGGCCTGAATAAAGGTGAAAGGTTAATATGTGTGCGCTGTGCTCACACACCTTTGAAGGTGTGAATGTGGTTGTGAAAGTGCTGGTGACATCCATTTGTGGAAACCAGCATTTTATAATGACAAGCTGTCATCTAGCAACTGGCAGGATGAGCTGCATCTCCAGATCTCAAAGTTACTTCAAATGGAGTTGCCTGTTCACTATAATGAACCACTACCTCATTATAATATCTTGTGTCTGCACATTGACACATGGACATCTTATTCTACACAAGAGTAGTAGAGCATTCTGCATTATATTAAATGTTTGGCTTCCTCAAAAGCTTTACCAGCAGCCCCACTTCCCCAGTGCCTTATTCTACCTCCTCTTCTTCTTTGTGCCTCACTTGTGTTCTCCATAACTTATTTCCTTTCTGGTTGTAACTCTTCCTCTTTCAGTCAGCCTTTCCCCCATCTGTCAACCCACTCACCCTCACTTTTCTCTGTCCCCCATCTTCCTGTGTGTGTGTGACATTTTCTTTTCTTTCCCCCTCTTTTGCTCCATTCTATTCACAGGCCTTCCACGGATCCAAGGCAAAGTGGGAAAGTTTAATTCCCTGGTTCTCTGCAGAGAGACAGCAAGTAAAAATAGAGAAGGTTACCTTTCATGTTCAATTTTAAAGGAATGTTTGAGATTTCCCAGAGATGATTAAATAGGAACGCTCTTGACAAGGTCACACAGACTTACATGTATAGACACATAGAGACACGCTTGCACACGAGGACACACACCTAGAGAGCTTGGTGAAAATATCTTTTGGATGTGCTGCTGTTTTTAAAACATATAACCGGAAAATAAAACGGAAAAGAAGATGAAGAAAACGTTCATGCCTGAGTGAAAAATTACAGCATAACCAGGGCTTCGCTTTTCACTGCTCCTGATACCTGAGAGGGTAAAAGGCAACGGCAGTGAAATTGATTAACTTGTCTCTTTATTACTCTGACATTTATCACCTTTCATTTTTATTGTAAAAACAGATTCAAATTACATTCATTCATGTGTATGTCTGTCTGTATTTTGCATCCCTAAGTCTTGCATATGCCTGCTTGTTTACAGTCTTATTAAGGTTTAAGTTTTAGCTTAAAGCAGCGTTGTATCCCTGGAGACCAATTATCTGACAGGGTTAAGAAAACTCTCTGGTGCCAGTGAAGGGAGATTGTGAGGTTCTGACAACACTCCAGCAGCTTTCCCCAGGCATGCTGAGTTTGTTTGTGTGTCCTGTGTATGCATTTCGTACATGCACAAGTCTAGTATTCATCATTAGAATCCCCATTAGCTTACACATTAGTAACAAACATGGCTTTCCAGGGTGTTGCTCTGATCATGTTTATTACCCCTTTAACAACATCACAAGAGGAAAACACGCTGTGTTATGTGGTGTGTGTGTGTGTGTGTGTGTGTGGGGGGGCAGTGCATGGGTGTCACAATCTGCAGATTGCTGTCAGTCATGGTGTAAAGGTATTCTAGATGTGTCCCAGCCACTTGGTAACTATAGCAGAGACTGACAGAGCTGCTGTTGGACAAAGTGGAGTTGGCGTTTTGAACGAGTTATCCTGAATTCAGACTGTTCGTCTCCAGAGGCATGGATGAAGGGCCCGTTTTCTCTCTGACGTTCCAGCCCTCTCTCCTCTTCTCCTCCCTTTCTCCTTCTCTTTCAATCTTACTCACCCCCTCTCCCTCCAAATCCTTTTATTTTGCTTTTCTTTTTTTGCTTTTTTAAAAAAAATATCACTCACTCCTGCCTGCCTCCAATTTTGTCCGTCCTTTTCTCCTGTCTTCTCTACCATCCCTACTTCTTTCTTTTACTCCTTCCATTCTCTCTGCCCTCATGTAAAGTTCTATCCATTCTCCCATTTCTCCCTACAGAAAAAAAAAATTCCCTACAATGAGCTGTACCTGATGATCCTCAACTCTGTTTCCCTAGAGAGAGGAGGTCCAGTTATGCTCTTCCCTGTCCCAACTTTCACCTGCGATGGAGTTTTCCCTTACATCAGGGACCCACTCTCTCTTTCTTCGTCATCCACTATTTCTCTCTCGCCAAATTTTTATCTCATGTCAATTGTCCGAGTTTTTTTTGCAGTTTGTATTTAAAACCAACAGCCAGTTTATCGATGTAGATGTAACTGCAAAAGACTTTTAGTGTTAGCTGGCTGGGAACATATGCTACCACCATGTGATCTCAAAACTCCCCAGGAACTTCGCTTCTTTCCGTAGTTTTCCTCCAGTTTCTCTCTTCCCTTGTGTCCCTGTGCATTTTTCATGTGGCGTCATAAGCCAAGGAATAACAGTTGAGTTGAAACAATTTAATACTATGCATCCATTTGCAACTTTACAGTGACTTCACAAGTAATTGCCTCACCTCCAGAATTTGCTTCACTTTGAGCCTGAACACAGCTTAAGGGCGGATTTATGGTCTCCCAGAACTAGTTTTTTTAAGAAGTGCTCTCCAGCCATGTTGGAAATCAAATCCTTTGTCATTGTTTCGAATAGTCTCAGTGGAAGGTGGAGTGACATGCCAGCTGTCATAAGAAAAGAGAGTAGATGCAATGCATCTGAACTTCCAAACATACAGTTCGAAAGGAGTATGTTTGGAAATCCTTTTTAAAGGCGCCACAGTCCGGTAACAACCCACCTCTGATACCCTCTCCCTGCACCACCTTTCGGACATCAGGATGGGAGGGGCTTCTTCACACAATTTCTTTAACTTTCTGAAACCGACAATCTGACAAACACGCACCTTTCACAAAGCAACTACCCAGTCGTGCAGACGAGGTGAGAAAGTACGCCTTTTCAACGTTTCTCTCAATCTTTCTTTTTTCGTTCTTCAAGCAATTACTTCTTTCGTTGTTTTGTGTACAACCACTCTCCCACTCTCCGCCCACTGTGTGAGTCACTCCCTCTTTTTGCATCTTTTTTCTCCCCTCTCTCTGGGCCTTTAGATAAATAACCCCCTAGAGTCCAACTTCCTCACCAACCCTCCTTCCAACCTCCTGTTTCCTTCCCTCCCTTCTCTTTTACCTTCCATCCTCTCTTATCCTTTCTTCTCAAAAGTCTCATGGATATAGATGATGCACTCTGTATTCTCGTTGGCCAGAGAGAGAGATTAGCAAAAATAAATGAATAAATAAAATGGTGTAGCCCGAAGTGACTCACATGAATCCACAGAGACACATGCACTGAAGCAGCCAGATGCCAACATATACAGATACATTAAAAAGTGTAAGCTGCATACACAACAAGCCTATATAACCCTGAATGTCCAGTACACAGACATGCCTGTACTTAAACTCTCCAGGGAGTAAAAACGTAGGTGGAACAGGACCAGACACACACAATCACCATTCACACATGTTCACATGTGGTCTATAATAAGAGCTTTGGTCAATGTAAAGATCTGCAGAGTCAGCAGCTTAAGGAGAGAGAGAGACCCACACACACATACACACACAGAGGTACTGTAGAGAGACAGGCACAGAGAGAGGGAAAGAGCATTATTGAGTTACCATTATGTGACTTCTCTGTGTCCTATCAGTAGTTCCCTCTTTGCTAGTAGAAATAGAAACAAAGAGATCATATTAGCCAGCTATCATGTGACCCCTCTGGTTTCTGGGAGTCATTCTCCCTTTTCTACAAGGAGCTAAGAGCAGCTACTGTATCTGCTACATTATTGTCCTTGCGGCACTGAAATCACTGAAGACTCCCAAGTGCAGTGAGGGCTTTTCATATAGCCCATTTTTAAGGTGGATAAGATAATCCATGACATAAAATGATTGTCCTGTTGAGCAAATATAATCCAGCTTGATATATACATACAAATATATAAAGTTATTTGAGAAGTGAAAACTTCTATCGTCTCTGTTTTTGTTGGTAATTCTATTTTATCTCTGTGCGATCTTGCATCCTTTCCATTTCTTTTATGATCCATTTGTGATTTATCCTTATATTCTACAGAAAAGAAAAATGTTGCTTTTTTGATGTCATTTCTAAATTTTATGTTTAAACAAATGTATTCCACTCTCAAATTTGATACTGGAATGTTTTTCAGCCAACCACCACCTATAATGTCACAAATTTCCTTCATCTCTTTCTGTAGCTGAAGTTAATGATGTCCTGGAAAAGGTTGAAGGGCCTTTCCTTCTTATTAAAGGAATAACCTTAAACTATGAAATCACACCAAGAGAGCGAGAGCAAGGATTTATTCGAAAACAAATACAAGGCCTTTAATGACGAAGACATTTGGATAAGGATGGTGGCGTTTAATTAAAATGTACCAGACTTTGCAGTATATTAATGGATGGATGAGGACAAAGGTTTTTGAAGAAAAATACATTCAGCAGAAACAGTCAACTGTATTTCTTAGTTTTCTCAGTAAAGATTGCATTAGCAAATAATTATTGTATTCCTATTTTAATAACAGCATTAGACTTAGCAGTAAAACATAATTATCCTCCCCATTCCCCTGTAATTGCTAGATTAAAGCTGAATTATCAAAAAGTTAAAATCCATCTTGTTGCAGTGATTTGTAATTGTAAAAGTTAGGCATGTCCTCTAACACTGATCTGGTTAAGATGAGAAACAGCAGGACACTTGATTTTGATCAAGTGAAAGAAAATTAAATAGAGTTAAAAAGGTAAAATATGTGCAGGTCCAGAACAATCCTCCATCTCTAAATGACACAGATCACCTGAAGCACACTCACCAAATTCAGGGTGAAAGAGCCGAAGGCTGACTCTTTAGAACTGTGCCAAAATCTGTTGGCTACAAAGGAAAGTAAACATAAAAAAGAAATTGCTCTACTAGGTTTATGGGGATGTTTTATTAAGTCATAATAAATGTGTAAAACAAAATCTCTGCTTTGAAATCTCAAGTGTTGAAGTTTTTCTCTAATGTTTATTTTAACAACTGAAAGCTTGTAAGATGGAGAAAAAACTTACTGGTTGGTTATTTTCATCCGAGAAAAAAAGTCACTTATCACTTAGTCTTGCTGAAGATTGTCACGTGCGTCACAGACCATAAGCACTATACAGTACTGTAATTTATGTCTTCATTGTAATATACACTACTTATGTTATAATGTGTTTGATGTTATTTTTTAACAAATGAACAATGACTACTTTTAGAGGTCTCCATCAATCAAACTCAGGCACTAGCAATATTTGCTAATTTAGTTGGTCTGAAAAGCATATTTTTTAGAAATACTGAAGCATAGTGTAAAATTTTAATTAATTTCCAACCTATATATAAGCTGTGACTACTTTCCTTTTTCTTACTTTTGACTGAGATGAGACGCCTAAATACTCTGCCTAAGCATTTTAGCCCGAAACTCTGTCTGGCAGAGGCACAGCTCTGAGTAGGAACATGATCTATAATTTATCTCTACTTTTGAGCAGACGGTCTGTCAGGGTGTGTTGTGTGTTTGTGCATATGTTTTTGTGAGTGGATGTGATTGTGTATGGTGCTCAGGATTTTCACATGTGACATTTTAAATTGTCAGACACACTGTGTCCTCAGAAAGAAATCTTTAGCATAATTTTTTTAACATTACTTTGCCAGCATGTAGTCTGTTGCCAGCGGTTTTAATGTGGTCATGGCAACGTTGTTACCATGGCTTTTGTAGATATCCTAGAGACAGAGGAAAACAGACCTGATGTGGAAAATGATGTGTGGCATATTCCTTTGGAACATGATACGTTATTGTTTAGTGCTGAGAGGATTTTTCCTAGTATTGTCTTCCTTACAATAAGATAAAAAGCACAAGTGTGTTAGGCTCTTGCAAAAACATAAGAATTACAGTAAAAACAAGCCAGTGCAAACATTTAGGCTCATAATCCTCTCAAGACAAAAGAGCCCAAGTAAAAGACTCTGCCACAGATATTGCTGTTATCATGCAAGTAGTGACAGAGCACTTTTGATTCCACCTCGCCTTTCAGTTTCTTCAGACAAAGAAAAACTTCAGATCATGTGGGAGATCATTTTATGTGTGTTTGTTTGTAGATCTATATTTATATGCATGCATCTGTAACTGAGTGTGTGTGTCAGTATGCAGATTCGTATATTCCCTTGGGTTTGTACACGTGCCTGTGTAAATGTCTGGGTGCTGTATCAGGTAGACACAGAGAATGAGAGAGAGAGAGAGAGAGAAAGAGAGAAGCTAAAACTTCTTTGATGTCGAAACTGTGGGACAGAAGCTGTATTGATTATCAGTAGTAGGCTAACGTTTCCAGAGGGCCTCAAAGATCACAGAGACTAAGTAAAGTTACCTTCCACTTGCTGAGATAAACAAACCCATGCAGCTTTAAGGTCTTCAATGCAAAAAATGTAAGCACATTTTAAATTTTATTTTAACCATTTATCTATTATATTAATGCATTAATTTAAAAAACAATAGCACAATAAACACAGATACAGTAAGCAGCATGTAAGGGTTTGGTTTATTTTTATAGCTGCACTTTACACAGAGTCTTGTTATCCACTCTGTTCAGTCATCCCTCTCTCTGTCTTCACCCAGGCCACAGCCCTTATGACACACAGACACAAACATGCCCAGGTATGTACTAACACACACATGCACAAGAACTTACACAGGCTTAAACTCAAGATGCATTACCACTCCCCCCATGAACAGGGAAATACACAATAGCAGAGCATGCACTTGTGCAGTGACAACTCTCAAGCCCACTCACAAGTACACACACACACACACACACACACACACACACACACATGCACACACACACAAATCAACACACAGACACAGTGCTATTGGGCTATCCATCTGTCTGGAGCAGTGGCTTATGAAAGGTCAGTCTTTGAGTTATGACAGAATCTCCTGGCCACAACAACCTAAGCGTGGGTGGCAAAGCAATGACTCTGTGTGTGTGTTTGTGTCCAAGTGTGTTTTGTAAATGTCCGCGTGTGTTCAGTAAATGTCTGTGTGTGTGTGTGTGTGCATGCGAGATTGGGGGGAGACCTGTAATGAGTGTGTACTGCTGTTGCAGGGCAGTAAAGGTGGAGAAGGAAGAAAATGAAGACTGAGCCAGAGAACAGTTTAGCTCAATGCATGTGATAGGAAAGGAAAGCTTAAAGGAAAGAAAAATAGAGTGAGGGTCTGGAGAACTGAATATGAGACAGAGTGAGACAGCTTATGAGGGACAAAGCTCTGGCAGATATAGTAGAGGAGAGAGAGAGAGGGGTCAGCAGAATAAGAGAATGCCGGACAAGTGCCAGGAGAGAGGATAAATTGGCACAAGGGACAGGAGGCTGAGGCTAAATGGGAGATTGTGAATTATCTAGTGTGTGTCAATACATGTATGTCAATCTGTTTGAGTGTTTATGCAAATCCATCCATGTGTTAGTGTGTGTATGTGTGTGCATATGCGTGTGTGTGTTTGTGTGTGTGTGTTTGTGTGTGTGTGTATGGGGGTGTTTGTGTGTGTGTGTGTGTGTTTGTGTGTTTGTGTGTGTGTCTTGGCAGCAACAGAGGGGCAGATGCTGCCTGCGCTCCAGGCCTACTGCTTTACGGCCTTCTGCGGAAATGTTGTTGTGCCAACCATAGCTCTTATCCACAGCCAATCACACGCCTGGGCCCATGGTGGACCAGAGTTAATGTACACACCAGTATACACACACACACAAGCAGGAACACACACTCACCGGGGCACACAAGCAGAAATTCCATAATGAGAGACAAGGGTAATAAATGGATAGTGTGTGTGTGTGTGTGTCAGTGGTGATTCTGTTCATTAAAGTGCAGGGAACAGTGTGTGCCTGTAATCAGCAGGAGTCTTTTGGAACACACGCTCACTCTCTCGCTCTCTCTCTCTCTGTCACTCTCTCTCTCTCTCTCTCACACACACACACACACACACACACACACACACGATAGAAGGGTTTCCTAAAGAGACATTTATGATGCTGAATTTTACAGGGACACCAGGACATCATACTTTATAACAGGCCATATATATAGCTCTCCCAACCTCTGAACATTCCTGAGTTGTAGCATCATTTTACAGGGAGTACTTTGCATATGAAATTGACCAGCTCTACATCTCTCTCACCACTGTCCCCTCTAACTTACTGAGAAGGTTTAACAAGATCCTACATATAACTCCATTTCAATATGAGGCTGTCAGTCGACTGCTGCCGCTGCCTTGCTCTCCCTACAGAACTCTATCAAGAATTGGACAGGGAGTGCAGTCACGCAACAGCCCACAAAAGATGACTGACGTTGAGTCAAAAAGTTCCTCATCATATGCATCACAAATCCCCACTATTTATCATCCTTTCCACTCAATCAATCTTCACAGTCCGACTAGGTCAAAAGCCGAAAGAAAGAAAAATAATGTCATCCTTGAACAATTTCTTTTCTAAATAAGCATAAACAAACATTAAATATCTTTAATAGAAACTACATTTCTGCCTTGCGTTCTGTCATGATTTGTTTGCATATACCCTCTGTTTCTCAACAGCCAGATTTGAAAAGAAAAACAAATCAATTAAGTATTTTAACAAGGAATGGCAGAGAGGTGAAAACAGCAAGAGCGAAGCAAGAGATTGAAAGTAAAGCAAGAGAAAAAAAAGGGGGTGGAATAACATAGAGGGAGGGATGGAGAGGGCATCAAAGGAGAGAGACAGGAAGGCATCGTGAAAAAAAAGGGAAGCGGTGAACAAGAAAAGATAAAGCGAGCGCAACAGAGGGATGAAGAACAGAGGGATGCAGATGAAAAACTCAGAAGAAAGGAAGAAAGAGTGTGAAACAGAAGGAGAGGTTGAAGGTTGAGAGGTAGACAGACAGATCACAACCGTGCCGAGGGTAGCCGACAGCTGTGAGAGCAGAATTTGATACTGCAGCACAGACACACAAACACATACATGCATACGTGCGCACACACACACACACACACACATATGCAGACGCAGACACGCATATGTGTGTACGTGCATGCACACGCACAAACGTAGTCAGGGGGACATACACATGCTCACACTATCCAAAAGAGCCACATTACACATGAAATATTAATGGTGCAAAGCAATCAGCAAAAATGGAGATGGGGGGGGGGGGCTGACGGACATAAAGGGGGAGGGTAAGAGAGGGACAGATGAAAGCAATATGTCTTTATTACCAGTCCTGGATTGACATGCTGACAATCAGCAAAAATTACATGCCTTTTGAATCATCACTTTTGCCGGGCACACGATCAACCCAAAGTAACAAGTTATTTTCTTCCTCTGTGGTGTTGTATTCATTCCAACACACAACAAACCAAGGTCATGCCAAGTGCTAAAACATCCTAATGCAGATCCATCCCGGCAACAATAAGTATATAAAACATATATCTGTGTGTATATGTGTGTGTTTATCTGGACTTAATGCTGTGTTAGAAATGCAAAGCTTATTTCAGCTTCTCAAGCATGGATGGCTTGTGTGAGCCTCGATAAATCATTAATGAATAATTTTCACAGGTGAGAGAGTGTGCGCGAGGAAAAAGCTGAAAACAAAATTGGGTAAGAACATACTGTCTTACCTTGTTAAATACTAATGCTTTCAAAGAATATTGCATATGTTGGATTTTTGTGTGCCTGGTGGGT
This sequence comes from Istiophorus platypterus, assembly GCA_016859345.1. NCBI lineage: Eukaryota > Metazoa > Chordata > Actinopteri > Istiophoriformes > Istiophoridae > Istiophorus > Istiophorus platypterus. The sequence continues at coordinate 14,562,709 of CM029114.1, read as the reverse complement.
GTGTGTGTGTGTGTGTGTGTGTGTGTGTGTGTGTGTGTGTGTGTGTGTGTGTGTGTGTGTGTGTGCATGCATATCTGAGTGTTAATTCCTGATGATAAAGCACAAACAGTCAGGTGTGTTTGTTCTCTTAAGCACCTTTCTGCCCCTTAAAAGCTTCAGGTAATAACACCATCCATCACCAGCTTGTGCGGACATGTGTGCATGTGATGTGTGTGTTCACACGTTCGACATAAAGGTCAAAAACAGGAGGAGTTTGCAGAGACACAGGAGGTATCGCTTCACTGCAGGAGTTTAATCAGAAGGAAAAAATATGCCAGCTTGTACACACACACACACACAAACAAACGCACGCAGCCATTGAGCTACACACATACAGACACAAACGCCCAGGACATGAACATCAGCCGAGTACATGCATTAGTGCACAGCAGTAGCTCCTTACTAATGAAGAAGGGAAACATTGTGGAACGGCATGTCTAGGCAGGTGTGAGGAGAAATAAACAAATAATGAGATCAACACTGCCAAGATTACAGCACATTCATTACAGCGTTTAATCTGTTCCCTTCAACAACTGACTCTTTTCTTTTTCTCTTTATCAGACAAGATCATCTCTCTCCAGCATGTTTCCTCTGCACCTCCCATCTTTCCCCTTAATTCCATACGTTGTAAAGCTGGTGTTTGTAATTGCGTTGATGACTGCAGTGTCACATGTTAGGCAGCTCTTTTTCCTCTACAGCAAACTAGACCTGGAAGCATAACTGATGTTCAAGTGCAAAAATGTCACTCAGGCTGACTTATGAAATGTGACACCAAGGCATAAACCCAGAGTAGCATTTAGTTGGTAGACAAGTGCACAGGTACTTTTTTTCAAAGTGTCCTACACCTATAATAGTAGAGTGGTTGTGTAACTGTGTGTGTGTTTGTGTGTGTGTGTGTGTGTGTATCTCTGTCAGTGTGCAACTCTGCATCATTTTGAAGGAACCTATTTCTTAATGAGGCCTTTTAAATCACACCAATTGATGAGAGGAGTCTTCTCATATTTTCCCTCAAACCTCACCTCTAATCAAGTAAAAAAATTGAATCAAATGTGCTTGTAAATTCAAACCAAGCAAAATTTTCTAGATATATAAGAAGACTCAGAAAAAATGATGATAATATAATATTATATATATATATATATATATATATATATATGTATACTTGAATTTAAAGTCAAAACGTTCTCTACAGTGCCATGTATGTACTCTGCTGGAGAATTCTGAATCCTTTCTATTTTAATTTCTATTTATTTTCCATAAAACTGTCCTTTTTAAGATGTTTGGTCTAGAAAATATCAAAGCCAGCCTTTGATAGACAGTTGTGTAATATATGGGTAATGAGAAGAATTTAAACTCCTCAGAAATGTTCCTCATTTCACTAAACCTCCCCAGAAGCCCCAGAAATATTACCAAGGACATGTGTCTGCTGTCCTCAATGGAAGCTATGGCCCTCTGTGCAAGTGCTAGTTAAGCAACAAAACTATCCAGCTATTCAAGGTATCTATATACTGTATAAGAAGAGCGGCCCAGAAAAAGGAGAACTGTATTTTCGGGTAGAACCCACTGAAAACAAACATCATAAATGTAATCTAAAACTTTCAGTAACACTTTTAATTTCATAGAAATACAACAACAATGTCATAAACAAAGCTTCATGTCATAAATGAAGCTTTTGATGACAGTAAATTACTCTTGCCATGCTAAGGGTTTCAAGAGTTTAAATGCAAGAGATACATTTGTACCTTTTTACTAGATTGTCCCTTAAATGAACAATAAATCAGAGTTGAATAATGTGATGTAAAAAGACAGTGGAGTTATGAAAGAAACATTCTTCATTCAAAAGACAGTGGAAAAAGATCACAGGCCTGTTTGGGGAGGATTCCTTTTTTTTCTTTCATTTGAAAAAAAATGGGGATCATTTTTGCATATTTTAATAAAACTACTAAATCTAAAGCAAAAAACCCATCAATGGTAAATACTGACTATATATAACTGCCGTTTAATTATAAATCATATTTTATTTATGATTTTGCTTTTGTTCCTTTATCTGCAGAGTTTATTTTCCATAGGTCTGCTAGACCGGTATCATCCATTCCTATTGAATTAGGTTAATCTAGTTTGGCAAACTGAAATAAAATCTAAAGCATTGTCAACCAATCTCAAGGCCAAAGTAGTCAAATGCTGATTTCCATCATAATCTAAATTCTTAAAACTCTACTCCTCAGTGAGTTCTTTTTCTTAAAACATTGTCCAAGATTTATGTGTTCTGCTTGACAACCACACTTAATGTCTCATCCATGCCTGACAGTATCCATGTCGTGCAGCTTGGTCTACACAACGTAAGAATTTCAGAGCTTAACTGCCAGGTAGTTTCATGACTGGGATCGTGTTGTGCAGATGTCAATATATAATATTTGCTGCCAAGTGTACACAGTTTTCTCTTGCCTCAAGGGATTTTAGCTACAATAAATTATGATTTCTGCTGCAAAGGACATCTGCTTCAAAAGATTTAGAGCCAGCTGATGCTTTAATAGAGACCTTTTCTTTACTATTTCACCCCTGGTATTACTTTAGCGGTCACTTTGTTGCCAACCCAAATCTTTTGACTCAACATTCCTGGGAAATTTTGAACAATGCAAATCAAGTACCGACATCTGTAGTGGGGAAAACCTGTTATGACAAATAAAGGTGAAGCGTGGAAAGTAAAAATTTGTTCTGGTCCTGCGTTTTATTTGCTGAAGGTCTGTAACTTTTTGACAGCTAGTGCTTTAACAGTAAATTTCCGGTGGGGTAAGCCTATGCTGTCTGCGCCAGCATGCTTGTTATTCTGATGATGGAGGGAAAGGACGAGAGGAGGAAAAGCTTCCTGATCTTCATTAAGAATGACTCAGCTGCTTTTTCAGTCTGTCAGCATTTCCAAAGCTCGTTCCAGGGGCGCTGCTAGGAGAGCTATTCAACACAGGAATTGAGAGTTTAAGACTAAGGCTGCCACTGCTTGAATTGAACCAATATTGGCAAGTGTGAGAGACGTTGTATACTGTGTGTGTGTGTGTGTGTGTGTGTGTGTGTGTGTGCTTGTGTGTGTGTGTGTGTGCATGTGTGATGTTGCACGGAGTCAGTGCAGGCAAAGTCAGAGACTATGACTAAGAACTTGTCACAAGCACTTTATATAAACAGTCAAGACTTGAGAAATAATTCACTTCTTGTTACTTTTATAATTGTCAGTGTTAATATGACTACTGTAAGTTAAGGATTTGTTGTTGCCTGATGTCGTTTGTCAAATAACAAACAATTTATTGGTGTTTATTTTGAATATGTGTTATTTTGAAAAAATGTTAAAACGTATTATTTTCTTGACTTACCAAGATAATTTTCTTAGCTGCAGGAGAAGCATGTTTACAGTAAACGGTTGTGATCAGACACAGCCTCCATCAGGAATTGCAACAACGTTTGGATTTATGGGACATAATATCAAGTGGATATTAAGCGGAGATGTAAATTGTTTCAGTTTTTAAAAATGTTGAAAAACAGGACAAGCCTTATGTATGTCGCAATTTCTGAAGCTGCACAAAGATTTTCCATGTTTGGACTCATGGTTACTCTGAGTGTTAACTGAATAATTATTTGTAGGTGTTTTAAAATATACAAATGGTTTTAACTACAATGCTGTATAATTGCAGGCATATGGAGAACACTAGCATAAACTGGATTTTTACAATAATGGTGACAGTTTGCTCAGCATTGTGGTTGAATTTTCTTTCATCGCACTCTAGCAAAGCTAGCTGAATTTCAATGCATTAACTGAGCAAATGACCATGATAGTGGATCAAGAAGGATTTCTTTCAAAAGAGTTATAAGATATTGTACATGTAAGCTTGACTGTAAAGCATTAAAGAGATATGCGTAACATCTCACAATAAATTTTCAGAGGAAAGATGAAAGAAAGAATGGGAGAGATCTTTACAGACAGCATAAGAGCGGGTTAGGAGGGAGCATTTCACAGAGATGAACAGTTACTATGAAATGAAGCAGTAAGTGACTTTTATGTGTGTGTGTTTGTCTTTTTATGTATGTGTGTGTGCAAATGCACATGCTCATGCATTGTATATACTGCTCTGTCAAGACCTATCTGCTCATATACATGTCTCCCAGACCTGACAGGTGGGAAGTAAAAAGTAGTAATGGAGAAGAGATCATGTGTGTTTGTGCCTTTTTTCATATCTGACTTAAGTAAGAGACAAACAGAGAGAGATAGTGAAAGGAAAAGGTAGCATGTGTGCAATTATGTATGTTTCGGATGTATTTAAGTTTGTTTTGTATGCATGTAAAATGACTTGGAATTTCCACTTCCTGCATCATGATTTAGTGTGTGTATGTGTGTTTGTGTTGTTGGAATGTCTGGATGCTTGTGGCTGAAAGAGAGAGGGGAAAGTACAACCAACTCTCTCTCCTTCTTCCTCACTCCCTTCTGAGATTTATTCTCTGCAGCATAACAGTCTCTTTCTCAGGTCCATTAAGCAACTACAGAATCCCAATAGAAATGGGTTACAGTGGATCAAATATATATTGAAATGAAATAATTAATATGGTTGATGGAATTGCTGGTATGTTTTTCAAAACTCATAAGTGAATTAGCCCTACTTTGGATAAAAGAGTCAATTAAGAACTTATAAAGAAGGATTTTACACTTCTAACTGCACTGTGAACCTGCTCCAATACTGATATGGTCCTATATATAGGTTTGAAAGTTCATTTTACTAAAGAACTGAGAAATGAAAAAGGCCAAAATTATTCCTCAGTAAACACATGGACCAAAACAAATTATTCAGCCCTTTGGAAACCAAAAAAAAGAAAGAAAAGATAAAGATAAAGTCATGAAAAACAGAGGTGGTTGAACTGAGAAGTAAAACTTGCCAATAATAATTTCAAACATTTCAAACAATATCACGAGTTTTTATCGTGAAAGCACTCCTTTGTTTGACAACAAATTATAATAATGCAGAGGTTACAGCAGTAAAAGTAAGTTTACTAAATCTAAAAAACAGATACAGTATTACAACATGCAACAAAGCAGTTTTTTTCGTGGGCATTGTATGGCTTTAATACAGTAAAGAGATGACAAGAGATGGGCAAAGACATGCAAAAGTCCCCAGCCAGATGGGTACAAAGCATTACACTGTCAACACCTTCAGTTGAGGGGATGTTTTTAAGTGGCTATAATTAATATTATTATATTATCAATGAGAATGACTAGTTGTAAAATGTTGCTATAGAGATGAACCCACAGACTTATCACCTGATTCTATAGTGCACATAGCTCTAGAGAACTTTTGAGTAACTTTTGGCTGATTGTTTTGGTCTTATGCCCCACAGCTTTACTAAATTGGTTCAATGTCATCATTGTGACCAAATAGTTTTACGTTTTCACCAAAGATTAAGCTCCAAAAAATCTCCTGCCCACTGCCTGTCCAGCACCAAATAGCACACAGACACAGTTAGAAACTACCTGGCGAAAATGCTTGAGTATTGACCAGCTGAAGAGCAAGATATACCTTCAAAAGTTGCTGATGATCAAAAAACTGAGCTAAAAGGAAAGTGAATATTTTAATTTTCAATATTTGAAAAGGTAACGTTAACATCCGCCAAGTCTACAGTAAGACAAAGCAGCCAAGCTGGCAAACAAGCCTCTTGTGATAAAGTAAAGTCAAACCTAGCAGCAGTTGCTTGTGTCTGCCTTTTCAGTCATCCCTCAGTATGGTAAGAAGTCCAGAAGAGACTTGTTACACAACAAATGCAAGGTCAGATTTTATCGCGAAATACGTGATGTCAATTGGAATGGTGGAAAAAAACGTTAATGATGAAAGTGGTTGATTGGGTAAAGCTGCAGGACAGAAACTGCCTCAACTTAATACCGATTGCAGGAGAAAAGTGGAAGAGCATCTTAGTGATGTTACACACTCTGCTACTGACGTGTAGTCTAGACACACAGGTGGGACCAATAAGAATAAATGTTATATGATGTTTGGTCTGGAGCCTATCAAGTTATTGATTCAGAAATCAACTACTGCTTAGAACTATGACATAGTTCGTCATTAGGCTTGAATTCTATGCTGGGTATAGCCGCTTAAATTCAAATTTAAAAGAGCGCTGTGGAGTTTTCATGTAAACAAGCAAGTTATGTTGATACTCAGGGTTACTAGCCAAAACACAAGCGCTTCCTTGAGAACTAACAAACTGAATGTGCCATCTTCCTCATTTATGTTACTAAATGTATATATCAATAATTATATGTATTGATAAATCATAAAAAAATTGTCATTTTTTTTTTTTTTTGCCCTACAATATGTTCTCTGTCTTAATCACTCTACAGAAAGTGCCAGTTGTATTTGACAGAACAAAGTAAATCCTCATATTCTCTTTCTAAATTTAACTTCTCTCTTCCTAACATATTATTATTAACAAAAGGCAATCTTTCAAAAAGATTAAAACAGGAATTTCAAAAGCTTCACAAGGTTCTTCCCTTAATATTATATCAAAGTGCAATTAAACTCTCACCTTTAATTAAGGTACACACGCAACTGGAGTTATGCCACTTAAACATCAATCAGTTACCTTACCAGCCTACGAGGTTAAGTTGACAGGGATGAGAACCTGTGCAGATACATCAGGATAAGCTAGAGGCACTACACATCCCACCTGACCTGGAATATCCCTGTGGGAATTGTTGGAGTCTCTGCAGTCATTCCATCTGCATCGTGTTAAAAATAAATCCCAAAAGGAAATTTCTCATAAACATTTAGAGTTTTTTCTCTGGCCCAGTGCAGATCTTTCCGATTTGCCCATGGGGAGAAAAAAAATATATATATATACTGTATGACATAAAAGCTTGAAAATCTACAGAAACATGAAAGGTAAAGCAGTGTTTACATAAATGTATGTGATATTACCAGCTACAAAACTCCGACACGCCTTCAGGGGCAAAGCAACAAAAATAGAAACGTAGCTTTGTTCTGCTCTATCAGGCTGTCTCAGATGTACTCACGATCAACTCACAGGATGGATAACAATAGTATTGTTATTTTGCTGTATTATTGAGTTGGTGACTGTCTACTCAAAGGAAAATAAAGAGTCTAATGGGCGATCCACATAGAAGTCATTTTCAGAGGTGTTTCCTGGCATCTGTCACTCGCCTGTCTCAGAGAACAGATACATTTCTGTTTTATGAAATGTATGAATTGACACTGACTCCGAGACACGCACATTGCCCCGGGACTCCCTGCATTTTTTACACTACGGGCCTATTTTCTTCCTTCTAGCCCACTTAACGAAGCATAATCTTTACAGACAGCAGTTTAAAATGGCATAAATCTCCCAGAGTTTTTATGTTCTGTATATATTAACAGTATCTGTAATGGCTGATCAAAGTTCCCAATGTCAGTACGGGCTTTCCAGTTTCACTGTAGGCTGATTCCTTCACCTTGCTACAGCTGACAGGAAAAATCAAAGAATCAATTAACAAAGACAATGCTGATATCTTCCTTTACAACCCCCAGGCAACTAATATCAGCCTGGTGAAGACAGCTTTGCTGGCTGCTGTCCTTTCAAAGCCTCAGTAACTGTACTGCTGACACGCGGCTCAGTCTGATGACAGAGACGACCAGACAGAGGTCAGAGTTGGTGTGGACCAAACACTTCAGTGGTACTTACACCACTCACATCTCGCTTTTAATGTGTATTCAAAGGTGTCTGTATGGCCTCACTTTTTTTGCACCATTAAGCCCTTCAACCTCACCCACCTAATTAAAAATTAAGACTGAATTTTAGCCATATTAGTAGTAGGCATAGTAGCAGCATGCCTACTACACCTTACAGATGCACCAGAATTTTGGCGCTCAAAAACTAACACATGGACAGATTTGATCTATGGGCTTAACCTCTATAAAACAACACCTTCAACTGTCAACAATAAATGTCAGTTATACTGAGAATGTCACAAATATTCAGGTATCTCAAAAGCTTATAAAGCTTATATTTCCAATAACAAATATCTCAAACATGTAATAATCATTCAAGCATACTTCAAAATACACACTTAGTCAAGCAGAACTTAACAAAGCCTCTTGACTGACCAATCAGAAGTAGATTCTACAGTATTTTGCAATACGAGACTAGAATTAGCAGGTTAGTTTTTACAACTTCAGCACGTGTCAGCTTCTGTACCTGTCACTAACTAATTAAACTGCAAGTTGTCAATAAACTCTATTACACTAATTTTAAACAGTTACGGCCATATAAAACACTGCATATCATGTAAATACAGAGACACAGTTTTAATCTAAATTTTGGAGCCAGATATGATTGTGTGCATAGCATCAACAGGGATATAAGCAGTACAATTGTGATGTTGTGTAATTATAACTACATACAGGCATGCAGGGTTATTGCACTTGAGCTTTTACGCAATCAGTATAAAACACCAAATACCAAGTGTATGCAGCAGTACAATATGAGTTTTAATGGATAGGAGAGAATTCATGATGGAACAAGATATGATATAAAAAGTTAGCATAAGAAAGGGTAGGACAGGACAAGATTGGATAGGAGATAGGAAAGGACAGAATATGATGCGATGCAAGACAAAAGATAAGGATGATCCCCAGGGGTAAATTTAGATATCAAAGCAGAACACAGCACATAGATTAACACAAATTATGTATAACAATATGTACATGTCTAAGTATGTCATAATTGTGACAAATTTAAATCAGCATGCCATGGAAATACAGAAATACAATAATTAGCCAAAATCACTTCCAACAAAAATAATTTTAACTAAGTAATAGAATGCTGCAAAAGCTTGCATATATTATGTTGCAACCATATATTAGGTTGCGGCATTGACAGCATTATTCAGCCCCCTAGTACACTATATGTGACATATCCCTGCTGGTTAGTTTCAGCTTGAGACTGCTTTTGCTGTTGTCTGTGTTGGCCCACGTGTTGTCCCACGTGTTGTGTGTTGTGCTTTTGCTGTTGTTTGTGTTGGCCCACGCAACAAGAGACCCTTCCCCTGAATATATCAATATTTCAAGTTTTGGGGTTTTTTTGGGACTAATAGTCCTGTAGTTAGAGTGCAAGTGATTTGGCTTCTTTGGAGCCCTGTTACTGAAGTTTGTTTCATGTTACTTTCAAAACACATCACAGTGCTGATTGCCAGGCCTCATCTAGCTGATAAAAGCGACTACTTGGCATTCCACCTAACACGGCCCACCTCTGTAGCAGTGTTTGCATGTGTGAACATTAAATTATTCCAGAGCCCAGTTTAATGAGGTGTTTACACTATTCTGACAATCTCTGTATAGAGTATGCATACTGTGTCCAGAGATTTATAACTATGAAAGTACATCAACGTATAAACTGAAATATTTAATTATAGAAATTGAATATGAATACACATATGTATGCACACTTTAATAGAAGCAAAGGTTCCCCTTTAAAATATTTATGACTTAATGTACAGTAGAATTCTATCATACAGCACAATAGCAAAGTGGACCATTAATGAAATACTACAGACCAGATGCGTAGGAGTAAAACTAACACCCACAATGGAGTTGAAGATGCTGCTTAGTTAGTAGATTCAATCCTAGTCCTAATCCTATTCTCAGTGACTACCTACAGGCAATCTGGACTCTGGCCTACCACATAGTTGGCGTTCTTGACCGACTTATTGAGCCATATAGCTTTACCAACCTTGAAGCTGCCACTCTAGTACATCATAAAAAAGAGTGCACAGGCTACTGAATGTCCTGTGTTAGGGTATTGTGCATAGCGAAGGACACAAGCTCCCTCCCTACTCTGTGATTCTTTCTCTGTTTATACATGTATACTTTAGAGGATAATAAATTGGCAAAGTGTTTTTGAACTAATAGATATTGTGTACAATAACTGTTGGTTTACCATCACGTCGGCCTACCCATTAACAAATTGACAGCATGTGTAACAAACCTGTTCTAATGTCTGATCTGAAGTAACTAACAGAGAGAAGGAAGGAAGGATGTGGCTTCGGTGCAAGGTCTCTTCCATCACCGTTTATAAATCTGCCTTCACCAACCACTGTTTTTATTCCAATTCTCTCTTCCTGCTCCTGTAATCCCTTTTATTTCCCTCTTTCCATGACTGTACTTACAGTTTTAGAAATACCAAGATCCAAATACTGAGCTTGTTAGGTGGGTTCAGGGACATTTCCCTGATCTACAAATATTGCAATTAAGACAGTTGGAGTGCAAAGATTTGATAACAACTTCAGAACCATGTCAAAATTTATCTCAAACAGTATATACATGTAAACATTTCAACTTTCATTGAAAGTTTATCAGTCTGGCATTGGATGGATGGAATTAATGTTAGCCAACAAGCTATCTAACTAACCATTGTTTAATGTAGCACGTCCGCAAAGGGAGCTATTCATCAGATAATGTCTGGGATGAATGGCCCTGAAGTACAATCAGCTCGCTTGTGAAATCCTTTGGTTACATATATCACGCTTCAGTGGATTCAGCTGCCTGCCCGGTTTGTTGACACAATCAAAGAGCCACCATGGTGAGTAAAGATTTTGTAGTAACAACAAGATCCTTCACACAACCCACTTACACACAGGCAAGTACGCCGGTGATCACTTGAGAAGGTCGGTTGTCTTGGCACAGTAAAATATCTCTGCAGCACTAAAGCAGAGTTATTTTTAGGCAATTATTTCACGATTCTTTTATATAGACCTCTGAAAAATACCAAGTTCGGGCCTCAGTGACCTCAATGACATGCTTCTTTCCTAAGGAAATTCAGGCCAAAGATTCCAGCCAGAGATGTCGCTCCGACATTAAGCTCTATCATTGCCTGACCTCATGATCCCTGTACCCCAGTCACCCTCTCTCAAGACTTACATTGCAATAAACGTTTATACCACGGAGCCAAAGGAGGGTCCTTTTTAAATGCACAAGCAGAACAACCAGCCCAAAGTTGCAGGTCTCAGGCGAACAAACTGTGTGGATGTCCTCAATCACACCTACTGTTTTGGTTCATGTAGGTGCAGCAGTGCAGAGTGCAAAAAGGTTGGATGAGGTCGAACAAAGTCGGAGTGTGTGCTGATTAATAAATTCACTCTTAGTCACATGACTGGCCTCATTGTTCTGAAAAAGCTGTGCCTATCACACTGACGCATGACATCAGAAGCTCAGCAGGTGGAAAGAGGAATCATGTTGTTGTCTGGATGGTGCAGAGCAGCACGACCTGAACACACAGCCGTGGCAAATGATGTAGGTTTTTACTTAACTAGTGCAATGATGATAGAAGTTAATCATAAAAAATGTTGATGAGGCCATATAAATGACCCCATCCATCCCACACTATTACACTTTTATTTCTACCTTATCTTACGCCATAGATGCAGTCAACATACTGTGAAATGGGACACAACAGGATTTGTTCCATAATGCATTTCAAGAATATAACATAAAGTGCTACATTTGCTAAAAAAAAAAAAAAAATTGGAATGGAGGCACTGACACACAGGACTGATGAGATGTTGTAATCAGACATCTCCCATTTAAAGAGCATATCATAATGGACTAGTCTGATGTATGTAGTTTTGTTTGAAGTTACTTTGCATCAGGCTGATGTCATTTGCTCATGATTAAATAAAGGTAAACACGGTGGACAGCCATGCATAATGACACTGAGCTGTGGCATAGCACTTCTCAAAGGCAAATTTATAAACCTATTAACCTCTTATAAACCTACTAAAGGATGAACAACAGATATTGGAGAAAACATTCATATTAATTTATAGATAAATGCAGACTGATTTACCAAAGTTCCTGCTTCAAGCACGATAAAAACATTTTTCAATGTCATTTTCAATTTAATGTCAAGTTGTCCCACAGACTGTCATAGTTCTCTGACATCTATTCTTAGCGCATCTACAAGACATATTTTCCATCAAAATTCCAGCAATTTGTTTTGCATTGCTTCATTTGAATGAATCTCCTCCCTCTTGTGCACTGTGCATTCAAAATACTATGCCAACAACTGGCAAAGTGATTTCCAATGCCAGGATATTAACAAACAGTCACAGCACTTTCACAAAAATAGGGCCCAAGGTCTTTTTTATTTATTCATTTATTTATTTTACTTCTATATTTTTTTAACTAATTGTAGGTATTTCATGTCACACCCATACCATTATGAAAGGTTAGGATAAACTCAGTATTTCTGTGTAGAACTAAACCACCAATTCCATCCATTGGCTGAAGAGGTGCATTCCCCACCTGGCCTTCTGTAAGATGGAGTATTCCCTGGCTTTCTAATGATTTAGATTAGACTGTGGTTAACAGGAATTCAAATGCTATCAAAGCCATCACAGTTCTAAGCACAGTAAAGGGAAGCAAATGCGGCCAGCTCCTTCTCAAGTCAACCCTCATCTCCACTGTTTTGAACATGTTGCAGTTGCCAGAGCTATTAGATTTACCACTGGTATGCAGACTTACAATAACATCCCATATGAGACTACTAACTGTTGTGTTACTTGCAAACTTAAGAAGATTAAAAGAGATTTCCTTGCAGGTGCAGTCATTTTTGTGAAGGAAAAAGAGCAGTGGACAGAGTGCACAGACATCACCAAACGTTATCAGGGGATTGGATTGAACTTTACACTGTCCCATTTACTCTCTCCCACCTATCAGAATGCTGCTGATCCCCTGACAGGTGGAGGCGGGGTTGGTGAGTTGGTAGAGCTTAGTTTGAAGCAGTTCATGGATCAAAGTAGAGAAAACTGAGCTGAAGTCCACCACCAGACAGGATTTTTCCATATACTCCTGGGCTTGTCTCTGCTGGTCTGTGTAGGAGGTGAAATACAGAGGGTCCAGTAGGGGCTCTATGAAAAGATTTGGGTGAGTCAATACAAAATTATCAAAGGGCTTTATGACTGCCGAGGGGAAAGTGACAAGTTTATGATCATTAAGGCCTTTCATGCTCAGTTTATTCTGGATAGGACTACTGCAGTTGCAAGCAACTAATCAGAGGTTCCATCTTTACTGATATTGCTCTAACAATCAAATGTGGCACAAGCACATGATGAGTAGTTTAGTGTCTAGACAGCTTCTCAAATCTAAGACCAGGAATTCATTTGTGTGTCTGCAGCAAAACAGAAATAGACAATAATCAATGAGCACTAACCAATGCTTATTTATTGTATGCCTCAATTTTTGTGGAAAATGTAAGGAAACCAAGAAAAGAAAACACATTTTAAGGCAATGGTAGATAAAGACACATTGTGACATAGATTGTAAACAGTAGTGAGCTTTGTAAGGGCTGTTTGCATTTCAATTGATCTGAGACTCTATGGTGAATTCTGGATGAAGTTGATTATAAAATATACTCACTTAAAATCTGAATGAAATTATTTATCAAATAGTAGCGTTTCACTTATGCCACACCACACCTTTATGCATATACGCACTGTTTTCTGTCACTGATTTTATTCGTTTCTCCTGCTCACACCACTTAAGTTCAATTCAGTTGAAAATCGCAACATATAGAGAATGGCAATTTGCAGTGGATGGATTATGAAACGTCCCATTTAAATTTGCCTGGAAACTGATCGTGGGGGCACCCAGTAGTTTCCAGCTCCAGTGTTTTTACCCATCTTAATACTCCTCAACTAACTGTTAAAAAAAGTGATCACTTCGATCGCAGAACGACAAATAGATAAAGAAAGAAAGAAAGAAAGAATAGGGCAGGCAATGTTCCCCGTTTTTGTTTTTGCCAACAAATGTTCCATACTAATACTAACAAGTATTTCCTGTATTACAAAAGTTATATTTTACTCCTCTATGCCATAGAGCTCATTCGTAGTCTAAAAACTTTTAAAACCACATTAGTGAGCAGCTCAGTTGCACTGGGTGACATGGTCCTTTATTGTAATGAACCTGAGCACTGTTGGGTTTTTTTTGTTAGTCAGTCCCACATACACTGCTCAGCTAATGTAAGCACTTACTAGAACACCCAGTGTGTGTTAAATCTGCAGCTGAAAATAGTCCCCAACACATGCACTATATACTCACTTTTGAGTGACACACAAAAAAACTACAGCGACAAACTGCTTTACGAGATTACTCAGCCATTTTTTTAAGTGAAATTATATATTTGTGACCTGTTTTCAAAAATTATAGGATCAGTAGGAAAATACTGACTAGAATATAATGTCACAGAGGGGAAGTCAGAATGTACAGAGAGACCGACTAATATATTAGTGGTCACGGAATTTGCTGGTAGCAAGAAAATTATGGAATGATGTATTATTATTATTATTCCAACATTAGGCAACATTAAATGACTGATTGGTAAATCACTGGTGCTGTAGTCTATTGACTGCTCAAATGTGAAAGTTAATTTCTTTATAAGCAGCACTGAGTCAGAGTGTTGAAATCCACCATGGGGGATGTTGCTACAGAGAAGAGCTTGCTTGAGTTGTTCTGACTTGTATTTTTGCCGTTGCAACCTTGACCCACTAAAGATGTTACAAAGTCAAAGGACAGTTTCATATCATGTGCCTCTAAAGAGCACCCGGGAGGCGCCCAAAATGTCTTCAGGACATCTAATTCTTCACTCGAATATCAGTTGCCGTCACCAGATGTTGTCAAATACGCACAGCGTGTCTTCATTTTCTCCACAGCTATCCTTGCAGACCATGTGCTGAAGCTTTGATCCAATTTTGGCGGTGGCGCAAGCTGTAGATTAGGACTTCAGGCTGTAATGGATGTCAACCCAGGTTATGTTTCTCCAAAGAACATCCCGTCTATAACTAGAATACACACAAGCGCGTGCGCACGCACACAATTCACTTTTCATTCAATATGCTAATTGAAACCGCAGCTCATTTGCTGATGAAAGAGGATTCATGCTCAATTATATCGTAATGGGTTGGATATAACAGCGCGCTCAGGCCAGCGGATTTTTATTAGGGTTTTGTTTTTTTTTTCATTAGGTCAAATCTGACTTAAATTTCCTCATTCAGCTGAAGGAGGCTACCGGGGGGATGCGACCCGACCCAGGCTGCAGAGCCACACGCACGGAAAACACACGAACACACAAAAAACAAACCCCAGTGATTTCTTCCCCAAAATCCACGCGCGCGTGGTTTCGAGGGAAATAAAAGCGCGCGCGCGCGCGGGGGACGAGCGGCAGAGGGCGCGTGTGCGCTCGGGGGGCCGGCGCGTGCCGGGATGTACCTGGAATGCAGAGCGTATAAGGCGGGCTCGTGAACACGCACCTGCAAAAAAAAAAAAGAAATAAAACCCGAAACCTCCCGCTCAAGAGCGAGAGATGGGAAAGAAAGAGAGAGAAAAACCCAGTAAAAAGTCAGAGAGGGAGGAGAAGTGGGGGATCCATGCGGGGAAGGGGTGGTGGTGGGGGGGGGCAGAGAGCCAAAGACGTGTGACCCCTCTCCGCAGTTTGTCAGTCTTCGTTTACTTTCTTCCGGCCGTAAAACCCGCTCACTAATAGCCGCTGAGCAGGACCCTGGCCGAGCCGGTGACATTACGCTGGGGGAACTCCCCGTTTTCCAGCCGGGCCGGGCGGTAAGAGTCGGCGCGACCAGCTCGGAAATTAGAACTGCAGAGGGGCTATGGCAGAGCAGCAGGAAGCCCCGGCAGCGTTCAGCAGCAGCGGCGGACCGATGCTGCATTGCGCTCCTCACGGAGCGGGGTCGGTCCGCCGGAACGCGGCGTGTGCGTGGGGGAGTTAGAGGATACTGCTGACAAGTAAAAAACAAAAAAGCATGACATGTTTCTTTTTGGGTTATTCATTTGTTTGTTTGTTTATTTGTTTGTTATTTATTTATTTACACCCACCCCCCCCCGGCAAGGAGTCTGCCTTACGCCAACTTCAGTTTGTACATTGCGTACCACCGCCTACAGCATCGGTTAATAGCTCACAGTATACTTGACCGTAGGTCATGACTATTAAAGCGATTTTCCAATCTGTTTGAGAGTGTGTGGCGATTTCTGTCTCCTTCAGAAAAAGAATGAATGAAGCTTTCCACGCTTGCCCCGGCAAAAATAGCTGCACCAGCAGAAATATGCGCGGTGGGCTGACTTGCGTTAGAGCCCGATCACACTCGTTTCCCTCCGTCGCTCTTTGTCCTTTGTATGAATACGAGAATAAAGATATTTTCGCACCAGGAGCTGTCAGCAGCCGGGACACCGAGACATTTAATCTTCCTATACGTGTTGTGTGTGCGTGTGTGTGTGTGTGTGTGTGGGGGGGGGGTCTGTCCCTGGTAACCGACATATACACACACAGCGACCCAACACCGCCTCTGCTGCCTCTCCCGTTACAGCTCAGCGATCGAGTTACGCGACCGGGGAAAAATGTTGCAGTAGCTGAGAGAGAGAGAGAGAGAGAGAGAGAGAGAGACTGCAGCATCGCTGGAGACCGGCAGCAGCAGCAGCAGCAGCAGCAGCAGTCCCAAGCAGTGCAGGTGAGAGGGGGGAAAAAAAAGGCCAGAGGAGGAGGAGGAGGAGGAGGAGGAGGCGCATATGGTTAGAGAGAGCGAGTGAGAGAGAGAGAGAGAGAGAGAGAGAGAGAGTGAATGAGAGAGAGAGAGAATGCGGGACTCCTGGAAAAAGACGCATCTACACTCGGTCCATCACCGAGACATCCATCCCAAACACAGGATTTCCGCTAAATTGATGCCGATGTCGGGACCTCTCTTCTAGCTCACTAGGAGAGGCTCCGATTTGTCCCTTTTATGCGGAGACACAAAAGACACGATGAGAAACTCGCTCTGAAAGCCACTCTTGTCTTCTCATAACTTGCGTGAAGGAATCCGACGGCTTGGCACGTTGCTTCACTGCGGGAAAAAAAAGGGGGGGAAACGAAGCTGGGACCGAAGGTAAGAAAAGATCCAGCAGCAGCATCCCGGAGACTTTTTGTTTTAATTCAAAGTGATTTTAATTCCTCTTTGGGGATGTGAATTAATCTTTTCCTCGGCGCCCGGAGAAGCCGAGCCGCGTGTTTTTGTTTTTTTTTTTCCTTCTTCTTCTTCTTCTTCTTCTTCTTCTTTTGTGTAGTGGTGCTGCATTGCAGTTTTAACTGTGAAAAACGCGAGAAAAGCCGCTGTCCCAAATGTGACTGGAATAAAAAGCACTTACAGACGTTGCTGTTAAATGATGAGCTACTTCGTGTGACACCGGGATAGTTCTCCGGGTTACATGGAAGAGAGGAGTGAGGAAGAGTGAAGTGGATTAATCAGAGGCTGGTGAATTAGTTTGGGTTGTGTTTTTTTTTCGCAGCAGCAGCATGGATTTTTTGATATTTTCGTGGCATGAACAGCCAAGCAAGACCTCGGAATTATATCACTGAAGTTGCAAAACCACTACTGAGGACGGGAGGAGATTAAAAGGAAGGAGCCCGCACCGCTAAAGACAGAAGTACTGTGAGAGTGAAGAAGCTGTTTTTCCCCGGACCTCAGGCGGCGGTCCGCAGCAGCAGCAGCAGCAGCAGCAGCAGCAGTCCCAAGCAGTGCAGGTGAGAGGGGGGAAAAAAGGCCAGAGGAGGAGGAGGAGGAGGAGGAGGAGGAGGATGGAGGCGCATATGGTTAGAGAGCAGGTGAGAGAGAGAGAGAGAGAATGCGGGACTCCTGGAAAAAGACGCATCTACACTCGGTCCATCACCGAGACATCCATCCCAAACACAGGATTTCCGCTAAATTGATGCCGATGTCGGGACCTCTCTTCTAGCTCACTAGGAGAGGCTCCGATTTGTCCCTTTTATGCGGAGACACAAAAGACACGATGAGAAACTCGCTCTGAAAGCCACTCTTGTCTTCTCATAACTTGCGTGAAGGAATCCGACGGCTTGGCACGTTGCTTCACTGCGGGAAAAAAAAGGGGGGGAAACGAAGCTGGGACCGAAGGTAAGAAAAGATCCAGCAGCAGCATCCCGGAGACTTTTTGTTTTAATTCAAAGTGATTTTAATTCCTCTTTGGGGATGTGAATTAATCTTTTCCTCGGCGCCCGGAGAAGCCGAGCCGCGTGTTTTTGTTTTTTTTTTTCCTTCTTCTTCTTCTTCTTCTTCTTCTTTTGTGTAGTGGTGCTGCATTGCAGTTTTAACTGTGAAAAACGCGAGAAAAGCCTGCTGTCCCAAATGTGACTGGAATAAAAAGCACTTACAGACGTTGCTGTTAAATGATGAGCTACTTCGTGTGACACCGGGATAGTTCTCCGGGTTACATGGAAGAGAGGAGTGAGGAAGAGTGAAGTGGATTAATCAGAGGCTGGTGAATTAGTTTGGGTTGTTTTTTTTTTTCGCAGCAGCAGCATGGATTTTTTGATATTTTCGTGGCATGAACAGCCAAGCAAGACCTCGGAATTATATCACTGAAGTTGCAAAGCCACTACTGAGGACGGGAGGAGATTAAAAGGAAGGAGCCCGCACCGCTAAAGACAGAAGTACTGTGAGAGTGAAGAAGCTGTTTTTCCCCGGACCTCAGGCGGCGGTCCGCAGAGAGCGATAGAGAGAAGGTACGAGAGGGTGAATCAAACACCCACGCTGCGAGGTGCACCAGACCACAAAACGCCGATAAAGAAGAGCCCAGCCTCAGCTCGGAGGCAGACAGAGAGGCGAGGGGGAAGAGGGAGCCATGCAGAGGCTTGGCGCAGTGCACTCCTCCGCGGCGCAGGCTCTCAGCCTCGTGGTCGTAGTGCTGCAGCTGCTGACTCAGCCACCGGGTGCCGACTCAGCTCTCCGGTACCGGGTGGCGGAGGAGGGCCCACCTGACGTCAAGATCGGCAACGTGGCCGCCGACCTGGGCCTGACGGCAGGTACGGGCAACGGGGATGTCACCTTCGCCCTGGAGAGCGGCTCAGAGTACTTCAAGATTGACAATGTGACAGGGGAGCTCACAACCGGCCCACGGCGCATTGACAGGGAGAAGCTTCCACAGTGCCAGATGATATTCGACGAAAATGAGTGTTTCTTGGACTTTGAGGTGTCAGTGATAGGGCCACTGCAGAGCTGGGTAGACCTGTTTGAGGGCCGAGTGGTCATAACAGACATCAATGACAACACACCTTCTTTCCCCTCACCTGTGCTCCAGCTCTCAGTTGAGGAAAATCGTCCAATAGGAACCCTTTACCTGCTGCCCACAGCAACGGACAGGGATTTTGGACGAAATGGCATTGACCGGTACGAGCTGATCCAAGACGGTGGAGCTGGGTCAAGTTCAGCAAGGCGCACAGCGGGAGGAAACCCCATTACTAGAGTAGATGGACTTGGGGATCGGAGGGGAAGAAGTGGAGATGGTGGAGGAGGAGCCAGGAGCAGTGTGTTTGAACTGCAAGTTGCAGACATACCAGATGGTGAAAAGCAACCGCAGCTCATTGTGAAAGGCACGTTGGATCGTGAGCAAAAAGACTCGTATGAGCTCGTCCTCAGGGTTAGAGATGGAGGAAACCCCCCACGTTCCTCTCAAGCTCTACTTCGTGTCTCCATCACTGATGTGAATGACAACAGCCCGCAGTTCGAGAGGTCCACGTATGAGGCGGAAATGGCAGAAAATGCTCCTCCAGGCACACCTGTCCTCCAGGTGAGAGCTTCAGACCGTGACATTGGAGTGAACGGGCAGGTGGAGTATGTCTTTGGAGCTGCCACTGAATCTGTCAGGCGCCTCCTGCGGCTGGACGAGGCAACTGGGTGGCTGAGCGTTCTTCACAGGATTGACAGGGAAGAGGTCGCTCAACTGAGGTTCTCAGTAATGGCCAGGGACAGAGGTCAGCCTCCCCGCACTGACCGCACCACTGTAGTTTTGGCCGTCCGGGATGAAAATGACAATGTCCCAGTCGTAGAGATCCGAAAGATTGGACGGATCCCTGTTCGAGATGGTGCAGCTTTGGTCCCAGAGAATGTTCTGGTGGACACGCCAGTAGCTCTGGTACAGGTGTCAGACCGAGACCAGGGAGAGAATGGGGCTGTGACGTGCACTGTTGTGGGAGATGTCCCCTTCACACTTAAGCCAGCTGGTGAAACGGCACTCCCACCCCTACCTGCAGATGAAGCCTTCGACAGGTAAGTCGAATCAAAGGTAAAATTTTAAAGTGAATACACCCATCCTGAAGGAGTCAAGAACTGTTTATCAATAAATAATTCCTAAACAATTCAGATTCTTCGTATACTTACAGATACAGTTGTCACGACCGAGTAGCCAATAATTACTTCCCATTATTTGGGCAGGATGATGTATTGCTTTTCTTGAGGGAAAACAAAAGTTACCAGGAATAATTCATTTAAAAATGGTAAATATTCATTAAGAAAATGTCCATGATGTAAATTAGTATGTTACCTCTAGTTCTATTTCTATGTATGTGTATATATATTTATATTTTTTATTCATATATATATATATATATACATATATATATATGTGTGTGTGTGTGTGTGTGTGTGCGTGCGTGTGTAAAATTAAATAATCAGTATGTATATACGTATGTATGAATGCATTTATGTCTGGGTCTAGCACTCTTTTTAATCCTTTTGTGACAACTACACATCCAGCATGCAGCAGTTATAATCTTAGTGACACTACTGCTACAGGAGGTATTTCAACTATTTTCCAGAAAGAATTCAGAGAAGAGTGACTCAAGTGTTGTTGCATGCATATTTCATTTAAGCTTGGTTGAAGTGCTGCCACTCATTCACTAAGGCTACAGTTATAATGTCAACTTTGAGCATATATATTCATTAAAGTCAAGGGTTTTAAACTTTTAAAAAATCTTTTAGAAATGCAGACTGAAAATCAGGATGTCATCTTAAGTGTTGTAAAGAGAGGACAGGATTTATTTCACTATTTTAACAAATTGACAAATGACAAAGTAAATTTTAGTCAGCCAGCACCCTGGTGACAAATCATCTAAATAACTGAGAGGAAGCAGCACTAGTATTTTATTTGACTGCTTTTGGGAAAGAATGTTATTTCCATGTAACGTTGCAATTATATTCATGAAACCAATTTCCCAATTGTTTTAACAGGAACAAGAAAAAATACTTCTTGCACACTTCCGCCTTGCTGGACTATGAGGCCACCAAAGAATACAGTGTTACCATTGTGGCAGTAGATTCTGGAAGCCCTAGTCTTTCCAGTAACAGCTCACTGATGGTGCGAGTGGTAGATATCAATGACCATGCCCCAACCTTTGCCCAGAGTGTGGTTGAGGTCCACTTTGCAGAGAACAACTCACCTAGTGAGAGGGTAGTCACTGTGGTAGCTACAGATGCAGACAGTGGCAAGAATGCAGAGATTGCATACTCCTTGGACCCTGCTGGTAACGGGCCATTTAACATAGATGCAGATAATGGAGATATCCGTGCCACTGGGGTTCTTGACCGTGAGCAGCGAGAGAGGTACGAACTCCGAGTTATTGCCAAGGACAAGGGCACTCCCTCTCTGCAAGGTTCTGCGACCGTTGTTGTTCAGGTCACTGACCGAAATGACAACGCACCGAAGTTTGTTCAGGAAATATTTACATTCTATGTCAAAGAAAACCTGCTTGCCAACAGCCCGGTTGGGATGGTCACTGTGACTGATGCTGACGAAGGTGAAAATGCTGAGCTTAGTCTGTTTGTAGAAATGGACGGAGTTGACAAGAAGGCAGGAGAGAAGATGGAGAGTGAAGATGGAGAGAAAGAGCGAGGTGAAGAAGTGTTTTCCATTGAGAACAACACAGGAACTATCTTCTCTTCTGTATCATTTGACCGTGAAAAGCTTTCTACCTACACCTTCCGTGTCCGGGCCGTGGACGGAGGAGAGCCCCGCAAAACTGCCACCGCCACCATCTCACTCTTTGTGACAGATGAAAATGACAATGCCCCCTCAATCACCTCTCCAGCCAATGAGTCGTACACCCTTCTTCCGCCTGCCAGCAGTGCCCGCACCATAGTCAGGACTGTAACAGCCACAGACTCAGACACAGGCCCAAATGCAGACCTTCGCTATGCTTTAGTGGGGGGAAATCCCTTCAGGCTGTTTGAGATTGGTCACACCAATGGAGTGATCACCCTGGCAGAACCCCTTGAGAGGCGCCACAGAGGTCTGCATCGCCTGGTGGTCCGAGTCAACGATAGTGGGGTCCCCTCTCTCTGTGCCACTGCCCTGGTTCACGTCTTCATTAATGAGAGCTTGGCCAACGCTACCCTAGTGGATGCACAGGTAATCTCTATGTGCAAAGATATGTTTTTCTCAAACTGATTTCAGAGATAGCAAACAATGTATATACAAATGCAAAAACTTAAGCCACTGCTCTGTTATGATGTGGGTGGACCTCTATTGTTCCACAGAGCTGGTAATAATAACCAATAATGGCAGTGGTGATACTGTCCTTTGATCAATTCAAAGAATGGGCACAGAGTTAACAAATTACAATGGAGGAGGATGGTAATGGCAACTGATTACAGCCTTTTAAACTAAACTAGGAAGAAGATTATTTTCTTGATAGAATGGATAAATACACAGTTTCAACAGTCTGTGCCATGTTGTAAATTTCTGACCATTTTTCTGAAATAATTGTGTCTATATTTGTCCCAGCTATAGAACCCTGTTTCTCTGCTGCAGTCTATTGGCAATGCCAGCTTCTTTGTAGTTTGGCTCCTACTGGAGTGTGTTCTTTGTCCAGCATGTATTCTTATAATGACTATGGTTAAAATAACTGTTATTATTGAAGTGGTTCTTCTTTTATGGTACATTGAACTCAGAGCTGAAAGAATTAGACGTGTGTGTGTGTGTGTGTGTGTGTGTGTGTGTGTGTGTGTGTGTGTGTGTGTTTGTGAAAGAGAGAGAGAGGGCATTAGGGATGAGTGTGATAGAGAGGTAGAAAGAGAGATGGGCCTGTCCCAGTTTTAGCCTTGTGATACAGAGTAGGTTGAAGTATGTTCATTTGAATAGAAGTTGTACTCCAGCAGTTTCTCTTCACTTTGGGCCTGAATATTGATGAGGTTTTGGAGTTTGCATTGTTGTATGCACCACATTCTGAGCAGAACAGAGATGGTCAGACTTGGAGGAATGCAAATAAAAGCTATTACAAACTCTAAGTGAATAATGTAAATCTTTTGCTGTCTTCTAGAATTGAGGACTTCCCAAGACGTTTGGCAGAGGTGACTGACTAGATTCAAAGACATTCCTGAGATACCAGAAACAAATAAAACAGAATGATTTACATATGCTAGTGGAAATCTGTCTCAGCTTTCTGCCCATGTGTACCAATCAAACTGACTCATTATGCTTTAAAAAATGTTCAGTTAAGCTATAAATTCTGGCCGGTAATAATTGCTAACACCTCTTCTCTGGCTTGGACAAAGTAATAAATATTGACTAATAATTAAATCGCCTCAGTGGCCTTAGTTACAGTTTTTGTTCTGAGTCTAATAGCTTGTGGTTTTGAGGCCTTCTTGAAACTTGCTTTGAAACACTTTCTCATATTTTCTCGGAAAAGAAGGTCTTCCACTGTCAGGTCTGTGCATGTAACATGACGTAAACAGTACAACACTAAAATAGCTCTGAGACACTTGAGAGGAAAAGAACAGTCAGACAGATATGAGGCACAAATCTCCAAAACTGTGTCAAAGCACAGATTTTGTTGGTACCCCAAAATACCATCCCTATGCTGCGCCTTGATAGGGCCCTTATGTGTCAAAACACTCAATAAATAGTGTTCTATTGCACTCTGCCCAACCAGTGTGAAAAAAGAAGCCAAAGATTTTGATCTTGAGGACACACCTCACACTGAAGACATCAGCTGCAAATGCTTCTCTATTGCAAACTATGCATTTGATCATGATGGTGTGATCATGATGGTGCTTCTCTGGTTGTTTCACCTTGTGACAAAACAGAGGATAAAATATAAGCACCTTGGGTAATGTATATGATTTCCAAATGAGCAATTGGAACCTTAGATGATTTCTCATTTTCAATTGTGTAACAGTGTAGCTATTCTAGTCAGTCACAATAGCAACTACAATAACTTACTGTGCTTTGTGTACCGTCATAGTTCTCAGCACCGTCGTTCTGAATGACACTTAGAGCTAAATCTTGTGTTTTAGCGGGTAAAAATCACATCCTGTATAATCACAGCTTGAGAGGTTAAGTCACCTCATATGAAGACAACTTGACATCCAAAATGCTGTGTTTCATGGCACTGAGTCAAACAACTGAGTGCAGATAGAAGGTGCAGGATTTGAGCCCCAGCCAGCAAACAGAACACCTCTTGAATGTAACACCGTCGCTTAAGAATAGAGTAAAATGTACAAATTGAACAATCAAGGGGGTGAGGATTAGAACAGAACACTTGATAAGCAATGGAACAATGGTGTTGACAGGTGGAATTATCTGCAATGTGCTTAAATGACCGGGGCCATTGAATGGAACAATAGGGTGTAATATGTCCTAGCCGATATAAAAGCCGTCTTTGATTACAATATGCATAGTTTAGTTTGATTGTAGGGAGGAACTTGGCAGAGTAATTGAGTAGAAGTCATTGAAGAGAGAATACCTCTCTTCAATGACATCTCATAATGAAGTCAAACTGAGTGGTGGATGGATGCCAGATGTAATTAGGGAAGGAAAATGGGTGCTACTGCTGCAGCACCGCAGCAGAAAATTACTCCAATCTTTTCTATCCAACAGCGCTGGGTGAACAACATGTTGGATAAGTAGTTGCAATATTATGCTGCAGAGTTTGAACCAGAAGAAAATGGACTTTAGTTGTGATATTTTAGACATGGTTGTCATCTGGAAAACTTTAAGTTGCTTTGTACATCACAAGTACAGTGCAATATGAAGCTGATGAAGGCTTATCACTAATATTTTCAAATTCTTTCAATTTTCAAATCTCAGATCAAGAATTTTTCATTTTGAATGTGTGTTTTTTCATCTTTTTAAATATCTACAGTCTGCTTTCTATTAGTATAATTGAGAGCTGACAGTTTCCCACCGAGATTTCCTATTCTTCTTCCACCTTTGAACTACAACTAAGATCAGGTGCTTTTTAAACTTGGGTCAATAGTGTGGTCAAGGGAGAAATTTTTGTCTTGGCCACAGCATTGACATCTGCAGCAACATGCAGAATCCTTGGAGAGTTGAACAGATAGATGATTGTGTTAAGTCCAGCCCGGAACAGAGCTCATGCAGCAGGATGGAAGATTCTACTTAGAGTTTGGAATCAGTTGCAGGCATTTACTCATTTACTCATTTACGCATTAGAGAGTGAGTGGATGCTAGATTAAAATAGCTGACCATACTAATTGTGCTAAAACAAAAATACAATATACATACCTGCACCTAGATGACTATACAGAGCTTGCACTCAGTGGGGTATGTCTTCTTCCCACACGCACACATGTATGCAAGTTGAAACACTTTCTGATGCATCTCTCTGTCACATATACCCGCAAGCTCACTGCAAAACACACAAATAAACTTTGCTGTTCGACTGTCACATAGTATATGCACATATGGCATTGCATCGCTATTTTCTGTCTGTTTTGCACACACAATACGGCAGGCAGTGCAGGGATGCGCTAAGCCAGAGAGATGCCCAGCAGAATGAGAATGGAAAAGAATACTGCAGGCAAAAGAAGAACAATGGGGCTGAGGGGAGAGTGGAGCCTGCCAGAGAGGCCCTCTGCAGTGGAAGCAGAATAATGGAAGAGAACCAACACAACTCACTCAAAAACAATGAAACTTAACCCAGAGATAGATGGTGATGAAACAATGAAATATAACAGTCGCATTTTTAGCTTGGGGGTATCAAGAAATGAGACTGAATAATGTGGCACTATATGAGTAAGCCTAATATGCCCTGGATAATGTAATAAGCAATTTACACAGTGCAGTTGTGTGAGCAACACTCTCTGAAATATTACCACTGCTACTGTTTTTACTGTAGTTTTTTTTTTATTATTATTATTATCACAAGTCACCGAGGCTCAAATTTATTTAACTTTTCTCTCACCTGTTCATTCCAGCAAACCTTAATATTGACCATCCTTAAGGCAGCAGGGATAACATGAGTATGTAATTTCCTTGACAGACCAAAGGTATTGTCATATGAGCTCTGAGACAAGGTGTTGCAGGGCTGCAGAGGGAGTTGTCTCACTGACGCACTCGTTACACTCTGTGTGGGCTTCTTGTAGGTGCATACATACATATTGTATGCATGTGTGTTTCTGGGTTTTGTATTGTCTCTGCATAGCTATTCTACCAGCGTAGCTGCCGTGTATTGATTAGCTATATTCAGATTCCTGACCCTGTCCGATATTACTAGTAGGGCTCTGCAGACCAGAACTCCACTGCCTCATCTGTCGAGCAAGCCTCCACAACCACTAATAGCTATGTTTGTGCTTCAGCATAACCCACTTTCTTGTAATGATCCTTTTAGTTTACGAGCTCAGCGTATGTGTGCGTGTGTTTGCAATGGAAGATCATTGTTATTCGTTTCCTGTGTCCCAAACCCAAATACAAAATATTTTCTCTAGTGTGTAATATAAGTGAAATATATATTGATCAAAATGCATTAGCATGCACTTGCCTTGCCAAAAAAACTTATTGTGCTTAAAAGAATAACAAACTCAGACCCTAAAAAGACCCTTAAAATTATTTCACTGAGCACACATATTTACATTAGCCTTCAATCTCTCTATACATTCAATTCTAAGTCTAAAAAATTGTGATAGCAAATCCTTGACAAATCCACGCCTACACTATCATTTACAATAGAGACATTGTTCATTGATGAGACAGAAGATGTTTTTGTGTTCCTGGGATGTAATCATAGGATGCCTCTTGCCTTTATTAGCACATTTATTGACTGTTTCTCCTACCTTTCCTCTTTATCTGTCCTGGATGTCAATGTCTGAAGCTTCCCTTTATTCTTTTAATCAGCTTTAAGCAGTATAATCCAAGGCATTTCCTGAAACACTGCCGACGATGCGAGATCACAAGTGGAGAATTACATGTGCAACTTGAAACGCTGCAACTGGGAAGCAAGAGTAATTGTATATTTACTGACACTATGTGTCTGGGAATAATGGGGAAGCTCTCCCACTAAAACACAGTGATGGGTTTAATTAAGTTGAAGATGCTATTTGATGTTTCTCTGTGAGTCACACTCACTGTGTCATCTCTTACAGTCACTATTTTGGCCTTTTTTCTCATTGATTGTCTCTTTTTCTTCCTTTCCCTTTTACATTCTGCATCTCCTCTCTTGTTATTTTCCTCTATCTCTCTCTCACCACAGGTGGCCCGAAGCCTGATGGCTCCACTGTCACTGGACATTGCAGGGGACCCAGATAGTGAGCGTGCATTAGGGAAACAGCGCCTCAGCGTAGCTATTGGTGTCCTGGCAGGAGCCGCAGCAGTCATCCTAGTGATTCTCCTTGTCGTCACAGCTCGGCAATGCGGTGCTCAGGGCAAGAATGGCTACGAGGCTGGTAAGAAGGAGCCAGAGGAAGACTTCTTCAGTCCTCCTGGGGCTCAACCACAGGTCGGCCGTGGTGCAGGATCAGACCGTGGACGCAAACCTCGACGGGACAAACGTAACGGAAGCGGCGGTAGTACAGCCGCAGGAGGAGGGAAGTCAGAGAGGTCACTCTACAGCGGTATCGTCACAGTCAACGGATTGCGTCGCCATGCCAATGATGATGATGAGGAGGATTTGAGTAGTGCTAGCGAGCGCCTGGCAGCCCGCTACTGTGCTGTGGATGGTGACCCCGGCAGCCCACGGATGGGTGGCGGCAGGAGGCACCAATCGAGCCCAGATCTGGCCAGGCACTACAAATCCAGCTCACCTCTCCCAGCAGTGAACCTACAGCCCCACTCCCCCCCAGCTGAGGGAAAGAAGCACCAGGCGGTCCAGGAGCTGCCTCCCTCCAACACCTTTGTGGGCAGTGGAGGTTGTGCGGGGAGTGCCGGCTCCAGCAGCAGCAGTAGTGGGGGCAGTGGCAATGCAGATGCCATGTCCCTGGGATCTGATCAGTGCTCAGAGTATGGCTGCCAGACCGGGAACAAGTACAGCAAACAGGTAGGAGTTCTGGGAAGGGACAGGCACACTTTCTTCTCTCTTTCTCGTAGCCTACTCTCTGGTTCCTAATCTCTGACTCCTGATCTCTGTTCTTCTCCTCCTACCCAGCTTCATCTCTTCTTATTCCCATATCCTCTGACATACTGTACAGCACACCCCGTCGCTAACGTCAAAACACCATTTTATCTCCAAGAAATAGCTGTCAGTGTGTGCGCATGGTGGCTCGCAGAGTTGTGTGTCTGTGTCACTATCCTAAGCCTGTGAGCAGTGTGATGGTACCCTGCTGTCAGAGTGTGTGTGCGCTCAGTGTCAAACATCAGTCATCAGTTTAGCAAGATCTAATGCAATGGACATGAGTCAACCCCCTACTGTTGCCAAACAATATGTGTATGTGCATTTGTGTAACTATGCATGACTGCGTGTGTGTGTGTGTGTGTGTGTGTGACCAACCATGTCTATAAACCCCTGAGGAGTTCGGTTGGAGTCAGGACATTGAAGGGGTGGGCGAATAATTTCCATCAGGGTAATTGGTCATTTTGTGTCTCTGTTTCCCTTTTCAAGCTGTTTTGTTTCTTACATTCAGCATATATGCTTATGCTGTAAACAATATCAGTTGCATAGATAATGGAAACACTGCCTGTGGTGTTTGCTAAGGAAGCTGCAGTTAAAAGCTGAAGTCCTGCTGACAAATAAATACTGCATAAAGACCTTCAATCAACCTTCTACCCATACATACACACACACACACACACACACACACACAAACCTACATAAGGACACCATCTTTCAACATAGTCACACTGACACAGCAGGGTCTCCCTTGTCCATGGGGAGTGCTCCCTAGAGTGATGTTTGAATGACAGCCAAACCTTCTTAAAGGGGTGGTGTCTCATTTCCTTGACGGACAGCTCTACATTTGTTCCCCCCGTGGTGAAAAAGTGCTGATGTGGTCATTAAAAGGGAAGGAAAGGAGCTTCTTAGGCTAATCAATTCATACATGGACTCTCTGATCCTGCTCAACACACACACACAGGAACAAGCACATATCCGCATACACACTCCAGAGGTTAATCCATTACAGAGTCAATCCTCTTAATCTGCCGTTCCCAGAGTAAGAAAATGCTTACTGCTAGAGTTTGGTGTTCATGCTTACGTGTACTCAAAACATGCCAGCACATATAAGGAGATATTCAGACACACAAACTGACAGCATAATGAATTATTGATTGTATGGGGTAATTACCTTCTCTACTATACACCCTCTCTCTCCTCAGCCCATTCTAGCCTGGCCCCAAAATATCCAACAGCCAGCGGTTTCACAGCTCTGTGCGTCTAAGACTTCTTTGGATGCTCGTGCGTGATTGTGTTCACATACGTGCCGGAATTTGTTAACTCCAACAGTTTGGCTACATGAGCATGTTTGTCTCGATGGGTTTCTGCCACTGTGCTCGAAGGACTGCTTATTTCAGAAGGCATATGCATTTTATATGTGAGTGCCAGTGAGCGATACACTCGGGGAGTAATAGGTGGCGAGTATGTGCCAAATGCAGGGACTGGGAGGCTGACAGAATTTGGAATAGCAATAGATCGGGAGTGGGAGAGAAATATAGGAGGTTGGGAGGGGAGGAACATAGAGTATACAAGATAGGGGGCGTGTGAAAACACTAAAAGATGTTCATCTGAAGTCAGCACATGTAAAGACCAACTAGGGTGCTCCAAATAGTAAAAAAAAAAAAAAAATAGAATTAAAAAAAAAGTCAAGTAATAAAAACTGAGCATCATGGATAAAAAGCGAGATTGCATCAGAGAAGCAACCCGATGATAAAAACAGCTCGGTCGATGGTGTCGGTTCTCTTTTAAATCTAAATTGTTCACTGAGGACTGAGGAGGGCATGAATAAATACAAAACTGAACAGGAAGGGGAGGGGGGGTAAAAGAGTAAGGAGCTATATATTCCACAGGGCAGGAACAGGACTGAAAGGTGAGTTAAGCTGAAGGGGGAAGAGACGGGTAAAGATTTATGCAAGAGAGAGGGGCAATACGTAAAAAGCCAGTGTCAGCCATTGAAAAGAAGTAGGAGAAAATTGGGTATTGAACATGAGAGTGTAGTATTTTATATGTGCTTTAGAAGTATCGTCTAAAACCAAGTTTTCATTGTTATTGCCTGTATAATACCTCAGTAAAGGTAACAAAAAGATTTTTTTTTCAATACCTTACTATGTTTCTTTGAAAAAAAAAAAAACGTTAAGTTTTATTTAACAAAAAAGCTAAAGTTCTCAAATTTTTAAACGTTGTTCAAATTCAAGTTGCAGGACAAGAACTTCCCCTAAATAAGATTAAGTCTGAAATAAGAAAAAAAATCTGTTTTTAAACAGTAAACATTCAATAAAAGAATGAGTCAACGAATCAAGACAAGACAAGTAGTACTTGACAATTTTTGATACTCCGCTGCACAGACATATTTTTGTGGCTACCTGAAAAGTATTGAGGTTCGATACATAACCGTAATGCTGATGGAGAAAGTGTAAAAGCGGAGGTCGGACTACGGGTTTCTAAGTAGGGAGAGGCAGGGAGAGCAAACGTGTGTGTTTGAGAGAGCGAGAGAGAGAGCGAGAGAAAGAGAGAGGACTGGTTTGGATGGCCGCCAAAGAGAGGGAGAGAGAGTGGACTGCTGAGATGTGGGTCATCAGGATACCCGTTGGCATCAGGACACATTAATGATCACAGCAGTCACATGGCACTGCAGTCAATATGGGCAAAGTGGCCTCGTTCTCCCCTCCAACCACCACTACACTCACATAAACCACACTCCGCCACAAAACCGCTTTTCTGTCTGGTGTCCTCAGTCAGTCACAGCAAAGGTTATCATGGTTGCATGTTGCTCAAAGTAATTTTTCGGTCTTCTTGGACTTTTATTTTTTAGTATTCCTTTTATCGCAGTGTGTACCTTGATGAGCACTTTCCACCATCCCTCTCTCTCCTTTTACTCCTTTTGACTCTTACCCTTTGTTCCTTTCTGTCGCTCACTTGCTTTCTTTGCCGTATGCATGGCCATAAATCTAAACACCCCACCGCTGCTGCTTTTGGGTGCTCCGTGTGCAACACTGACCTCTGAGAATGAATCGACTCAGCATTTTCACTAGTGTGACTTCTTCTCCTTTTACTGTAGTTAGCACTTTCTCTCTCTGGACCCAGCGGGGCTGTGGGGGCGAGAGCGGTGCCACAAAGGCTGAATCGAACCGGACACACACCCACTTCCACACTCACACATCCAAAGCCTAATCAATGCCCTGTTAACAAGGCCAAGACTGCAGTAGAGACAGGTAGGTTGACAGCACATTTTTTTTTTTTTGCGCATTGCACAGTTCTGCAGTAATTGGTAAAGGTCAGTGCTGGGCTCTTGCGCCACAGTGTTTTGACACAGCAAGGACAGGGTATGGAGACGAGTTTGTGGTGGATAGGACTCATCCGCTGGTCTTGTTCATCTAATTGGACTGTATGGACGAGCGCGGGCGGAGAGATTAGGTCTACTGGATTATAAAACTGAAAAGCAGCTTTTCATTTCAACGAAATCCCCCCAGGATTAAATATGATGAGCGTCTGTCAGAGACTCACACACATCCCTCCACGCGCTCAGGCACATCACATGCCATTCGCACATACGCCTCCTGTGATAACATGCGCGATGTATTAGGGTCATAGAGGTGAAGGCACCGTCAACCAGAAAACAAACAGAAACACACACACACACACACACACACAAACACACATTCCCCTCCCTCTTTCTCTTTTTCTCTGTTACACACACACACACACACACACACACACACACACACACACACACACACACTGTAACCAACCAGTGACCCCTGTCGTGATGATACCGCAACACACTGATGTATTTATTAAAGCCACAGCAGCCAGCCATATGCTCTTGAGGTAAGGAGGTGGGGAGGTGGGGACGTGGAGTAAGCGAGAGGTGAGAAGGACAAGGTAACCAAAGTGGGGATCACCCATCGAGGCAGACTGAAAACTGATCTACTGACCTGGAGAAAAAGAGCGAGGGGAGGGGACAGGGAGCAGGTGAGAGTCAGTGGGCATCAGAGAGGATACATGAGCCTGACAGAGAGAAGGAACAGAGCGAATGAGAGATGTGGATGATGAGAGGAGATGAAGAAAGGTTCAAACATTATGGGAAAATGGAGACAGGTGAGTGTTTGTGGTAGATGCTCAGCTGTGGAGGTGGAACACATGCTTAGCCTGTAAACATTGATTTTCCGCTTGACCAGGGTCACATGGATACCTTACAAACACACTGTGCTCAAAGGTTCTTTCACACCTACAGTTTAGTTCCATTGGTCCAGAACAAAAAAAAGAGTCAAACACCAATGCCCGGTGGTTCTAGTCTGTTTTGTGTTTATCTTACTGTATTACAATACAGACAAACAAAGAATTGCAAACATTAACATCACTTTGACTGACTTTAAACCCCTGTCTTTCTTCATCCCCTCTGATGGTGACAAAAAGCTTTTTAAGTAAAAGCTGGTTTTGAGCATTATCATTTAAGACCTCATCTGTTGTGTTGTAAATCCTGAATCATTAAGTTTTACTAAGTTTTTAATTACAAATGTGTGTGTGTGTGGGGGGGGGTCCCTGCATAATGTTAATATGGTAACCAAATAATCTTTGATTGACTTTAGAAGGTAAATTATCTAACATTTTTGAGACACACGGATCCCGTAAATTAACTCAAACAACTTTTTAACAGCTTTTTAATTTGTACTACTGTCACATAATTTCAGACACAAAATCTCTAACGAATGAAAACTTCACTTCAAGTGGTTCTATGGGCTTCATTAGAGTTTGAATTAAAGCCAGAAAAAAAAAATAAATCTTAACTCAATGTCCCCTTGACAGCTTTTTCTAGGATCTTTCAGTTGCATCTCACAGTCCTCCTTTGTCATCATGTCACCTAAGACTTTGGCCATGAAATAACAGGTGGTCATATGTGAAGGGGGAGATTATAAATCCTTTACTTTATCACCAGATTTTGTTTAAACTTTATTATTAATGGCAGATGTGAAAACACCCTAACACCCTAACTCTATTTTCTCCTCACTAACCAAACCTCTGTGATTGATAGCAGTGCTGTAGCCGACCTCATCCAGTGTTGGAAGTGACGCAGGTTGCTGCAGTTGCTGTTCCTGTGCTGACATGTTGCCCTCACTGGGTGGCTAGTGTAGACTCAGGGTACATTTGAGTTTCCTCAGCAGAACAAAGGTGAGCTCTTAAAAGAGAAGTTTTCATCATCCTTACCTCTTAAAATGTTTTGTTCGAAGATCAGACTAATGATCAGGTGAAGGTAAAGGTAAGACGAGGCATGTCATGTTGAGGGTTAAGGTTAGTTTTAGGAGTCTTAGGAATGAAAGTCAGTGAAACCTCAAATTTTTTTTTTTTTACATCAAAGATACGTGTGTGTGTGTGTGTTTCCATTTGTGTTAGCACAGGACAGCAGGACAAGGACAGAAAGACAAAGTGAGGAGAGAATCAGAGGGAGTGAGATTGCAGGAGGCAGAGGGAGAGACATTGTCTGTTTCCTCACTCATCAAGGTCACCAAGAGCTGGAATGTGATTGGAGGTCCTCTGTCTGTCTTGGCTGTTTACCACACAAGATAATACAGACAGGCTGCTCGGCTGATAATGTTACTGTGTTAACAACTCCTCCCTTCAGCTTTTGTTTCAAGCTCTCTGAGAAATGGCAGGAATGTGGGAATGTCATTCCCACACATAACACGCACAGGCAAGCTGAGGCAGGGAGTCACACACACACACACACACACACACACACACACACACACACACAGCAGCCCCTGTCAGACGTGTGATCTTAACACATGCAGACGTGACCACTGAAACACGCCCCCGTGTGCACATAATAGCATATAATTACACACCCTCCCAGATCCTTATGCATATACACTTTTCACCGCGAGCAGACAAACTCTGATAAGAATATGATGACACTCGAGCGGAGGGGGAAAGTTTTCCAGCTCTTACATCAGTTTCTTCTTCCACTCCCTCTGGATCGAATCACATGTGAGAGCCCAGGCACACTCTGTCTCCTAGAATCACACACATCCATAGAGGCTTACAAACACACACTCTCTTAACTCCCCTCACACACACACACACACACACACACACACACATACACACACACACACACACTTGAGCACACACAAAGACCTACATAGCGAGCCCCTCACTGAGATGCTTCCTTTTATTTGCCTCTTGAAGACTCCGCTCTGCATTGTACAGCTCTGCATTCGGCTCATCTGCCTTCCAGCATTACCTTAATGGCTGTCTGTGGGTTGAGCAATTTCACCCAATATTGCTAAACAAAAGCGCTCTCTCTCGCACTAGACAGGGATTCTAGACAGCTTAGTAGCCCTGTGACTGGTTTTATCCTCCCACACAAAAGAATCTTCAGTGCATTAAGTGGTATTGAGTTGGGTTGAATTAAATTGACTTGAATGGATTTTGAATTGAACTGGACAGAGCCCAACTCGGCTCAATTGAATAATTCTAACTGTATGGAAATGAGTAGGACTGAGTCAGACTCAAACTGAATCAAATCGAAGGGAAGTGATTTATATTTGTTTACCTTGCCACTTGATGTTGCAGCTGTCAGCTAAGGGGACAGCATGCGACTGGTTTTTATTGTATTAGGTGGATTGACATGATTTTATTAGCTTCATTTTGTTAAAAGTGTGCTGACGATAGATTTTGAACACCTCATCTTTGTTGTGGAAGCTTGTATGTTGAGGTTTGTAGCTGTTAACTCTGCCTATTCAGGTCTTTGTTTGAGAGCTTAATTTTTTTAACTCAAACCATGTACGTCTCCGTCTTGTTAAATTGTGCATTCAACTCCACTGCTTCAAGTTTTTCAAGCTGTGCGGTTAAAAATTATGCAAATAGTTCTCTGCGCTTGAAGAGAAGTAAAGTAGTTGGTACCATGTGCGATGGTTTTACCTGGCTATTTTACAGCGTCCCTCATCCCTTTTCAGGAACTCTTTTTGAATGTATTTAATTAATTGTTAAAATGTTTATAAGTGCATACAATTTTAGACAGTCTCTCTTCAAACGCATTTATGATATTACACTGAGTTGTACACAAAAAAAGTGAAGGAAAAAGCAGAGTGAGGAATGAAAGAGTAGAGCTTAGGAGAGGAGTTCAAATGCCGTCTTACTTTTTCTCCTCCATTCACTTGGCCAATCAAGTGGCTGTGATTGTTGTATTGTCTGTTTGGAAAGTTATAAAAATTGTCAGATGCAAAACAGAGTTTACAGTCACAAACTTAAAAAGAAAAATTTATTTTCAGGCACACAAGTAGGAATGATTGAATATTCCATAGACTGCTTTTGAACTCAGTCCTCTTTAACTCATCCAATGAAAAAGCGTTTCCAACCCTCGGTTCCCAATATCTATCTGCCTCTCCCACCACACACACACCCACATACCCACATCCTCCTCCGTCTGTCTCCCCTCCGATTGATCTCTCTGTTCTTCCTAAGTGGTTTCATCTCTTTTTATCACTCTCCATCTGGATCTCCATCTTTTCAAAACGTATTCTTTAATGGTTCCAAACTTTTTTTTATATCACTTAAAAGTTTCTCTAAATTTTACAAATGGCTGCTAAGAACCCACCCAATTTTCCTCTCCCCCTCCTCTTCTGTTTTAAGACTGTAGTTAAAGTAAGCTTTAATCTTTGCTTTTCATTTTTTCTCATTGAATAAAATTAAGCATGCTACCAAGGAACAAGCCTAAGGTGTGAATAACTACACTCAACAATATAGTTTATGCATTTTTGCCACTGGTGAATCCAAGCACATTTCTCGTCAGATATCAGCCTATTAGATCTTGTGTGAATGCGAAAGACTGGCCCTAGTAATGCTGCAGTCCAAAGCCAATGTTTTTGCCCCAGGCTAAGTGTAGCCATCTGTTTTAGACTTGTTGGTGGAAGACAGATAAATCGAAAGATCAAGATGGAGATAGAAAAGAAAGGCGGAGTCAGAGGAAGAGACAGAAAATCAGGGGAAGAGTAGAAAAGACATTCCTGGTCAGGAAGAATGGGATGGTGGTGGTGGTAGGGGAAGAGGGGCTGGGGTTATAAGAGTTGGGAAGGGAGATAAAGAGAAATTGAGCGAGTGAGAGAAAAGGTGATGCTTCAATGAGTGGTGGTGGGAGATGTGAAGCTACAAAATGAGAATGCGATCTTAGGTATCGCCTTGGGGTGGAAAGCTGTAGGAGGGGGAATAGAGAAGGAGGAGACAGAATGAAAAAGACAGAAATGAGGTATATGGGTCTAGGGTTAGAAGAAGACAGGGGAGGAGAGGAAAGGGGAGGAGAGAGGAGAGGAGAGGAGGGAGCTTCTCCTCAAGCAAAGGCAGCTCAGACTCTTCGAGTTATTTCAGTCTGAGTGTGTATTCGTATGTGTGTTAGAGAGAAGGAATGAGAGTTTTTCTACCTGGCCTATCAAAGAAGTTACATAAATCTGAGTGGGCAGGCCTCTGCCTACAGCGATGCTCCATATTATTAAACTATACCTCTCTCAATGTATGTGTGCACTTATGTGTCAGTGTATATGTGTGTGCATTTTGATCCTTTTTCCTTCAACCACCCTTGCCTCTTCATGTCAGAAATAGACCAGATAAGAGTCGCCCACCTATACACGCACACACAAACACACACACACACACAAACAATCGCAAACACACACACAAGCCTGTGAGAGAGGAGAGAAATCTCTTTGGTGCTTTCAAACAGAGGCATTAAAATACCATGACCTGCTTGACACACACACATACTCATACAGACTATATAATCAGGCACTCACACCACACAACTTTTACCTCTGTTCCACAGACATTACAAATAGTTTCAACCTCCACCAACATTACTTAATGTGAAATGTTTACCCATCTACATACAGTCACTTCCAAACCAAAACAAACTGAACCTTGATGAATGAAACTGCCCTTAAAATCAATCATTGCACCTCATGTACAGCAAAGTAAAGTATTATGGTAAAGCTGGTTCTTAATGGGTCAGCTCTGCACAGGTGCAAATGAGACATGCATAATTTAAGAGGCTCCATTCTCCTGTTTCACAAACACAGAGATATTATGATGATAGGAAATAACAGCTCTAGAGAAAAAAGGGAAATTAAACCAACAAAACCAAAACAGCACCATCCTATTGAGTATTATTCAGATCCACAGATGCAAACATCAACTTTAACACAAGCACAAAAAAAAAAAAAAAAATTTGAACCAAAGTAATGCAAATATTTCTGCCAATTAGGGCCCCAAACAGGTTTCCATGGGGATGAAATGGCACCCTCTAATTGGCTGGATAAAAGAATACTCACATCTGAGCCGACAACCTAAGATGGTTTGGAAAATATACACATCCCTCTGGGCATGAAGACATATGCACGCACAAACACACAAAACAGGTATACACAGGGTAAGTGGGTATCACAGACAAATTATGCATGGTTGGAGGAGTCACACACACTATCACCAGTAAGAGGAGAAGCCAGGATAGAGTGTGTTGACACAGATATGGTTTATTGTCAGGCGCAGGCACACACACACAACCACAGACGCACACACAAACACATGCTCGTTGACCGGTCAGTCTCTTTTAAAAGCATGAATAAAGCTTTTGTCGCGGTGTCGTGTTAACATGAAAGCTCTCACGGACGTTAAAAAGAGCAGGCTTTGATTAGAGTTTGATGTGTGAGAGTGTTTCTTAACGCTGGCCTTTGCTGACGACGGCCCTTTTAAATCCAGCAGAGCCATTGCGGGGAGCCTTCCATCAAAAATGTGTTGAATTGACGATTTCACCTCAACATGCTCCCTGTGGCTTTTTTTTTTTCCCTTTCCCCCCTTTTTTTCCTGAATTTTCTAAAAGGCAGTGTGCAGAAGTCAAGTGTGCTCACCATGTTTAGCCACATTTTCAGTGGATCTCAACCACAG
This sequence comes from Istiophorus platypterus, assembly GCA_016859345.1. Lineage (NCBI taxonomy): Eukaryota > Metazoa > Chordata > Actinopteri > Istiophoriformes > Istiophoridae > Istiophorus > Istiophorus platypterus. The sequence goes on along the minus strand of CM029114.1, from coordinate 14,524,504 downwards.
AACAGCAGTAGCAGACACAGCAGCAACAGTGTAGCTTCAAGAGTGATCAAACGCTGAAGCTCAAATTATTGACTAAACCAATAATTGAATATCAAAAGAAGCTAGTTTTATTTTCATGTGTGTGTTGAGATGCTGCTGCAGGAAAATGGCTCTGTGTGACTTCTACAAAGCTGTTACTTTCACTTGGAATGATCATTATAAATGGTTTAATAATTCATTTCCTCCTCCCATATGGGGCTTTATATTGAGTCTGAGATCTAGATTGTTAGAAAACAAATTTACACACAGATTGTCCTAACTTAGACATTAGCTTGTGCACTTGAATTTAGAAGGTGCTTAATTCAACATTGAGCTTTGTATTTCATAGACTTAAGTCATTATATATATTACATTACAATTAATTTTGGTGATATTGCAGTATTCAGATAAAGTAGAGGATTAATGAATTGAAGATTTTTCCTTTTTTATTCATGGGATTGAAAGAGTCATTGGATTATCTCAAAAATGCATTGTCTCAAAGCTTAAAACAAGGCTGTTTTTCTTAGTAAATGAAAAGATGACACTTGAGAGATGCACAGTTTTCAGAGCAGAGCAGCCCTGTGCAAGAGCAGCAGTTTAAACCTGAAGCATTATTCAACTGATCAATTATTTGATCAACAGAATCTAAGTCAGCAACAGTTTTGATAATCAGTTAACCATTTAAGTGATTTTTTTTTATGCGTATTCACAGACTGTAAAAGAAATGGAATATCTCTGGGTTTTGCACTGTCAGTTGGAAAAAACAAGCATTTTCTTGTCATTAAATCATTGATCACTTAATCCTTAAAAATAAATAGCAGATAATTCAGTAGTGATGGGAGTCAGTACTTGTTATGCTGAGTCAGTTTTTGCACCTGACCTAGTAGAGACCCTGCTATGTATCCAGATGTCTCTGAGTTCCTTTACTGACTGGCTTTTATTGACAACAGCCCTCCTAATCACTCTCGAGACCTAAACAAGTGTCTACACTAAATGTCTAAAGATAGTGTCAAGTGACCAGGATTACAAACATGGTTATATTTATGTGTGCTACACATTCCTTAAATCTTTAAACCCCCAAATGTCCCATCATAAAGCTAAGCTATTGGCTGAAGTTGACATACATCTTAATTCTGTAGAATAAGAGAACAGATTGTACCTTTACACATTAGTATTAATTATTATTGTATATACCTGTGGTTTTAATTAGCAACAAATATTTTGTTTCCAGCTGCATCTTAACTATTTTACCGCAGTGGCTGTGGAATAATTTGCATTTTTAAACATGTTTTTAATGCCAGGAGTCGCATAATTATCAGGCTGACTCCTCAGCAAAGGCTCATCTGTCTGAAACTGCGCTGGATATGGCTTCACTGAAGTCTTAACTCAAATACTCAACCATAATTTTCAAAGCGGACTGAAAAAATGGAGCCAATGTACGTATATGCTTGAAGTGTGGTATGAGGTTATCGATGGGAACAGGTTGAATTCTCCTCTGCTCTCTCATTAACTCTCCTCCTTCCTTCTCCTTTCGCTCAATGGCCTGACTCTGCACTCTATCTCTGGTGTATCGAACAGCACGCGCGCACACACACACACACACACACACACACACACACACACACACTCACACACACATTCAAATGCAAGAAGTCTGTTTGCATACCAAAAGCATACTTCATAGCTCAAAGAAAATGAAAGCCACATTAATTATACAGTCTGCGTTCACACACACACACACACACACACACACACACACACATACACACTCACGCACACACAGAAAAAGAGAGAGAGAAAGAGTGAGGGAGCAGTTGTTTTATGTGTTTCTCTGCGTCAAAAGAGACAGAGTGTGAGAATGATTGAGTCTCTCTACGTCAGGGAGATAGGGAATGAGAAATAGCGCAGAGGGAGAGAAAGAGTGCACTGTCTTCCCTCTTTAATGTGTGTGCGTGTCTACATATGTGTGTGTGCGTGCATATCGTCTACCCAGTATAACGCCCCCTCTGTGTCCCCAAGACACTCTCTGTCACTGACACACACTGAGACTATTGTCAAGACACTGGGCGAGGCGCCCCAAGACATTTCTGTGGCACTGTGTCTGTCACGGGGGGTGATAGGGCTGAGATGGGGTTCACTCACACTCAAACACACACACACACACACACACACACACACACACACACACACATAAACACATCAAACACACACTTAAAACTCATACAGAGATATGCTGTATTGCCATAATAGGTCATATTTTTACGCAGGTGGATGAGTTAATGTGGTCTCTTCCTGGAGTGTAAACCATGTATGTATGAGTGTGTGTGTGTGTGTGTGTGTGTGTGTGTGTGTGTGTGTGTGTGTGTGTTCATATTTGGTGTAAATTTGTATGTTTAATAATATGTGTGCCAATGTCTATGTGGTGTGTGTTTTTTTTTTGTTTGTTTTTTTGTTTTTTATCCGACAGCACATTAAGCAGTGCTATGTTTAACCTTGTAAAATGAGTGACACTGATTCTAAACTGACAGGATGGATTTCAGTTTGTTGTGGCGCTCTGCCGTGTCAGCCCGTGTCAGCTCAGCCTGTCCACCCATTTTTACAAAAGACAGGAGCACCGCAAAGGAGACAGAGTATATGCAAGAGAGAGAGAGAGAGAGAGAGAGAGGACGGAGATGAAAAAAATGAGAGATATATAGAGCAGGCTGGGTCAGGTACGACAAATAAAATAGTTTGGAATGTGGGAGCAAAAGAGCAATTTCAGTCAAAAAAAAATAATGAGAGGAGATAGTGTACAGGATGCTGAGAAAGAGAAAATATGGGGGAGGAAATGGAGATGGTGGTAGAGACCTTGCCTTTGTGTCCGGATGTCTCTGAGTTCCTTTATTGACTCTGTCTATTGTTCACAGCAGCACTCCTAATCACTAGACAGAGTATATGCAAGAGAGAGAGAGAGAGAGAGAGAGAGGACGGAGATGAAAAAAATGAGAGATATATAGAGCAGGCTGGGTCAGGTACGACAAATAAAATAGTTTGGAATGTGGGAGCAAAAGAGCAATTTCAGTCAAAAAAAAATAATGAGAGGAGATAGTGTACAGGATGCTGAGAAAGAGAAAATATGGGGGAGGAAATGGAGATGGTGGTAGAGACCTTGCCTTTGTGTCCGGATGTCTCTGAGTTCCTTTATTGACTCTGTCTATTGTTCACAGCAGCACTCCTAATCACTCTCAACAGGGAGGCTGTGCTTGGGTGTTTGTGTGTCCGTGTCTGCCAGCCTTGTGTGTAAGACAACGTATCTTTAGCCTCATCCTCATTTTTACTTTTTCATACACTTGCCCCAACAGTGAAGTCATTGTTCACTCTCATCTGGACAGCCTTAATGGACAATGGCAGTGGGTGGGAAAAGCCGGTTGCTAACACTCATACTATTAACCTAATGGTCCACACGCACACATACGCACACAGAATGGGCAGTAAATGCCATATAATAGCAGGCATACATATGTATGGTCTCTCTTACTCATGAGCACACACAGAAGGCCAGTTGTACACCACCATCCTGTTTGAGTCTGTCTCAACAATGACTGCTGTCATGGATATTATAAGAGATGACTGTTTTAGGGACTATCAGTGGAAAATGATGAACATCAAAGGCACACACACACACACAATCACACCAACAAAGGAGCTAATCTGAATCATGGGCATTTGTCCGGTAAGCCTCGCTTTACATCTCATGCTATGAGCTTTTTATTCCGTTTTGTTTCTCCCCCTTCAGAGAGTGACGGCTACACAAAAGGATAAACATTTCAAAGGCCCAACGCTGTGAATAGAGTGAGTGATTTTCGGTAGTATCTGTGGGGTGGAGGACCCAGATGGATACAGGGAAAGGGGAGAAAGCTCAGTGCCAGAGTGGACAGCTTGATGGTAACAAAGCTGTGGTGGATGGTTAACAAAGCTGTGGTGGATGGTTACAAGGCTGTGGTGGATGGTGATGCATTAGACCGGCATGCAGCTAAGCGGTCCCTCTTTCTGTCTCTCTCTCTACACAAATTAGACATACCGAGCATACCTAGAAACAAAATATACACACCCACACACTTACAGTAACTAGTCAGGGTTATGTTAATGAGCGCTTGCCACAGGGTTTGGCTTAAAAATTGCTCCCAGCAAGAGAGATGCGAATATGGCCAGCAAGGTTCAGAAAATTACATAGATACATTGCATGATGCAAAAATTCAGGATGAGCGTGCTGGCGGGCAGTGTGGCAGGTAGTTCCAGTGGTGGCCACAGGGGGGCCGGCAGTGGTCCGCAGCAGCTTGAGGAGAAACCGAGGGGGAGAGAGAGAGAGGGAGAGAGGGAGAGAGGGAGAGAGGGACTGCATAGTGCCGATCAGATGACCTCGCTGCTGCAGTTAATGTTCTCTGGTGCTCAGACACAAGGCTAAGGCTCTGCCTCATATCATGGGGCTGCTGTACTACAAGCTATAGTGGTGGTAGGGGTGGCGTTGTCAGAGGTGTGCGAGTGCGTATGTGTGCTTGAGTGTGTGTGCAGGAGAGGAAAGGAGGGGGAGTGGAGCAGGAGAAGTTGTTTGTGCGAGGAGAAAGAGGGAGCGTGACAAGGAGGAGGTGTATGTTACTAAAGCAGTGCTCAATTTTTGTAATCCTTTCTTTCTTTCTTTCTTTCTTTTGTTCTTTCGTTTGTTCATTCGTTCTTTCTTTCTTTCTTTCTTTTCTTTCTTTCTTTCTTTCTTTATTCCCCTTTGTCTTTCTCTGCCTCTTTTCTCTTTGTCCCACTCACATGCCCTCCTCCTCTCATTTTCCACCCTCCCCACTTTATTTTGTCCCCCTTTTCTACTGCCGCACTTGCCCCCCTTTCCCTCTACCTCGTGCCCCCTTTCCCTCCCTCTTCTCTTTCTCCCTGTCTCTCCCCCTCTCCCTCTCTTCTTTCTCTCTGCAGTGCAGCACAGTGATTATCATTCCTCTCACAGAGTCAGGCCTGATAGTCAGATACTGCTGAGCACCCTTCTACATCACCTGCTTCTAGAGGGAGCAATGGAGAGAGACTGAAACAGAGGAAAGAGGGAAGGGATGGGGTGGAAAAGAGAGAGGGGGCAACTGGTGGACTGCAGCAGGAGAAGGGTGAAAGAGGAGAGAATAGAGGAAAGCAGAGAAAGGGAAAGTGAGAGAAGGGAAAGTGAGGGAAGGGTGAGAGGGAGCAGAAAAATATGGGAGGGAAAAAATAAGGGAAAGCAGAAGCATGGAGACTTACTGCAGAGGTGGTTCCACTGCAACATGCGCGCTGCCTACTTACAATCGTGTTTGTGAGTGTGAGTGTGTGTGTTTGTGTGTGTGCATGTTGGGGTAACGAGGCGCTTTGGCTAATCAACATCTGCGAGTCGGATAGCTGAAGAAATGCCGCTCATATTGCTTCATTCCTCCTTGAGCTGAGTTTGAACCTGCTCCGAACCATTTTCTGCATTCTGCAAATACCACAAAAGCCCATCGTCTCTCCCCTCTAAACCAAATTCTTTGTCTCTTCATTTCTACTTCAGACAGTATGAGTTCATGCCAAGCCTTTTGGTCCGTCCCTTTCTTGTTTTTCTTTCTTTTTTCTTTTTTCTTTCTTGTTTAATAATTTACCCTGCCACATATGCTAATTAACAACATTTTGGTCTCTTTTGTCATTCACCCATTTATCTTTTTTTTTCCATTCATCATTATTCGCTGCTTCTCTCCCGGGTTCTCTCTCAACACGTGTCTTTACCTGTCTTTGTCCCACTGGCTAAACCGTGTTAACGGGATGCCTGCTTTTTTCAGCATAGTCTAAAGAAAGTGCATTCCAGCACTTCACGTCACTCCATTACAGCAAAAAGTCTTGAATACAGCTTTAGATCAGTTCTATATTTAAATAACCAGTGTAAATATATCATCATCAAATTAATTGTTAACACATCTGTCCTGTTCACACAGCTCCTGTGAGATACTTTCTGTCAGCATATTTCACTGTTTCTCCTCCTCACTGCCTTTGATGCATAACTTAACAGTTGACAGCAGAAGGTTTCAAAAGATTTTCTGGCAAATGTTTCAGAGACTTTTGAGCAAATGTAACCTGAGAACAGAGAAATTTGACCAGTTGACTCAATTGCTTAGTCGAAGTTAGTTTAGTTTTATTCATTGGCCTCACTCGCAATGTGATGAAACACAGAAGAAAAGTGATAGAAAAAAAAGGGTTGAAGCAAGATGCCAGAAAAAAAAGCAATGAATTTAGCTGTTTGTGTAGATGAGATAAAACACCCAAGATATTCACATGACTTTTCACCACCAAATTTCACACTTAAAGTGCTTGTAAAAAGATTCTCTTGTACTGATAAACCAAGGCATCTGGTGTGAATATGAGAATAGAAACGGTAACACAGCTGAAATAGAAGAAAATAATAGTAAAGGCCAAGCAGGAATTAAATCAAATGCAAAAAACAAAACATCATATCGGCAGAGCCACGCAGACCTTGAAACTCACACACTTTGAATGTATGACTCGGGCAGTAGTGTGAATTGATCCATGTAATTAGTGTCTCAACAAAAAGCAACTTTACATGGAAGATTAATCAGCATTCCTGCTGTAAAACTGCTCAATAACTCGAATACAAAAACAGTCAATACAAACTCATTATTTTTCAATAATGTTTGAATTCTAATAACCTCACACTTATTGAGTTCACTTATTCATTTCAGCACTCGCTCCACTCTTTAAGAATGAGCACATCCATTTGCTGGTTGCATTAGCAAAACATGGTTTTCTAAACGAAGACAAAACAATAGAGCAAAAGCAAAGGTCATTTTGACTGATCAGAATTCCAAATATGAGGTCTGGACCATACCCATGTGGTGTCAACACAAGCTTATTAGTTTTCATTGTGTGTTGTTCTAGCATAGTCATAGTGCAATACCATCATATGCATTCCACACAGTTGTAGCTGTAATATATAGAAGGCTGACATTTTATCAGCCTAATTTATCTTTAGGTTGTACATAGCTATCGTATTGTGAGAATTTGATCATATAAATAGTGATATTAGACTATTATATTGATCTTGCACTGGCTATCAGATATCTGCTTGTCCAGTATGGTAGAAAAGCTACATCAAAGTATTTTTTCAATATTCCCTTATTCAATTACGTTTTTGTAAACTAATTATTCCTCGAAAACACATTTCCTGTTTTAATGGAGAGAGTTATTATGAACCATTCAATAGGCCATTCTGCCTACTAGAGTTGTTAAACCATTTAAAGAATTCCATAAATCTTGCCTTAAACTGAGACTTTTAGTTTCCCATCAGGGTCAGACAATGCAATTTCTGAAAATTAATGATGCTAGGCATCAAATTCAATGTCCACATGCTGAAATCAGCAGTCAAGGAAAACTGACAGGGAAATTAACACACACAACTACACCCCTCAGTCAACATTAGGAAAGTTTCTGGTGTCTGGAGGGAGAGATTGCAAATAGGATGTCAGGTGCCTGCATGATTGACATTTGGCTCATAAAACTGTCCAACCACTGCCTGCTTCAAGACAAAACTTTACCATCACAGAGAAAAAAAATCTTTTTTACCACCAGTTTTTGTTTTTTTCCTTTTTAGCACAGTAACAAATGCAAGCAAGCTGCAATGTGGAGGAAAATGGGAACTGGAATGTTGGGAATGAAAGGTGAAAACATGATCTATCGCTGGTGATGCTGGCCCACATGCTATCAGCATAGCTAATGGCACCATAACTGATGATGATTTGTGGAATATTAGAAAATATCATCCTTTATTCTCCATCATTTAAACATATAAATTCCTGCTGCCACAGTCTGTTACATTTTTAATAAACAAAAGCAAGCAGGCAGGAAAAAAAAACATATTTTATGTAATTAAAATCTAAGAACTGTTTCGCACAAATGTAATTATTAAACAGCCTCTATCAATTAATTTGGTGAAATCCACTCTATAAAATATCAATTCAAGAGCAAAAAGCTATCATTCACTGTCACTGGGTATTAATCTTCAATAATTTTTTTATCAGTCTCAATAAGCCACATCAGTTAAACTCAATTTTTATTTCAGTGCAGAAAATTGATTATTTTAAGTTTAATTGGTCTATTCTCAGTCGCCCGAATAATTACAGTAGTGTTCATATTGTAGTATAACTAAAGGAGGATATTCAACAGAACTATAGACTCTGGTCAGTTATGGAAAATGCATGACATCCTGACTCTCCTTGCCTGCGACATGACTTGGAGTTTAGGCCACGAATGAAATAATGTGTGGCAAAAGTAAGTAAGAGTTGCTATAAGAAACTTATCATATATGAAAGAGAAACTAAACAATATAATGTATATATAACAAGCTAGTAAATAATAAAATCAGCCATTACATGGTGGTTCTCCCCCTGTACCTAGATGATGTCAAACATAAATGTGAATGAGCAGAGAGCCAAAGGGAAATGTGGCTTCAGTCCTACAACCATATTTGTAGTTTTGGTTTATGCATAAGCCGCATCCTGTCAATTCATTATGCAGACCAGAGCGTAGCAGGCTATAGACACGAACGCGAACGCGCACGCGCGCACAAACAGTCGGATGTGCAGATGTTGCACGCGCACACACACAAACAGTCGGATGTGCAGATGTTGCACGCGCACACACACACAAACACGCGTTGAATATGCAGACACATGTAACGAGAAGAGAGGGAGACTGTTAATTAACTAGAGCTCGTTAATTCTCTTTGAACCGACAGCGAGGAGGTTTACACACTAATTACCTTGATGACTAAGCCAACCTTTGCACGCGCATGCACACGCGTCCTCGCGCTACAAACAACGCGCACACAGGCAAACACACACACACACACAGGCAAACACACAAGTATTTTCACAGGCTGACACATATTACACATCTTGCAGGCTTTGAAAGACTCACACCCGTACAAAGCTATAAAAGACAAACATAAAGGTGTGAAGTCTCCCTCGTAAGCGTAAGCATATGCACGCATACATGCACTGCAACACGAGCCTCGATTCTGGAATGAAAGCTATATTAGGAGCGTTTTCTTTCCCGCAGCCTCTTCAGAGCTCCAAGATTCAGATGGTTGGGTTTATTCTGGGTTCAGACTCATCATTCCTCTGTTTGATTCACTCTGATCAGCCAGAAATAACTTCCATACTGTATCGGGATGCTCATACGTCTGTAAAGCGCAGATGCATTGCATGCACGTGGAGAGATGCACAAAGACACGCATGCATGCGCTCAAACACGCTCACTGTGCTGTGCAGATGAGTGAAGCTCCCATGTCAGTATTGAACTGTAATGGCCCGTATCAGATTAAGGGGAAGGTTCTTTATGTCCTCCGTCAAACTCAATTAATATTCCATCAGGCATGAATTCATAGGCCACACTGGACCTAAGCCAATTCATTCGTATGTGTGTATATGTTCACATGTATGAATGTGTGTTGTCATTCATTAGATACTTGACATATTTAATAGTCAGTCTTTCTTGCAATTGCTCAGACAAATGAAAGAGAGCATGCATTCAAAAACACGCATACACACAAACATGCTTTGTGAGTCAGGTTGAAAAACGTCAACGAGTGTGGAGAGGATTTTTTAGAGAAAGGAAGGAAAGGGAAATAAGGAGAGATGAATTTTAGATTATCAAACAATATTTAAAAAGCTTTTCAAAATGCATTGACAGGAAACTGTCAGAATGATTAGGGAGTAGCAGAAGTATAGATGAAGGAATGGGAAGCCAAATTTGTAAAGAAATGAGAAAACAGTGATAAAAAGCAAGAAAGACGGGGGGCAGAGTTTGTAGAGTGCACAATTAGTAGAATTTAATGACTAAAAGATGCCAAAATATGGGATTTGCCAATAGAATAAAAGTTTGTCAATGAGTAGAAGACTTTGAGATAGTCAAGACGGAGGATGAGAGAAAAAAAAGACGGAAAAGGGGGTTAGGGAGTTTAGAGAAGTAATGGGTCAATAAAGCCTGCTGTGGGGAAGAGAAGTGGGACCCATAACGAGGTCAAGGACACATCATCGATCGCCACATCATAAAACTGACTGGCAAAGAGAAGATGGGACAGAGGAGGGGTGGGGGGGGACTGGAGGGAGCAAGAGGGAGCAAGAGGGAGGAACGGAGAAAAGAGGGAGAGTCACAGTTGTGAAAAGCAGAGTGGGCTGCGTGATCGGCCAAAGGAAGGAAGGAGAGAGGAGAGAAATAGAAAATAAAATTATCAGGATGAAGAAATGAAAGGGGGCAGCTCTGGCCAGAAAGAGGGTTAGAGAGAAATTGAATTAGATGGAATCGTGGCTGAACAGATGAATTCTGTAATAGAACACACACACACACACGCACACACACACACACACACACACACACACACACACACACACACACACACACACAGGAAACAGCACTAGGCCTCCAATATCAGTAACTCCTTGTCTGTCAATCAGGTCCCACCCAGTTTGGGCCTCTCGTGTGGTACCATTACATTTAAGTCATAGACCTAAGCATCTGATGGTTGGAGATAAATAACTGGATGGACTGCCATTACATTCATGGACCCCTGAGGGTGAGGCCCACTGACCTTGTTGGTCCCCTGATTTTCTGGTGAAACAGCTTGATGGCCATGAAAGTTGGTGCACACATTCATGACCCCCATCACTTTTCATCTAGAACCATCAACAGGACAACATCTGTCCAGTACTTTAGTTCATGATCAAATACTTGCAAAGGTAATGATCTCCCCGACAGTATCCACAGAGTCTCTTCTAATCATCTGGACGAAAAAAGATTCAATCTTTGCACAGCAGACAGAATATGTTTCTGAGGATATGACTGTATTTCCTTAGTCAGGTTCCTGGAAATGACAAACTGTTGGTCCTTCCTGTTTTTTTAATGCAAACAAATACACAATATCAGTATTCAATATACCTTTGTAACTGATTTTACAATTTTTAGTTCAGATTTTACAAGTTATACCAGCTTTGTTCATTCCTATTCCCAATCTTTGTTTGGATCAAGAAAAAGCAGTGTAACTATATGTAAACTGGTTAAAAATATTTTCTGTTGTTCTAAAGATTAGGTGTTTTTTTCTCACAGACAGAAAGAAAAAGCCTTTAGGATACTTGAAATACCTTCACAACATCAGTGATTGATGTTAAACAATCTTCAGATTTTTCCAAGATTTCTGGGTATTTATAAAATCGGATGTGTAGCCCAGTTATGCGAGTCTAATGGTAATAAATGAAAGGCACAAACTGGAGCTAAAGATGATCTCAACTCCTCAGTAATCTAATTTTTCTCCTCTTTAATACTTTCCATCGAACAGAAGACTGTAAAGGAAATGAGTGCAGAGAAGTGATTTCATAAATAATTATATTTATTATATTATCACGAATGTCATGTCATGAAATAATTATTCTGTGATCATGAAAAAGCATTCTGTTAGCATGATGTTATTAGTATTCTATGATCCTAAGAAAACAATTTTGACAGCCTGTTAAGACAAGAAGTGAAGGAATTATTTGTGATGTCAACATCACCGATCTCTGAAAACAAACTTATTATGGTGAGATCACACTTTTTGTTTTCATCGCAGGAAAAAACCATGATCCTTAACCATGCCCTCTGTGGTTCGCTATACTCAGCCTCTTGCACGATTTCACCCTTTTTTCCCTCTCTGTGCCATTGCCCCCAGTCTGAACGAGAGGAAAACGGGGGCTTCGTCTAAGCTAAAGCTCTAAAAATACATTGCTCTCTCTTTGGAGAGCTAAGATGAAGCCACTGAGATTCCAAGAAGCTCTGCTTTTCCATTGACTCTAATATCTCTTCTCATTCTTCGGTCTTGCTTGTGCTCACCATCCTCGCTGTCTGAGCTACTCTCTCTCACTCTGCTAACATCTAAAATTTAAGAAATAATGGAAGAAACAAATGCTCTGTTAATTTCCCCCTTCTGCTTAATTAATTTTTGCTCTTTTCCTCTCTCCTCTTGCCTTGCATGTTCATTAGGTGAAATGTTCAAATATTCCGTTTTCTTTGTGTGCTTGGAAGGGGGGGGGGGGTGGTGCAGTTTTGGCTTTTATCCCAGCCGTCCATCAGTTTCCCTCCAGATTATCCTGAGGCGACGTTTCAAGCTGAAGTTTTTCCACCCTAATCTGCGTCTTCCCTCTGTTCCCTCACTTCTTTTCTATACGCCGCGTGTTTCAAAGCAGATCTAAATTGAAAGGGTTGTAATTTTGTGAGCAGATAAATGAATATGAGAGCAGATAGGCGGGATGTTGTATAGAAACGGGCTTCCTGGTGCAGAGTGATCCCTCCAGGCCAGACAGAGTCATTTAACTCTCTCTGATATTCTCTCAGCATGGACTTATTACAGTTTTTTTTTCCTCTCCAAAGTAAAAATTGGTTCGCTAACTAGACTGGGGTGATTTGTGCACTGGAATCGCAGCAGGTGTGAAGTGCAGTTTGAGTGAATGATGTGATTTGTTGGGAATCACCACCACTTTCACCGCAGGATCGGGAGCTTTGTCACTGGGGAATAAATGGACTGTTGGTTTGTGTTCACAGTTATGGCTGCCTTTGAAACCCTCATGGTTGCATTTCAAGCTTTCATGAGTAGAGGGCATATTTCTTTTTATACACATCTTCCAAATGGTGGTTGGTAGTCTTCCATGGACTGGTGTAAAATGATAGAGTAAAGACAAACAGCAATTTCAAATCACACATCAGAAGAACAAACTGAACATTAACATCAGTGAATAAGTTTAGTTCATTTGGAAGATAAAGTTAAACAATAAAAATAATGAAAACAAACCAAAAAAATTGAATCAAAAGAAAAAAATCTACAAAACCGAAAGGAAAAGGTTGATGTTATTCTATATTATTGTCATTGTCAACAAATCCAAAGAAAATACAAACACTAACAATGCATTCATCCATCTCTCCAGTTTCCAACTTCCTGACCCTGTTTTGTGGCACTCTGCCCAAAGCCCATTCGATCCCTATGAATATGTAAATCTTTAAAAAAAATGGGTCACAACTATATACTCTTTTTTAGGAAATATAATTCCCTAAAACAGTTGGTGACTAGTTTTTAGCACACATTTGGAATTGTTGGAGACAATTTTCAGCCGTGGATCCGTACACATTTTGTGAACTAATGAGTATTTACACACAACAATCCTGTATGCACAGCAGGATTGCGTTGGTGGGATTGATTTAAAATAAACTAGAGTGCCCGTGTTATTTGTTATGAAGAAACATGTCACACGATGCAATTACGGAGCTCATTGATGTGTGTGTGTTTAATTCACAACAATGGACAACAATTCTATGCCATGGAGATATATGAGGCTGTGGCTACACTTTTAATAAGACAATTTAATAAGATAAGTGCATTGCTAGTTTCAGTTTATCAATAGGGGGGTTTTTTTGTCGCTAAGAAAAATATAGATTATTACCAGACTTAGCATTCAAAATCCCTCACTTGTTTTAATAGAGCACCAAGCAAGTGTTTTTGAGAGGAGATTCTATATTATCCAGCTGCTACTATTACTGGGCAGCGTTCCAGATGGAAAATAAGTGTCTCCACACAGGCCAGAGGTTTGTAAACATCAGCCGTGTCCAGCAGCATTAACCTAAACTGGGATTAAAACCCATCCAAAAACTTTGAAAGACCGCCGTGATTGGTTGATGACTATTACCCTGCATTGTAGCAGCTAAGCCCATAATCAAGGCGAACACGATCAGATAATCTCTAAATGTCTTTGCAGACCCCTGCCCACCAGCCTAATCCCCAGATTTAGAATCTAAGATTAAGAATCCTGGATGATTAGTCCCATATTGTGTGTCTGTGTTCCCTGCAGGGGACCCTTCGCCGGGTGACCTTCTCTGTAGTCAGCCAGCCCCAGGACGGTGGTTGCTATGACAGTGGCCTGGAGGACTCCGAGACGCCAAGCAGCAAGAGTTCATCAGGGCCACGGCTGGGAGCCCTACCGCTGCCCGAGGAGGGCTACGAGCGAACCACACCAGAGGGCAGTGTGGGGGAGGAAGAGCATGTGGAGAATGGTCAGAGCAAAGACACACACCCACACACACACACACAGTAAAAAGGAAAAAACAGGACATGGAGATAAACTTCTGCCTCTTCTACATTTCTTGGCAAATTCATGTTACTGCTTCAGGAAGTCTTGTTCTTCATTAAGAGAAGCGTCTTCCGACTCACTCCCAGGCCAGATTGTGCTGTCAGTGCTGGTGGATGGAGCACAGGCACACAGGCAGGCCAGTGTAAAGAAGAAACTTTGATAAAGAAAATGATCAGGGCTTAAAAACTGTTGGATGGCCGGGCAGGTCCAGACAAGAGGTAACTACATACAGATAGTAGAAAGGGGAATCCACTGAAGCTAAGCAGCACAAAGTAAAACACACACAGAGACTGAGGGAAAAGGGCAGATCTCTCTGGGCTCCAGGGATTGGAAAGTGAAAACAGGTGAGCAGGTGGACCTGAAAACAGGGAGGAAGACTGGGGTCGTCTGGTGGGCAGGTGGAGTATGACAGTATGACAGGCCAATTAAACAGGGGCTTAGAAGGAATCATGACAGTCGGAGGCTCTTCCGTGGCTTTGCAAAAGCCCAAATCTTCCCTTTTACCAAGGAAATTGTGTTTTTACCATTTTTTTTTACCCTGTCTTTGTCAAGGTCGGAGAGAGACGAAATTTTTTTTTTTTTTATTTTACCTTCTCTTTACCTCATTCCTCTGTATATGGTCATGCCAGAGCTGGAACAACAGTGGCGACACACTAAGGTCACCATGCCCTTGGCCACTGGTTGTACTTCTGGAGCTGTAAAGTGCTTCTAGTTAATGCCCCCTTTTTCCCAACGTGTGAAATCTTGAGGATTTTGTGGGGTGTAATAAGTTTTCGTCACGGTCAGATGGAGACAGGAATTGAAAAGAGAATTCATTGTGCTGGTTGTAATTAGGTTGTATGATAATGTGCTTGTTTGGTTTCACATGAATTCGCTGCTGTTGTGCACAGACACAAAAACTGCAATTAGTTTTCAGAATACAGCAGAAATATTTAATGTTTGGTGTTTAATTCAAGTCAAGCAGAATTTAGAGATTCAAACAGCGAATGAGTGTATTGTGTAAGTTGCTCTTCGGATGCGTGTGGAACACTGTACATTACTTTAACTATTTGTGGCATGACAACTGCACAGTAAAACAGCCACAGTTACTTCATCTATCATCATAATAATTGCTGTCTCCATTTAAGATGATGTCAGGGTTAATTAAAAAAGGACTGGTTCACATAGATAATCACCATAACCTTGACACTTGTATCTGTAGAACATGGGCTTTCAATCTCTGGTGGCCTCACTAACCTTTTGACCCGACACTCATGGGATTTAATAGTGCTGATATGTAGCTCATCTTTTCCTTGCAAGTTATTTGTCATCCAAATTCTGACAATAACTTTCTCTTTCACCTAAGTAGTTGTTTGCTTTGACCTCACCTTTCACCTTTAAAGTACTGCTGAGCACAGCTCAGATATTTTTAAAACCATTCTTTTGAAGTCAGCAATTTCCATTTTGCTTTGACAGCATTTTTCTTGCCTTTCTTGTTTCCTTCAAATTCTATCCCCTCCCGTATAATATTTGTCCCCTGTTCTTTTTTACACATTTGTCTTTCTACTGTCTTTCTCATGCAATGGTCAACTCCTCACTCCTGTTGTATTTTAACCACCTTCTCTCTTTTTATTTAATCACCTCTGCCTGAATATGTCTTGTACTTACCAAATAACTGAAGCATCACCAGTTCAATTACTTCTGATACCCTTCTCTCATCATATTTTTTGTGTGGTTCTCTGCTTAAAACCATTAAATGAAGTATTTTTTTTTCTTTTCCCTGTATCCAGATGCCAGGCAGCTGCCAGACGTAGCTCTGACAGGAAAGTGTACGAGAGAGTGTGATGAATTTGGCCACTCTGACACTTGTTGGATGCCCATCCGCCCTTCACCCCGCCAGCGCCAACGCCACGGCAGCGACCCCCCACGACTCTCCACCTTCGCCCCGGGAGATGATAACAACAATCTCCGCGGCAATGACCATGAGAGTGACAGCGAGAGTGCTGGAAGCAGAGGGAGCTCAGAACCTGGGGTGGTAGTCGGTGGAGAAGGTCAGAGATTACCCTTAGCCAACGGTGATCCTCTTGGCACCCTGGGTAGTGGAGACCGCAACAGGAACATGGGTGATCACAACCGTAACCTTCTTAACCGCAAGATGACTTCGGCGTCCTACGACACGTTTAGTAGTGCAGGCTTTGGAAGGCGCCAGCAGGCGGAGGAGGGCGGAGAAGGCCAGAACCCACCTGAGGTCATACCACTGACGCGGACAGGAGGGGACTACAAGACCACGTCCTGTCTCACACTGTCACGCCGCGAGGTCTACCTGTGACAGCCTTGCAACGGAGCAGTCGCCACATAACTCCCTTTTCTATAAAAGAGTGAAGGTTAAGACTTTACTGGCAAGTCATCAGTTTGGAGGGCCTTTTAAACCTGTGAAGATGAAAAAGTCAGGGAAGATGTTTTCCGAAAGCTGTGTATCAAATTGGAACTTTTCAATTCTGACTCATATTCATAGGCACTTAAACTTAAGCAAGTTATGGATCAACTCTTCGGCGAGCTCTGACCACAAGTACTTACTAAAAAAGGGTTTTTTTTTTTTTTTAATCTAACAGTGAAAGTTGCCCACGGGCGAAGATCCTATTATGTCTTTGTGGAGGAGGACACCTTCATCTCCTCTTCTTTTTACCTGAATCCAATGCATGCCTGACCCTCTGCCATAGAGGGATCCGTGTGAAGAGGAGAGATATTGAGATTGAGTAAATTCTGATGTTATAAATGCCTCGGTTCATTTGAAAACTTTCTCTGAGGCTACAACAGACCATATTTGGATTCAACTCATGGACCATCTTCTGAAAAACCACTGAAGTCTTAACCAGTCAGAATAGATGAAAAGAAGTAATGGGTCTTTGATTGAGTTTTTTGGATCTAATTCAAACCAGTCAAATATTCTAATGCCTAATCAACTTTATGGTAACACAAGACGGGAATATTATAACCAATGAAACTGCTAACCCCCTGTCTTAAGTCATAAGCGGAGTATCAAAGTACCAACTAGTGTGGTCCCTGTACAGTTACACCGTAGAAAAAATGTGCTGATCTTAAAAATCAGGTACTGTTCTTTAAAAATATAAACGATTCAGAACGAACTGCAACAATGAGACTTTGTTACATTAATCAATTGTAACCATTCAGAATACAAGGTTCTCATAGTGTCAGTAGTGCCACAGTTTCTCTGGCGGATGTGAAAATATGTGTTTATTACTTTGCCTTCACACCCAATCTGTGTGTATATATTGTACATGCTTATTTGATAAAACAGCAGTGTTCTCTCTCTGCTGCTGTCTGTTTCAAAGTAGAACGAGGTGCTGAGTTCACAAAGCACCCACAGTATTCTAACAGTTTTCATGTATCATAACTGTTCTTTCACACACATACACACACACACACACACACACACACACACACACACACACACATGCAGGCATGCACAGACCTACACATACAGACATACAGCATGTAAACACAAATTCAAACAGTGAATTAACAGAATGCAAACATGCTTATTGCCACAGTTTATGACGAGATTTCTTGGCAGTGTAACATAAAATATGTAAGAACTTGCATTAACTTCCATACAGGAAACATTAAGCATATACACACACAAACACACATACAGCTTATTAAAACATAAGTAGAACACAAACCCATATTAAGACGTGTGCAATGTGCACAGTTCATATGCACTATGTGTGTATTTCTTAAAAATCATTTTTTACCATATTGCCTCTCATTGAACTAGCTGTAGCATTTTGCCTGCTCCCTTCCAGCCAGTATTTAAACATGAACTGTATTTAAATGATTACTCATCTCTCCAACTGATGTGTGGGGCTACATTAAAGGGAATTTCAATGACATCTACTGTATGTAATGATAAGAAATGTGAGAATATGAGATATTCTGCATACTGTAAGTAAGACTCATAGAAAAACCAAATTTCTGTAATTTCTCTAAGAAAAAAAGGAAATGAAAAAAAGACTGCATGAAAGAAAGATAATGCTAACTTTTTTTCTCTCTTTTTTAAACCATATGCATTTTTGGATACTACGCCTATTTGGATACATCTGTACTAAATGTGTGTGCTGATGGGGGAAATGGAGGTAATGATGGCAACAAGGGAGTTAGCTGTAGTGGATGAAACTGTTGCTTCTTTATTGTAGAGCGAGTCTGGGATAACCTTGGGAAATTCCCTCAGTTTCCATACCCCTGAGCTGGTACAACTGATGCCACAGACTGTAACAAAAAGGAATACAATGTGGTAGGACTGCAGAGTTCTGCTGTGACCCTTTTCACCACACTCTGCCGACCTGAACACGCCCATACTGCTGTGCTGAACCGCGTAGATAACAAACTCCTTCACATTTGTCCTTCCCAGCAGCTACTGCATGACTCCAGACACACTCTGCTGCACTGGGCTGAAGAGTGGGTGTGGATCGAGGCCAGCACATCTTAATTCCCATCATCAGTGTGTGGTTCAGTGGTGTGATAGGGATAATAGGGTTAGGTCGTCCCTGTGGTCTTAATGAGTTTCCTTTCTCCTCCCTTGATCTGCACTGATCTCATTAATGTCTGGATAGGAAAATTTAACACTGGTAGAAATTGCTAGTAAGGGTCTTTCTTCATTTTTTGGGGGGTGATTTGGATTAGATGAGGCAAAAGAGTCATACTTGTTAATGATGTACTACAACTTATTTCATAGATCTTTGCAGAGCTTCGAGTCAGAAGAGCAACTCAGGTAGGATGGACCAGAGTGCTTACTTGTTAACGAACTGCTTGTGGTTTTGGCCACACAAAAACCCACACATTGGTTCTTCCTCACTGACGCCTCATGGAAAGATAACCAAATGTGTGGAAACAGTTAAGTAGTAAGTATCATGACTTCTCCTTTGATTTTTAAATGGTAATCAGTTCTGAGAAATGGGTGTTGTCTATGTGCGTGATTACAGTTTTAATACCTGTATATACCTTCAATTTAAGAACTCTGTAGCATGTTCTGGGCCACTGACGTACTTACTCCCTGAGCCTTCATTCATCATTACCCCCAATTCCCCAACCTGGCTGTTTACTGAGCTCTGTTACTGAAGGACTGTGCTGAAGATGTAACGAAACTCAAGGCCTAACATATGGAGTTACTGTTCACGGAGAGTTCGCGTTGAAAAGGGATTTGTGAAAACAATCACACCATCCTGCACGGTACATACACTGAGACGTGTGCTCATACTCTGGGACACCAGAAAGGTCTTGAAGAACTAATGTCCGGTTTGCGGGTTTGAGGAAGAGACTCTTGAGACAGCCCTGCCTAATCAAAGAGGGCAGATATTTCTTCAAAATGCTGTTTTATGGCAGTTCCATTAGGGCACCTTTTTCAGTCCCCTCTTATCTGGATTTAAGGGAACTTGCTGTACATGAATCTGTGTGGGTGTGTGTCTTTTTTATACTGCACGTCTAAACATGAATATGTTTAAATCTACTGCAAAAGAGAGAGGGGAGACAGAGAAGAGCATCGTTGTCTGAGATCTGTCACCCAGTAATCAAGACATTTTTAAAAACTGACACTTCAGCGGACATCATGTACCTGTCACCCCCCTCGTGCTGTTATTCTAATAGCCATGTACAGATAAAACAACACTGTAGAACAAACAACTGGAATCCATAACAGACAATGGCATGCTTAAGGTCTTCAAATCTGCACTTGAGAAAAAAATGAGAAAAAAAAAATGTTTTTTTCCCCCCCTTTGTTTTCTTTTCTCATGGGGCTGTTTTTGCAGCTCCCTTCCTGTAATTACATAATGAACTAATTGCATTTGCTATGACGAGGAAGAAGAGGAGCTGTCGATGAATGGTTTGCTATGAAGATGAATCATGTAAAAGTTTGACTTTGACATTAAAAATTTCAAACACTCTTACCCGTCTGTTAACTATTTGAAGGCTATGTTTCACACAGTAACTATTAGATGAACAATAGTTGGGGCAACACAGAAAGTGTACCATATTTTCTTCATGGAAATCTGTTTGAGATGACCTGGTAGAGGTAACCAGTCCGGGCACATAAGTAGTTAAAGGGGTCTACAGAGGCAGCATTTATAGGTTGTGTATGAGCTTAGTTAATTACTTTATTGAGGGTTATATAATGAACTAATATCAGTTGTAATATATTAATATGAGGTACTGTTGCCAGGTTGTAGAAAAACCTCCCCCAGTCTGAAACCTGTTTTAGCTAGCTTTTTAATTCATCAAGAAGCCCTGGTCCAATGGACTGTGTGACCACTTATCTTCATGAAAACAGCTGCAGGGCATCTGGACCGAAATCCATTTACTACCAGCTTATTAGCATTCACAACAGCAGATTTGGTGGATTGTGTAGGAACTCTTTTTAATTATATACTCACATTGCAAGTGACTGACTAACTATTGCTGATGGCTTACAAGAATGTTTAGAGACTTTTTAATTATTAGGTTTGTTATTTGAATGGTACCGCACTCTTTAACGGTTGACAAGACAATCTCCATTCAAGGTCATCTTATCATCTTGCTCAGGAGTTTTAGATGTTCAAACTCAGTTCCACAACAAATGAGCAAACTTCCTCTGCTGATGAAGACCATGTGTTGCAGTCAAAAGCCCCAGAACAACTGAGTAAATGGAAATCGTTTTGTTATATGTTGTTTCCAAGGTCAAAAATGAACTGTTAAGCTCCATTTTTAAACTGTTTAATGACTTTTTTTAAAACTGTTTAATGCCAAATTGACAGAACCCAAATCCTCCCATTTAGCAGAATAATACCTTTATATTATTAATGTGCTGACACCCACATAGGTTTCTAGTATATCACTAAAATGTGGAGCTAACCATCAACTTTAACTTTGAGAGGTGAATTTTCTAAACTGTGTCCTGCTACAAGAAACTTTTTAAAATTTAGAGGGCAGTTTGGACTTAAACTTACCAGAAAACGGAAGTGTGAAGTATTTTACTGAAGCGAAGATAAGTGTGAAGGACTCAAAATGTCAAAAGTCCCACAATCTCTTTTCCATTGTATCCAGTATGCAATACTGACACCATGTGGTTATGAAACACTACTACTTACAGATTTTCTGACAGTGCATACAATCATTCTGCATGAGCTGTTTCAAATTCATTTTCGGTTTTAGTGAAGGATAGCATAAGTAAAGGTCAAGAAATCATCCTGTCTAAAGATACATCAGAAACTACAACTAATGCTGAAAAGCGACAGATACATTTGTTTGCACATTCACTTTAACAGCCAATTCTTTTGAGCCGACAGCTAGAGGATACACCTGCCATTTTAATTTATGGAATGAGAAGGGTGAATGGATTCTCTCTGCCTATTCTGTCATAAAAGAATAGAGGGAGATTCATTGCGATACAATCTGGGAAATGATCATGTAAGAGTGGAAGGCATTTCATATGTTATAAGACGTGTCATATCAGATGTAAAATGGATAATCAGTGGAATATACATTTATTGAAATTGTAGGTAAGAAGTGTAAATCTGTAAAGTGAAGGAGCTGTGGCTTTGTGAATGGATCCTATGTTTTATGCCACAACTCTGCATAGATAAGATATAGAATGGAACAGCTCTCTGGACAGTTTCAATCTGAATCTATATCAATCATTTATGTGCAGTAAAACCACCATTGCCGATAATACCAACAAACCAAACTCATTTTAATATTAGATTATTCGCTATCTTCAAAAAAACAACCTGCTCTGTTTTTTCATCTTAACAGGCCAGGAGGTTGGACTTTATTCTGTATCAGTCACAGAACATTTACTTAATGCAGATCCATTGTAGCCTGCTAATTTGATTTTTCAAACAATCAAAACTTAATATTCACATCGCAGGTTGAATGAATTACACTGTTTGAGGAAAGGATTGGAACAGTTTTTCGGTTTATTGTCTTCCTCTAATCTCACATTTAATTCAGGGTTTAGTTGAAATGTCAATTCATGGATTCTAAGGCCATATAATTTTGTATCCCAATTAACTGCAATTAGTATAATCACTTGTATTAAAAAGCCAGCATGTGTCACATCCAGTAAAAGTCTGTTCGAAACAAAAAAAAATTATGAATTAGTGACCATAGTTTTATGTCTTCAGGAAAGAGCAGTCAAGACATTACCACCCCCAAAGGACCAATTGTTCTGCAGCCAGCAATAATGTCATAAAAACACACATAAAAGAAAATCATTAAATAACACAGTGAAAGGGTATTAGCAACCGTCTTTGACACATCAGAATCATCAGGGATCATATCAATCAACTTGTACTCATAGATCATCTCATTTAAGTGGCAACCATAAAAAGCTTTGTAAATAAATCACATTGTTTCACCAGGTAAATGGACATGAAGTTGTCTGCACTGCCAAAAGGACATCAGTTTTCTTTGAGCTCTTACATAAATTCCAGATAATAAATAAAGTACACCCCAATGGATGTGCATTTTTATTGTTTTCATAAATGATAGAGGAGAATGTTGCTAGGGAGGAGTCTTATGAAGTAAATCCCAGAATGTTAACATCCTTACAGACTGTCCAGTTTATCAAATGGTCTTTGGAGTTGTCAAATGCTTTCAGGGGCTTAGGGAGATTCTCCCTTTCTGAGTGAAAGCAAGCTGAGGTGAATTGCCTTTGAATTGCCTTTACATGCAGAGAGAGAGAACCTCCAGCACATGGCTTCAAAGTGAAAAGACATAATCGTGTAATATGTTGAAATTTCCCTATCTCGCTCATTTTTGCTTATCCTGTCAGAAGGAAATATTTTATGATGCCCAGTCAGTTGACATCTATAGCAGGGTGCTTCAACCCTCCAACACCAAAGAAACATTCAGCATCACTATGGCAGAGCATAAAACATCGCAGATGTGATCAATTCTGTCAGTGTAATGTTCCTCTGTTCAGGAGAGACTTGCAGGAGAGCTGTAAACATTCCCTCTCACAGATAGGCCAGGCGTTTGATGTGAGATTTGATCCTCCCTGTTTTGCTCAATAGGCTGTCATTTATGTCTCTTCATCTTTTCATGGTCACATACGCCTGAACCCATCAAAGCTGTGCCATCAGCAATTCTTGTTAGAATGGCAGGAAATAACACATACAACAGGATCATATGAAAGCTTATCCTTTAGCGGGATAAGGAATGTAATTATCAGCTTTGAGCTACACAAAGAAAAAACTTTCTGATTAAAATTCAGTTATATACTTAAATCTTATTTAGATAAACATTCAACAAAATTGCTTTTCAGCTTGTTTTTACAACCTTTATTCCGAAATATCGTAAAATATATTTCTTCGACAATGATCTGCTGAAGGATTTTATTGCGTTTACTGTAATGTGTGAAGATTATATAGCCCTAATTGAGGCTCTTGTATGCCGTTTCACATTTTTGTGATGTTTCTGGTATTATTGATTTTTGCAGCTGTTATAATAGTAACTACTGTCAACAGAAAGCATGCAGATTTACAAGCAATGGGGTTTGGTAGGGAATAGATCAAAGATGAACAAAGTTTCCAGTTAATTCTAGTTGATTTCTGTGATACATAAAACCTTGGACTAAATAAATGATATGCAGGAAATGGAACAATTGCATTCAAAAGCAAATAATATACTGCACTAAACTTGGGATAAAACGATGATTAGTATATCATCTGGACTTATTATGATGAATTGAGGTTTCAGTAGAGGAGAAAATATGCAATGTGGTATTTTTTTAGGTAGATAAGAATAGAAACAGTTAAATAAACACAAAAAATTAGATTTTTCTTGTGTTAACATATATTTAGAGGAAATATTTATATGCTGTCCCTCTAAAGAAATCTTAAATTAAATAAAATTTCTAAAAAATATTAATTTAAGCATTTAATTCTACTCATATTGGAGGGAAAATAAACTGATGTGGACTAATTAAACCAGTCCAGATTGGTATGTCTGCCTGTTCCTTTATTTAAACGTCCTTGGATTTTAGACATCAAAACTCAATGCTCAATAGAAAGCACCTCGTCCAAACAAAGAATTAGACTGACAGAAACCCCAAACTTCAAGCTACTAAGAGAGCAACAGGCTAATTTGTTGTAAAAGTATAAAATGTCAATGTGGTATTCAATTTTTTTTTAAAAAAAAAGAAGAAAGCTGCAGTAAAATAGACAACTGTTGTCTGTGTCCTCATAGATTATGCTGAGACTCTGGTCCTCAGAAAGTAATAAAGATCCATATGAGTGTGTGTGTGTGTGTGTGTGTGTGTGTGTGTGTGTGTGTGTGTGTGTTTTTGCATGTGAGTGTATATCTGATGACCTGCAGGTGGTGAAATGGGATTTGCTGTATCAAGTGATTGCAAAGGTCTGTATCATCTGCTGATTGGCCGGTAGCTGACGGCTCCCGGTTTCTGAAAGACCAGAGACAAATATCACTCTGTGTCTTCACCCTCTTGTTATTTTTCTCAGTGAGTACTCAGCCCCTCAGCCATGTGTGCTTTACATACTAATAATGAAACTTTCTTGCTTATATGTAGATAATTGACAGCACCAAGCTGTAGTTGTGACAGTAGCAATTTGTGGGTAAGTATTAAGCAGATCAAAGCTATAATCTTAAACATGTAATTACTTGCATATTATATTAATAAATTATGAACTCAGTAATCAATAAACTAAAACAATAAAGTTTTAGTGTCAGTAGTACGGTGAGAGGCCATATTTTTTAATCTAGGGGTTAAAAAAGTTTGGGGTTTTTTGTGTGGGAAGGTTAGGGAATTTTGTAATATTTCATTTTATTTGTTTTTGGTATAATGTTAATTCTAATGTATAAAAATAAAAACTGCTCCTTTGAACGTTGACTTAAATGGCCTGTCCTTAAGAGCAGTAAGTAAGA
Organism: Istiophorus platypterus; assembly: GCA_016859345.1. Taxonomy (NCBI): domain Eukaryota; kingdom Metazoa; phylum Chordata; class Actinopteri; order Istiophoriformes; family Istiophoridae; genus Istiophorus; species Istiophorus platypterus. The sequence continues at coordinate 14,499,377 of CM029114.1, read as the reverse complement.
GTCTCATCATCTCATTTGAAGTCAATATTCACCCTGGCTGGGGAAAATTTTCTTTTATAAACTTCATCCAAGCCTGCGTCAAGGTCAGGCTTGACCTTATAATGAAGCTCAATATGGACACCAACTGGACAAAAGGGGCTGTTACAGCCTGACTCTCATGCAGCATGCATTAGAGCACTCCCTGCTGAGTTAATTTGTTAGCTTCATAGGAATATTAATTTTGGTCACAGCCTGCTGCTAAACATGCCTATAGATCTATTAGATAGAAATATGTCATAAAGTATAATTAGATGGGTCAAGCTAATTGAGTCAATAAGGTGAATGATATAGAGGTGACTAAAGAAAACCTAAACAACTACACTACATCAATCTATGGTGCAAGATTTTGAAGATAATATAATGGTATTAGAATTAAAGTCACATTCAGTGTTCTCAAAGACCTAATGTTTACCAGTGTAAAATTGACTGTTCTATTCTAGATATAATTGTTTAACATTAAACATTGCTGTCCATCTATGAAATGAATCAGAAATGTATTGATTATAGTGAAAGATTAATGTGCCATGTTATACACCTTTAAAAATTGCTTTCAAATACATTAAATGTCTATTCTAGGCTCAAAGACACTAGAAAGAACTTTTGTATTTCTGCCTCATTGTTGGGTTTTTGTTGGCTCATATTTATAATCTGGCTTCATTCAGAAGAGAGATATATCATATTATTTTGTTTATTTCACAGTTACTGGATGTACCTCAGATATGCACAGCAGGGACCTAAGGGACCATCAGTGGTAGAAGAACAGCACAGCTGGCTCAGTAATTTGCCTGGATGCAATCGATCCCCCGTCATTACCAAACAGCAGCCTGTACCCTTTCAAGGGCTGAGAAGTCTCTGCATTGTTACGGCACCTGTTCAGATTTCTGTGCACCCTACACACACAACCACATACACACACACACCAAATGTTTTCCATTTCTGTGATTTGACGACCTACTACAGAAAAACGGAAAACCCGCATAATTTCACTCTTACAAGCTCAGTATCAAATTCCTTTGGTTTGCTCCCAGAGCAGATGGCAGTGGCAGCATGCAGGTCTCTGTTGGTGTCTGTGGAAGTAATGTTGTCTGGAATCAGTTCATCTTTAGCAGAAGCCAGAAAATGTTCCTTTCATATATACAGTCTGTATGTTATAAATAAAAAATGCAAGAGGCTAGTAGACTCAAAGTGGTTTCACTGGGAAGATCAAATGACAGTAGAAATACAAGGTTTTCTGACGTTCATACTCTGCTTTGCATTAGAGTGTTACAGAACACTATCTGCGACACATGAAAAAAATAAATAAACCTTTGAGTGTGTCACAGTTTATGAAGGAGTTCATCCTGATGTTATACTTAATCATATTATTTTTGCACCTATAGCATGAGGAGTGTGAATTTTAGAAAATGCAAATTTTGAATAAACACAGTCACCAAAAATTCTCCTTTGAGAAAACACTGTAGAATAAGCGATGCCAATCTATGCCAGATGAAACTTATAAATTAAGTCAAGCAAATGAGCTATAATTATCCAGTTTTTCTATAAAAGGAAACATTCCTCTGGCACCACATAATTAATTATATACAGTGTTGAGGCACAACTACAAGTTTTGTGACATAAGCCTTGTTATATAAGCTCTACGAAAGCCGCTCAGAGGCTGCAATTTTCATTGCACTCAAGCCAGTTTGTCCGTGAGATTTTGATAAAGTATTTCTTGTATGAAAATTTTGGACTTATGGGAACCAGATAAGGTGGTCAAACACAGTGGAAATTTTGTATTTATAATCTTTTTATTTTTTAGTATCTTAGACCTCATAGTGAAGGGCATGAAGGGCACGGTTTGTGATGACAGTGATGTTACAGGGCCTTGAAGTACAGTGAAGGACAAGTTCAGTCTGAAAACAGTGTGCTCCATTTTGCCACGGTTTCCAGGTTGAATGGAATGTCTCCTCGAAACATTGTGAACAGGTGTGCAACAGGCTTTGAGGTACATTTTCAATTATTCGGTTGATTTGTCAAAGGTATTAAACAATCAGCATTGGCATGTATATAAAAAATCCACCATAGTTTCAATGCTTGTGTTATACAGTCCACTATTTTGTTACTTGTTAAAAATCACAAACTTTTTGTGTTTTTAACACCCTTTAAGGTGATTTCTTTGTCATATTCTCCTTGAATTTATTCCAGATGACTATTCAGGTTCTTTATTGGATTGTAATTACTTGAAATTTAAATTCTCCTTCAAGTTACTATGAGAGGTTTCTGTTGTGACTGGATCAAGGTTTTAAAATCTCCTTAGGCATTTTGTGTGTGTGTGTGTATGTGTGTGTGTGTGTGTGTGTGTGTGTGTGTGTGTGTGTGTGTGTGTGTGTGTGTGTGTGTGTGTGTGTATGTGTGTCACAGGCGTTGTGCTTTAAACTCATATTGTCTCAAATAAAGCACCAATTCATTCTGACAGAATTTGTTGGCACAAATTAAATATGCAAGAGAAATTCAGCAGCCAAAGACAAATACATGGTTAAGTCCTTGAATTATCTGCATCGCAGTTGCATTGATTGCCGCAGATAATATAAACTCTCAGGAATGTTTGTTTTACCATCATTTTTGACAACAGTCAAGTCTTTATTGATCACTAGTGGTTCCATTGGAGACATCAGACAACAGCAACAAAAACAAAGCAGCATAGAAACACTAAATGTACTAAGAAAACATCCAGAATCAATACAATAAAATAAAAACAGCTTTAAAAGATTCTCAGTGTTTGATATATCAGGTTTGATAGAGTGGTGTTGGAACTGAAACCCTTTTACAGTCACGAGTTGAGCATGTCAACAAAGATATATTTCTGGCATGAGTGAGTGGCAAAAAACTAGCATACACAATAAACTCTTAACTGGGAAACGCTATAGTGAAGGTACAGCAATCTAAAACTTCATTCTTGTGTTTGTTTCAACTGCTCATCTACTTAACATTTTATAAGAGAATATTGACACTTTTGCATATAGTATCTGATGGCGGAGTGGAAGTTGCATCGTTTTTATTGAAGTTCACAGTAATGTTAAAATGAATTCTTGTGTTTTGAACGTGGTAACAGCTGGCTCTACCCACAGTGAGTGTAATTATGTGTTCAAAGCATACATTTACCAATATAAGAATAATGTATGTTTGTGCTGTTCTATACAAATGTGCCTTGAGTACAATTTTTAGTGTTCCTCCATTCTACCAATAAACCACAAGTAGTGCAACATCTAAAGATGTGTCCATGCAATATGTATAATTTATCACACTGAAAAAAATATTGCCAAGATGTTGAAAACCAGATGCAGGAGAAATCTGTTATTTCTTCAGCTGTCCACCCGATGGGTGGAAAGGAGCACCATGTCTGAGCAGACCCACACAGTAAGACATAGGATGTGAGGAAGATTGGGGAGGAAGTCATGCTCATGGGAAAGGAGACAACAACATTATGACATAATACTGGGGGCACATTTAGGTGCTTGGAGGGGGTCAAACACCAGATCTGTGTGTGTGTGTGTGTGTGTGTGTGTGTGTGTGTGTGCGTGTGTGTGAGTGTGTGTGTGTGTGTGTGTGTGTGTGTGTGTGTGTGTGTGTGTGTGTGTGTGTGTGTGTGTGTGTGAGTGAGTGCCCCAATCATGAGTCTGTGAGTTTGTAATCATTTTCTGTATGACTTGGTTGATTGTAAATCACACTCTTATTTTGCTGGAAGCATAAATGTGCTTCTTCTCAGTGACCATTGACTCAAGGCAAACTGATGAAATCAATAAAGATCTAAAATGAGTGTGTCACCATTGTACCAAAAAAATACAAAGGTATTCATTCATGCCAGTGTGCTCACACTCTCAGTCATACACATACACTCACACACACTCAAGAGGTGAAACCCCACAACAACCACACTTTGTGCACAGTCAAGTGTTCAACCGAGGCTGGTGATGTTGGAGCGACCACCGGGGGGTGCTACAATACGATGGCCAGACCTACGTGGGACATTGTCATCAATCTGTGCCCCTAAGAAATAAAGGCAAAATTCAAATATTAGGTCTATTTATTTTGAATTAATTTGGTAAGCAAAATTTCGTCAACAACCCCTCCAGATGTCAATTAATGTATCTGGATTTTTTTATGTTCCGTCTGAAACATGAAAAGCATTTCACAAATCACTGGATTTTAAAACCTTTAACAAAATATATTGTTGCTGTTACCTGATAGGCTGAAGTTGGACTGGTGTAGGTTGCGTATTGGTGGTGGTTGGTGAGAGGTGGGTGAAGATTTGGCTGATGGAGCGGGAGTAATGTATTTGGGGGTGGGAGCAACATCATACACAGGACCATCATACATCCCACGAGTAACACCCTGCTTCCCTTTCACCTGGATAGAAAAACACAGAGAGACACAAACACAACACAGGCAATATGTCAGCTCTTAGTCCTTCACAAACAAAATGGCTTGTAACCCACTGAACACATTAATGTGAAATATATCCTGTAAAATTCCATGAAAGGGTGTATGGTACAGTAGTACCGGTATATTTTGCTTATGCCATTGAACTTTGGTGCAAAATACATTGTTTTTTGTAACTTTGAAATGGGATTGACCTAAAGTTACAGTATGTTATCACTTCTGACCAAATGTGAAGCTACCCTCTTGCCTCAGTTGTCCTACAATGACAGTGCACAACAAAAATGAGCACTCAGAGTCTGGCTGTTGTCTGTTAGCCTTTGTGATGTGATTTTGTATTTATTAATTTGTTCTTTCCCTATCTATGATACTTTTTTTTTATTGTTTTCTGAAAAAATGTATCAGCTTTTTTTTCTATTTATGTACATTTCTTGTTGTCAGTCACTGAATACCTGTTATTGAAGGATGATGCACCAGAAAAAACACCAGGGACCACAATGGAACTAAGTCCCAAACTTTATAATTCATTGCAACATAGTCTGCTATATTGCATCTTATAGATATACTGGAACATTACTGGTAAGCCAAATCAAATTAAACAGACAATTGTATATCAGTCTTTTTAATATGTTATTTTTTTTAGGTATTTGTGAAGACACATCAAAAAAGAAGTTGTACAGCTACAGGGAAACTAATATTGGTTGTTGACAGTCCAGAAATATTTTTAAATATCCCATTTTTAATACTGCCAAAGAAATGTCTTTAAAATGATCCATGTTCTGTACCTGGTTCCTAAACTTTACGCGCTGATAGGCATAGTCTGGGAAGGGCTTGCAGGGAATAAATCGACCTGTACCCTGCTGAGCCTGCAGCTTGCCTTCCTCATAAACCACCCGACCTTGACTCAGCACCAGCGCTGGTCCTCCACGGCACTCCAGACCCTCGAAGATATTGTATTCTGCAGCCTGTGTGTGGACAGGGATAACATACAAGACAAAGTAAGTGAAAAAAGAGAAGTATAAAAGAAAAGTATAGAGGAGATGTTTTTCCCCATTTCCCTACCCACAGTTTAGAACACTGTCAAGGCCCACTTTAGCCATTTCAGCAAGCTTTGTATCAGACAGCTTGATATATGTCATAAAATGCAGCAGTTGAGAAGATGGGGATGGGGGTGAATAAGTGAGAGGATCGGGGCATATAACAGGGCCGTCAGTGTGAATACAGGGGGATGGGTAGAGAGATAGTAGCAAAGAATGGGTGAGGGGCAAAGGGGGATTATAACCTAAAGCCGGCAGCAGTCTGGATTAGAGCCTTTGAGAGTGGCAGAGCAGACTGAATACATTAACCACTCTCTAATATCTTCACGTATTGTGTCACATTGCTCAAGGCAAATGTTCACCTTGGGGGCCAGTCTCCTGAATTTAAATGCATCCTTTGGTCTTGAAATTTAAAGGGTCAGTTCATCCAACTTGGTAAAAAACACATTATTTCATTTACCTCTAGTGGTATTGTACCATGCAGATAGCTTTGCTTCTGCCGTCACATAAGAGGGGGTTCATAAAGTTTCATTTATTTGGTACTCAAAAGATTAAAACAACGGTGTGGAAAAACCCCGAGTCCTCAGTGGGAACATTTACCTGGAATTACTTGAGGTAAATGAGAAAATATATCATTTCATAATTTCGGTGAAGTTTACCTTTGAAATATAAATCTCATATCACTTTTCAAATGTAATTTAAGATTCCTTTAGCTATATAATCATAATAAGATTAATATAATAAATGTATTCTTATGTTCCCACTGCAACTATGCAATGCGATGTCATAGTGTGGATAGTAATGTGGCTTGACTGAATATCACTCTCACTTAAAAGTAGATTTCAGGTTTCTCTTCACCTCCTGGGATCTTTCACTTGATTTTAAACCCATTTAATGCTCTGCAGTCTCCAATATGAAAACTTCCTTCCTGCAGCTTTTCTCCCCCAACAGCTGGTTTACCCACCTTCCCTTTTCCCTCATCTTTCCTTTCACAGAGCCCCATTTTCTTTGTGTCCTCACCGACTGCTGGACTTTGGCTGTGATGGTTTTCATGCTGTCAGGGTCCCAGATGACAATGTCAGCATCAGAGCCCACTGCTATCCGGCCTTTACGTGGGTACAGATTGAAGATTTTAGCAGCATTGGTAGATGTGACTGCCACAAACTGGTTCTCATCCATCTTCCCCATGGCCTGAGAGACAGATAAATAGTCTTTTTTAAAAGTGGTAGACAAAACTCACACCCACAAGACACAACTGAACACACACATGCTCATTGCTCACCACGGCCTTATCCCAGACGAAACCCATTCTCTCCTCTACTCCATTGGTTCCCTCCGGGATGAGGGTGAAGTCATCTTTACCAATTGCTTTCTGGGAAGTGCTGTATGCACAGTGAGCACTGCCTACCACCTGGAGGTCCCCACTGTATCAAGGCAAAAAAAAAAAAGCATACCCTGCAGTTATTCAGCTTCCCTCCAGAATTTGGAAATGTCCTGAAATACTGAATACAGGTAGCTACATCCTTATGATCAGATGGTCAGTTAAGGGATACTTTTTTACAAAAATCAATTAAGACGAAATTCACATTCAACCAATAATGATAAACATAAAAACAGACATTTTTACTTTTAGCCACCAGGTGCCCTCACTGAGCACGTCAGTAAAGAACAAGTCATGTAGTGGCCTGGGGTTGAACCTGTCAGAGTGGTGCAAGGCAGCTGCAGTACCAGCATTAACTAGACCACATAAAGATACACCCCGTTTTCAGGAAATCAACATAAACACTCTTCTCACTTTAACTCTACTACTCTGACTGACTGATGAAGAGCTATAATTATCAGAATTTTCGATCTAAGGCCTTTGATTTGTGTGTTAATTACATTACTTCAAAAAAGTAAGGGAGTGCTTATCATCCAAATAATGGGCCTTAGTGAAATGTCAGAGAAATCGCAATTCATTTGTTCGATCCTCTGAAAAAGAACCGAGAAATACACCCTGTCACTTCAGCAGAGGCTCAAAGAACACCACAGCATCACACCACTGGCGTGATGGGTGGAGGAGCAGTAAGGAAGGAGTGAGGAGGAGGATGAGGAGGAGGAGGAGCAGGGAGGCACTTGGTAGCCAAGGCAACAGATGATGAAGGATTCTGGTTCCTGTGCTATTTATGGAATCGGGGACAGTCAAAAGTGTACGGCAGTACATGCTGTACATTTTGTATGAGTATGAGTGTATGTTTTAGGTGAGAAGCTAGGTGGGTTTGGTCTGGGGCACTTTATCCCTCTCTGTGATACTCATGAATTGCAACTGTTTCTTACTATCATGTATTTTACATTATATGCTTAGAGTTGCTCCAAAATTATTATACTGTATATTATTAGGTCTCCCTCACTTCCTTCATTCTACTGATCTTCTTCATAAATATGCCATAACCTTCTGTCCATCAATTTTTCTTTTTCACTAAAGCTCATCTGATATTGTGCATTACACCAACAGTTGTTTATGGCATGAATACCAAGCAAATATCCAGGGGCAAAGAGTGAGAGTTAGATCCTTGCTGGTGTCTCCTTTGATCTAATCCAGGTGATTTGCATTTCACTTTGTAGAGAGGTTATAGCTAAATTAAGCACATTGTCTGTCCCCACTCCGTATTGATTAGTAAAGTTTTTAAATATTCTCGTGCTACATATTTTGTCAGGTTTTCTAGAGTATCATTATCCATTATTGTTAAACATTGAGGCGATGCATTAAAAAGGGGCCTGGGTGCATTTATCTATTTGCATCATGTGCATCGATAGCTGAGAGAATTAAGACATACCAAGCCAGCAGTGTGTGGAGATGGTCTGGAGTTGTGGGATCAGGACTCAGAGGGGGAGAGGTGACATAAGCAGCTGCTTTGGCCCAGTTCTTGTTCCAATAGTGAGAACCATCAGTGGCCAGGCTAGCTGTAATTGGCTCCCCAAAAACTACAGAACCTGGATAGGAGGGTAGGACAATAAAGTTCAGGCTGTGAACATTACATGTCAATAAACACAGGAAGAATCATTGGATAGGATCATATGCATTAAATGATTAGAATCTGGTGAACAAAATAAGAAAAAGAAGGAAAAGAAGAGGCCGACCTTTCCTCCGGGCCTGGGTGATGGTGTCGGCAGCACTCTTGCTCATCACCTTGGTGATGTAGACAGGACAGTTCACACGGTTACCAAGAGTGATGGCACGAAACACCGCCTCAGCCTCCAGCTGCATGGAAAGGCAGTAAGGAAGTGTTAAAACCTATAAAATGACAGACGGATAGAAGGACAGCGAGAGGGAACCGAAATCACCTCTTCAGGTCGACTCAGAGGATGGCCTTCGGGTCCGGTGATTCCCATCCCAAGAATTTTTCTCTGTTCCTAAAATCCAAATGAAAGCAGTTTGATAATTATCTTGACACACACTGCAATAACTGACAGCATTACATACAACACCTGTCAAATCATGTTTAATGCCCAAGACTCACGTTTAAGTGCCTTTGCTGGTAACTCATGGCTGTAAAAATAAAATTCTCATGGTCTGTCACACTTTCAAACAAAATAAAGAGTGTATTGTAATCCTAGACTGCCGGTGCTCCGTGGGGAGCTTTTACTGGCTTCAGCTGCTGAGCTTTCTGACAGCGCTGTCTGGAGCACAGCAAAATCAAGGTGAAAGCCAGACACTCACCCTGTTCCTTTTTTCGGCTTGACTATTTGTTTTGAAAGGGGTTGGTACTTCTACTGGTTTTCCTCATCCATTTCCCTGTTTCCATCACCGTTAGTTTAACAAGTTGGTCATTATCATTCATTAGCGCTCCCTCTTTCATTACCCTCATTCATCTTCACGTACATCGTGGTTTTCACATTAATTTCCCCCTTAATCAGGTCAATCATCTCCATCATCATGACTACTATCATTCATCACTCCTGTCCGCATGATCCACAACTTCACCCTCTTAATCATCATTACATCACTATTAGTATAATAACGGTGAATGGTACTGGTGGCCTAAGATAAACCTGTCATTCCCAGCTGCAGCTGAAGCTTTAATCCCTTCCCTCTCTGAGAGCTGGAGAGTTATGTAAAGGGAATATCTTTCAACTGCAGCTGAGGACTATAATAGAGAAACCTGGTCATGATTTAGTTCACCCATTATATGTTGTTAGTTATTTCACCACAGTAGACTGCTCTGTCTGGAGGCTGAGTTATTACACTTCCAGGCTGTGAGAGGTAATGGTCGCCAATTGCAAAGAGACAAAAGATAGAGGAGGTTATGAGCACTTACCTGAGCAATCAGGTCTCCATTTTCAGCATGAACTAATACCACAGCACCCAGCTGCTTCAGGTAGGAGAAAGCCTCGTAGAGCTGTGAGACGGAGGGGTTCAAAGAAGAAAAAAGGGGGTCAATAGTGAGAGGAAAGAGCAGAAAGTAAAAGATTCACATGGGGAAATTGGTGCAGTACTAGTGATTAGTGTAATCCGGGCACATACCTGAGAATCTGACATCTGGTACACATCCTTATAAGCCATGTACACTTGGAAGGAGTTGATGCCTTACACGAATGGAAACAAAGAATGCAGTCTCAGGAGCAAGGATTGCTCAGATGCAAGACAAATATTGTGAGTGTAGCCAAAATAATGCATCATGAAATATAATAAATGAAATCGAGACCAAGGTAAAACTTCAAGTCGCAATATTAAAAAAAAATGATCTATAGGCTTTCCTGACGTACGGAGCATGCAGAGCATCAGAGCCCAGAATTACAACTCTGAAGGAATTTCTGAAGGAAACTCGTCTCACAAGCAGCTCTGTTGGTTCTGTTTCTGAATTATTTTCTAGCTGTCCCAAAAGAAAAGGGATTTTTTACTTAAAACAGATTACAAGCAAAATTTATACACTGCCACCATGACAGTGCCATAATGAGAACAGTGGCTTTTGGCTGGGCCTTCACTGTAAGAGGATTCAGCACTTGGCAAAATTGTTTCTAAATCTGTCCCTATTGTTCTTGTGAAATGGGTCCAAAACAGGGATGAACATGGAACTGAAAAAAAGAATTACAGCAATGACCATGGTTCTGAAAATCTTATTGAGTAACTATAAGTTGAAGTACCTTTCTCCTGCGCCAGCAACTCCAACTCGTCTTTGACGGTCTCATTCCACTGGGGGATGTCTACATGCAGGGAGTAGTCGCAGCATGCCTTCTTATCTGCAGCCTCCTGCCATTGTTCAAATGCCTCCAGCAGGCTGTCCCCAGGCTGTGGGGTCACATGGTCGACTGAGAGGTGAGGGGGATCAAAGGTTAGGATGGAAAAAGCGCAAACAACATGATAAATTCAATGTACGCGCGGTCTCAGAACGTATTGCGTGCTGCACATATTGCTCACTGATCATGGTAGTGCCTCCGGCAAGCGCAGCCTTGGTGCCCTGGAGGAAATCATCAACAGGCTGTGTGCCCAGATAGGGCTTCATCAGACAGGTGTTGACATCTATCCCTCCTGGTATCACCATGCGGCCATTAGCTTCGATCACCTTGACGCCCCCCGGAACAACCAGATTCTCCCCCACCTGCCTGCCGAGGATAAGATAGGGGGCAGGCAAAAAGCAGGAATAAGGAGGTGCCGAGATGATAGGAAAGAAGATGCAGTGGGGGAAAAGATATGGGTGTGGATGACAAGGTGTTGTGGAGGATGTGAAGAGGAAGACGCAGAGAGAATAAGGAGGCTAAATCGGAAAATGTTCACGGCACTAAAATCTAAACTGCTATGCCTCTGCAGTGCTTTGATATAATTAGCGCTTTATATACGCACTTGATGAGACCATCCTCGATGTAGACATCTGCAAAGACAGACTGGTCATCATTGACCACACGCCCTCCTTTGATCAGCAGCTTCTCACTCTGCAAAGGAGGTACCGGGAGGAAGGGAGGGAGGAAGGGAGGGAGGGAGGGAGGGAGGGAGGGGGAGGTAAAGGAGGGGTCGAATTCAGTCCTGACATTTTGATATATTGCACAATCAGTTATGTAATCTGTGACCTTAGAGCAATATGGTGACACGGTGCAGAGGATGAGGGTGGGAGGAACTGAATGGCCACACCTGTGCTTTGCACGGGTGGTGTCCCAAAAACAGCTGATGATACTAAATGCGTAATTTACCCGCATGGGATCAGATTAGCATTACAATCCAATACTGAGTATTTAGAGGTGCAGTGTTAAAACGGGCACGTCTATGTCGGACTGCCATTTGTCCGCACCCTCTGCCACCAGGAGGGCGCCTGGCAACAGCATGAGGGAGATGTTATGTCTCCATGGTAACCACTGATCATCCATGGTTCGAGATGACGGCATCCGACACCCCGGCTGGATCCTCGGCGATAATAGCCAATAGGGATGCTTAGTAAAGACAAAAGGTGAGTCAGTGGGATTTTGTTATTTTATTTTATTCGCCATGTGATGCGTTTTATTCCTTTCGCATTTAATAATAACCCGCACACTGCAGAATGCACGTTTTCAAGTAGTTTGGAAAAACAAAACCCGGATGCATCCTTGTCCAGATCCAGTCTCACACCCCACACCTCTGTCTTGCTTTATAAAAGCCCCCTTTTTTTCCGGTGCGGGCCCTGATTCGACCGTCAAATCGAGCGGGTCAAAAACCCTCTGACGGGCGAAGAGATTACACCACCGCCCGACCCCGAGCGAGAATACGCGCCGGCTTTGACGCACAGGCGCCGGGAGCCGCCACCTCTCTTGTCTCGGGTTTGGATGTTTAACACGGGAGAGACGGCGGCCTCGAGGGGCCTTCTGCTCTTTGCCGCCTCGCTAAGAATTTAATCCCCCGCTCCGCCGGCGTCGGCGGCAGGGATTTGCTGACGGGCGGAGAGCCTCTCCGGCCGACGCCGCTGACCGGGCCGGGTCTCTTACCGTCAGACGGGGGATGCTGTTCTTCCCCTGGTAGCTGGTGCCAGACATGCTCGCCCCGTCTCTCTGCCCTCCCCCCGGGGACGGTCAACACTGTGGCTGGTCGCGGTGACTCCTGCGCCCCCTGCGCTATTCGCTCTGCGCCCCCTTTGTCCTCCCCCCAAACCTCCCGATCTGTGTTGGTTATTGTTTCCGTGTGCGTGAGACGGGGGGAGGAGAGCGACGAATCCGCCGCCGCACGGCTGCGTCGGGACGCGTGGAGCGCGCACAGCGAAGGACGGGTACCGATCCCCTGCGTGCGCGGGTGCGGAGAGGGAGCGTCTGTTTGGTGGCGTCGCCGGCGCGGAGGAGGATGCTGGTGGCCTGGTGCACAAACGCGCACACACGGACAGCTCGTGTGACAGCCAGCAAAAATAAAAAAGACACCCCAACACAGGAGCTGGGACGCGGTGTGCCGCTGTCCGAGTCAGCACCGCAAACCCGACACGGCGCCCGGGTCTCGACGTCCCCCCCCCCCTTTTGCCTTTGCATCTTTTGGAGAATTTTATTTGAGCTACGCAGGCGAAAAACCAAAATGGCCAAACTTCAATGCAGCGCAAAAGTTCCCCGTTTATGCAGAATGAAGCATTTCTCTCAGATTGGGATAACTCCTGGTGGGTTATTTGAGAAATGAGTAGGACGTCAGTTCTGGTCTTCTAACACAATATATAACGCAATGTTTTTGCCGACTAAAAAAAAGAGGTATTGCAATATTTGAAGCCTGCACTCGGCCGACAAGAATAACAGCCACTGCTGTCTCTCTCTAAATGGACCAACTGTCATCCACCGGCTGTGGTCTACTACACTTATTGTCTACATTATATGTATTTTGAAGCCTGTTCATAAATGAAGCCAGACACAAAGAGATAAAAGCCAATGAGTAAAATGCTCGGTCCTACCAATCCATTGGGACTGTCCTTCCCCGATGAATATCTGACCTCAACACCGGAGCGTTCGTCTTCCCTGTCCTCGGGCGAGTTGGTCATCGAGCCCTCCCGGGCTTCGCCGGGCGTCTTGCCGATGGGGTCACCTGTGTCCAGGAGCCTCTCCCGGCTCCCGCTTCTAGGGGTGCGGCTCCCCTTCCTCCCCACCGCGTAGTTATCGAAGTCTATGGTCTTGCTCTCAAACGCTCCCTCGACGGAGCTGAACATCCCGTAGGATTTTCGCTGGTTGGGCCCGGTGGTGACCGGCCCCGCCAGGTAGACCGGTAGCTCGTCCTCCCGGTTCCACTGTCTTCTACAGTCAGACATTGTGGCTTCCACCGGAGACGGAGATTTCCCCCCCACCAGTCTGAGGCGATCGAGACGGCAGCCTGGCTCGTCTAGCGTCTAAACCGGGTCACTGTCCCGCCTCTCGGGCAAGCGCACTCGTTCGATGTTGTGAACTGTGAAAAGCAGCTTTCTCCGGGCTACCTAAGGATCCCGCCTCCTAACACAGACACACACCCACACACAGACACACACAGACATACAAGCGCACACATGCACGCACAGACGCGCGCGCGCGCGCGCACACACGCACCCAAACACGCATATACACACACATATTCACGCACACGCATACACTCGCACGTATACACGCACACACACTAAAACAAGAGGGAAATGATGCAGTGCTCCAGTTTTAATGGGGAGTGGTGGTGTTGTCTGTGAACTAGGAACATTACAGTAGCTCTGCAAGAGCCCGGTTAGAGACCGCGCCACAAACATACACACAAATAAAACGAGACCAAGCCTGGCTCTCTGCGCCTCTTCGTCTCTGTCTCTCTGCCACTCCTTTCTCTTTCATTTTAATGTCGGGGGCTGCGAGCGGGCAAAACCATCAGCGGATTAAACCAGCCCGTGACATCCTTTCACCCGGCAACTGCGCGGACAGGCAGACCGGGGGATGGTTTACGTGCCGTCAGAGTTATGAGCGCCGCGGGGCCAAAGTCTACGGTGCCGCGCTGACCCTAAATGAGCGCGACCTGCGGCTCAGGTGAGCCTCCGTTCTGCAGCATGCGCTTTGAAACCATCGACCCGTGCGACCAGGGACCGCTTAAGCCTTGTTCCGGGCAGCAGGCAGACCGTCCTTCCAATGGCCCACAGGGATGCTGGGAAAGGGCGAGAGAGGGAGAGAGGGAGAGAGAGGCCGGGAGCTGTCTGTTCAGTACTCGTGCAGGTGGACAGCTCCGGGAGGAACAATGCGCCAAACGTGGGACACAGCGACAGCGCGACACGCGACATTTGATCACCTTCCAACGCGCACGGGTCTCTGGTCACCGTGTAGAGTATATGTAACTATACCTACGGCCCCACAGAACATACAGCATCTGATAGGATAATTGGTATTATAAGAAAACGCGTTATAATAAGCGTACAGATCATATGCTTATAACTAATGAATGACTGTGACCATCATAGACCTGAAGTAATGCGGCTTGTATCCCGAATTCCCGTTGCTCACCTCAAAGAAACGATGAAGTCACAATGAGTTTATACAAGTAGTTAATGCCTAAGGGATCATCAGCCACCCGGAGCTGCTTCACGTTCATTTCAATGCGTGTTGCTGCACGGTCAAAGTATGGATGAAGCAACTTTGAATTAACATCGATCAACCGATTATCCGTTGAACATTAACTAATCACACGAACTCGCAGTGACCTGATTATTTTCCTGCACCCGCATTGCTTCGTGCATTAAATCGTTTTATATTCCTTGAGCATTTGATTTGTTCCTTTGTGCCAATTCGTCCCATCATTACTTATTGGAGTTGTTGCCCCTCTCAACATTACAGTAGACAGTCATGTCATCGACCGGTGCCATATGGGACAGAGACAAACTCGATTAACGGCTAGGCCTATACAGCCTTTAACCTGGAACCTTATAATCTACTTAAATGGTGCGACCACTCCGTTTAAATATCTGCACCTGCAGCTTAACATAATCACCCACTATGATATGATAGTTATTAATGGATTTTATTTATTTTTTTAACAGAGACACGAGGGACAGAACCGAGAAAACGAATGAAGAGCTGATAGAAATTGATTAAAAAAATCCTTTGGCCTTCACGAAGCAAGAATAACTAATAACCAATCGGATAAGTTGGCCGTTTGACGGGCATTTATTAACCCCTATTAGGGGCGATACTATTCTGAGAGGGCGGGTCACAAAGTCGAGGTGTCGTTTATAGATCTGAGACTTGAGGGTTTGAGCGCAGCCGGCGTGCGTGTCTGGTTTCACGGATCCGTGTGGAGAGACAGGGACACCAGCATGGACAACAGACACGGCCTTTAAACTTAGGACAGTAATTTATGTTATACCCCCAATACATCTGCTATTTTAGCCACCAGGTAAAGTTTTCTTTACGCTGTTTGCTTTTCTTTACCTTGTCTAGTGTCGGGAATGTACTTGGCATGATATTCAAATTGCCGCAGCGTCTGTGTCTGCGTGTTCACGACGAAGCTGAGTAATTACAGTATTGTCAAAACTAATTTAATGATTCCCATCCGCATATTCCTTTCGAGTATCGAATAGCTAATCAGGTTACCAGTATGTTACTGCTTCTGTTTGTCGCTTTGTTCATTCTATTTGCATGTACGGATATTGTGTCTTCTTCCAAAGGGGAGTTGTTATACTTTAGGCATAAAATATCTAGAGGAAAGGTCCCTCAACTTTCTCTGACAGGGAGTTCACAGGGGTTCGCTTCCTAGCTTTGTCTTCCCTCATGAGTCAGTATTAAATATTACCTTGTCTACTATTTTACTGCAGCATACTTATGGCTGTCGTGATTTATATCCTCTCACCTTTTTCATTTTCTCCCAGGAGCAATGGAGAAGGACTTCCCATCAACACCCATGTCTGTCAGCACCCAGGGGTCATGCCCTGTCCTGGATGGAGCCTCTCGTTCCTCCCCCATTCAGATTCCTCCCTCGCCCGTCTCCAGTGACCTCGCCGCCGCCGCGCTGTCTCAGCCTACCAAATCTTCCACAGAAACAACGATAGAGCCCAGAACCCCGGATTCCTCTCCACAGTCAGCTCAGACCATGTCTAAACCAATGGACTCCCCTCCCTCTTCTGACGGGTCAAAGCCCTTATCTGCTGCTGTGCCCCTTAAACCTACCTCTAAATCTGTTTCCACTAAACCCTCCTCTCCTGCTCCAAATAAAACAGCACTTGTTACCCCCTCTAACTGCCCTCCCCCTGAAATCTCCAAAATTTCAGCCATTCCTAAGATCACCTCTGTTTCTGCTTCCTCAGCCAGCGTGGCCGGTAACACTCTGACAGATTCCCCTCCCTCTATCTCCACCTCTGCTTCCACCAGAGAACCCGCAACTCCTTCCTCCGCCCCCATGAAACGCACCTTTGCTTCCATGGCCAAGCAGGTGATAATACAGGAAAGACTCAGAAAAGCAGATGAAAGGGATGCGAGTGATGATGAAGATGGTAAGAATGCATTAATTTTGAGTTTGAGATTAAATCAGGTATTGTGAGTTTCAGTGACACTTAGAACTGAAGTTGCAGACCACCAACTCTTTGCTGTGTTGAGGTGATAAGCCTTGTGCTATATTTTGGAATGTCTTTTCATGTGTAGCAAAGTAACCCTGCCCTTGGATAAATCTCTCTCTTGGTCAGAATAGAGCATTACTTTAGCGAACATTGTTTCCTTGTTTAATCCTGTGTTGTGAAGTATTTATGGCTGTAATTTTCCATAAAAGCAACCATACAAATAGTAATAACATTACCTATAATAAATACGGCAACTGTAATAAAACAAAGGAATTATTATTAATTGATAAGACACATCAAACCTTGCTTGACTCCTTTATTTGTTTAATAAAAACAAAATATAAAGTGTAGAAAAGCAGAACATCTGCATACATCACCCTGTCCCCTTTGTTGTGACTGGCAGGTGAGGAGTAGTGAACATGCAGACATGTAGTTTCGCTACTACTTGCCCTCGCCATTACCATGCATGCAGCACATACCTTGGTGCACCTTTTTAACTGTAGATGCATGCATGGCTCTGAGAATAACAATATCCATGTGATGGTCGGTCAGTTGTGGTTCCCAGGCGATGAATCCTACCAACAATTTTGTGCACCCCTGTCATTTCCTCCAGCACAACCAGCAGGTTGACATTTTTGGCTTTTTCATGAAAAACCTCAATGACTATTGGATGCATCGCCATTAAATCTGGTACAGATAATCATGAGGAATCCCTATAACTTAGGTAATCACCTGACATTGCATCTAGCGCTACCCTCAAGTTTACATTTCTGGTTTTCAGTGACATGTCTCAACAATCATTGGATTGATTGCCATGAAATGTGTTGTGAAAATTCATATTCTCCTTAGTTTGGGGATCCTCTTGGTGACTCTACTTTTTGTTGATTTTCATTCGTCAACAACACATGAACCAGTAATTTGATTTTACAGTTACTGAGATTTCCGAAGCTTCTATAGAGAAACCGATAATATTATCACAAAGTTTGAATTAGCATCTGTTATTATATTTCAGAGCTACTGGTAGTCAAACCATACTTAGCACAGCGATAAGAGATTTTGCTGCGGATGACAGACTGGCATTGGAAATAGGGCTGAAGGCAAAGAAGCTGAACCCCTTTGCTTAAAGGACACTGGGGAGACGGTAAACTTTATGCAATCGACAAGTATCTGTGTGACATAGGAGCTGGGCATCGTGTTGACGGAGCTGTTGGGACTTGTCATGAGATATCTGCACACAGACGGATGCAGACGTTTAAATGCACACAGTCTCACATAGAGCAGAGTACACCTCTGACTTCTTGTTATGCTCATGTTACAAAATATATGACAGACAGGATTTGTTCATCGCAGGCTACGAACACAGTAAAAGTCAGCACTGAATCGTACTGCTCCTTCAATGAAATTACATGCCTTTACAAGTTTGGGGGTTTTATGTGGCTAAAGTAATTTTTGATTGATTTGATTGAGATTGATATATTTACATTTAAGATGTCTCCTCTTATCTTGTCTCCTCTCTTCCAGATGATGAACCAGAGGAGGATTTACCCATAGAGCAGGTGGAGGAGAAGGCCAAAGCTGGTGATGCCAGAGCTCAGACCTGGGTTAGTGAAAGCACATAAGTACAGACTGGCACTTGGCATTGTTTTCAGGCCTGCTGGTTGACTCAGTCTGATTTAGAGCAAGTGTCTATTTTGGGCCACTTGGAAGCTGATACCAGAATTTGAATATGATGCACAAGATACTGTCACAAATACAAATCCATAAGAACACCATTACAGTGTATCGCAGTATGCACTGAACTGTACAAATAATAATCAGTTATTCACATTCTCTCTTTACCAATACGAACAAATGTACTGACATAAGAAAAATAAGTAGGTTAAGCTTTATTTACATATATAGCACTTTTTAAAACACAGAGTTCCGTGCTTCATACACATACATGAAAAATATAATTAGATTAATAAATAAAGTAATAAATTGCAACAGAAAACAAAGCACAGTGTGAGAGAGAGCAAACTAAAATGAACCAAAAGATAAGACAAGGATGGAGGTCTATAAAGAGGCTTGCCTATAAAGAAGGATATTTAGAAGTCGCTTAAAACAGTCCAAAGATTCAGAAAATCTGACGATTCCAGAGGGTTGGGGCTAGAACAGCAAAGGCATGATAACCTTTGTTTTGCAGGTGTAGTGGGCGATGGATAAAAGGCAAGGAACTGACAAGCGGAGCTGTTGAAAAGTTAAAAACAAAAGAACGTGGATATGAGAAACATAACTGGTGGCAGGGTCATGCAGTGCTTTATATGTAATCAACAAGATCTTGTAGTTTATTCTAAATTTATAAAGGAGTGGACAAGCTGAAAGATTTTATGACCCTCAGCCAATTTTGGGAGCTGGTCCATAATGGACAAACGGGGATCAGAGGTGGAAGATGAGAGCAGACTTTACATTTACCCACCAGCTCTGAGAGGGTAACTTCTTAAGTGGGTAGTTATATGACTCTAGCCTCTTCTTGCTATATGCCATGTATTTGGACATACCATGAACATGAATAACCATTAGGGGTGTTTAAGTGAACTAATGCAGAATTGCTTAAAATGCAAACACATTTCATCTTCATAAAAACAGACACATTTGATTATAACTGTGAGAGAAGTTATAGGATGACAGTTAAGATTAGAAAACAGTCATATGATATGCCACCAGGGCCTCTGCTACCCCCGGAAAAGTCTCTAGTTAAATATGACAGAATCACTGATGGCCATGGGCCAGAGAGTAATGGGTTCTGTAGTCATCTGTGTAATCCATAAGTATCACTATATTTCACAAGCTATTATATGTTATATTCAAATACATTTTTTTCCGGAGTTTGAGCAGTTTTAAGAATTAATAGCTAGGTTAAGTTCATGAAAGCTGAATTACGCAACACTCCTCTGCCTCTCTTCTGTGTTTTAGCTAGGTCAGCACTACTTGATTCTTGCTAAAGAGAAGGACGCAGAGCTAAATAATTGTCTAGCTGTTAATTGGCTGATTAAAGCAGCTAAACAGGGAAGAAGACGTGCAGCGAGAGAACTACAACGCTGTTGGATCCAGAAAAAAGGTATAAAGCATGTGCACATGAATATCCATGTTTGCGTGTTCGTGTTTGTTATTCCTTACCTTTTTCCCATCTGTCATCCTCTGTTAGGAATTACTCCAGAGAATGAGGCCGATGTGCGCAGGTTGTCATCAGAGAGTAAGTTTGAGCTGGCGGTACGCAAAGCAGCTATGATGATGTACTTTAAGCTCAACCCAGAGAGGAAAAAGAAGGTAGCTGTGTCTGAGATGCTGGAAAATGTCAGCCAAGTCAATGCAGTGCAAGGTAGGATATACACATGATCACCAACACCATATCTGCATTGTGACAACAATCCTGCCTGGTGTACTACAGACTGCCCAGAATGCCGTAGCATGTTGTCATATGATGGCTATCAACGATAAATATATCATATATCCCCCTTTGTGATTTCAGTATTTGCAGCTGTCATGGTGAAGAATATCACATTACATGTAGGCATGCGGTGCGGCATATGTAACTCAGTGGTGCTGTGATCATTCCTCACCAACAGGTGGCACTGCAAACAGGATTCCTGACCCAACCTCAGACCAGACCCAGAAAGTGTTGGAAAGCATGGTCAGCAGAGACTGTAAGTATCCAGACAGACAGAAAAGAAAGAGACTGTAGCGTAGACTCTTGTATCATCCCCTGCATTGTGTCCTCTCAGCCAACCAGCTGGTGGTGGACCTGGATGACTTTGTTGAGATGACAAAAAAGTATGCGCAAGGCATTGTCCCCTCTGCACCCCAAAAAGACAGCCAGGTCACAGCCAAGACTGAAAGCCCCAGACCACACAAGAGTGGCGGGAAGGTGAAAGACCACATTTGTAATACCTGAAAGATTCACCGTGAATACACACATATCCCTTTAAAGTTATTCAGACTTTTGTGTGTGTGTGTGTGTGTGTGTGTGTGTTTTGTGAAGCACAAGACTGAGTTGGTTCCATCAGGATGCAAAAAGACCATCAAAGGGCCTTGGAGTTTTTGCCGGCGTGGGATGATGTTGAACACTAATCGGACCGTGGCCATAAAAAAAGCCATGGACATGAAATCACGCTTAATGGTATCTTAATCATAACTAGTATTAAAATTCATTCCTTGATTCATCCTTTATCAAGCATTTGAGGAATATCTATTCTTGTGATTTTTCTTCCTCCTTTGAAATCACTCATTCAGTTCTTGATTCTCTCCCCTCGTTTTTGCATGTTAATTTTTCCAGCCCCTGCTCATTGTGTCTCTCTTCACGTCAGATACTGCAGTACCCGCTGCAGGCCATTGTGGAGATGAAGGAGCACCTGGTCGACTGGGCATCACGGGCCGGTGTCCAGTGGTTGAGCACAATCATCCCCACGCATCACGTCAACGCACTCATTTTCTTCTTCATCATCAGTAACCTGACGGTTGACTTGTTTGCTTTTGTCATCCCTCTGCTTGTGTTCTACCTCTCCTTTATCTCCATGATCATCTGCACACTTCGTGTTCTTCAGAGCAGCAAGGTGAGTGTAATGAGCAATTCTGTCTACCTCAAATTTAAAACCAAATTTCTCTCGAGCTCCATTGCTTTTCAATGCAAAAACCATATTGCTATGCCATGGTTCTCTGCTCCGTCAAGATACTGATGTGTTGCAGTTGTTTTAGGTTTGGTTTTTCACTTCAGTTAGATGAGCATGTTGGACGTTTTCCAACTGTCTTTCCATTTTTTGCCAGTGGAAAATGTGACATGATCGAATAATATGAAATGCAGTGTGGAAGACAATGGTCCCTGACATAACAGTAATCATACTTATGACTCAACATTAGCAGTAATAGAGAAATGTATTTCTGGATGTTACAATGATGCATATACTGTTGTCAAAGAGTTCAAATTTTATTTTTATTCCCCCTTTTTCTAGGCTTGGGAGAATTTCAGAGCCCTTACATCTTTGCTGACACGTTTTGAACCTGGGCTGGATGTGGAGCAGGCAGAGACCAACTTTGGCTGGAACAACCTAGAGCCGTATCTATATTTTATCCTCTCTGTGTTCTTTGTTATTTTCTCTTTCCCTGTTGCTGACAAAGGCTGGATCCCCTGCTCTGAACTCTCCACTGTGGCCATCTTCTTCACTGCTGTCAGCTACAAGAGCCTCAGCCCGACTGCTGTGATGTATGCACGTCGAGCAATGGTCATAGAGGTCAGAGGTTACACAACGCTGGAATTATATTTGATTGAATTATCCGGATCACTGTTGTGCATGCTGTAGCCAATTAAATCATGCAGTATATTTAAAATTATTACCACCATAACTATAGTCTTTCATAGCATAAAGTAAATTGGAAGATCAATTTTCTAACCCCCAGGAACCCACTGAAACTCATTCATTTGAATTCCATTTTTAAATTATGTTTCAGAGAATTGACATTTGAAGTGCATCAAAAATATTCCCTATTCCTGTATATATTTAAGAAAACTCCCACATACAAGATGTTGAAGTTATCTTAAACACATTAAGTAATCCATGCATACAACAGCATTACCTCAGGAGGATTAAATAGCATGACAACAGGTATTTTTATAGCAAGAGCAGTCTAGAAGCTAGCTTTCTAAAATGTTGCGAAGAAATGTTTGTCAAGAAGTTAACATATTCTTGATCTTTATTTGATGGGCATGCAGAAATGGGATTATTTAATGTTTTTTAATCTGACAGACTTGAATTTGGGATAAAACAGTTCCCTCAAAGCTAATTTATGCATATGATTTTTTTCAATCCAGGTAGCATCATCTCTGTGTTGCCTGACCCAGTTCCTGCCAGAGAGCAGAACATTGCTTCGTTTTCTGGGACACACCTTTGCAACACTGCCACTAGGGGAGTCAGTGGTGCTAAAGCTCAGTCTCCCCTGCATGTTGTATATTTATCTGTTCTACCTGTTCTTCAGGTGAGAGGAAGCATTCGGTCTGCGGGATGTTTCTTGAATACCAGCTCACACATTTGAGTAGTGTCAGTGGCATATTTGTGAAGATTATCTATTTTCTTTCCTCCTCTTTCTGTCTGTTTTTTTCTACAGCATGGCAAGGATGCGTGGTTTCCGGGGGACTTACTGCTTCCTGGTTCCATACCTTGTGTGCTTCATGTGGTGCGAGTTCTCCGTAGTGCTCCTCCAGAATTCCTCTGCTGTGGGTCTAATCCGCACCTGTGTGGCCTACTTTCTCTTCCTTTTTGCATTGCCTATTCTGGCATTTGGCCTAGCCGCCATGCTCTTCATCCAACTCTTCAAGTGGTTCCTTGAGCTGGAACTGACAAAGATGATTGTGACCCTGGTGGTATGTGCGATCCCTGTCACCCTGCGGCTTTGGACACGGTTCAGCATGTCTATTCTGGTTTTGTTCCGTGCACTGACCCGACGTGGCCCAGTCAAACTCATCTTACTCTGTATCTCCATGTTGATCCTGTTGTTCTCCATCTATGTGTACCACGCAGAGGGGCAGAAGGTGTATAACTCTACGCTGACTTGGAACCAATACAGCCAGGTGTGCGGGCCCCCTGCCTGGGAAACCAAAGGCATGGCCCAGACACAAATCTTCTGTAGTCACCTTCATGGACACAGAGTAACTTGGGCTGGGCGTTTCAAGCATGTCCGTGTGGCTGAGACAGAGAATGGGGCACAGTCAGTCATTAACTTGTTGCCAATGTACCTGGGAGACTGGCTACGCTGCCTGTATGGAGAGACATATCCCAAATGTGACCCACAGAATGCTACGGTCTCAAATCTAACAGTTGCAAATTTGGCAACCGGTTCTGCATCGGCTACTGTTTCACTGCCCATACTGCTTCGAATGCAAGAAGAGGAAGAGTTGTGTCAGATCAAGGCTCTGGCCAAACACACCTGCCACATCAAGCGCTTTGACAGCTACCGATTCGAGGTGACCGTAGGGATGATCCAGGACGGAAGTGCAAAAGCAGAGGACCCTGCCAGGGATATAATCCTAGTAGCAAGCCATGAGTTCAGACAGGTTTTGCTTAATCTGAACCCCGGTAATATGGTGGAGTTCAGCACCAAGCTGGAAGGCCGACTCGGAGCCAGAGCTCCGGCCTTCGAGCTGAAGGCTATCCATTGTTTGGACTGTGATTCTTCAATGCTGACTGGAGCCAGGCAGGTGAAGATAGAGAGAGACTGGAGACGCACAACAATGAGAGCCCTGAAGTTTGCATTCGATTTTTTCTTTTCTCCGTTCCTGTCTGCAAAAATCTCTGCCTGAGGATAAAGACAGCAACACAGTGAAGGTGACGTAGTAATTGCTCGCTTCAACCTCTTCAGGAAGTCTTTCATGTGACGTAACAATCATGTTACTAATGTAACTTACATTACATTGTTTACGAATTGAATTAACATGAATCGACAGCTAATGTTAATGTACTTTAAAACAGGATGAAATCTTCTAGGAAATGATTTAATATTTTTGATAATACTCCCTTTTAGTGCATGAGTTTACAAAGATTGAACTATTTAAGTTCATGTTCCACTATAGCACTTCAAGAATGATCTGATGCCAACATTGAGTTTAAATAAAATTAAATGAAGTTGCTATGCATTTCTTGAAAACAATATAGTGTCATTTTAAATAGACTAAAAATTACCTTATATAGTGCAATGTTGCTGCTGCTTTTCTATTAAGGAATTTCTTAAATGTATAGTGAATATGCACAGTATTAATGTACATTTGTGTGTATATACATTAATACAATTTTAAATGTTCATTTACCTATTCACTTTTGGGTGTTCAGTAATATTGCTTTTGCCCAGAATGCATATTTCTGTCTTCTGTTAGTCATTTGCTTGCTCTGTGGTCTTAAAACATTGTGGTCTTAAACTTATTTTTAATTATTGATCAATTTTTCCTTTGCCTTGAGTTACAGTGCAAATTAAAATGGCATTTGGAAAGCCACTATAAAACACCGATCCAGTTTTATTGTGTTCACAGTGATTCTGTTTCGAGTATGCCAACAAACTTGGCAGTGTAAGCAGCTGTAGTCTCAGTTTCACGGTTATTACACCAAAATGCCATCTCAAAGATGCTAAGGCCAATGACGGGTCTTGCTATTGCAGCAGTTTAGCTAACTGGGAGGGGGGACTCACACCACGGTTTATTTTCAGTGACATCTCTTACAATAGATATGCCAACAAAATATTTGACATTGCTCATTCCGACGAAGCAGACTGCCAGTAGTGGGGAGATTTCAATTTGGCATTTTGCTTCGTAGTGAAGGGTGCCTTTGAGTCATAACGTAGTCACATTTATGATGACAAAATATTTTTCAGTTTTTAACTTATTTAATATCTGAAAAATGTATTCTGACAAAGCTAAGAAAAAAATTGTCTGTTATTCTTTGATATACAAGGTTTTCACTGGGCAGCAACATTTTTCAGAGCTGTACTAGAAGTACTGATCAGAATATCAATGTGCACCATTTGTGTGGCATGAAAACCCATATATGTGAAGACTATAAAGTTACAACTGCACCTGTGAATGAGAGTAATTGAGGTTGAACCTGTATACTGTGAATTTGAGTGCCTTTTTATCTAGTGATGGAGTGTATGGGGGTGTGCAATTACTATTAATAAAAGTGCTTGACTTTGAAACAAAATCCTTTGTGGATGGTTTTATTCCGATTCATAGTCTGAAAGTATTTTAATAAAATGGTGTCCCAATAAGTATAGACACAGACATAAAAAGAACCAACACATTTGTAGTCAGATTTTCAGTTATTTTATTAATGCACATTCCTTTCATTCATCTCATTTGAGTTATGTTTTCTGTATTGTTAGATTTGTCTTTTTTAAAGTATGATAGATATACACGCTAGTAGCACTGAGTAATGGCAACATGCTGCTGCTGTGCTCCTGAACATAAATCCTCTCACTGGTTGTATGTAGTGGTGGTTATGATGCAATTACAACCAAATTGTTTTAAATTACAGCTCACCATTGGAGGACTGAGTCCTGGAACTTACAGTATAAAATGCTTTAGGTAGCTTGTCACTATGTAAACCATTTGCTTGTGGGTTGCTGTCATCATGGATTTCGCTGTGTTGTACACACTGTCAAACCAATCAGTGCAACATCGTGTCTGCATTCAACAACACTAATGGACAGTGAAGACCAAAACATAGTAGGGATGCCTATAAGGTAAGCCCCTAGCCCTAAGACAGCAACATAAACATGGTGAACAGTGGTTTTGAAACCAAAAGAGGTGAAACGTGAGGAGAAGGCAGATAAGTGGAACAGATATGTAACAATTTTCTTATTTTCTTGGGGTTTAAGAACACAGTGGACTGTTGTTGATCCATCAGACGAAGTAATTTATCAGATTTTGAAAAAGTGCAAAGGGACTGGACACTTTCCACCTCTGCAGTGATTCTTTTTACTCCACCTGCTACAGCACACATCTAAAACCACTAACAATAATCCCATCAGGGCCAAGGTCACTTGAAAGCAAAGCACTTCACGATAACGATCAAATCTTGACCAGGTCACATAATTCAGTCCAACACAGACATCACCTTACTGCTGTACATCTTGGGCTTTCAGTGTCACACCCCAGAGTAGCATGTGGCACTGTGAGGTACACGGTATAATGGCAATATGAACCTGTGATATGATTAATTCACATGACATTACTGTTTTAATGTTAAAGACAATTCTGAAATGTATATAATGAACTACTGCACTGAGGATATCCTTTGACCATCAAACGCACAGGACACAACCTGAGTCATCAAAACTTTGATTAGCTGAATCAGTGGTCTCATTCATGAACAATGTGCTTAGATTCCAAATTTTTCTTGATTGTAAGATTCCTTGCCAAAATGTGCTTATGGCAACGGCAATTAAAAGGCAATTAAAATGGAATCAATTTTAAAATTGAATCCATTTTAAATATAATTACCTCTGAGTCTCAATTTGAGCATATGTGTAAGGGCTCAATGCCATCACGCCGTCTCCCTCGTCTGCAATAATTTACCATGTACTGAAACTATGTTGACTTTAGAGAAGGAAAAAGAGAACTTGATACAGCAATCAAAACCCATCGCAGGCTTAATATACACAACAAAACAGTAATTGTTGGTTAGTGCACAACTCCCTTCCTCTCTGCAGTCCTTAATACCTATATGTGTGCTGCTACAGGCAAAGGCTCCTACATTGAGCCTTTACCTGGAGCAGTGTGATTCCACAACCTTTCCATAAAAGAGATCTCAGGATCGTTTGCAACGTACTCAACCAAATGGATAATTTTACCTTTTAGCTCTCTGGGACCAAAACCGGTAACGCCTTAAAAAAAAGAACATAGAATATTTACAGCTAACAGTAAAAATAGTGTATATATGTATTGTAACTGTAGAAGAAGAGCTCATGTTTTAAAGCAGGAATACTGCTTCACTGTGTTTTTTGTTAGTGCTATTATTGCAAAGTGAATGGGGCAAAGATTATGGGTCAGTTATGCGTGCAATCTCCAAGAGCACTGCTCTAAAGGAGAGGTTCAGCTGCTGTTGTCATTTGATAGAAAAAAAGGGTCAGGACGTTGTTGTGAAGAGCTGTAAAATAACACCACTCCTAATTCAGAGCTGTGAAAAATGCTTAGATTTAGATGCACTATCTGGCAAAGCCACATCATCACAAGACTTTCACATTTTGTAGTGTAATTCCTTCCTCGGTGCTACCCATCACATATCTTCCATTTTGTGTCATATAGTACCAGAGCACATCAGTGAGGAGTGCAACATTGTGTGGTCACCAGCAATTAATCATTGCAGATGGAGAGGTGTCCCCGCACCTCTTTTACTGCCCTTACAGTGAGGCAGTTACACAAACAACTTCAAAAAGTGAGAGTAGAGTGGGACCAAAAACATGTCCTGATGGGTACTGGAGTTATCAGTTCATCTCAGTGTTGAAAAAAAAAAGATTATACACCTTCCATGGGGATACAGTAAATTAACAGTCATTTTATCATTAATCTTTTATCAACACAAACAGATGTTGCATCTCAGTAGATTGTGAAACAGCTTGGCCTAGACGTAATCTTCTCATAAAGGCTTTGCACTCCTCACGTCTTCTCTGAGACATCCCGATATATTTGAGTCACTGGTGACAAATTCAATAAAAGCAGTGTGTCTGCCGTTGCCCATCTTCCCGTCCCAATCACTGTGCCTGTGTCTCAGGGTTGACACGATCCTGGAAGATGTACAGGTTGTTGGTTGCCGCTATGGCAATTATATTCTCAGACGGGTGCCAGGCCATGTGCAGGATTTTCTTTGTGAAGTCCAGGCTATCAACGCCAACATCTCCACGGCGACGCTTGCCACCGGTATAGACACGCCGGGTCCGCAACACAGCCCGAGGCTTGCTGCTTTCCCGCCACGCCTCCAGGGTTACACCTCGGCCCGTCTCCCTGTCAAACATCCGGAAGAAGCTGTTGTACGCCCCTGTCATGATTACACTGAGGAGAGAGGGCAGGAGAGGAGAGGAGAGGAGAGGAGACATAACCAGAAGTCATACTGAGAGGGTTAAATTAATAAATTTAGATGGTGTTAAGAGAGAGAATAAACAGGGATAGAAAGAGTCGAGGTTCATAGAAGAGAGAGGAAAGGTAAACAAAACTGAAGGCACAGTGATTGATTCGATGCCTGTAAAGCTTGTCTGTGGGATTGATGTAAATGTCGTATACTGGTGGCTGCAGAGCTTCTAGAGAATTACTGTAAGCGGAAACACACTGCCAGATCCCCCCTCCTTTGCTTTCGGATGTCCTTAATTATACTTTACTTTGCATATCTTTTTTGCTCTTTTCAATCTCTCTTACACCACCACTTACCTGTCTGAGCTGTTCCAAACACACTCAAACTTGTCAAAGATGCAGTCATTTTCATAGAGGGAACACAGCTTACTCCTTAGGTATTCATGGACCTGGGGATGATGCAGACAGTCAAAATTAGTTTCTGGGGTTGATTCAGAATCGTACATCATAGCACAGGGGGTTTAATGCTCAACCCAACATCTCTTACATATGGATTCAAATTTTATCTTGCAGTCAAATATTCTCACCGAGAGTCTCCTGTTTTCTAGACATATACATTTCTGCATATTATCTGTTTGCAGTGTTAAACCGAACCTTAGGCAACTCAGGCAGCATGTGAAATCTTAGTGGTGTAACTAAGAAATTGTTTTTCAATTAATTAATGGCCATGGTTAAGAGTGGCAGTGGCTAAAAACAAGTCAGACGCAATATGATACGCAGTGCCACTGTACGTAAACCAGATTTAACACTGTAAGACTCCATTTTATCAGCACGGGTAACACAGAATGGAGCATATGAAGGCAGGACAGAAACATAGAAATGATCTTTTATTTTACCTGGTATGTCTCCACGGGGCCCTTGTCCATGTTCAGGTCCCACACCTTGGCGGTGAGGTAGTCTCTGGTCAGCAGATAGCGTCCACTGTGGCTGAACTTGACGTCCGACACAGAGGAAATGATCTCTGAGAAGAAGGACCGGCTTCCTGGATCCTCAGGTTCCTCAAACACTAGACAAAAACAGAGGATGTAAACAGTAATTATTCACTAACAGTCTGTGCAAATATTGCTTTGCATTTGGCTTCCATTGTAACAATCTGACTGTGAGTATACAAACTATGACTGCTTGTCCCTAATCTCCACAGCATTGCTCACATTTGGTATGTCTGTCACAGAGTGCAGAGGCTCTCATGTCACAGAGACGCAGGGTGCCCTTGCTGCTGCTGTACACGAACAAGTGGCAGTGGTGAGGGTGGAACTCTGCTGCCGTTATCACCTCCGTGAGATCCTCCATATTAGCAGGTTTTATGTCCACAATATCTGAGAAGAAGGTCTGTCAAAGAACCAACACAGCAGCGATTTGGACACAAGACTACCTGCGTAGATGCGCAAAGTCGTATGACTGCATTTATAATGTGGTAGGGTATGTTTGCAGGGAAGAGTGGTGATGCATATCCTGAGAGGAAAAACACCCAGAAATCACATGCATAACATGGCACAGTGAGACAGCTTGGATGCCATCAAAACATTAATGTTCATTCAACATTCTTTTGTTTGCTTTACAGGTTTACATGAATGTTTCATTGTTTTTTATTACCAACATGATCTCCATGCTAACACCTCAGTTTTTAATCATAACCCAAAAACTGCACCCCAACCAACCCCCAATATGCATCTCTGCTCCTCTCCCTGTTCTATTTGTGGTAGTCCTATGTGGTTCAGCAGCAAGTGTACTGCTGAGTGAATTATTTAAACTCTTCCTCCAAAGATGCCTCTATGATTTTCTAGGTCAGCTTCCATTTGAATGGGAAATCACTAAATCCACAACGCCCACCATGCTATAGACTACACCCTCTGAGGTGTTAACACAGCACTCTAATGGAAACATAAATCCAGACATAGCCATGTGCTGTTGATATAAAATATATACAAGAATGTAAACTATATTTCTATTATGTGTGAGTATATGTGTGTGTGTGTCTATTAATATATATATATATATATATATATATATATATGTATAGTAGAAATATATATATATATTTCTAGAGGTGGAATTGTATGTATTAGGTCTATTTTAGTTAGTAATTTAGAGGTATAGGTGCTTGTCAAACTGATAAATACAAACTATACACAATGGATTTCAAAAGTTAGCTGTTTCTTTAAAACAGCATGTGATATGCATGTACAATATACCTGAATATACTTCAACAAGAGCCAGAGAGCATGCATTTACATGTTGGCACACTTGTAATATACATAGGATTTATAAACATACGTGAACTGAAACCAAAAATATTATTGACTTATTATTACAAACTTTAATCTGTTGGTAAAGCACAGTGACATACACATAAGGTTTCTGTTATACGCTTCTTCCGCTCTTCCTCCCTTGTTCTATATGTGTTCCATGAATTGATTTTTACCAAAAGATTATCCATGGATCATTTTGCAGAATTACTTGTGATGACACAATACTATCATAACAGTGGAAACAATAGCCCCAATAGTGGACTTTCTACTGTGATTTAATGCAGTTCCGGAAATTTCATACCATATGAATACTCCTCCCGTGAGAGATTAAGTTACAAACAATTAAGATTATTAAAAGAAATAACTGTAATAAAGGATACTGAAGCTGCGGTCCGTGATCCCCAGGTGCCACATATTGATGCGGAGGTCATCAGCAGACAGGTATGTCTCTCCATCGCTGTTGACTGAGATAGAGTTGACATGGTAGGTGTGTCCATTGGCAAACACTCGTCTGGGACGGACCTCTACCATCAGATCTGTAGGTTTCAGCACAGGCACCTTAGAAAGAGAAATGTAAAATATCAAGGAGGGAAGGAAGGAAGAAGGGAGGGAAGAAAAGAAAAGGGGTAAAAAACAAGAGAGACAAGACAGACAGAATTACAGGGCGTAAGAGTGAGGGATCATATGAGGACAATATAAAAGGCACAAAAGGCACACTCTGAGCTTCCCGATCGAACGTCAGTCTGATACATACTTGCATGTGCAGGTGTGTGAGTATCGTTTTTCGTCTGTCTGTGTACCTGCAGAGAGGTGATGGTAGAGATGTCCTTGAGCCGTCCCTCCTCATCTTTCAGGTTGTATCCCTCTGGTCTCTTGTCTCTCTCACTCACCTTCCACAGTTTAATGGTCTTATCTGTGACAGGCAGAGGTATTTTTACACCAGAGGAAGTTGGTTTACATCAGAAGAAGACAACAATAATTGTTAAAGACAACTTAAACAGCCATAAAACAAACAGTCTGTGGAAAAGCAGACTAATAAGGATTTCATGTTTATTTCTTTCTTACAGATATAAGGCAAAACCAGACTATCAGTTTTCTTTAGTTTAGTTGAAAATTGTGCTTTAAGGGAGCAATCTACTTCGTAAATGAAGCTATTTTTAAGAAAATATGATCCAATCTTATCTGATGGTCCAAGATTAAAGACAGGAATGTAAATGAAGCCCAGATTGAAATCCATGGGTTTTCCACTGGATGGGTGGTGCAATTATTTTAACCAAAAAGAAGAATCCAGTAACTGGCTTAAAAGCATTCTGTCCCACCTAGATGATAAAAGTGGACACCAGGCTGGTATAATCCTGGGAAGGGGAAGTGAGTTGCACAAGACTTGTAATTCACACAACAGTCAGTTGTGTCATTTCTAGTGCGGGTCAAAATGGATGCATATTTGCAGTTGATATGGCAGAAACTTCATTATACAAGTCCGCCAGTCCTAACTGGGAACTTGAAATCTCGATGATCTTCTAGTAGAGGTACAAACTCTATGTCACTGATGTCTCACCGTTGGTGGAGAGGAGGAAATGTGCTGCATTCTGCTGTGGCAGCCATTTGATCTTGTTAATTTTCTCTTCAATCTCCAGACTCTTCAAGTAGTCAAAGTCCGGCTCATGGCTCTGGAACGTGCTGTAGACATTGTACTCCCCAGAGTCCCCCGTCTCCCCGGTCTCCTCTGACTCCCCTTTAGACTGGCAAAGGGTCAACAGTGAAAACAAAATAACAGAGCTCTGAAAGGACATTTCTATTTGTAAAGATATAGTGCAAAGATAAAGCATTTAGGACGATGGGAAGCACAGTTACACAGCAGTTACACTGTAGTTGGGACATAGGTAGTATAAAATTCATGCTGACTCTGGACATGTTAGGCCTTTAAACAGTTGATTATTAAAAGTTTTACATACTAAACTGACCTCAGTCTCTCTCTGGAAGATGACCACTCGGCCACCTTTATCTCCTGTGGCCAGCAGGTCCCCTGTCTGGTTAAACTCCACTGTAGAGATGACATCAGCTGGGAGGAAGTCAGGAAAGTGGGAGGCAATTCAGTGGGATAATGGTGAGAATAAAAAGTATAGAGACAGGTGATTGAAAGTCAATGATGGTGATTGAAAAGAAAAAAATATTAAGTGGAGACAGAGAAAATGAGGGACAGAGAATTAAGAGGAAAATAACAAATTTGGAAGAGGTTGGGCATGAAGGAAAATACTGGATCATTACAGAGAATTTGTTCAATAAAACTGGATATAATATTTCTGCCTTCAGCTCATTGGACTACAAACCATAAAACAAATTCCCATAGGAAAATACGATGCCAAAAAAAACCCAGCTAAAAATCAAAACAGGATCAACAACAAGTGTCTCTCGCTGAGTGTTCAGTCAGTCATAGACTGTTTAATGTCATCATCCATTCATTTTATTCAGCACTGAGGGGAAAGTGCATCCATGACGCTGAAGTGAATCATGTTCAATCATACCACCTGACACCACAGGGACAGCGATGACACACCGTCTGTTCTACCTTCAGTGACGTAGTCTCGCAGGAAGGTGTGGTTGATTTTGGGGCTCTCAGCGTCCTCGCCCATCTGAAGCTGAGGGAGGGTGACCCGCCAGCGCGCCCGTCCTGAGGGGAAGGGTCCAATCCGTGCTCTCTCTCCCCACCCAGGCTCCGCCCATGCTGCTAGGGCCTAGCGGAGCGGCCTGGAACAAGGCATCCTGGGAATCCAGTCGGCCGGAAGGAGAAGCGGCTTGAGGATGAGTCGGAATGGAGAGGGAGGAAGAAAGAAGGGTTTGAGGAATAGGAAAAGGAGTGAGAGGGGGAAAAAAAAGATGCAAGAGGAGAGAAAAGAGGAAATAGGGTGAGGTAGAGAATGTGAGGCAGGGGGAAGTGGATGGAAAGGCTGATGATGAGAGTAGTTTATGAAAGGAAAGAAGAGTCATTAGACATACTGACAATACATGCACGCAGCATGCCAAATGGTGTGACCTTTGTTAGACATTCGTCAAACTCATTATCAAAGACACATGTGTAGACACAAGGCCTAGTCAATGGTGTAGCAAATCCCAGAGCTGTAGAGTGGAGGAAAAATAACAAACAGCCTCTGCAGACAAACAGAGAATATAAATCCTTGTTGGATGCATACAGAAGCAATGTAGAGCATGTGGGAATGAAAATATCCACTGCAACATTCACTCTGCGTAGCTCCGGCAGTGATACTATATTCTCCCAGGGTGTGGTAGTCCTCTCTGTCTACTTTCCAGATCCCTGCTCCCACACACTCACACATGCACACTTCTCAGATAGTCCTTGACGGAGATCAGAGGAGAACGCAATGTCTTGCCCGTGCTGCAGGAGGCAGGGAGACAGGCCTCAGCACACCTACCAGTCCTCCTGCTGCTGCTGCTACTGCTGCTACCGCTGCTGTTGCTGCTATCCTTTCTGGTGTGTGCGTGCGTACGTCCTCTACTGCAGTGTGCCTGAGCAGGCTTTCGTGACGGTCGGAGGGAGAGGATCCAGGAGAGAGAAAAGAGAGAGCAAGGGTGGCGGTGAGAGGAGGAGAGGCAGAGGAGGAGAAAAAAGAGAACAAGAGAGGGATAATGAGGAGGATGGAGGTCTGCTGCCTGCTGATGGCGTGGAACTGATTCCGTGCAGCATCCACTGTGGTGGCAGCCTCCTCCTTGAGCAGCCAATCACAGCACAGCTGTCTCTGCTCGATCCACCCACTGCAGGTGATGGGGAGCAAGAGTTCCAGCAGAGGGAGCAGTTAAACACCGAGTTGTGTGCAGCTAAAATAGGGTGAAATTTCTGAACAAAATTGTAGTTTTTCGAAAGGAGAGATCTGAATTATACAACAGACAAATACTTTAAAAGGTACCGGTCTACGATACCTTTTAAAGGTACTCAAAAACTTAAAGGAATTTGTTGTAACCACATAGCAATTTCATGATTTCTTATGTGGTTGCAGCTGCAGGGATTTCGCCCAGACACAACAGGGTCATATGGCAGCGCCTGGGGCAGACTGTCCGAGAACCCTTCGCCTACTGTGCCACTGATGGCATTACCTTAGCACAAAACACTGCTCTGAACTGGGGCCCTTGTGACCTCTGCTCCTCTCTCTTTCTCACATGGATTTTAATGCCCCCCCCATCACGTTGCCCTTTCGTTTACACTATCCACAAGACCTCCCTTCAAAATTGAACAGAACTTCACACCCCTTTTCAGAAGCTTCCCACTGCTTCCGTCCCAATACTCCATTCTTTTAAAACCACGTGTACTAAGTGAGGTTACCATCTACAGCACTAATACTGTACTGGCATGTGTTTCTTTATTTTGAAACGCCATCCGTCATACCTTTTCTTTGGATGGATGCATGTTTTGATGCACTTAAAAAAAAACTTGGAAGGGCCTCAAGTTTCTTTCAATATATATTTTCACACAATTTTTGGAAATGTCCAATTTAAGCTATTTATCTACAATGTTACTGTTAATGTTAATGTATTTATAATTTAAAAATATTTATTGTACCTTGTGTTTTTAAGACAAGCATTTTAACACCGAAGTAAACCAAAGAATATTTAAAAAGTAACAATTCCGGATATCTAGAATGCGAAACTGCACTATTTCGCTTTGGTAGGCTGTTATTTCATTTATTAAACACCATCCTGTTTATTATGGTGTTTCTTCGTAGATATTATCAGCGGTGTGTGAGCGACAGGGACACTCTGTATGTATTTACGACAGTGTCATTGTGTCATCGTGTCACTGCTTTTGATTTTTATTTAATTTATCTATTTATTCACTGCGTTTCATTACTACGGCAGATCACAAAACTCTACTTAATATGTTATAGACACGCTGTAATCCACTGGAAACTCCAACTGCCATCAGGTGACCTGAGGCACGTATAAGAGGAGCAGGCTCTGACGGGGGGACCTACCTGGGAGTCGGGTCACACAGGTGCAACGCCCGAGATTGGACTCAATCCATTAATTCTCTAATGGAGTTTAAATCGGTTCCCTTTAACGAATAAACCCGTGGCGCCAGATCGGCTAAATAAAGGTCAGGGGATTACCTTGACGCAATCGTTTCCAGGAGCTCCCGCTCCTCTCTGACATGTCACGTTAGTCCGCCTCGCATCCTCCTCCTATGGCACGCGTTCCTCCTCGGTAACTCACCGGCCACCGAATCAAAAAAAAAGCAAAAAAGCTGAGTTTAGTCGACCTTTTCTCGCTTTACCTGAGCGAGGGGATGCCCTGCCTCTACTCGGAGGCGCTGGAGTCCATGGAGCCTGGCAGCGCGACTCCCGGGGCGTCGGCGCACGGGGCGGAGGAGTCCCTGCGCGGGGAGACGGCGGGCGAGCCGCCGGTGGGAAGGGGCGTGGGCTGGTTCTTCTCCCCGCAGTGGAGCCCTCGCTCCAGGGCCCGGGGCCGGAGGTTCGGGGACGGTATCAAGAGCGACCAGGTGGAAGCGTGGTTGGATGATCACTCCGACTTTACCAGGGCGTACTTTTTACGCAGAGCCTCGGCGTAAGATATTTTGACGCTACTAATGTGAATATTATTGGAATGAGTGTTTTCCCAGCAGGTCGGTCATCTGATCTGTCTTGTCTGTGACCTCAGGGTCAGTGCTCAACAGGTAGAGTTGTCTCCTCTGCTGCCCACGGTTCCCAGGAGCAGCTCTGATTACTCTGACCTGCTCAAGAAGGCTCGACATCGGAGACCCTCATCTCCGCTCAACAGCTCGCACCTGAACATCTCATCTCTAACGGACAGGCTCAAACCCCTCTCCTCCAACCTCAGTGCCCCTGACTGGACGGATGGTTTCAGTCCAGAAGTACTGGGCAATCACTCACCTGGTTCTTCCCGCTTTACTTTTTCTCCCTCTCGTCCTCTCTCTCCCATTTGCCCTTGCTCCCCTGACCTACCCCACTTTCCTCAGACTCTGCATCCCACCACTACAAAAACTGCAGCCTGTGGCCACGGTGAGACCTGCCCGTGGATGATGGAGCTCCTGAGAGGAGGTCCCAGCTGGATGGGCTCTATAGCAGAGCTCTGCCAGGGGGCTGTCCTGCACG
Organism: Istiophorus platypterus; assembly: GCA_016859345.1. Taxonomy (NCBI): domain Eukaryota; kingdom Metazoa; phylum Chordata; class Actinopteri; order Istiophoriformes; family Istiophoridae; genus Istiophorus; species Istiophorus platypterus. The sequence goes on along the minus strand of CM029114.1, from coordinate 14,462,417 downwards.
TCGGGGAGCTGCTGGCAGCTGAGGGCTGCTCCCTCTCTCTGGTAAAGAAAGCTTCTGGTGGCGGAAGGAGCACTTTGGAGGAGGTGATGGCCCCAACAGCGTTGGGAGGCTTGAGCGAGGGGAACATCTGGAGCCATGCACACCTGGACCTGCTGAAGGGCGTAATGGGATGCGTCCAGGCTACAGGTTCACCAATGAACCTGAGAGACATATCAGAGGTAAATGCACAAACTGACACATTAGTTGTAGTTGTCATCAATTTAATAGTAAGCTCTGCCTAACGTACAACAGACCGGTTTCTACACATGAAAAAGTTGTTAGATTGTTCTACAGCAAAGGTATTTTAGATCAGGAATGAGGACTGTACATTAAATGAGTCTCCTATTTCCTGATAACCTGTTTTCAAATGACATAGTTTTTACATTAAGTTTGTGGATGTGAAAGGGAATCCCAGAAAACGCACCTTCCTCTAATCCCTTTAGAAAAGTCCTCCTCCGATTAACCTCTGATTATTTAGATGGTGCTGTTCTCTACTATGTTGCCTTTGCACACATCCCCACATACGCAGACAGACAGACACACACACACGCAAAGAGGGAAGTCAGCACAGCTTGTTAAAGGGCTTACAGGTGGTGCCCACACCACCCCTCCTTTTCAATGTGATTAGGAATCCTTGCCAGTGCCTGGCAGAGTTAGAAAGCAGGTAATCCCCAGTCAGCAGGTGTGCAGATGGGTAGTTCCCAATAAACTCTGTGACACCGAGGTTACTGAGAAATGTAGGTATTCCTGGCTGGATGTGTCTATAGCTGGTGAACAAACTTAGTTAGTTAATTTAAGGACAGATGAGTATAAATTAAAAGGAAGTTTGGTGAGATGTAAATGTCGGGTGATTCCCAATTACATAGGAATTTTAACAAATGATACTTTATCAAGCATCTTATTAATAAATGACATATCTCGTGTTCAGTGGGAAGTAATCTGATTAACTCCTCAGGACCCAAGGTTCGATTTAGATGGAGAACAATCATCAGACTGGAAGATCAGGACTGTTTTGAGCGTGCCCATCAAGAACCATAGGGGAGAGGTACCATAACTGTTTATCCTTTTTTTCATTTATTTTAAGAGGCAGGTGCATGTGCATGTTGTTTGACATAAATCTGATTTAATCAGAATATAAATGCTGCCGTATGCAACTTCCAGTGTTTTTCAATGTTTCAGTGTTTCTTTTTGTGCACAGGTGGTAGGTGTAGTGGCAGTGGTCAACAGGAGAAGTTTTGGAAATGGATCATCTTCTGTTTTCACCAACATGGAGGAGAAGGTGAGGACCCGGAGGCCTGGAGGTTTTCTATTCTTAAACAAAACCACATATTAATTATGAAAGTCTTAAATTTGATTTTTGATCACCCAGGTGCTGTGTAATCACATGGATATGTTGGGGATGGTCTTGGACAATGTTCAGCTGTATGAGAGCTCGAGACAGGAGGCAAAACGCAGTCAGGTAATATTATAACACTCTGTCGTGCCATCGGTATCCAGCTGCATAGTCACATGTGCCTGGCAGAGTTAGAAAGCAGGTAATCCCCAGTCAGCAGGTGTGCAGATGGGTAGTTCCCAATAAACTCTGTGACACCGAGGTTACTGAGAAATGTAGGTATTCCTGGCTGGATGTGTCTATAGCTGGTGAACAAACTTAGTTAGTTAATTTAAGGACAGATGAGTATAAATTAAAAGGAAGTTTGGTGAGATGTAAATGTCGGGTGATTCCCAATTACATAGGAATTTTAACAAATGATACTTTATCAAGCATCTTATTAATAAATGACATATCTCGTGTTCAGTGGGAAGTAATCTGATTAACTCCTCAGGACCCAAGGTTCGATTTAGATGGAGAACAATCATCAGACTGGAAGATCAGGACTGTTTTGAGCGTGCCCATCAAGAACCATAGGGGAGAGGTACCATAACTGTTTATCCTTTTTTCATTTATTTTAAGAGGCAGGTGCATGTGCATGTTGTTTGACATAAATCTGATTTAATCAGAATATAAATGCTGCCGTATGCAACTTCCAGTGTTTTTCAATGTTTCAGTGTTTCTTTTTGTGCACAGGTGGTAGGTGTAGTGGCAGTGGTCAACAGGAGAAGTTTTGGAAATGGATCATCTTCTGTTTTCACCAACATGGAGGAGAAGGTGAGGACCCGGAGGCCTGGAGGTTTTCTATTCTTAAACAAAACCACATATTAATTATGAAAGTCTTAAATTTGATTTTTGATCACCCAGGTGCTGTGTAATCACATGGATATGTTGGGGATGGTCTTGGACAATGTTCAGCTGTATGAGAGCTCGAGACAGGAGGCCAAACGCAGTCAGGTAATATTATAAAACTCTGTCGTGCCATCGGTATCCAGCTGCATAGTCACATGTGCCTGGCAGGATTTTTTGCTGTGAACTGTGGTTATATCCTAAGAACCTGTCAGGGTAGACTGTATTTCGTCCATACACTGGTGAACTGATTTAGAGTTTTATGTTTGCTTGTCAGGCCTTGATCGACATGGCACGGGTATTGTCGAAGGAGCATCCTTCCTTTGAGGTTCTGCTGAGTAAAATGGCGGCCACCATCATGCCCTTCACACATGCTCAGTACTGCACCATCTTCATCCCCAGCGAGCAAACCTCAGTTATTACAGACAAGGTGTGCTATTTTGTTAGACTGCTTCAGTTGTTTAGTCACGCATTACATCTCTCCAGGCTTATTTTCTGTTCCTTTGGTGGTATTATTTCAGATTTCATTCTCTCGAGTGATACACCTGGAGTGTGAGGAGCTCGGATCAGCCTGCCAGATCTACAGAAGGTACCACCTGCCCTCTGCAAAAGTCTTTATTGCTACTTTACATTAACAAACAAAATAATTTTTTCTTATTTTCTTGTATTACATATTTTAAATAGTTCTATATCATATTTCAGGGAGCGTGACATCAGTGATATAGATCCATCATATGCCCTTCAAACTCTGGTCACTATGGAAACTCTTAATATGTTGGAGAGTTCTGAAGGATCAATAAAGAGTCTGATCTGCTGCCCTGTTAAAAGCGAGAGGTCGGAAAAGGTCATCGGTATGTTACTCTCTTCAACTGCAGTGGTCATTTTACATTAACGAATAATATAGTCTCAGCTGTACTCATTGTACTCACAGTTTCATATGACAAAGCATTAACATGACTCATGCTTGGTACAATAAACACACTAAAAACTGATTGGTGTTGACAACCTGGAAAGGGAAGTTGGCTGTTTGCTAGGCAGTGTGTTTAAGACTATTAAGAAGGGATTTAATTTAACCCCTCAAAACAACTTGATCATGTGATGATACACAGAAGAGAGACAGGTAGATATAGATGATAATTATGGGATGACACAAAGACTAAAGATGGGAAACCTCTTAAAAGTCCTCATCCTGCACAACTGTCTTGCCTTTTGTTTCTTCATTGTCACTTAGCGGTGTGCCAGCTGACGAACAAATGCAGCAGATACTCAGATGACATGGAAGCCTTTAATAAGTATGACGAGCGTCTACTGGAAGACCTGGCAGTGTACTGTGGCATGGCTCTGGAGTATGCTCAGGCTGTGCAGATCACTGAAGAGCGAAGGGCCAGTATACAGGTCACACAGGAGGTTGGAAAACTACCGTAACTTATTAGCACACTGCTCATATCTTTATCTTAGAGTCAGGGGAACATCTTTAGGTGTGTGCTAAAAATTTAAAACACTGTGGGTGTTCACTCTCCTCCCTGCAGGTTCTTGCCTACCACATTACTGCAGCAGAACAGGAAGTCCAGGCACTGCAGGTGATTCTTCTCCTCACCTCTCTGTACTTCACCAATATAATACAATATACGTGTATAATTTGTGTTCTTCACAGAAAAGAGGAAAAACACAATCATCTTTCCCTCATCTTCCTTCTCCACGCTCACATTCTCCCTCTTTCAGTTCCTCTAAGAGTCCATCTCTTCTTCTGCCCATACTCTTCCTACTCTGTTGTCATCCTGCCAGTAGTCCTGGAATTTTCCCCTGCAGTTTATTTCTGCAGGTCAGATTATCTGGCACCCATGCTAACATGCAACTAATGCTCTACCAACTTAAACCTCTTTCCTTGCTGCCATCACGGCCTGAGGTTGGCAAAGGTGACCTCAGTACTCCAGCTAGATGTAATGTCTTTCCTGCACATGTGTTGCGTGGGCAGGCATCAGAGACAGAAATGGTGTATTTTCAGCTGCACTTGTGGTTTTGGGTGACTGGATTTTTCTGTATCTACGGCTCTTTTTTCTGTTTTCAGGAGGTCACCATTCCTTCTGCTGAATCACTGCACATTCTAGATTTCCATTTCTCTGATTTTGGCCTGTCTGAAGACCACACGACGCAGGCCACCATCCGTATGTTTCTTGACCTCAGTTTAGTGCAGGATTTCAACATTGATTACAAGGTAACTCACCTGCTATTAATTAGGCTTCTACGCAACAGCAGTCTTTCTGGTTGAGCATGTTTGTAATATTATTTAACAATGGTACTACCTGAATATGAGTGAAAGATTTGATTCAATTGGTTCATTGACATGCCTCTATGAAGGTTTTTTTTAGCTCATTTTGGGATGTTTTCAGTTTATAATCAGTTAGCAAATTGCAATTGAAAATTAATGAAATTAAATTTTAATGATCCCTTATTTACCAGCCCTTGTACTTCTCTCTTTCTTTTAGAGTTTGTGCCAGTGGGTCCTGACTGTGAGGCGTGGTTACAGGAACAATGTGCCTTATCACAACTGGAACCATGCACTGAGCACTGCACAAAGCATGTTTGCTATGCTCATGGCCACAGACAAGCTCCAGGTCAGCGAATGCATGTGTTTACATGAGCATATACAAAAGTTGTCAACTGCCAAAACTCATACATTTAAAGACAATAATAGGTGTTTGCAGGGTATCTTTCACAGGGATCCCTGGAAATATTTTGGTCATCTATTTCCTGCTCCTTTTAGTGTTGACTTTCACTTTTATTAATAAAATAGTATTCAAGACTATTCTCTGCTGACCAGAGACATGAAATTTTCAGTATACTTGAGAATAGGCCCACCTTCCGTTATTGTGTCAAACCGCACAGGGACATAGGAGCCCAGTTGTACTTTACACATATATTTCCCTGCTAATTATTACAAAACGTGGTTTAAATGAGGGAGTGTTAGTGTCCAGTGAGCCAGTAAAGTGCTGACTGGCCAAGTGATGTAGCCATAATAAGCTTAATGCTTAAAAGTGGCAAGAATTTGAAAAGGTATTTATAATATCTCGTCTGATTTACAGTCAGGAAAATATATGCATCCCTTAATATGGCATGGGCCTTGACATTTTGTACACATTTAGATGGCAGTCCACAATGTGCATCTGTATACTCACAAATGTATGATCTCTTCTGAGTCTTGTCTGCTTAAACTTCTGAAGTTCAGCTATTTTCAAGTTTGTGGAGGACTGCAGGACTGCTGCAGTGCAAAGCAACCCTGATTATTCGAAAGAGGATTGATTTTAGACCTTCCTAAAAACCTCTTAGCTGCTTTCCATAGGGATCGCACACCAACCTAAATCTCTACTTAAGTAACCTCTGCTGCACACTTAGTTTAGCCTCTCTCTATTTACATGATTAATTGTGACCGTATTGTAGCGCTGTGAAACGAGTCACTTCGTCCTGTTTGGTGTAGCTAAGGAATGGAATAAAACAAGCACTTGAGTGTATCTGTCATTTATTCATGTGCTTTTGATTGCATTAAAGGGTGTAAAGTTGCAGACAAATTTTCACGATTTTTTCAAGATCTTTAGATTATTAGCTTCAGTAAAGCAGATCTGATGTGGTCTGATGTGGACAGAAATCAACTTCTAATCATTGCTTATTTAGTTAAATTTACCTTGTGTACAATTTAATAGCCTTTAGGATGAATGTAAGTGGGTTTTTTTTTCAGCCGTACCTCAGCATCCATGTTGTGACAAAAGTTGGCCTTTTATCTACAACTATATGCTCTATATTGTGTAAATTTTGACTTGACATTTGCCATTAACAACACATCATCATCCAGCCTGGAAAAAATGCCTAAATTCAAGACTTTTTTTTCCTAAACCACAAACTTGAAATTACAACACACTACCTTATTTTAACCAAGCTCGAATACCGAGGTTCTCTTTTAACCTGCCTAAACAAGTCAGTGCTGGTGGAACTAAAGCACGTTCAAAGTAATAAATGATCTAGTTGTTCTGTATTGTTCCTGTCAGTTATTGTTTTTTTACAGGTTAATTTTGTGGAACATTTTCTGATGTACTTGAAAGGTGTAATCTCCTGCAAATAAGTTTAGTACCTCTGTGAAATCTTTTTGACCTCGATTTAAGATCTTTGATTTTACACACAAGACACAGAATGTGCAAATGTTTCTTCTCTCTGTGACTTTTTGATTGAAAAAAAATTACAAAAATAAACTTCCATGTAGAGAAGCAGGAAAATAACTTCATTGTTTCTACCTTTGTTTCGTTCTCTCTATCTCCCTCTGTCCATCTGTTTCGCTTTGTATCTGTAGACTATTTTTTCCCGTCTGGAGATTTTAGCATTGATGATAGCCACTCTGAATCATGATCTTGACCACAGAGGAGTCAGCAACTCTTATATAGAAAGGTACATTTTTCCCTAACTTATGTAGTCTGTTTATCATCTCAACTACTCTGTTTCATATTCAGATCACCATATACATGGTTATTTCTATTTAATTCATATATATTGAATAATTTAGACATTTCTTTATATTATTTTGGTTATTTTATCAATTGTCAGTCACTGCCTTCTTATATTCAGATGGTACAATTTCTCTCCTTTTCTCAGGAGTCAACAGCCCTTAGCTCAGCTCTATGGACACTCCTCTCTTGAGAACCACCACTACAATCTGTGCCTCTTCATCCTAAACAACAGTGTAAGACCCCATCCATCAATCTTTTCATACATTCTAACCCATCTCTCTTTTTTCATCAAACCATAAGTCACTTGTTTATGCATTCAAGCATCAGTATGCCAGTGTGTAAATAGTATATCACCCCTTCTACTCCACTGTTTTTGTCTCTTCATGAGTTGAACCACTGCTCTCCATATCCTTTAACTCATTTATTTTCATGACCCATATGCACACAAATTGCCAAATCAAAGATGGAGAGATGTAATGGTGCATGATATTCCCCAGAAAACATCATTTAAAATATTCCTTTATGCATAAGTATCAGTGTTGACACAACCTTTACATCTAGCGATCACTAGGTCTGCACGTTATCTTCACTGGAATAACTTTCTCTTTATCTACCTCATCTCACCCAGGGAAGTCAGATTCTCAGCGGTCTTTCCACAGAGGACCATAAGACTGTACTACACATGATCAAAAGGGCGATTCTCGCCACTGACCTGACCGTATACATGGAGTATGTTTAAACATGAAATGTCAAAGTAGCTGGATGTCAGCATTGTGTGAGTCTTCTTTTAACTCATATACTCGTTTTTTTCTGGCTGTGTTTTTAGGAGAAGGAATGAGTTCTTTTCTCTTGCCAAGAAAAGCCGAGTGAACTGGAATAATGAGAAACAAAGAGAGCTGTTAAGGTGAGAATTAAATAAATCAAAGTCAGGGACATGTGATAATGGTGTGTGTGATGAAGAAGAGCAAAAGTCTGTCTTTTAACATAATTATTTCCCCCACAGGTCGATGTTAATGACAGCCAGTGACCTCTCTGCTATCACTAAGCCTTGGCCTGAACAAAAAAGGGTAGGTCTCAAAAAATACAATTAACACTCCATCTCTCAGTGCATCACCTTAAATTCACTCTTCCTCCAAAACAGATCGCCAACCTGGTTGCCATGGAATTCTTTGCCCAAGGGGACAAAGAGAAAGAAGAGTTCAAAATCAAACCTATTGTAAGTCTCGCTAGCGGAGGGTTGTGTTTATATACTATGAAAGGTTCTCAGATTTAGATGACTGAAAATTAGATTGGGCAGCCCGTTTTGGATGGCGAGTGCCACTAGAAAATGCACTCATGAATCCTAAATTAATTTAAAACATTAGTGTTATTTATCATAAGTGTCAAATCATTTTTTACACTTTTCTTATATGTAAAAATAAGAATCACATTCATCCTAAAAGTGTTATTTTACCTCCCTGATGCAATCTTTTTTCATGTTGGAGAGTCGCTGAAGCATATTTTAATCCTAGTTGTATCCTCATGGATGAATTTATATAACACAAGGTTGCTTTAAAATAGCATCACACTTACCCAGTGGATATCAAACCTTGGTAACTGTAGAAAAGAAACGGAGGAAGACAAACAGCTGTCTTTTTGAGGTTCGAACACAGTGTGTCTTCCAAAGGGGATGTCTTTTATGTGATGGTACTTTAGTCACAGTGACATTGTGGGTGATTGAGGTATATTTCTTTCTTTATGGTCTTTATACAGACTGCAAAAAGGGTTTTCATGGGTCGTTATTGCCTTTCAGTCTATACCCAAAAAATACCATCTCTGACTAGATGAACTACATTTAGTGAACTTCTTATATCTTTACAATGTACAAAATGGAGCTTTATTTTGTAGTATAAATTCTGATTGATCTGTTCTTTTTCCTTGTTGTAGTAAAGTCAGCTGTCTTCTCTCTTTTAGCAAATGAACTTAAATGTTTTTCCCTGTTTTGGATTGCTAGGTTTTAAATTAAAAAGTTATCAGTAACTCTATGAGGAAAGAGATCTGGCTTTCCTCTCAAATAGTGCTATTCACATTCTTTTCATCAGGGCATTATGAACAGAGAAAACAGCACTCGACTGCCATACATGCAAGTCGAATACATTGATGAGATCTGCTATCCACTCTACAAGGTGTGTCTCCACTGCTGATGTTGATGTACAGTATGTGTGTGTGTGAACCATAACTTTGTCTTAGCTGCTATTCTGTTATTTTATTTTCTGCTCTGATTGCCATTTTTTCCACCTTAATCGACACACTCTTAGTCTCTGTCTCTTTCTGTGTGTTGTGTTTTCCTCACTGTCTTTGTCTTCATCAGGCTGTAACACGACTGTTTGACACATGCTCTCCACTGCTAAGTGGTTGTAAGAAGAACAGAGAAAGCTGGCTTCATCTTGCTGAGGACGCAGAGCAAGAACACAGTGCAAATAGTAGTGCTGTAACACTGGAAACACATAAAAACTATGAGGAAGAGACAGACAGAGATATAGAGGACCATACAGAAGATGAGAGCTTTGGAAGAAACATATAATTTTATCCACATACACCTTTTTTTCCTCAATCCTCTCTTGGACACACCAGCTAAATATTTACACAGTGCCCTCACTTTAAAACTTTGACTACCAAATGTGTTAATGGGATACAACATAATCCTGACCAACAAAGCTGCAACCTTGTCACAAACACCTGACTAAGAGCATATGCTGCAGCATATCAAATGTAAAGCTGTGTCAAGTCTTGAGTTGATCTATTTTCCAATTTTGAAAAGATGAAGCTTTCAGAGTTTGCAACATGAATTTGATCATTTTCATACTGCATCTTTATTTTTCTCTGTGCTGCACGTATTTTAATGGCTGCATATCTAGATTTACAAATGCATTCTAACATTTCTAAATGTTTAACAAGTTCAGAAAATGTGCAAAAAAAGAATTTAAGTTCCTTAATTTGTATTTCCCTACATATTATCAAACCAGGAGCTACCATTTCTTTGATTTTGGTGAGATTCGTGCATAGCTCTAAAAATTTGTTACAGCCCTGTGGGGGATTTTTGACACTATGCTATTAAGTGTTCACAGGCTGGCGTCAGAATTGCTCTTAGCAGAATTCATGATATTTTTCCAGACTCTGAAAGTAAAAAGTAAAGGGAATAACCATTGTTCACTACAAATATGACAGTATGTATTTTGTCCTGTAATCCATTACAGTACTATTGCAAACCTTGTCTGTAAAGCTTTTTGGCCTAGTAGACATTAATATCATATGAAGCTGGTCAGTGTTTCACTATGACCCTACATATATATTACAACATGTAATAAAAGGTAAAAGGTGTTTGAGTCACCTTGTAGGACCAGAGTTGTTTTAAAAGCCTTATGTATTGTTGGATTTTTGTCACTTCTTCAAATTTAATTCCTACCTCAATCCGTTTTGCGCTGATATTATTTTGTTATTTTTTCACAAACCATTCCAAATCTTCAAATCTTTGCAAAAGGCAAACCGGGGACTTTATCTAACATTCACTCGCAATTTATTTTTTAGCGAACATTTTCATCTCCGCGATGATTTCGAGATACTTTATTTTCGGTCCATGGAACCTTCCAAAATTATGTGGAAGGGAAAACGCCACAGACAAATAACTCGTGGTAATTATTTCCCCTGAAAATACTTCCAAATGTAAAATGTCAGTGACGGATAAATCGTTCAGAGATATAGGATACTGGTGAAAACACGGGGTTTTAAGATCGCTTTCAACGTGTGAGCCGAGCGAGGGGTTTATGCCACCAAGGGCCGCAGCGTGCAGCCGGCGTCCCCCGGCCTCTGGTGGGCAGTGGCGTGTTTCCACCCGGCGCTGGCTGCTGGGGATCCCGACCCGCCGAAGAAGACGCCGACGAAGAGACAAGAGGAAGAAAAATGACAGGGCGCGCAAAAAGAAAACCCAAATCCGCTCAGGTAATATATTTTTTTTATTTTTTACGCCGTTTTCACCACCTCGGTTGGGTCGCGGAAATGTCCGTTTGAGGGACGCGCGGCACCGGGCGAGAGGCTGCGCCGCGTCCGGCTACGGGGGGGAAGACAAAGCGCCTTGCGTGGAAACGCCTGCGGGGCAGAGCAGCTCGGCGCGTTGTGCGAGCGGCGGCGGTCGGGGGACAACATGGCAGCGGCCCCGCTGCCCGGCGCCGCAGAGCCCGGCGCTTCGCGGACGCTTTTACGACACACGCCGGCCTCTGGCGATGAGGTTTGGACTTTGGTTGTAACGCAGCGCCGGTTTCCATGTGCGCTGCTCAAACGCGAGAAGCGCCGAGTCATCCGTGCGTAACTGTCCGTCTCCTGCGAGGTGAGCTAGCCCCGACAACTCGCCCGGCTCCGGTCCGCTGCGGGGGGAAACGTTGTCTCGATTTGATCCGCGTAAATCACCGCACCGATTGCTAATACCAATTAAACGGCCGTATAGAAAGATTTGTGGGCCCCTGACCCGTGTGAGGGCCCGGTCCCTCCGCGCTCCTCTCAGGTATAAAAGGCCGAGCACTGAACGCAGCTGCGCTCAAGGGCCGCAGGGCCGGTTTGTTAATACAATACAAGTCTGAGGTAAATCTCACCTTTATGATGGTGATGATGTTCAGTCTATGCTGCTGCTGAATTTGGCTTCTACTGAAAAGTTTTTTCCGCCTTTTTCTACCCTGGATGGTATAATTTTGTAAACACCTGCCAGTCACTTTATTGTAGTAGTGTTGTTGTTGTTGTTGTTGTTAAAATGCATTAATTGTAGCTTGACGCACCAAATAAACTGGGAACTTTGAGTGTAACGTTGTCATTCCTCGTACAACCCGTTTTAATCTTAGGAGTCGGGTAAAGGCAAGTGGGAGTTGAAGAAAGCGCGTACCGATGAACCCAAAGCAGCACCGTTGTCAAAGGTGGATTCAGAGCAACGTGATGAGATGGTGCAACTGTACAAGATTCAAATGCCGGAAGATCTGTACCACTTCTGGGATTTCTGCAAGGAGCTCTGTCCCGACAACCCCCGTGGTATGCTCCTTAAACTAACAGCACATGTGACATGCTGACATGCATCTGATATTTAATCGTTCTTCTGTCTGTAGGCATGGAGAAAACAGGCTGGAGCCACTGGGTTTCGTGATTCTTAGCCAATAGAAAGTCTGGATGGATGGACTAGATGCACAAAATGATCTGAGACTACTAGAAAAAAAGATACACAGTTCAAGCCCAGAATCTGAGAGAACCTGCTCAGAAGTAGACTATAGAGAAGTGTTCTTGTTTGATGTTACCTTTTATATTTGCCAGTTTAGCATAGAGAAGCAGTTCCATGGTCTGAGATGTTGTTCTGGTTAAGTACTGCCAGTAAGTGGCAGCCTAAAAAGCCTTACTCATTAGCATAAGAGTCGGACAGCCACTAACAGTAAATAATGATTAAGAGTAAAAAAATTAAGAGTAAAAAAACTGAATTCCTCATTATAAGTTACCTTGTCCCGAACTGAGATCTAAATGTGACTAATTTTGTGTTACCAACAGTCAAACAATACAAACGTATTAAAATTGTATTGACTCTTATGACTCCTTATGACTGATTCCCTATAAAAAAATATTTCACTAGTGTGTCAATAGTGATCAGTCAATTAATCGATTAGTTGTTTTACAGAAATTTAATCTGCATCAATTTTTGATCATTGCTTAATTTTTTTTTTAAGCAAAAATGCCCAAAGTTTTCATTTTCTAACTCCTCATTTCTGAAAATTTGTCTATTTTGTTCTTTGATTGTAAGTTCAATATCTTTGGGTTTTGGACTGTTGGTCAGCAAAAACAGAAGGATTTGATTACATCAACTGGGCTCTGGAAAATTTTGAAAAATATATTTTACCATTTCAGTCATTTTATAGATTATATAGAGTTAAACAGGTAAATGAGAAAATAAAGAATTAGTTGATAATGAAAAAAATGGCAAGGCAAACAGAGGTGATTGAAAAAAGCTGATACCTTGAATATTTCTTTAAGGTTTCTTAGGTTTTGTAGAAAATTTATAGTTTCTGTTTTTTTTCCTACATAAAAATGTAGAGTAGAAAACAGATCATATGTATAATTAGATATATGTATGCATGTATGTATATGTATGCATGTATGTATATGTATGCATGTATGTATATGTATGCATGTATGTATATATGTGTATGTGTGTATATATATATATGTCTGTATGTTAATAGATTTCAGTATCAATGTATTATTTTCATAAATGTTCATCTAATATAGGTGCGCTGAAAGACACATTGGGTTTGCAGCTGGTTGGTCCTTTTGACATTCTAGCTGGAGCTCACAAAAACTCAAAGAATCCTCAGCCTAACTTCCATCTTCACTGGAGGTTTATTTACGACCCACCAGAGTTCCAGACCATACTTCAGGGCCGTGAGGACAACCAGCATCACATTGGCTATTACAGGTATAGCAAACATTTTTTTGCCACCCCTATTCTGTGAAAGTGTTTGATCTGTGATGAGCCAGTGTAAGTGCTATTATCACAATGTTGTGGCTTCCACTGGCGGACCTTTGACCTCACCCACCTACAGTGACATACCAGCTACATTGAAAAAACACAGTCTTGCTAGGAAAGGGTTGTTTATAAGGAAAGATGAATATGAATAAGATGTTCTGATTTTATTTTTACGGGATTTTCTTGTTCCCAAAACCCTCCAGGGATAGTCCAGATTCCCTTCCTTCGTTTGTGGGGGAAAATGAAGCCAAGAAGGGCTGCACTATAACACAGACGGGGGAGAACTTGTTTGCTGCTGTCTTGTGAGTACTAACCACAAAATATTCAACACAAATTTTCTATACTTGTGATTAGGTTTTACTGCTTGATTAAGAATGAAAATTTAAATTGCTGGATGTGAAAGACAGTTGGATGTATTCCATAAGATATGATCTGTATTTGTTTTTTCCAGCTGCCATTGGCAGTTATGTTTAAATCTTGTAGTGAATGATCAAATTAAAATTAACTGAATACACTGGTTAGAATAAAGAACCCATACTGCTGCACTTTTCGTTTATCACAGGTAGGAAAAGATGAATAAGAATTCCAGAAACTAGGTATATATAAGCATTTCATTATGTTTAAATCTAAGATTTATTTACACATGAATCAAAGGTGGCCACACAAAACTCTGTCCAACACTCAATGCTTTCTCAGATCATATAAAGTTATTATATAAAGTGATTGCTACATGCACTTGTCATGATAATCGTGTGTGTGTGCAACTTGTCTTCACATGTGGGGGAGCTGAAGAGCATTATTGAATTAGACTTTTTTTCACATTATCTTTCTCTGTCCATGTACGTCATCACCCTACTGTTGATCCCTCTTTTCCCTCCTCCATCAGCCTCTATCTGTTGCGGATGAAGAAAGAGAGCGGACGCAAGAAAACCGGGGGAGAAGCTTTGGAAAACTTGGAGGCAAAGCTGAGAGACAGGGCAGAGACTCTGGGCTTGTCTCTAGAGCAGAAGACCAAAGGCATGAAGCAGAGGGACAAGAAGGTACTTGCATAATGGAGCAAACAGCGTTATTATCTACGTTATATTGTTTTTGAAACACATTTGTAACTCTCCAAATTTCTACCTAATATGTCGCTTTGTCCCTAGGACTGCACATTTAAACCTTTTGTAGCTTACCAATTCAATAATGTGTACAAATGTGCTTGCCACATGATTTAATTTAGTATATAGAGGACTTTACAGGTATATCCCCAGCATTTGGGGGTTAGTTTCATGGAACCATCACTGGTATAGTTAAATCGAATAAAATCATTGCTGGTTTGGACATATTGCCAATCCCATCATTTCCTTGTATCCCTCCCTCTGTATTTCACTCTGAACTCACTGTGTTGCCATAACGCATCCATAAAATCAAGCACAACCCTCTCGGAAAATGAAGTTCCAAAGTATAGTAGAATTTTTTGTGGATAAGTCTTATTAAAGTGGTGTTCAAAACAAGAGTATGTTTGACTACAGTGTTTGAAGTTGATACCAGACAATAAGAAAACTCTTTTCACATCACAGGTGGTTACAAAGACTTTCCATGGTGCCGGCATCGTTGTGCCTGTAGACAAGAATGATGTAGGATACAGGGAACTACCAGAAACGGATGGTGAGCTCACATACATACAGTATTAAGCTTTGGTGACCATGAGGGTGCCCTTATCACTTTGTCTTTATTGTTCCTTCCTGTGATGGTTCCATTGTTGATGTGGGCTCATGATTTCATTTTGATAGAAGGTTTTTACTTTTTTCTGTAATATGCAAATTTGTTGTGAGGACTGAAAACTTGAAGCGGAAGTCTTATTTCCTCAAAATTTTGTGACTGTGTAAACGTTTATAATTGTCCAACTTGAATTACAGCTTGCATCTTTAAAAATGCTGTTACTGTTTTTAGTTTTGTTTTAATTTGAAATCGAGACTGTTGATACTCTGCATACATGATTACATTTCAGCTGTTTAACATATGTGTGATGATTTGTCTCTCTTTGTTTTGTTTTTCACCCTTTTTTTTTTTTTAATTTAGCTGGTCTCAAAAAGATCTGTAAAGCAATTGCTGAAGCACAGAACGATGAAGAGCGCATCAAAGCCTTTGGACCTCTGCAGGAGATGATCACGTTTGTTCAGTTTGCCAATGATGAGTGTGACTATGGCATGGGTTATGAGCTTGGAATGGACCTCTTCTGTTACGGATCCCATGTAAGTTTCAAAGTGCACCTAATAGTCCTTCAATAATCACAAGATTTGACTTCATTGCACTCACTTTCCTTCCTCTCCTGGACCGTCCTCTTAAATATATAAAGCTAAATATTCTTTCCTGTGTGCATATCATTTAATTATTTTTGTAGTAATGTGGGTAGAATAAATATATTTATTGATCTTTGGTTTCCTGTATCCTACCCCCAATCCCCAAAAGTATTTTCACAAGGTAATCAAGCAACTTCTGCCCATGGCCTACAACTTGCTGAAAAGAAATTTATTTGGGGAAATTTTGGAGGCCCACCTTTCCAGCCGTAGCCATGACAACCTGGACCAACTCTCTGCACATTAAAAAGACTCAGAAGTTCATTTCAGTTCTTGTTCTTATAAGCTTTTCCCACCATGTGTCCTCGTCTTCCGTTGTTTGTCATTGTTAATGTTTCTTGGTGGTTCTGGTGCTGCTGTCATTTATTGAAACCAGTTCAATGATATTTTGTTTGTAAAAGGTAGATGTCTAATAAAGTATTTTTATATTTTTACCTGTCCATTTTTTATATCAAAATTAATCTCCAAAAATCCTAAAAGTAACGAGTTTACATCTAGATTATGTAGCAGTGATTGTGTATGCTGTATAGCAGTTTCATTTTTAGATTTATACCATCATTGCAGAATCTATCTTGCTTTTGGTTTGGCCATTGGGATTATAGGTAATCTTATCAAACATTGCTTATAGGACCGTTTTGTTTTTGGTGTAATACCATTGCAGAGGAGGCAGAGGGCAGTGATTACTATAAAAAAAATTGAGCATCATGACGTGTTTGTGAAATACATCCCTACCTTACAAGTTGAGTCATTGTGTCACATAGTTAAGATTAACTCAGCAGTCATTTACACTGATTGGGTAAAAGCTTAACAAAGAAAAGATGTGATTGATTAATGTGGTTACTTGTGACATGCTACTGAAATTGGAATAATACTTTCTAGGGTCATGCCGTATAAAAAGAGAAACAGAAGTAGCAATGAGTTGCACCATACAAGACAGAACATTCCCAAGGAGCATGGCTGCATTAGCCCCCAGTTTCTCTCATGAACAGTCCAAACAACACATAATAGATGGTGTCTTCATTGTATTCCCAGAAAACAATCAGTTCTCATGTATCGTGTGTGTTATTTGATGAAATACAGCTATAACTGAGAACATGCACCATTTGAGCACATGCAAACTATAAAAAAAGGTGTTGCATCTAGATTTTTAACACCCCCCCCCGTTACAAGACTGGATCAAGAGATTATATAATGACGCAGTTGCCCATTTTGCCTGGCTTGTAATTCAGCCTTGCTCAGGAAATTTCTTTAGTATGATGAAGTCTTTTCTGCCTTTTGTCTGTGCTACCAATTTATGGATATATCTATCTTGACCAAGTTTCTCTTGGCCAATGGAAAAATGACTTAATACTGAGGAGATAGGATGTACTGTGTCCAGAGTGACTGCGTTCGATTGCTGTTTTCAAATAATTAATTTCCTTGCATTAATTTTTCTTGATTTTTACAGCCCTATTTTTGAACTCAGCACTCCAAACTTCACTGAGTGATTCAATCACATACCAGTCCCTACACCTAAGGGGAGAGGTCAGGTTTTTGTACCTGTCATCTAGCAGCAGATCGAGTCTATAAATTTAGTCTTTAAATGTATATTTGTGATCTCACAGGTGTCCGGTTTCACAAGATAATGATGATGATAAAACATTAAAATCAAATATTCCCATTCAATTTCCTTTAAAAATGTTATTCCTTTTGGAATGAGCAGTCATGAATCCAGATTTACCTTAGTACAGGGTTTAAGGCAGAGGGACACCTATTCAGTATCAGTCCCTTTTGAATATGTCTAACATGCCTTTCAAGTTAACAAATAAATGCAAAATAGATTATACTGAAGAGCTAACATTTGCTGTACTTCTAGGTGACCCTTACTCCTTTGATATCATCTTTCCCTCTGCCATTTAAAGAAAAGGTCAATTAAAACAGTATCTAACTCGGAGCAATATGATTTCACTGTCTGCCAACCGACTGAAGACTAAGCTAGATCTAAACACTGGCGCAATTTTGCCAGTTTGACATAAATTCTTACACTGTCTTGTCCGTGTCACCCTCCTCTACCCGACTTCTATCCGGTTCTTAAATCTCTGCAAAGCCTTGATTTTTGCCCCGTCAGCTTCCATTAAATTTGTAGCTCAGTGATGAGACCCGGGACAATGTGAGTGCGTGAAAAATACCAAGTGGCGGGTTACGTGGTGTAGACCCGACCCGACCCGAGGTGCCCGCGATGATTTCAGATGTGTGTAAGCAACTTTACGGTTTTTTATTTCCTCATGATTCATCGTTAACTTTCCCGTCTGAAGCTGCTATTGCTGCAGAGGCACCGGGGGGGGGGGGGGCCCAGCTGATTGGGGGGCATTCACGGCCACTGGTCCGGAAGGATTTATTCAGTTAACAGTATTTTATCTTTTATATCTCTATTCTTTTAAGCTAAGTGGATCGGCGATTTTGCTAAGTGATAGAAATCAATGAGTAAACCTGCTGTGGCAGTTTAACAACTCTTTTAAATTATGTAGTGTGTTCGAAAAACACAACTAAACGCGAACAAAAGAAAAAAAAAAAGCCATCCTCTACATTGACTTAGTCGCTTTAGACCATCAACCAATCCTAACGTAGTTTTCCCCACTTTAACATATCGCTCCCTGCCTCCTATAGGTCATATCTTTTCTTTTTTTTAAAGGGCGTGGTAGAAAAACGACAGTTTTTTTTCAGATTCATCCTCCCAATCAAGATGCGTCGGCGACGTTTTCAAGCGTCCTTGAAGGCAGCGCCGATCCTGCGGAGTTTCGGGGAAGCGCTTGCGACGCGCGTTCACGCTCCCCGCACGCATGCACACGCGGGCGGAGGCGACGCACCGGGAGCATCCCTGAGCGGCGGGAGCGCTCGTTTCTGCTCCGTCGACCCCGAAGGATCAGTCATCAGCTTTCGGTCGGGCTCGATCACATTACCCGACTCCGACGCCGCAGCATGATCCCGGGCCCCGCAGAGCCTTGCGGATTCTGAGAGCCCCGCACGGAGATCCGACCTTCGACCATCCGCAAAAAGACCCCCACACCCCCCCACACCACCACCACCACCACCCCGCTGACCGCGTCTCCTCCGGCATCAGTCAGCCCGAGACGGAATGTCAAGTAGCCCCGAGGGGAGCCAGTCCAGGGGTGGCGGCTCCGACGGCGACTCGAAAATGGCCTCGTCGAGCAACACGTCCCCCGAGGGCGGACCGCCGCCGCCGCCGCTGCACCAGAACCGTATACGGCAGGTGGGTGTCTCGTCTCTCCGCAGCCCGGCAGCCCGGACCGCCGCTGATGCTGCGCGCCGAGGTACGGCAGTCAAAAGGCGTTGCCGGGCTTTAGCACGTCGCCGCCGGTGGTCGACGAAATCCTATGTGATGTGCGTTTAACTGTGTTCAAATTGGCCGCACGCAGGACCGGAGCCCTCTGCAGGGAAAACGCCGTTTGTTTCGATAAGACGCTCGGAGCGATGTGTCTCAGGCGGGTGTCATGATATCCAGATGGGTGCATGGTGCCGGTTGTTATGGACGTCAAAATAAACACCGGCAGGCCCGCGCTGGCACTCCACCGGTTACTGTAAGAAGCTGCAGTGAAGGATGTTTACAACTTCACGCCTAGCACTGTAGGTTTACTGTTTACTTGGACCATTTTAGGCTTTGCTGGCCAGAGGTTGAGCCTCCCTGACTCTTACTTCTGAGGAGTTTTGCCCATTTGCCCCTCTATCCAAGGCATGACGTATCGCAAGTATGTACTTGGGAGCACTGGGTTCTTGTGAGGCTCGATAGGCCGTCTGTGACATGCATTGGTGGTTTCGCTGCCTTTGTCTGAGACACACAAGCTCACATGTTCAGATACTGTATAGAAGGCCTGCTTCCTTGTGGTTCCGTTACAGCATAACGCACTGCTGGCTAAAGTGTGCGTGGAGATTTGCCCCGTTTTTTGCCCACCAAGTGCCCTCTCCTCTCCTCTCCTCTCCTCTCCTCTCCTCTCCTCTCTTGTCCTCTCCTATCCTCTCCTGTCCTCTACTCTCCTCTCCATGTCCACAAAACAGCTTCCCCACACATATTTATTGCTAAGAGCAAGACCTGTTTTAATAAATCAAATACACCGTAGCAACTACATCACCTCAGTAGGAAAAATGAAATACTTCATACATCCACGTCCGCTATCGTGAACATATGTCATAGGCAAAAAAGATTCATGTCAAGTGTTACCATCCAGGATTGATCGTGTATATTGGGAGTTGAGTGTTCAGTGAAAGTGAGTCAGGAGATGGTGGATGGTTTCCTGTCTCAGTGCACTCTCTCTTGCTAATGTGATTTCAGTAATGGACTGTAGTGCCACATATCCACTCACGCATAGACACACACCTTAGCCTTTTTTCTTTTTGGGTGGGGCCATTGATCTCACATGCTCGGATGCAAAAGCAGGGGTTATTGTGTTACGATGAAAAATAAACAGTGGCACAGTTTGAACAGGTGTTTGTGTGTTCATGATGAAGTGAGCGCATTATGCACAGGGATAAGAAATTTTTTTTTTTTTTTTTTGATGCACAAAGAAGATTGGCTGATTAGTCATAGGCTGCTATAATGTGTCTTCTCTTATTATGAAAGTGCAAAGGAGACTTGTCCTTAATTTCCTCCCTTCCTAAAAGTCCTCTTTGTAGGCTAAACTGGTAATAGAAGTCACACTAATCTTTGAGTGCAGCTGTCTTCTTCAGTACTATATATTTTACAGAGATCTGTATCTACATGCATGCAGATCTTACAGCATCTTGAATTACATCAGCTGAACATTGATAAGCATGTCTCTTCATTTGTGATCTTGTGTTCAGCAGCTTTTGACATGGAAGCAGAGTCTTATTTTTTCTTTAGATCTTCCTATTTTCTTCTTGAATTAAAGCTTTTTTTCTCCAGCTAAAGTGGGATGTATGCTGGTTAAATGGTGAGTTTTGCAGATACCCTGTACACCTAAGAGGTTCATTTTTGTACTCAAATTTATGCATGTACCACACAAGGCACATGAAAGTATACGTATTCCTTTTCATTTACCACAGCGGTAAATAGTAGTTTTTGGTAGTCGAAAGTGCTTGTTCCTTTAGGTAACACACTCACTAATGCTCCTGGGATGCACATGGGAATAATCATTTATCACTGTGGGATTTACATTTAGTCCGTAGCAGCAGAGCCACTAACTTGGCCTCACGAATCGATCACAAGTGACAGCACTGATGAATGATCATGTCCCCGTTGCTGTACTGGTGACTCTTACTGTCTGTGTGTCTATGGTTTTTCCACAGACACACCCTCTTTCGAGCTAAGGGCAGTACTAAGCATCAGTAAGGACTGAACTACAGCTAGAACCAGACATCGGAAGAAAAAAGTACAGAAATACTTAAAGTGAAAAGAGGTTTTCAACATTACCTCATGATTATATTATTGTCAAAGGCCCAAAACACCAACCATGTTGAGGCAAGGTGGGGCTATGCTGGGAATTTTGTGAGGTCACAAAACTCAATGTACTATGTACAATGTATCTATACAATAAGATAAATAAGAGCAGGATAAAGGTGTAAGTTGTTATTTCTTAATAGGGAGGGAGAATGAGGAAAATGTACTGTCCCTTCACAACACAGTCCCAAGAAAAGGTCTAATCAGGCAAATTATTGAAAAAAGGCTATTTAGGGTCTTTTTTGCAATATTCATTGTTTTGTTTTGTTGTGACTTTTGCCACTTAGGGGGCAAGCTCCACAACAAGCTGACTGTCAGAGCCTTGGCATAATTTCACCTTATAAAGTTCAACATAGTAGCACAC
Source organism: Istiophorus platypterus (assembly GCA_016859345.1). NCBI lineage: Eukaryota > Metazoa > Chordata > Actinopteri > Istiophoriformes > Istiophoridae > Istiophorus > Istiophorus platypterus. Next base: position 14,440,977 of record CM029114.1, on the reverse strand, counting down.
ATTTGCCAAAATACAAATTCTGCTGACAAATATGTCTAATATTCCCCCTCCTTTTACCTCTGTTTTGGTCTCCTCTAACTCTTGAGTAAGGTATCTCGTTCTATAGCTTGGTAAACGTTTTGAATTTCTTCAGCAGCTAGCTGCTACTTGCTGTCTGCAGTTTGGTAATGGGAAGGTAGCGCACAGCAGATTTATCATCTTTTTCTTTTGCTGCTATTGGTGCTGCTGCCGCTTGAACAGGGGTTGATGAGAGCAGTGAAACTGAAGTAAATTTGTGTTCAGTAAAACAATGACAATGAGCAATGAGGTCAGAAGGTTGTAAAGAGCTGCAGAGTTGATAAGTCATGGGTGATGTGGGCTCATCACTATGCGTTTCCCATTTCACATTACGTTTTTTTCATTTAATTTTTTCCTGAAATTTCATCACATAGAAAATACTGATTAGCAGAGTTTTAAAAGTGCATTTTGACTTGCTTAAGTTACATAATTGTTCATTTGGAAGTAATCGTAGCTGTTTTACTCCAAAAGGTGGTTTTAATCTAATCTACTGTCCAGGCAGTTTCGGAATTTTATCTAGCCATATAGTTTTGGTTTGATAGCCAGTATCTTTCCGGAGTTAATGACCTAGTTTAACGGGATAATCTGCAGACCTTGCTGTGCATGACTTTTACATTTTCCTACCTTTGGCACACAGCAGCTTCCAATGAAAAATTGTTTACTGCAATGCCTCCAAATTACCCTGAGATAACAGGACACTGGTTCTAGAAAGAGATATTGGTTTAGGGTTTTTTTGAATGGCAAATGCAATACTAGGAACACTGCAAAACAAATTTCCATTCAACTTCATAGTATTGTGTTGGCATGAAAATATCACTAACTCAAAATCTCTGCAGATAACAATATATATAGTCAGATGGCCTACATGCCCTAGATTGTTGACTGGAGGCTTTGCGAAAGAGGAAAAAGTGTGAGAGATGCAAAACATGAATTGATAGGTGAGGAAAGCTTCAAATAGCATGTATCTGAAAAAGCTCAATTTTGAGGTAGAGCTCAGTACAGCAGTAAGGGATAAACATATGTGAACCAAAAAGAGAAAATGACAAAGGAACATTGTGATGTGAACTCGCACTTTCAGGGCTAAAAATACTTTAATCTCCTGTGTGATGGTCCTGGAGAAAAATAGCTTCTTATAAGCCAAGTGACTGCGTGTCCACGTCTCTGTGCTCACTGAACCTGTGTCACTGGGCAGTAACGTGCCGCTATGGGCTGGTGCTGAACCATTTCTTCCTACAGTCTGTTTCCTTGTCCATCTGAATAACAGAGACTGTGTCATAGTGTGTTAAACCTCTGACCCTCTAACAGTATAGTTTTCTGTGGTTGAATAGTGCATACTTAGAGCTCAGATTGCAGAGATTGATTTCAAGACTAGATTTCATGTCCACTGCAGTTTGTTTATATCTAAACAGAATTATCTACATTTGGATTGCTCCGGTCTTAAATCTAAAAATGACTGACAAATAGGGAACTTTACCTATTACTTACTCATTGCTTTGCAGGAAGATCCCCTTTCAAGTTAACCTTCTGTTTCCCTTCACCCCTTCCCCAATTTCTTTGTAACTTGCCATCCACCTTTCCTCTTCTGGAGTCTAACTTCCTCTCACTGTCTTTTCAATTCATCTCTCATTTTCCTCCAAAATACCTCCCTCCCTCTCCCCCTTCCCTCCCTCTGCCCTACACTCCTCCCCACCACTAGCCTCTACGCTGAGGTCTTGATGTGCAAAGGGGTCAGATTTCACTTCAGCCTTTGACATTATCATCTCCCTCTTTTTCCGCCTCTCTGTCTGTGTCTCTTCTGCCTCTCTATGTCTGCCTGTCTATCTGTCTGTGTCTCTCTCTCCACTGGGAGTGGTATGATGGGATTGTGCAGGAAGAGAGTCTTAATGGAGCCATGGCCTTCATTACATTACCTCTGGAAAGCTACAGCCAAGCATACACCCACATATGACCACAGCTGTCTTCCACTGCATAATGCCTAACAGGAAACTTTAACCAAGTGGGGTCAGTGTGTGTACAGTAATAAAGGGTGTTGTACATACACACACCCAAACACATTCACCCATACAGCATTTTATAGATGTGTTTAAAGCTGTGATTGCCCACAAGTCATCCACTCCAGTACCTTTACTGAGGGTTACTAAATGCATTAAGAGTTAATCACTGATCCTTGTAAAATACCAGCTTGGTACTGCATTGTTGTGTATTGTAGTTAGGCATGATTCAGCAAGATACTGTGTGTCTGTATTTTAAACTGTTCCACTCCCTATATACCATCATCATGATCAGAAACACTTGATAGTCACATAATATAATTTCACAAAGTCTTTGAAAGTGATTAAAAAAACAAAACTAACTGACATTTGGCATTAGTGTGCAGTCTTATGTATACTACACTATCATTTTTTTGATGAAACAAATCTATATTCTGTAAAATGTTGTAAACTGATTGTTAAAATGCCTGTTACAAGTTCCCAGAGTCAGAGGTGACATTATAGATCACTGATCAACAGAAAACAAATTTGTATCTGTAACTACATTCGCTGCTTCTTCTTTCTATGGTTCTGAAACATATTTACTGCTTTGTGCAAAGTGGATCAGAGAACTGACACAGAAATATTCATATCCCATTAAATTTACTCTGAGGAGTGGCCATATTTAGTATAAAACTCAGCCCCCCAAGTACCGACACCAGCCAGTCCAAAGGCTCTGATGATGCAACAGAGCTGGTCAGTGAAGCAACAGTCATATGAGGTTGTCTGTTGGTTTCGTATGAGTTTCCATACCATGAAAAGGTGATAGAGTTTTGAGAAAAGAACTGGCATTCCTGTCATAGATCCAAATGAAGCATTGGCATGTCTATATTTGGGCACAAGCAAAGTCCTGACTCTCCTCTACCCTGCACTCGGCTTCTTGGAAATCATGGTACCACGTTGGGTTGACCTAGTTAAATGTGACACCACCTTACACTGGCCTGTCTTCACCTAATGAATGTTTGCAGGGCAGGGATAGTATCACTTGATGACTCACATCTTGTCACCATCATCATCACTATCACTATCATCAGAACCATCATCATGCTTTTCTTGTTTTGAAAAAAGGCTGTTCATCAAAAGAGCACAGACAAAGTAAAAAAGTGACAATGAAAACTTTGTTTTAAAGAGTTAGTGAGAGGAGATAATTCATAGAGATGAGCTGAGTGATGTTGGCGAATTGACGGCATTAACTAGCCACAGCTGCAGGATGTAAAAAATAAAAACTAGACTGCTAAAATGCACCCTCACGCAAGGAAGGATATAGCATTATAGTATTGTCTTGAGATGCATCAGTGTCTAGTCACGCTCCACAAAGGGCAGGTGTTTTTGGACTGGTGGCAGAGTGAGGCATTTAGATGTTGATCATTCATCATGGCCTTATAACGGTGTTTCCTTTTAGAGCGAAAGAGAAAGAGAAGGAGAAGGGAGGGTGTGGTCGGTGATCAATGGACTTCTCTGAAGCTCAGCTCAAACACCTTTGTGCAAATGGGCTCTCTCTCTCTCTCTCTCTCTCTCTCTCTCTCTCGCTCTCTCGCTCTCTCGCTCTCTCTCGCCAGCTCCTCCTTAACCTTTCTTACCTCCCCCTCTGTCACTGCGTCCTCTTCCATCATGTCTTGAGTTGCATAAGTAAAGGATTTCTCAGCGGGAAACACATCAAAGCTCTTCACTGGGTTGTTTAGAATAGCATGGCTCATTGCACTGCACATAGACAGACAGGTATACATATATGAACACACACACAAAAACACACACACGCAAACACACTCACACACTCACACACACACACACACACACATACACTTATGCTTCTGCCACACGGTGAGGAAGATGCTCTGATGCAACTTTGCACATCTAGTCATCACATTAGTATAACATTTAAAATGCTTTCTGCTCACCAAGTCAAATTCATCATGTTTGGTTATAGCCCAAAATAGAAATGAGAAGTGTGACTGCTAATTAAATTTTTTATACTACACTTTATACTACAGTTTTGTGTTGTGTCTGAATAATTCCCTCTGTCTCAGTGTTATATTGTGTGCGTGAGTAATTGTCTGCCTGGTTATTTCTCTTTCTTTCTGAAAGAGTCTGACAGCATCACTCAGCATTCCTGGTATGACTGTGTGCTGCAGTGGATTTTAGGTCACATGCTTCATTATTCATTATATGTTCGACTTGGAGGTGAAATCAGTTTCTGCCTCAATACCCCTTTGTCATCTAATGCTGGAAGAGATCAGCCATTAAAGGGAAATGCATTTGCTCAACATTTTAGCAATACTAGCACTTGAACAGTGGGTCAAAGTGGCAAAACAAAAGATGTGTTTTCTGTGTCCGTTAACGGCATACGACAGGGACGGCTGTTGCTCTCAATTTCTGCACTGGAGAATAATCAGATTTAAGAAAATTAACACACAGATGACTATTTGCTTCTATATTTTCTGTATCTGATTTATTATTTAGTCAATTCAGTTTTGTCTCATATCCAGACACTGTGCCGAGAAGTGCGTCAGTTTGGGGTCTTTTGGGAAAAATATGTAACTCATATGTCGTTATTCACAATGCCACATTAGTTAGAGAAAAACAGGTTTGGCCAATCGATTTCTCAAATGGTAGCCGAGTACTTTTTATTGTACTGTTCCGATTGCATGTACATCCACCACACAGTATGGCCTTGATATTTGACTTGGTGTATCATAGGCTTCCTTAGACTGTTCTTGCCCTGATATCAGGAATATTACTGTTCCTCATCAATGATAGCATATGCAGTTTGATTGCACTTTCCCTGGAATATGGTTGTTCATTTTCCAATGGGCTCAGAGCCTCTCTCTCATCTCGTTAACAGGAATGGCAAACTGACGTCATGTGTTCCTGAGGGACTTGGGCAGCACTTCAAAGGGGAAAAGAGCGAAAGCCATAAATTAGTATGACGGCCATTTCCAGGGCGGTGGATATCTTACCAAAACTCCTGTATCACAGAGAACCACTGAATAGTGGTTATGGTTGCAGACATTGCGGTTTAGATATAAGACCTTATAAACCTGACATCACTTGCAGGAAGGGCATTATAAATTTTGCAGTTGTAATGGGTTGCTTACTCTGCATTTCTGGCCATCTAGAACCTTTGAGAGTGCTCCTCGTTTGCTGCAAGCAATCAGTTAATGTGGCACCGTTGTCCCCCTGTGGGGCTGTTGCTTTTTTGTATATGGAAATGGGAAGTGTTGTTAATATGGTAGGAACACTAAAGGACGACTGCAGCAAGTCATGTTACTGGTAAATCAGCTAAGTCACAAATCAGATATATCCATTTGTATGTGCACGTGTGCTGTTGTGTGGACGTGAAACTGCTTCAGTCCCAACAACATGTGATCGTCTCGACTTTCTGTCTTCCCAGTCGTCTTTCTCTTGGGGCTTATCATGTGACTGTATCCAGGTTATATATCCCATCTATACTCATGCTATCTATTTCCTCCCTGCTCATTTCAACCCCCTATCCCACCCAACAGTGTCTCAGTGCCATTGCTCCACATGGGTGTGGTCTGATCTGGGTTCTTAATTGCCTGCTTTGTCCAGTTCTAATTAAATTTGACTCTTTGTGATTCGGTTTTATGAGAAATCAAAAGAGAGGGGGGAGGGAGAGAGCATGTGTGTTTTAGACTTTATGGATCTGACCTTTCTTAAGCAGTAATATAGGCTACAAAATCACTTGACATTTATCATATCTGCGAGCCAGTTCATCACTGTATCTTTTCAGGATATTGATCACTTTCTCTGAGCAAGGTAGATATAATTTTTAGACTATTGGTTTAGGCATCACTAATATTTCCCCTGGCATATGTACAGTATGGCGTGTCATCTATTTAAGTGCTAAATCAGCTGTTTTTGAAAAAATGGATGGATGTGTTCTTAATGGTGTTTGGTGTTTCTGGAGTGTTTTTGGTAGAAGCCTACATATTTGTCACATACCTCCTGTATTGAAAAACCTTGTAAAGTTACTGTTACTCTCACATTTACCACTTACGCTCCAATTGGGGACCATACCATTTGTATCATAACTTCCATGGATAAACATTTTGTGAAATCAGGCAGATAGTAAAACTGCTGTGTTGATTTTTCTCATGTTAAAGTCCTGTGGTGCAGGGTTCAGCTGCAGTTTAGTGTCGATATCCCAAAGGAACTGGTGAGTGTGTGTGCGCATGTGTTATATTCCTATATATTATAGCTACATTCCTAGCTTCAATTTGGGCATTGCAGACTTCCTGCTGTTGTCTTGAGTATAGATTGTACAAAAATTTTCATTCAGTGTTCTGTATGCATTGTCTTTTTATGAAGAAGTTGTCTGAAATTAAAGTAAAGTGCAGGCTGTGTGGTATTTATTGTGACAGAATACATTAGGCTAAAATCACATCAAAACATATTGTTCTTTTCCTTAAAGGATTTGTAACACTCTCATATGTGTAGGTATGGAGCTTAGTAGCTTAGTATAAAGATGAGAAGAGGGAAACAAGTAGCTTAGCTCTCTCTAAAAGCTCCATAATACACCTACCAGTGACTCTTATGATTACAAAGTAACACCAGTATTTCATCTGTTGAATTCCTACACAAACTAGAATGTAAAAACAGTGACTTGTGATTTTATGGGTATTGAAAACTATTCTTTTAAGCCTTGACATCTCTGTAATATTTTATCCTTCCAGTCATCTCTTCTAGTTCACTGGCCCTCAGCTGAATTACAGCACATGAAGAATTTCCAATCACTCACTTACCAGGTAAACATAAGGAGAATGCATCACTTAAACCAATCAGATATAAGCACTAATGAAAACTAGCATTTCTCGATGAGGAGCTGTTGGAACGTGGTCGAAAATTTTTCTAATGAAAAATATATGAACTTCTGAAGGTCTAAATGAGTCAGAGAGATCCTTCCTCCATTAAATCTCAGATGCATTATCTACTGCCAGACTCTTTTCACTGGCATATCGCCACTAGTCAGCGCTGTAGTTCCATTAGCAGATAAACAAATTATTAATGATGACAACAACAGCAACAGCCAAAACAACACCACCAGTAAGGGCAAAAGCAAATAAAATATTGGCTCTCAAGAGCAGATGGAGAAGTTCAAGAAACAAACCAGTGTTTTTGTATGTTTTAGTTCATTTACTTCAAGTTTTGCACTTTATGGTATATGGAATGTATTCGTACAGTGTTTTTCTAGACTTATCGACCACGCTTTTAGTGCATTTACACTACTGCCACATACACCCATTCAAACACTTTTATACAGGGCCTTTCTAAACATACAGTGCTTCCTACATACATACACATTCACACACCAATTTTACATGAGCGACTGGGTTTCACTATCTTGCCCAAGGACACTTAAACATGCAGACTGCTGGAGCCAGGGGTCGGACCAACAACCTTCTGGTTTGTGGACGACCTGCTTTTTTTAGGACTAACTTTATATGTTCCACAACATCAATTAATTCCTTTTTCCTACTTTCCAAGCAGCCTCCAATTCATTTTAGTTCATGTCATAATGATATTGATATTACCTTGCAGAGACAAGTGAGTTGCATATGTGTGAAACTATTCTCTTATCCAAATATAAAAATGTGTGTCTATATGCGCACATGACAGAGCACCTATACACACCAAACCTGAATACATCCACTCGAAACTTGAAGCACATGAACAGGCACGTGCAGGGATACGTGTGCTGATCTCTGCATCTCTCTCTGTCTGTCATAAAGTCCTAATGGGCTGTATAAAAGCCTCTGGATCTATAAAATGGACAACAGACCATTAACCACTCCCCATCTAGTAGATTCACTAAACCAAGAGAAGCAAGAACTCACATCACCTGTCCCCCCCCCCCAGTGTATGTAATCTGACTCCCAAATGGGCACGCTGACACACACACACACACACACACACACACACTCACACTCACACTTCCTCAATTTACAAAGTCTTTTCTTATCCTCTCTATCTTGTATGACTTATGGAAGGGATCATTAGAGGTCATTGATCAGCTTTTGCTGATGTATATACACTCTATACTGTGCACACACAACTATAACCATATTAATGTAATAATACACTGTTTCAGGATCAACTAACATGCCGATCAATATCTTATAGATTTTGTCTGTTAAAACTGAAACTTAAGAAGTAAGGCAATGCAGTTGTCCAGATTTGCTAGCATTGTGCAAAGTGCTGTTTGTTATGAGGAAGGTTTTGTTTTTAAGTTTTGATTTTCATGACTTACAAAGATAGATGAGTTATATAATACGTAAAGTTAAACCGTTCCCTGGAAAACCAAATGCACAACACAAAAGACCACCTCAAGAGTCAAGTAAGCACTAAAAGTGAGAAATAAAGATGACATAGGCTCATGGAAATAGCAAAAACTGGTACATATCATTGCAAAGCTGAGACAAAAGCCATTCCAATATTCTGTTTTACTTGTGTTTTCTCCCCTTAGTCTGAGTTTTAGTCTGAATTTGACCATCTGTTCAGCTCATTTCAGTTGAGCATCTCTATTTGCATTTAACGGTGAGTTTTACCAAGCTGCAATAGAGGGCTACAATTTGTTACCTGTGATTGGCCTTGCTGTGCATCATTCAGAAAACAGTTAACCAAAACGCCCTGTTCTGACTAGAGCTCCTGAGATAAGTGTGAGAGAGGAGATGCGAAACTACATTGACATGGGTTTTGGTGTTTAAAACTACAAATATAACTTATAGATATCAAAACTTCAAATAAAACATTACAATGTGTGAAATATGGGTCCTTTAGAAAGAGAAAAACCTATTCTCTGTTTCACCAGCAGAGAGTGCTACAGGAACAGAGCACATGGACAGAAAGGTTTATCCCCTCCAACAGCAGCATCGTCGTGAAACTGAATAAAGCACACAGGCTGAATGCACCAGGCTAGAACATTTTAGACAGCATTACAGTGTGGATTGATTCAGCAGATCCATCCCATTCATGATTAACGGTAAAAAAAAAAAAAAAAAAGATGTTGCTGGTGAAGCTGGTGTTGACTGAGCCGGTGGAAACATAGTATCAGGCAAAGTGTGTGAACACAAATAGAGGTGTGAGATAGTGTCCCTGTCCCTGGTGCTTAAATTTCATACTCCTAACATTTGCAGCATCGACACAGAGACATCATGACATCCGTCTGCTGCTTGTTGAAGCACAGAGACACACACACACTCTTAAACACCCGAATGATCACTCTCAAGTCACATTCCACCAGCCACCAGTACTGACAATGCATTGCAGCTGAGATTTGGGCGGACTCACTTTCTCCCCATGCAGGGGGAAGCCTGTAACTTGCAGGTGACTGGAACCCACTGTTCTGTGCTCACCGGTCCTCCTCCAGACCAATTTGAGTGTCCTGTCTTGTCACAGCTTTCATTCAAGTTCACCATGCTTCTCCTTCTTCCCTCTCCTAGCTCCTACTTGTAGCTGTTTGCTGCAACAGCAGGTGATCATAACAATCATCACAACAATAAATATTTATACGCTTGTCACCTCACCTGTATTATATGTCACTTTCTCAGCATTGCCTCATTGCCTGTTTAGACTGCCACAGAGATTTCAGCCTTTCCGTCCTCCTAAAACAGTTATGTGTTGAATGTGCTTCTTAAAAATTGTTGTGATGGTGTGTGTTTTTGCTTGTAGAAAGATGAGAATAAATTTTCCCGTATTTCTGCCGTCAACTTCTAATCAACCCCATTTCCAATCCTCACCAAACAACCTTTCCTCCCTCAGGATATCAGGATAGAGTGCACAGTGGTAGGAGAGTAGCTCTGGCTGTAGCAGTCAGCTGGCTGTTGGCATGCAGCCTCCTTAAACCCCTTACACAATAAACACTTTCCCCTGCGTGTAGCTCACATGCACACGGTAACACTCTCATGCGTGCACATTCACATGCTGCACTCACACACACATACACATACATGTTTTATAGCCACATCTGTTCACATGGAATAGGGTTTTCATGTACAGCTGGACTGGTTAATTCCGTGTGTGTCTGTGTGCGTATGCACGTGTGTGTGCATGTGCGTGTGCGTGGTTGTGCGTGTGTTTGAGAGTTTAGGTGGACGGGTCATACCCTTGTCATTCACCAACCCTTTTCAGTCCTCATCCCCTGTGTTCTCTCATAATTGCACACATGCATGTGAATTTGGCGTATATGGATGTGTGGACCTGTGTGTGTGATTTTGTGAGAATATGAACATCCAGTAGCTGTTTCCTGGCTTGATGTGGAGCAACAAAGGCTGGCTCCTGATCTTATGCAAGACAGAACAGAAAACGGAAGAAGATGCGAGGGGAAAGAGAGAAATAGTCAGCAGTTTTTTATTCCCAGCTGGGTTGAAGAGAGGATCATTTTTGGAGCCTAACTACCCTTTTAGGAAGTTTTTTCTATATTTTATATGTTATTATTTATTTTATTTTTCTTTATTTTTTCAAATTGTATTATTTTTTTTTGAATGAACACCAATTCAAAGGTGGTTTTCTTGTAATCATTGGAGCATTTCCCAGGATTTTTTAAATTTTGAGGTCACTTAGCACAGTGTTCATGCTGCATGAGGTCTAATTATTATCTAAAAGTACTTCATGCATGTTAGGCAAGGATGTGTGACAGTTAAAGTGGAACTCTGTAAAACAATTTTTTGAGACAGAAAGAGGTAGAAAAGTGAGGTCATGGCCCATGCTGCCGCCCACCTGAAGAAAGCTCGCGAGCTTGAGCAACACCCAGAATACAGAGCTCTGCAGAAAGCCAGGGAGAGGAGGCGACGGCAGCGTGAAAGAGCCGAGCGAAAGCGGCAGGTAAAACAAAATCATATTCATGAATTGTGTCATGTATCATGCCTACCACCATTTTGATTTCTTCATCACATTCTCTTGTGGGATCAAGAATATACAGTAATCGTTTGAGTTAGGACATTGTGTATAAGAGTGGGTTGTGGGGGTTTGCACTGATGTGGATGTGGTTGAACATGCATGGTGCTGCAGCTGCTGTCCTGCTGTCTTCTCAGATGATTTATCATGTAGTGTTAGGGAAATGGATCATGGTGGGATAGATGACAGATGTGGGAAAGGCTCAGGCTCAGGGGTGAGTCATATACTGGTGATATCAGAACATTTATGGAGCAAACTTTTGATGATGTTTGAATTAAAATAAAAAAGAAAAATGAGTGCATTATTTTCTAATATCAAAACACAGTGCATAATTGCTCTGTTCATGAAAATTTACCAGGTGTAGAAAAAAAAGGGAAATAGCCTTCAAATTAGTCATCAGTTTCTAAAAGTTGCCTTTTTGTGAACTAATGTGATTAATAGGGTTTACCAAGAGGTTTAACTGGTAATTTAGACTAGAGAATTTGTTTTATTTCTGTGGTTACTAGGAGTTTAACCTAACCACTAATTTAAAAACAGTGGTTTAACTGTTGAATGGGACCCAACTGGCAGGTGTTATAATATATGCTTTTAACTGAAACCTGCAAACAAATCAGAAATTGTTACCGATTGGTACCACTTTCTGATAAGGCAACATTTCCAAAGGCTTTATAAGCTATAATTAATGGCTTATTTATAGTTAACAAATCTTTTAAAAATACTTCATAGAACAGTTATAAGCCATTAGCAACAACAAATTTCTTCTTCAGTTTATTACTGAGACCCCTCAAAGTCATTGAGGCTTTAGTTATAAATGTTTGTAAGTTATCAACTAGGGGCACCATGTTCCTCAATTTTGAATAGAATCATCTTGTATGCATTTATAGATATTAGTAAACCATTAATGAATGGTAATGAGTTTCTCAATTTGTAAAAAAGCCATCAGCAAATGTTAGTCAGTAGCCTATAAATGTCAATAATTCATTAATAAAATGTCCAATAATAATCCATTGAGTCTGCAGCTGTAAGTTTTAATGAGCAGTTAATAAAAGGATTTTGGTCCAGATTTGCAGCAGCCTTCTATAGAAAATGAGAGGTCAATTAGTCAATTGGGGTGTCGGCCTAATGAATTAAAGTCCTAAAAATAAGTGTCATGCTGGAGGAGGATTTCATGCAACCTGGCATCCAAAAACATGTTGTTATTAATGGCTTATAATTGATCTATAAAGCATTTGTAAATGATTTAGCTAGTAAAACAGCAATTCGGTATGGCTTGTAAACCCTTTATAAATGGTGACATATCAGTAAGTGGTATCCAGAAATTTGTATGTTCTTGTATGTAAACACAACTACAGCTAATTAGAAAATTAACAAACAAAATCACCAATTAATACATGAAGTTGCCTTCTTTGCAATAAAAGATATCGCCGCACACTCTGTGCACTCTGTTTAATTCAGACCTGTCTTTCACCGTACTTGTCCTGATGATATTGACAGTCTGTGTGTGCATTTGGTTTAAAACAGACTGTGGCACTGGTTAAACAAAAAATACCGTCAGTATTTTGTACACTTGGAATGTCCTTGATTCTGAAGAGAGTTTTGATTTTCCTGCAGCGTAAGCATAGAATTACACAGTACAGTGAATAATCCAGTATCCTTCAGTACATGACCGTCTGCAGGTCAATCTAAACAAATCCTGTACAGAAACACAGATTACAGCTGGTTTTCAATCAGTCCACTCTCTGTTTGTGTACTGTTCTTGGCAGAGAGATGAATGAGACAGCAAAAGCAGAAGTGACTAAAAATCAAACTGAAACATAGACACAAACACACACCATATAAGACAGACATACTGTACAAACAAGAAAACACAATGCAGATGCACTTAAAATCAATGCCTTTCCTGCACACACATATAGGTCATTGTGACTTAACTGTAAAGCACAGAGGCGTCCTTGCATATTTGTTATAACAGGCAGTCGGTTTTCACTAATGTTTTGATGCACATTTGTGATTACAATCCAAAAAGGCATATAAACATGCCTCTGAAGTATGAACCAGTGTGTGGAATATTCTGCAATCATGGCTGTAACATTGTTCAGATGAAACCCCATGCACACGGGAAAATGTTATGTTTTCTGAACCATGTCTACGTCTCATACCATTTTTTTACATTCCTTGAGAGATGACCAACGGATTCTGTGTAAGGTTACGAGTTACTGTGATTTGATCCAAAATCTGTGTTCTTGTATCACTCCATCATGAGCCTTGGTGTTCCTGGAGCAGGCCACAGGGTCTCTGGCCAGACTCCGACCCAGCTGTCACGCTCCCCACCCTGGTCATACTCAGCAGGGGTTGATGACTTGGTAGAATAGAGGGTCTGGAGGGGTAAAAATAGCCAAGGCGGAGAGATGGTAAGAGTTAAATGTTTATGGCTACAGTTGTTATCCTACAGAGAGAGGGGAGAGGTGGAGGAAGAGTAGGCAAGACCGGGCCTCCGCTAGACGCAGCTCACGTACTGAGACAGTACCAGAGGTGTACAAAGCTGAGGAGTTTTGGCTGGGCAGGGGATAAAAGGGCACAGAGAAAGGGGATAGAGTGATGGTAATAGTAAAGTAAGTGAGATTAATTACATTGGAAAGAGGACGTGAACAGATTTAATGTTTTTTTTTGCGATGGATCGATGAAGCCAAGCGTGAGGAAGTTTGCTGGATCTAAGGATGGGAAGTGAGAAATTAAAAGCACTGGACTGTTGTGTACCACACAAAACCATACAGTCCTGAAGCGAGAGAGGAAAGGCCCTAGTTTTTAGGGGTACCTGGGAAGTTCTAAACGGATGTGGATGAGAACCATGGGCAATGCAGCAACTTGTAAGACCTGTAGATCAGGTGGAGCCTCAAAGACCACTGGGAGTGACAGAGATTTAAACCAACAAACTGATTACTATGGAGCTGCTGACCCTGGATCTGAAGTTGATGATCCACTGGTAAGAGGTGGAGAGGGAGACACGATTGTGTTGTTCTAACGACTTCTATGGTTTCTTTACCGGTGCTGCATGAAGTGTTTTCTTCAGAAAAATGTATTAATCTGTCTCCTGCTGGTGTGTTTATGTCTGTGTCTGTGTCTGTGTGTTTGTGTGTGGTGACGTCTCATGTGAGGGCTTTGACCCTTGACCCTACACAGGGGTGTGGCCTCATCCAAAATATGCAGTACGGAGTTTGACGGTGCTGACCCTACACGTTAACACCTGATAGTGTCTGACTGACCTGTTTCTGTCTTGAACTCACTAAAAAGAGGTTAAAACGTTGTCAACATTCTCAAATCCATAAATGCCCAGCAAGAGTTTTGTGAAATTTTTTTCTGTAACACAGTGGAATTAAGTAAGCAAGTATTATCTGTGTAAATCATTATGGAACCTCTATCCAAATGTTAGATGTCTGTGAGGAAAGATCACATTTGGTGCCAAGTTCATCAATGATCATCGATAGTCAGAAAATTCCCCCACAACTATTTTAATTATAAATTAGTCATTAAATTGATTATTCAAGTAAAAACACCGATAATTCCATACTTCCATTTTGTCAGTTTTGAGGATTTGCTGCTTCTCTTTGTTTGATGTGATAGTAAACTGAATATCTTTGGGAGTTGGAGTGTTGTCAGGCAAAACGCACATTTTAATGACATTAACTAGAGCTTTTGGGTTTTATTTTGTTTAGTCTTTTTTAATTTTATACACTTTCACAGACCAATGAAATGACAGATGAATATTTTTTATCATTGTATATGTACACAAATAAAAAATTCCATACACATATGTTTTATATTAGTAGTATTTTCACTCATTATTTTTTACCCTCAAAGCCATGTGTGTAGAAGGATTTAATGTAATTTAATATATAGAATTTTGTGTTGGCCTACGTCCAATATTCTATATTGGGCTCTAAAGTCTCAATCTTTTCTGGAGAGATATATCTGCTGACGGTCATGAGTTACATTACAGTAAATTTTGAGGAGGGCTCAGGTTGTAATGAGAAGTGTTAAAAGCTGATATTGAATCCAGGTCAGAAGAAGAGGCCATGTGGATCATGGTCTTCTGTTACACCCTTTAAAGGGAACTAGGTGAAATTTTGAGGAGTTCAGTGTGGAACTTAAAATTCAATGGTTATGTACAAATATATTTATATATATATAATTGCAGCAAAACATAGAGCTACTATACATATTTTGGTATTTATGCGCTAGTGCGTGTGTGTGTTGCAGCTGCTTGTGCAACCTTGCCGTCTCCTGGTTAAATTTAGAATAGACTACTCAGACAAATTATTGATACAAGCAGGAAGTCTGACCTCCTTTTTACGTAAAATAAACACTGACTATGCACAACAATAAAAAGCTACTTCCATCTTTCTTAACTGACTTCAATTTTTTTTTAATGTGTATGTAACTAGAGCTATGTTAAACCATGGGAAAAAAAAAATAATGATATATATAATACAGATATGTATATATAAATTTATCTATACATATATAAATGTGTATATATATTTATATATATACGTAAATGTATACGTGTATGTATGTATATATGTATATATATATATATATACACACACACACACACACACACACGCTTGTTGTGTAATAAATACAGTTGCTTAAATATGGTGTAAACTCATCATTACTGTTATTTTTATACATCTGCCTCTTCTTGTGAGGAAATACCAAAAGTAGACCTGTAACCTAATGAAACATGAAATTAAAAAGTACATAATACATGTGTTCCTGTTTCTAATATTAGCCTTCATTTTGTCTCCATCCCTCTAGTCTGACAGTAACACCAGTTTCCTTCGAGCTGCCAGGGCAGGAAACATTGACAAAGTCCTTGAATTCCTGAAAAATGGAGTAGACATCAGCACCTCTAACCAGGTAAGGAAACTTCTTACCAGCCCCAGCGAAAGCAACTTCTAGGACCTGGTGTTAAATGACATTTCCATGTCCACTGTTGTGTATGATGTGCATTGTTTTTTCTTTCCTTTGAAAATGTACTTATTCATGAATCATCAGTAATGTGTCACTGTTTGTGACAGGCAAGCATGTGCTGATGTTTTTGTTGTTGTGCAGATGAAAATGACGTTGTTTCTATGTGCTTCAGTTGACCTAAACATTTATAAAACAGCTGTGGCATTGTGTGCAGTTGTATGGGACTATACTACATCAAGGTAGACTCATTGATTCCCATTTTTAAGTGCCAGGTATTGACTAATTTTTACTATCCAAGACATTATTGCAGTCAATTCTCAGTTACATGCAACATGCAAATAGCCATAGGATCAGCAGCAAAACGCATTAGAGGACAATATAGGGTCACAAAGTCATGGAAAGATTAAGACTTAAGTCCTAAGTCTTGAACATACAGTATTAGTTGTACTTAATTATGTTATTCTCTTGTCATGAATTGAAGTCTGGGGTTTTTAGACAAGGGAAACAAGGATTTTATAATCAAGTAAATTTAGTTTTAATCTTGTTTTAAGTAAAGGTATTTATAATGCCCATTCAAAATCAGCCACAGCAAATATACAATTAATATAAAATTGCTTTCTTTTTACGCTAACAGTTTAGACTTTGTTCAGAATACTAAACACATCTGCCCCACAGCTGGCACACAAGCAGCGTTTCCCTTTTTTAAAATTTACTGGTAGGTGATTATATTAGGCACATAGAGGCAGACTTTCAGTACATACGACACATGCTACCTTCACTGCGGTAGGTTGAAGCTGTAAAGTAGTCAGTCTGTCTAACCTGCTGAAACTAACCATCAGTCTGCTGTGTCATGGTAGCATCACCATAAGAAGCTGGCTCAGCACATAGCAACATCCTAACCACTCCCCTCCCTCCACCACACCCATTATTCGCTCCAATCTCAGCTGCACTGGAAGGGTCCCTCTGACAGCTGCTCCTGCCCCCCTTGCCCACCCTCACTCAATTTCCACTGAGGAGGAGGGGTTTTGAGAGTGTGCAAAAAAATGTCCGCTACAGCTCTATGCACCCCCCCGGACCGGCTATGTCAGTGTGATTTACAGCAGTCAAAAGGCAGATTAAAGGAAGATGGGGGGGCTTGGCTACATGAGTGTGTGTGTATTGTATGCAGTTGTGCTTGTGATCAGTTCCACATATTTTCTACTGTGTTATTGCTGTTGGCCTTTTGTAATTCTCAAGCAGTTCAATAGTGACTGACGGGACAGGAATTGGCAGCTGCTCAACCATAGCTCTGCTCTTAGTTCTCTTGGACACCATTTGTTTTGTTTTGTGTACCAAGAGCGAAGCCTGGCTATTCATGGCTGAGTCTCCAACACACAAAAACACACACAGACACACAAACAGAGCCCCCTCCCTGCAACAGGAGAGCCCTGCCCTTCATAGTATCTCTCCGGGGTCAGATGATCACATTTGAGCCCTTGTCAAGTGACCAAAAATGCAGGTGACATTTTCATACATACCCTAGTGATGCCCTCACTGTATGTGTGTGGTTGTGACTTTTTCTGAGAGACACATGGCAATACACTGTAAAATAGTAAATGTAATATTGTAAGGAGTCACAAGAGAGAAACGTCATCCACTGATCTTAAGCTGTTAAGTTTAGCTCATTTTACTTTCTAGAGAACTGACTTTCCCGGATCGTGTGCACACACAAACACACACACAAACAAAACACACACACACACACACACACACACACACACACACACACATAAAAATAGACAGATTTAATTGAAGTAAAGTTACAAACATGTAAAGAAACAAATTCCTTGTTGTTAGTGCTACTGTCAATGGCCTCATAACAATTTACATTACATGAACAGATATTTATGCATGCATTTTCCATGCATGAGTGTCCGTGTATGCCTGTGTATATTATAGACATGAGCATGCTTAAATGCATGCACAAAGCTCACACACATGCATACACACATTACAATATATCTGGTATTTCTATTCCTCCTCCAGGCATGTAGTTTGACACTTGGTTTGTCTGACTCCTGCCAGACTATGATACTGCATGTGATCACTGGCCGTCACCAGCTGTTCAGACTTCCGTATCATGGTCACAGTTTAGATACTCCATTATTATAAGCAGATTAAAGCTAGATCTACTGTAGTTTCACCTCCTGTTTGAGAACTTCTAGAAGTAGGGCATTTAGGGTGAGGACAACTAAAGCAAGCATCATCAGTGTAACATCCTTATGAATATACAGGATTGCGTTCACTGGCATGGAATTAATGTACTTACACCGGTACAAGCAAGGAATGAATCCAGTTATACTGAATAGTGTCTGCCACAGGTTAACCTGAAGCATTTTCTTGCTAATGGCAGCTGATAAGTGTTTCCTTTTCAAGATGATGCTGCCAGCTTTGAACTCAACACACAGTGGTATAACCATCATGAGTGTGATTATTGAAATTTCCCCAGATATGATGCCATTTTGAACCCCAGTTTCCAGGAAACACCACAGTGATAGGAGGCCAAATGATCATTCAGAAGTATAATGTTACTTCACTTCAAAATTCCTCTTAAGGAAATGAGTGGATCAGAGCACTGTCAATGGAAAACACTCCCACAATTACAGAGCCATTGTCTGTAACTGTATTGTCAGCATTACAGCCAGTAGACTCGTTACTCTGATGACAAAAGCATCAATAGACATGAAATAATATTAATTGAAAACCTGTGGTTTGGTTAACTGAAAGTAACAACTGAGTAATCTGAGGTGACTTAAGGAAAAATTAGGAGTGTCATACGTTCGGATCCAAGCAGAAATTGGATTTGTGTAAGTTAGACAGCTAAGCACAGTATCAGTTAGATAAAATTAAAACAGTTGGTAATAACAGAAATTGTGCAAGAATAGCATCCTATTTTCACACTTCAAAGAGTGGTTTAAAATATGAAGTCAGCAATATAAATGATTCTCTCTATGTTATCAGATATGATTCATGAAATGTATTTTAAAATGAATGAAGTACATGTAATATCATCAGTGGTTTCTCAACTTTACTCAGTCTTTACATCTGCAAGTCATCTGCATGCTGGAACGTCACACGGGAATTTTAAGTATCAGCCTTGGTGGTGTGTTCATTAATAACTTAAGAGTAACATCCTAGAAAGCAGCGACAGCGTGGTTAGGGCCAGAGTCTGGCACCAAAGGCAAAAGACAGTCCAAGTTAGTTGAAGAGAGGGAGGGAGAGCTACATTACCTGTCTGCCAAAGCCGCAGTCAAGCTATCCTTCTCTCTTTCAAAGAAGTTATGAATGAGAGAACTGCCAGTTTACTGCCAGTTTTTAGGCAGTGTGATTTGTTTTGAGAACACAAGCATGGTTTTGTCTGAATAGAAGATCTGTTTATTTTGGAATTGCAAAGGGAAGACAATACTCTTATCTGTGCATGAAAAAGCACTTGTTTCATGTGAGTGCGTTACTAGTGTTGATTTTTTTTGTATGCGAGCTCTTTTATTTCCATGTCCTCAAATTAAAGGACTTCCCCCTCTAATCTACCTAAATGTTAATCCCGGGTGAGTGATATTACTCTTTAATCTGCATGCATTCACATTATTTTCTCTTTTTAACGCTTCATCCCCTCTGACATTATGACCTATAAAACAACACCAAATAAACTTGATCATTTTATTACCATGTGTAATTTTAACAGAGGTCAGCGGTCAAAGGGGTATGCATATTAATCTGCACTGGACGGAGCACAACGGTTTCCTTCCTGCCAGGGCGAGCTATAAACCACCAGGGATCACTTTGTTGGGCTGATTGTCCATTAGCTAAATGAAGCCTTCACTTACAGCTCAGAGGAAAAGGAGATTTAGATTCTGTTTGTGCGGCAGAGTGTGTGTGTATGTGTGTGTCTGTTGTGGATTGTGCTTGTGTCTTTTGGAAAGCATAATAGCTGAAATGGGAATGAAACACTCTAATAAGATCACATAATTTTTGCTGTGCCAGTGAGTTCACCATTTCAGAACTGATGTGTAAAGCTGAACCTCAACTTTCTACTTGTTCAGATTGCAGCAAAGAGCATCTAGTCTCACATTTAGAAAGTTGTTTCATCTTGTCTGTTGGTCCTGCAACAGAAATGTCACTGACTGGCCGGTTACTTTACTGAAGTGATGACATCAGTAGCATTTGCAGTGCAACCTGAAAACATGATGACCACTTCTGTAGGAAAGTAGCACGAGCAATTCCTGTGCTGTGTAACTACACCTATCACCTGATGACTGTGGTGAAGATATTGATAACGATGATGATATTCTTAAGTGATTAGTTGATAAAAAAAACATTTTTGATTATTGATTAATTTTTTCAATAATTTACTTGTTCCAGATTTCCAAATTTGAAGATTCTGCGCACTTTTCTTTTTTATCTGGCTGTAAAATGGCTTTCGGTCTGTTGGTTGAACAGGATAAGTCATTTGAAAATATCATTTTTGGCAAGAGGGCAATTTTGATGGATTGTAAATTTGATAAGGGATTAATGGTTTAAGTAATTTATCAAAAATATTTTTCAAAAATTGCTGCCTCCAGCTTAAGCTTTAAGCTGCAGTATATCATACAGTATATCTTCGACACAGTTACTCACTTATATACTGTGGCCTCTCAGGAATGCCCTCTTTTTTTTATTTTTGAAAGGTTGACATTTGCTGGTGTGTGTGTGTGTGTGTGTGTTTATGTCCTACATACCCTCTATGACTGTGCAGAAACATGACACCCCTATGGCTGTTTGGCATTTGGCAACTCAGAGAGAGAGAGAGAGAGAGAGAGAGAGAGTAAGAGAGACAGTGTGTGTGGGTATGCGCGTGTATGCGCGTGTGTGTGTGTGTGTGTGTGTGAGTGTGCACCAGGGAATGATAGGAACAATGATAGATGTGGTAGCAACATAGCAGTTCCTCTAGAGTCCAGATCCACAGTTCCTCTCTCCAACCCATCTGAGAGGGCTTGCAAGCAGGGGGGAGAAGGCAGAGAGAGACCCAGAAGCTTGGGCTGCAACCAGGACAGTAGTGGAGGGGGCCAGGGGACCTGTGTTGATAGTTGGCGTTCCATCACTTCTAAATCCACCTTGGCACAGCATTTGAGAAGGCAAAAGATAGAAAAGAGCAAAGAAAGATTTACGAAGGAACAGAAGGCACAGAGAGGAAAGAAGAGAGAGGAGAGACTGTCATTTGGTTTGAAAAAAGGAGCAGGAAGAATAAAAACGACGTCGTGTTTTGAAATATTCTCCTAGTTAGGGGTTTCAGAGAAAGACAGCGCAGAATGGAAGAAGAGGAGGATGAGGTGAATCATTTTTCTTTGTGTTTATATACATGTATGTCTGTCCCGGAGGAACTATGCATGTTCATGTGTGTGTTGTATAAATACATCAGTTGAGTTGCAATTGCCTGTCAGAGGCACATGTCACATTTACACACTACTGTCCCTCTCCCGTCCGGCTGCTCTGGTTGATGGATCAGTGGCCTTGGATGTAAAGCTCATACCAAAATCACCATCATTGGTTTTGGTATGAGCTTTAAAGGAGAAATTCAGCCATGTTTTCTCAGACCGATATAGTAATTGTTGTGTGTGAGGTCCTGGGTGTTCATCTCCCAAAACATTACTGATAATAACAATTTCACTTCCTTTTTTTTTATTGACAATTTTTGTTAATTGCCCTGCTCTTAGAATTTCTTTTATCAACATGTAATATGGCTTCTAAGGTTGTTCTTTGGCACATATGTTACATATTTACACCCTTTTCAAAAATTTTTTACCTGATTTTAATATTGTCTGAGAAAATATTCCCCCTATATATAGCATTGTTTTTAGATTGTTATATCAAAAGTGACCTAAATGTTCAGTGGTTAGGCCAAATCATACAAATACATGTACAGTACAGTCCCAGCCTCCATGATGTTTAATGCAGATATATGTATTGCCCAAGCTATGTTGCCCAGGGTTAAATGTCCATAATGTAATTCCTTGTGCACCACTGCAGTTATGCAATACTCATTTTGCCACATTTGTTTTCCTGAACTCTTATGTTGATGTTTTCCTCTTCTCTTCACTCCAGAATGGTTTGAATGCTTTACATCTGGCAGCTAAGGAGGGACATAAAGATTTAGTGGAGGAGCTATTAGAAAGAGGGGCACCTGTTGACTCTTCCACCAAGGTACACACACACACACACACATATCAGTATTGTTATTTCATCAACCTTCCAGATATGAACTTAGCACGGTTTGATCTTTAGCCCTACGTGGGGGAAGATATGTGGGGAAGAATAGAAGTGGGGAGAGTGACAGCTGGGTAACGGAAAGACAAAAAGAGAAAGATAGAGATGACGGGAACTTGTGCACATTAATGTAATATATAGCGGTACCAGTTATAAAGTACTGTGTGATTCACTGCTTCTCACTTGAGCTGTGAAACTTGATTCATTAGGGTAGTGGTGGTGGATACGAGGGTAATTTAAGATGGAGAAAGCCATGTGACAAGAGTTAAATCATATTCACAAACACAAACTCGTTCTTCGACAACAACGTCTTGTGTGCATTTTTTAAATTCAGTTTTAGTTTACATAGACAAACCTTAAAAGTTGTTTCTTCAACATTCAAAGTCCCAGTGGATTCCAGATTATATCATAAATGGGTATTCAACCCTCAGCGGAAGGGAAAGAGGGGAATGAGAGTGAGTGGGGGGGGATGACTTTCTTGGCAAGCTGTTTGTTATGTGGCTCTGTGGATGTCCAATGTGTTTAACAGCTAGTAACAGTGAATGGCCAGCAGGGAATCTGTCGCCCTCCAGGCCATGTCCTTGGATTGACATCAGTATGATCTTTGGTATTATTCAGGCAGTATTTTCAGTCTGAATTTAAAAAGAGACAAGCAATTTGCAATATCTATTTGTATTTCAATAGAAGTGTTCACATCAGAGGCTTCTGTGTCTTTCACACCTTTTATACTCTATCATGTTCAACCAGGTCAGATTTTCGAGACATTTGCAACGAAACAGGATACGCACAAAATCATACAGACTTGGCTGGTGACCTTAACCTCAGTTTTTTCGACAGAAAGGGAACACTGCGCTCCATATCGCCTCATTGGCGGGACAAAGTGACGTAGTCCGACTACTTGTGAAGAGAGGAGCAAATGTCAATGCTCAGTCACAGGTAAGAAGTCTCTCCGTAAAAATAAGCTCTATTAAACTATATAATTCTGTAACACCGAGACTACGATCTTCACTTGAATTGTATGTATGTATATTTGTTATCTCTACAGAATGGCTTCACTCCACTTTACATGGCAGCCCAGGAGAATCACTTGGAGGTGGTGAGATACCTACTGGAAAACGAGGGGAACCAAAGCATTGCCACAGAGGTATGTTTGTGTGTAATGATTACACTTATATGCACATTTTCCTCTCATTTTCCCTAGATTAATCTTTTTCTCTTACTTTTTCTCTTCTTCCTCTAATCTGCTCATCCAGGATGGCTTCACTCCACTGGCCATTGCTCTCCAGCAGGGTCACAACTCAGTGGTCTCCGTGCTGTTGGAGCACGACACAAAGGGTAAGGTTCGCCTACCGGCCCTGCACATCGCAGCTCGCAAAGACGACACGAAGTCTGCTGCGCTGCTGCTCCAGAACGACCACAACGCTGACGTCCAGTCAAAGGTGTGTGTGTGTGTGCATGTGTGTGTGTGTGTGCGTGGAAGATGGATGGGAAGGGTAGTGTAGCAAGATATAGAGGGAGAACAGGAAAAGATAGTGTAATTACCAAATGGGAGAGGGAAAGAGAGAGAGGGAAAATAAGAGAAGCATGTAGGGAGGTGGCAGCAAGGCCATTTAGGAATATGATAATATTCAGAGCCTCTTTGCTGTTTGCTTCCACATCTTTTCTTTTTGTTTTGGTTTGTGTGACCTCGTAAACTTACCCCGTGTTTTAATGTGAATGCTGTGATACACCCTTTCCCTAACAACCCTACTCCCTATCCCCCCTTTCTCTCTCAATGCATCCTAACCAGATGATGGTCAATAGAACCACAGAGGTATACAGACTCATCGTGTCTTTACTTGATTCCTTTTTGTCACTTTTGACCATCTCTTTTAGCTCTTTGTCCTGATCTTTACCTTATTGAATGGGGAGATGTAAAATCCTGCATGTCAGAGTTATGTGTCTATGACTATGCTGTATTACACACTCCTGCATGGCTGAATACAGTGAATACAGTGTGATGTATTACTAGAGCCCAGAGGACTGTTAGTTTATTTAAATTAAAAATAATCCTTTAGAATATATCTTTGTTACACTCCTAAATATGTACTTAATTACTTTCCTTACTTCTTCATTTATTGCCCTTTTCTCTGCATAACCTAAAGCATGTGAACTTCAGAGCATGTTAATATGGTTTTTCCTCTCTAAAACACGTGATCTTTAAGTTAACTCTGTTTCTTAATTAAATTGCACCATGTCTGTCAGAATGGGAAGGTAAGGACTGAACCCAACTACAACTTTGTGCTGTAGATACTAATAATTACGGCTTATATATACATGTCCTTTTGTCCCTCCAAGCAGACAAACAGCATGCAGTTGCTTTGTGTGTTTGAGTTTTGGTTTTTAATGTCTTTTTATTTTGACCTCTTCTTAGTACCAACAAACCAAGCTTTGATTTTTTTTTCACTTTTTTTTTTCTTACATCAAGCATGGCAGAATTATAGGGTTTTTGCATGCATTATGTAGCATTAGTGCTATTTTGGGGGTATGCTCATTTTTTTTGCTTCATATTACACCAATATGTCTGGTTTCTTTTTTCAGCATGCTGCCTCATTATAATACTGCTTCAGCAGAATCAGGCTTCTTTTTCTTTCTTTCTTTCTTTCTTTCTTTCTTTCTTTCTTTCTTTCTTTCTTTCTTTCTTTCTTTCTCTATTTCTTTCTTCTCATTTCATCTTACCCTGCTCCTCTTTTGCATCTGTCCTCCTTTTCTGTCAACTGTTGTTTCAAACAATCTTCTGTTTCCTCCTGTGTGAGTCCTTCATCTTCTACTCCCGGCCCTCTCAGTTTCTTCCTCTCTCTTCTCTCCTTGTCTATGTCGAACAGAGTGGGTTCACCCCTCTGCACATCGCGGCTCACTATGGTAACGTCAATGTCTCCACCCTGTTGCTGAACAGAGGAGCTGCTGTGGACTTCACAGCCAGGGTAGTGCTCTATTTCCACTTCTCAGCAAATTAAGACACTATCTGCACTGCTGTCTATTAAAACCCGATGTGTGTGTTTCCACTTTAATACTTGCAGAACAGTGTGTTTGCTGTTTTCCATTATGACTTACCTTTTCAATCCAAGCCTTTATTATCTGCATTTCCCTAAAGCCTTTCAAAGGTTACACTTCTTCCTGCATTTTTCAGATAAAAAGCCTTCTTGAGACTGGTACATAAAAGTAGTTTCTTTAAATCCAGTTGGGTAGTTAGTGATGTAACTTTCTATTATGGAGTTCAGCACAACAGAAACAAAAAATGAATCATACATTTTATTAAATAAACATATTCTACCCGTTTTCATATGATGTGGAATTGGAAATGAGATGTGAATAATATTAGTTCCCACTCAGAACCATTATATAAATTTTTGCAAACATGAATTGTACAGTGTGAACACACTAGTAAACTTTCCTTTGTTTCCTTGTCTGCTTTGTCAGAATGGGATAACTCCTCTTCATGTGGCCTCCAAGAGAGGTAACACCAACATGGTGGCCCTGCTTTTGGACCGAGGAGCTCAAATAGATGCTAAAACCAGGGTGAGACTCTTATTAAAAGTCTGGACATAAGTTTTCATTAAATTGTGACGACAATAAACTACCCTTTAGTGACTGCTTAATAGAGTATTCTCAGTACTTGTCAATTATCTCTTTTGTCAAAAAATACAAACTGAAACAATGTCTGTAGTTTGTGTATATTTATGTTTTTCTGTTTTGTGTGATTCTTTACATTTGTGTTTGTCTCCCAGGATGGGCTGACCCCACTGCACTGTGCAGCCAGGAGTGGCCATGACGCTGCAGTGGAACTGTTGCTCGAGAGAGGAGCCCCCATCTTAGCAAGAACCAAGGTATTGTATGGCTGTGCCAGTCCTGGGCCACCATACCCCAGAATCATCCCTACAGCGAAATAAATGTGATTTAAATGTGTTTTTCCTCTCTGGCTTCTCAACTTTTCCTCTTTTTTCTTTATTGTATTATCCTTCTAAACTTTTGCATCTATCCATCTAACCAACACTTTTTGCCTACACAGAACGGACTGTCCCCACTGCACATGTCGGCCCAGGGAGACCACATAGAGTGTGTTAAACTCCTGCTGCAGCACAAGGCGCCTGTTGATGACGTCACACTGGACTACCTCACAGCGCTGCATGTCGCAGCTCACTGTGGCCACTACAGAGTCACCAAGCTGCTGTTAGACAAGAAGGCTAATCCCAACACCAGAGCACTGGTATGGGTTCACGGGAAATAGCAGACTATACAAAGCAGACTATACAAACTATACAACTATACAAACACAAAATAGGCATTGAAACAGACTCAGGGAAATACACTAATGCAGATATAAACAAGTACATAAACATTGGCGGACAAGAGAGACAAATGCATTCTCCTTGCTGTGGATCATATAGACGTTTAGTATATACGGCACCTCTTAATTTTTCTCCCGCTCTCCCAACCAGAATGGTTTTACTCCCCTCCACATCGCTTGCAAGAAGAACAGGGTGAAAGTGATGGAACTGTTGGTCAAATATGGCGCCTCCATCCAGGCTATTACTGAGGTGGGATTTCTTTGTGTGAATGTAGACCCAATAAATATAGTGTGTACCCTTCTTTTTACCTTTGCATCCAGTGCTCATCTTTTCTGTTTCTGAATCTTTGTCTATCTCTCTCTAGTCTGGTCTGACTCCCATCCATGTAGCTGCCTTCATGGGTCACCTCAACATTGTTCTTCTTCTGCTGCAGAATGGAGCCTCTCCTGATGTCCGCAACATTGTAAGTAGGACTTTGCCAACTCATTTCTTCAGCTCAGTTTTCATTGATCACAATTACATTATGTCTCAAAATCAGCCTTAAATTTCAAGAGTAGAATTTCTCAGTGAGGCTAGTTGGCAACTGTTCTTACAGACCATATGTGTTTCATTCAGCACAGTGTCTTATTGCTCGTAAATATTCTGTCTTTGTTTAACAGCGTGGCGAGTCAGCTCTCCACATGGCAGCAAGAGCTGGTCAGATGGAAGTGGTTCGCTGTTTGCTGAGAAATGGAGCTTTGGTAGATGCCATGGCCAGGGTGAGTCAGCAGTTGCATCTTCAGAGTTAATCACTGTTTTCTACTGTTAATAATAAATAGGCATATTTAATCAACTGGATGACATATGCAGTACATACTCATTGGTCATATTGCCTGCCTCTGGCTCCCACTCTTTTTTTTTTCCAATTCCTCTACCTCTCTCCCTGCTTTCTTTGGTTCTCTCCTGTTTTACCTCTCAACTCAAACATGTACAATCTTTTCATCCTTCTACAACAGGAGGACCAGACTCCCCTCCACATTGCATCCCGTTTGGGGAAAACAGATATTGTCCAGTTGCTGCTGCAGCATATGGCCCACCCAGATGCTGCCACAACCAACGGGTACACTCCCCTCCACATTTCAGCCAGGGAGGGCCAGGTAGAGACTGCTGCAGTGCTGCTGGAGGCCGGAGCCTCACACTCAATGGCCACCAAGGTGAGCAGAGGATGGGATATTATGCCTACAGACAAAGACAGCACAACATTGATTGAGAAACTGATGCTTTTTAAAAAAAAAAAAATACATAGCTAATCATAAAAACAAAATAGATAGGACGTGTAGGTTTGAAACAAACTTTGTCTCTCTTTGAACTCTACAGAAAGGATTCACTCCATTACATGTAGCAGCAAAGTACGGAAGCCTTGACGTAGCAAAACTTGTCCTTCAACGCAAAGCTCCTCCTGACGATGCTGGCAAGGTGAGCTGAAGATACTGGAAATAGAAGCAGATTCTCAGACAAGGTCCAAGGTTATTTTAGGGTAATACTATTAATTTCAGTGAGTTACACAATGCACTAGATCATTTAGTCCCTGACTAGAAATCATTTTGCCTCTCAAATAGGCTAATTACAGGGTAGAACAGAACCGTTAATAAGCTGGAAGATGGATACAGAAAAAAACACAAAAAATCAAATGCTGTAATCAAATGCTGTAATCAAATGCTGTATACAAATGCTTCCTCTTACAGAATGGCCTGACTCCGCTACATGTCGCAGCTCATTATGACAACCAAGATGTAGCTCTGCTGCTGCTGGATAAAGGGGCATCACCTCATGCAACTGCAAAGGTTAGACCAAGAATGTTAAAGAAGAAAAGTACTGTGGATACTCCACACTGCTGTTTATATGTTTTGCGAATAACCACTGCAGTTTTCTTAATGATAAACTGTTTCCTTCAACCCAGATCAAGTTTTTCAACCCTTTGAAAAAGATATTTACCTTATTTAGGGTGTCAAATTGCAGTGGCCATGGCATAATAGGAGAGTTAGAGTGATGCAGAGAACCTTGTTTTTCAATTTTAGAGTGGAGTTATCACAGTACAGTATTAATTGCTAACTTTCCTCCCTTTCCAGAATGGCTACACTCCTCTCCACATTGCAGCCAAAAAGAACCAGACAAAAATTGCATTAGCACTTCTGCAGTTTGATGCAGAGACCAATGTTCTAACCAAGCAGGGAGTCAGCCCTCTACACCTGGCAGCCCAGGAAGGACATGCTGAGATGTCCAGCCTGCTGTTGGGCAAAGGAGCTCATGCCAACACAGCCACAAAGGTCAGACATGAGCACAAACACAATTTAACCATTAGCTCTCACATAATCACCAGGAAACGAAAATATAATTGCTATAAAAATATTTATATGCATTGCGTTGATTCAGCAGGGATTTAGTTGCAGATTCATGTGCATAATATAAACAATGTAGGTGGACAACCCTGTGCTTCCTGTATTACAGAGCGGATTGACTCCTCTTCATCTCGCAGCCCAAGAGGACAGGGTCAGTGCAGCGGAAGTACTGGCCAAACATGGTGCAAACTTGGATCAGCAAACTAAGGTACAAACACACACATACTGTACATATAAATACACATAAACGCTTCAAGAAAGCACACAGTCAAAAACTAGCCTCTAATCATGTGACTTTGTGGAAATGGAAACTCGATTTAATATTGTGGTGAATTCTTAGAAGATCATGGCATACTACACACAAGTTATTCAACAAGATTTTTCTTGATTATGTGGATTATGTATTTTACTCTGTGTGTTTTCACTGTAAATATGCTGAATTCACAAATTCAGCACATCTGCCATCTACTGGCTTTTCAGAAGCACTGCATTGTCTACATCATACATAGACATCATTCAAGGTGTTTTCTATCAATGACAATTTGTTGTTAATGCACTCAGTGGTCACATTTCACTGATGGTCATGAGTCAAAGTAGTGTTTATTTTGGTCAGTAATTATGCTTTTTCAGTCACTGTGTTTTTTTCTATTTATTTTAAAGGTACAGCCTCTCCTTATAATTATCACAGCAAATGAATAAAACAAATCAGGCAAGTCTAGAAATAACTGTTTTTTTCTATGTCCCAACCTCTCACCCTCTACACACTTAAGCTCGGATATACCCCTCTGATCGTGGCTTGTCACTACGGAAATGCCAAGATGGTGAACTTCCTATTACAGCAAGGTGCAAGCATCAATGCTAAAACCAAGGTAGACTACAAAGTCTGTTCAGTTAATGCTACAGGCACAACGACAAGACAAAATATAGTCATTTTCATTTTAGATTTTATATTGACCACAGAATCTTATTTATTTTGTTTTACAGAATGGCTACACACCACTTCATCAGGCAGCACAACAAGGGAACACACACATAATCAATGTTTTGCTGCAACATGGGGCCAAGCCTAGTGCTACTACAGTGGTAAGAAAGAAAAAAAATTACTCACATTACACTCATAAAAATGAAAAGTCTTGTGAAAATTGAAAATCATTCTTCTGTCTTCGACACAAACATCTCTGCCTTTCCTTTGATTAGAATGGAAACACTGCTCTGTCAATTGCTAGACGTCTGGGTTACATCTCAGTGGTGGACACACTGAAAGTCATCACTGAGGAAGTTGTCACAACCACAACGGTAGGGACCAAATTCCATGTGTCATACCTTTACGCCACAGAAGTAGGACCACTTAGTTTTGCCTCACATATCTCATATTTCTGTTCTCTATATATTTCCATGACTTTGAATGGGTGTCACATCAGACAATCACAGAGAAACACAAGCTTAATGTCCCTGAGACCATGACTGAGATCCTTGATGTTTCTGATGAAGAAGGTGAGTTACTCTAAACAGAAAAAGCAAGAAAATATGTATATGTGTATATGTATATATGTGTGTGTGTGTGTGTGTGTGTCTCTCTCGCTCTCTCTCTCTCTCTCTCTCTCTCTATCTATCTATCTATCTATCTATCTATCTATCTATCTATATATATATATCTATATATATATATCTATATATATTTATATATATAGATATATATATAGATATATATAGATATATATATATAATGTGTATGTGTTACAGTACAGTACTGTAGTGATACTGTAACTCAAAATTATACTTGGACAAAATGATATCAGCTGTCTCCCTTCTGCAGTAGTCATGAAGAGCTATGTGTTGTGGGTGGCTTAGTTTTGTAGCTTTGGTTCTTAAAGTTGTATGTTTCATAGCTCTGAGGGTGGAGGACGAGCCATTACCTGAGATGTCTATTGTGCTAGAAGGTACTGCAAAATGTTTGCACTGCTCTGCCAGCTTGATATGGCCTATATATGTGCTCTTGTGACTAATTGGCCTCATCATATTAGTAACGTGCAGTAATGAACTTTTTGATAAAACAATGATTTGCGAGAATCTGGTCTCTAGCCTTTTACTCTCGACTTTGCAAGCCCCTGGGTCATCTGCTTCTAGAGATTGATGAGTTTTGTTATCGCTGTTGTGCAATTATATACCCGATTTTACATAAGCAGACTGTCCGTGATCTGACACCTCCTTGTTTATAGGGTATAATTAGAGCTTTTTTGATTGTGTTTTAATGAAGTGGTGGAAGCTAACCGCATGAAGTGTGTGGGGATGTGGATACGATTGTGACAGTTATGATGATTATCGATGATTGAGGAATGATTTAAGACTACTTAGGGTACATGTTCTTCATGTGCCGTAAGAATGGCGTTTATTCTGATGAGTGACGCATGTCAAAATGAACAAGGAGAAAATGATCTCATGTTGCAAATTGCAGCTAGCATGGTGCAAAATTGGTGACTGGCCGCAGTGTAGAAGTTCTCAGATGGTTCACTGAACTGAGATAGGAAGGAAGAGCGGCAGGATTTTTTACTCATTAAAAAAATGCAGTCATAAAATTATATATCTATTATAATTATCTCAAACGGCACATCTTTGTTTCCCAGGTGAGGACACTATGACAGGTGATGGTGGAGAGTACCTGAGAGCAGAGGATCTCCGAGAGCTGGGAGATGACTCTCTTCCAGGACACTACCTGGATGGCTTCAGCTACATGAGCCACAACCTGGACAGGTCACAAGCTTCACGCACATACTAACGCTTAGCAGAAAGTCTGATAATTCATCTAACTTCATTAGACCTCACATGTGTAAACTTGGTGATAACAACTCACAACAGAATCACAACAGATCAAACAGAAAAAACAACAGAAAACAGAAAGATACATGCAAAGACACTAAATAAAGAATCTGCTGTGCTTTTCCAGCAGGCAGCAGCACACCCCCATTCACCAAAGCTTCCATCAGAGAGAAGGGGTCCTCATCGAAGACATGCTTACAAGCCACCAGGTGAGGACAAAACATATTAACCACACTACTCAAATTGGTTGTGATTTTTTTTTAAGTTGGCTAATGTACAGTCACATTAGCCAACATTATTTGTTATTTATTTACGGAATGACTTGTTTGTCCGTTGGTTTGTAGGTGTCAGCGCTGTCTAGAGAGCATGAAAAGGACTCGTTCCGTCTGAGCTGGGGAACTGAGCACCTTGATAATGTGGTGCTGTCCTCCAGCCTGCTACACTCTGGGTATACACTTGTCTCTCTCTCTCTCTCTCTCTCTCTCTCTCTCTCTCTCTCGCTCTCTCTCTCTCTCTCTCTCTCTCTCTCTATCTATCTATCTATCTATCTATCTATCTATCTATCTATCTATCTATCTCTATATATATATATATATATATATATATATATATATATATATAGATATAGATATAGATATATATATATATAGATATATAGATATAGATATATATATATATATATAATGTGTATGTGTTACAGTACAGTACTGTAGTGATACTGTAACTCAAAAATTATACTTGGACAAAATGATATCAGCTGTCTCCCTTCTGCAGTAGTCATGAAGAGCTATGTGTTGTGGGTGGCTTAGTTTTGTAGCTTTGGTTCTTAAAGTTGTATGTTTCATAGCTCTGAGGGTGGAGGACGAGCCATTACCTGAGATGTCTATTGTGCTAGAAGGTACTGCAAAATGTTTGCACTGCTCTGCCAGCTTGATATGGCCTATATATGTGCTCTTGTGACTAATTGGCCTCATCATATTAGTAACGTGCAGTAATGAACTTTTTGATAAAACAATGATTTGCGAGAATCTGGTCTCTAGCATTTTACTCTCAACTTTGCAAGCCCCTGGGTCATCTGCTTCTAGAGATTGATGAGTTTTGTTATCGCTGTTGTGCAATTATATACCCGATTTTACATAAGCAGACTGTCCGTGATCTGACACCTCCCTGTTTATAGGGTATAATTAGAGCTTTTTTGATTGTGTTTTAATGAAGTGGTGGAAGCTAACCGCATGAAGTGTATGGGGATGTGGATACGATTGTGACAGTTATGATGATTATCGATGATTGAGGAATGATTTAAGACTACTTAGGGTACATGTTCTTCATGTGCCGTAAGAATGGCGTTTATTCTGATGAGTGACGCATGTCAAAATGAACAAGGAGAAAATGATCTCATGTTGCAAATTGCAGCTAGCATGGTGCAAAATTGGTGACTGGCCGCAGTGTAGAAGTTCTCAGATGGTTCACTGAACTGAGATAGGAAGGAAGAGCGGCAGGATTTTTGACTCATTAAAAAAATGCAGTCATAAAATTATATATCTATTATAATTATCTCAAACGGCACATCTTTGTTTCCCAGGTGAGGACACTATGACAGGTGATGGTGGAGAGTACCTGAGAGCAGAGGATCTCCGAGAGCTGGGAGATGACTCTCTTCCAGGACACTACCTGGATGGCTTCAGCTACATGAGCCACAACCTGGACAGGTCACAAGCTTCACGCACATACTAACGCTTAGCAGAAAGTCTGATAATTCATCTAACTTCATTAGACCTCACATGTGTAAACTGGGTGATAACAACTCACAACAGAATCACAACAGATCAAACAGAAAAAACAACAGAAAACAGAAAGATACATGCAAAGACACTAAATAAAGAATCCGCTGTGCTTTTCAAGCAGGCAGCAGCACACCCCCATTCACCAAAGCTTCCATCAGAGAGAAGGGGTCCTCATCGAAGACATGCTTACAAGCCACCAGGTGAGGACAAAACATATTAACCACACTACTCAAATTGGTTGTGATTTTTTTTTAAGTTGGCTAATGTACAGTCACATTAGCCAACATTATTTGTTATTTATTTACGGAATGACTTGTTTGTCCGTTGGTTTGTAGGTGTCAGCGCTGTCTAGAGAGCATGAAAAGGACTCGTTCCGTCTGAGCTGGGGAACTGAGCACCTTGATAATGTGGTGCTGTCCTCCAGCCTGCTACACTCTGGGTATACACTTCTCTCTCTCTCTCTCTCTCTCTCTCTCTCTCTCTCTCTCTCTCTCTCTCTCTCTCTCTCTCTCACACACACACACAAATGCACACACAAATGCACACACATACACACTAACACACAGACATACACAATTACACACATGTACAAACACCTTTTCTTTGGGTAAAAGTGATACTAAGGATAATTATTTATTCTTGAAATGAAGATTCCACCTTCCACATGCTATTGTTCATTATCAGGAATTTATGAGTCACCAGTAAATCAATTTTTATTTTTCCTTATGATATTTTTCACTCCTTTACATCTTTGTTTTCAATTGTCCTTCCTTCTTTTATCTTTGCTTCTGTGTCTTTTTCAGCATCTGGTCAGGTTTTTTCCTCACTTTTCCTCATTCTTTATTCTATTTTGGTTTATTCTCTAGTTGCCTCTTTGTGCATCCTCTTGTCTTGGCTGTTTTGTAATTGTGTGTGTGTTGTTGTATTGTGCTTCTAGCCGTTCCTCTCCATGCCTAGACCATGACAACAGCAGGTGATACACTTTATTTTGGCTACTCTCTTAGTCTTCTCTCCTCCATGCCTTTACTTTTTTTCTCATCCACTACGAAATTAGTTTCTCATTCCCATCCTGTCCATCTGCATGATTCCATAATGAATGACTTTTCCTTTTCCGGGGTTCAGGTTTTGTCAACTAGAAATGTTCCAACCAAGTTTAATTATTAATGCAGATCTGACTCCTTTTAATCTTGATGATCTGCTGATACATTGAATTGAGACGCTATTTATATTTCACTAACTATCATAACAGCACTATGTGTTGAGAATAATTAGTGTTTTAATCTAACACAGTTTATGACAGCTGGACCCAATTTTAGATAGTAAAGAATAAAACTGGTATTATTCTATATATTTTTTTTATTGTCAACAAATTCCATTAAAAGTTCTATATCAGTACCGTGGTAGTACGTCTTTCAGTAACCTCCAAGCTCCAAGCCTGTTTGTTGCTTCTGGAGACAAAACGTTTAACATTAAATAATAGCAACTAATGTACAATTATAAAGTTCCATTTGTAAAAGAAAAACTCGGGTGGCTATTTTTAGCAAATCTTACCGAAACATGAATAAACAGTGTATTTCTTAGGGACTACTTTCAGCTGTGGATCAAAACACGTTGTGTGAACTAGTGAGTGTTTACGGCACCAGAACTGTATATATGGGACTGACTCATAATAAACTACAGTGCTCTTGCTCAGCAGAGTGAAGTCGGATGTCACCTATTGCAACAGTTTAGCTCATTTATGTGTTTATTGATGTCTCTGACAACAATGGAGTTCAATTATAAAGAGCAATGAGCTGATGTGGCTACACCTATAAGATAATACTTGTTAGTTGGATCAATTCATTGTAAGTTCTAATGTGTTTTAATGGGATTTGACCACAAGAGGAAAAATGTAGAATATTATCAACTTTATCTTTTAATAAATCTGATACCACTCCAGTTTTTGTTCTGATTAGCTCCCGTACTGAACATCTTTTAGTTAACATGTGTTTACATTTCATATACAGAAAATATAAGTCTAAGCATTTGCTTTCCTGAAGACATCTAATATTTGAATCATTATTCATACCTATTTGCTCCCTGACAAATAAGATCTTCAAGAAAGAACCTTTTTCAGTACCCTCCTCTTTGCTTGTTTGTCTTGCAAGTTAAATTTAAATTGGAATGAAACTGGAAACGATTGAAATAGACGAAGTAGAAAAGGCCCGAATGAAATATTATCTGCTTAGATCTGCTTGTTGTTATATTGCCACTGTCATAAAAGTTGCTCCTTCTTTGCTACGGTCGCTTCGTCTGCATCATCTTCCTCTGGAGGTTTATAGTCTTTAACAACATTTTCATCCATTGCTGGGCCCTTTTCTTTAGCTTCCTCGTCAGCTTCATGGTAGACGCCAGGGGTGGGGCCATGCGTGGTTGCCGTCACAATGGCCTGCGAATCATTGTGCCACCAAGGAAGTGTTCTGCACCTACGCGGGTGACGTGCAGGCTGGTGAAGAGGCACCGTCTGGCCTCAATGCCCCCTATGGTGGAGGGTGAGGGGCTAGCTGGTCGCATCATAGAAGTAGGACCCACCGGAGCTCAGTTCCTGGGGTAAGCACGTGTTTGAGCGTGTATGTATCTGTGTGTGCTCTATGTGTGTTGGAGTCTGTGTGTGTGTGTGTTTTTGCTTGTGTGAGTGTATTTACACAGTTGTGTGGTGTGTTCCTAATTTCTTCTTCACTCCCCCTCTGTGCTGCGTATGGATCAGTAAGCTGCACCTTCCCACAGCTCCACCCCCTCTGAATGAGGGTGAGAGCCTGGTCAGTCGCATCCTGCAGCTGGGTCCTCCAGGGACCAAGTTCCTCGGGTAGGACCATGGTCGGGAAACACCCAACCAATCTGGAATCCTGGTCACATGCTCCCCCATATTTTTCCACTGTGTCCACTTCAGACTATATATTTTTTTGAGTTTATCATGCTGTTTATGATTAAGTCATTTTTGTTTTTATTTATTAACTTCCTTTCTTTCTTGGTAAAATAGAAGTGCAGGCCTTAGTCTGAAACCATCTGACCTATTACCTTATGTTTCTGAGTTATTTCTATGCTTTCCTGTTTCTAGTTGAAGGCTGTTGCTGATGTTCAATGGATGTCCTCTTGATGTTTTAACATGTTTCAAATTACCTTTCAATGAATTTGCAGGCAGGCATGAAATACACTTGATGTTTTTTTTAAACTCAAATTTGAATCGTGTGTTTTTTTTTTTTTTTATTTTGCTTGTTTCTTTTGTTTTCTTTTTTTTGACAAGGGCATGCATACATAACTCAAGCATCATGTTATCTCTGATAACTATTACCATGTAATTATATGTCAAATTTGTGGTTTAGTTTACATTGTCATCCTTTCAGGCCTGTGATTGTGGAGATCCCCCATTTTGCAGCTCTACGGGGCACAGA
Source organism: Istiophorus platypterus (assembly GCA_016859345.1). Taxonomy (NCBI): domain Eukaryota; kingdom Metazoa; phylum Chordata; class Actinopteri; order Istiophoriformes; family Istiophoridae; genus Istiophorus; species Istiophorus platypterus. Next base: position 14,403,986 of record CM029114.1, on the reverse strand, counting down.
GAGGGAGTTAGTGATCTTGAGAAGTGAGACAGGGGAAACCTGGAGGGAACACCACTGTGACTTCACTGAAGAAGAACTGAACCAGATACTTAATGGCATGGATGAAAGTAAGGGATCTTAACTGGATTGTGATGCCAGACAAGAGTTGTTGACAGTTGTTGATATCTCATGTCACAGCACTTTTGATGTAAACAATTCATGAACACACTACAGGACTGAAACTTTAAGCTGCAATATGATCACATTAGGACACAACACAAGCCAAAGTAGAGTAGTGAAGCAGAAGAGAGTTGCCTTTTAGATTATTACTGGGTTAACAGTGGGAGGCAGAAAGCAGACAATGTAACAAATGAAGGAGAAACTGAAATAGTCTTCCACCTTAAACTTAATTTCTAAACTATTGTCTCATATAATAACAGTTAAACACTCATAGGATATCATACTGAATGTTTCTGATCTTCACAGAACTTGATTCTCCTGAGGAGCTTGAGAAAAAAAGAATATGCCGCATCATCACCCGAGACTTCCCACAGTATTTTGCGGTTGTGTCACGGATAAAGCAAGACAGTCATTTGATTGGACCGGAGGGCGGGGTCCTTAGCAGCACGCTTGTGCCCCAGGTCCAGGCTGTCTTCCCAGAAGGAGCCCTCACCAAGAAGATCAGAGTTGGGCTACAGGTACATACAGTGCATTACTTGGCCAGACACATATCAGTAAAATGTTAAACGTTAGAGGAATCAATAAAGCTTTTACATTTATATGGCTTTTGTACCTTTTTTTAGGCTCAGCCCATTGATGCGGAGGTGGTGAGAAAGATCCTTGGTAACAAAGCCACATTCAGCCCAATTGTGACACTGGAGCCAAGGAGGAGGAAGTTCCACAAACCAATCACCATGACAATCCCTATTCCCAAGAGCTCCACCAGTGATGGGCCAAGCACAGTATACAGTGGGGAGACCCCTACTTTACGTTTGCTTTGCAGTATTACAGGTAAGTATTGGGAATAATCAATTATCATATCAGCAAACAGTGTAAAACAGACCTATATCTAGCTCCACCTGTCTAATATTAGATAATCAAAATGATATCTAAAATATTTCGTTTGTTATGTAATGTAATATCCTCTAATTTAATCTCATATTCCTTTCTTAGTTTGGTGTGTTTTTTGGCTTTTTTTCATCATTACGCTTTGAAAACAGAGAGAAATCCCATCATATTTTTTCCTTTCTATAGATACCGATAAAAAAAACAATAGTGAACCATTGTGACAGGTTGGGTAAAAAACATGTTTCTGGGTTTCAGGTGGAACCACTCCTGCCCAATGGGAAGACATCACCGGCTCCACACCTCTCACCTTTGTTAACCAATGTGTTTCCTTTACCACAAATGTGTCAGCTAGGTAAATCCTTCTGTGCAACATCCTTCTTTTCTTTCATTTAGGCGATTTAACATGATACAATGAGTGCCCAGCATACAGTGAAAGTACTTGGTAACAGCAATCTGTTTCTGACTAAAAGTTTTATTCATATTTCTAGGTTCTGGCTGATAGACTGCAGACAGCTCCAAGAGTCCGTTAGTTTTGCCTCTCAACTGTACAGAGAAATCATTTGTGTTCCATACATGGCCAAGTTTGTAATTTTCGCCAAGACACTGGACCCCATTGAGGCGCGCCTGCGGTGTTTCTGCATGACAGATGACAAGATGGACAAAACCCTGGAGCAGCAGGAGAACTTCACTGAAGTCGCCCGAAGCAGAGATGTTGAGGTATGTTGGTAGGGATACATAAGATACATAAGATTAGGGAAGTGTGAGATGGCAATGGCGGGTGAAAAGAAAACTGAGTGGAATAACGCTGAATTGGCCAGAAGCCAAAGTACAGAGGTATAAAGAAGGATAGAAGGATAGTCTTGAGAAAGTCTATTGGTAAATGAAGATAGGTTAAGGTTGGAATCAATTGGGCAGCCAATTGTTTCTAGTTAGTATAGCTCATGTTCTTAGTAATCCCTACAATGCTGTTTGGTAATAGACCTTAATGGTGTGTTTGAATCATGAAAACAGCTTTTCTCAACACACAGGTGCTGGAGGGAAAACCTATATTTGCTGACTGCTTTGGAAACCTGGTGCCTCTTACCAAGAGTGGACAACACCATGTGTTCAGCTTCTTTGCCTTCAAAGAGAACAGACTGGCCCTATTTATCAAAGTATGACTACACACTTGATAAAAAAAATGTCTGAAAAGACTACTGATTTGCTCAGAGGTTCAGAAATCCAACATATGTAATTAATGGCTGAAATCCTGTTTTCATTTTTATACAGATTAGAGACACAGCGCAGGAGCCATGTGGTCGACTGTCATTCACAAAGGAACCACGGACATACCGTAGTCTCAACCACAATGCTATCTGCAACCTTAATATTACCCTCCCAACATACTCAAAGGTTAGTCTGAATAGAATTAATTTTTGTATATATCGTAACTGTAATTTATTTTTAATTGCAGTAACTGCATTGTTTGATCTCCCTCTGTTGAATTCTTTTCTTTAGGAGTCAGATTCAGACCAAGATGTAGATGATGAGGTAAATAATGTATAGTTCAAAGTACAACAAAGTAACAATAATATCCTAATTATGCTGCAGTTAACCCTATTTTTTATTTTTCTTATCTTTCTACAGAGTGAGAAGAGTGACAAGAAATGTAAGATGAACTATATTCTTTTGCAATATTTGTATAATCCGAGTGTTTAACAGTTTTTAGTTTTTATTCTGTTTAGATTTTTAAAACTCAATTTTAAGAAATGGTTGAAATGACTTAACTGAAGGATATAGGTTCATGCATTTGTGACATTTTACATTTTGAGTGGTCAGTGTTGGTACTGAAGGTACAAGTATATAATCTTTATGTATCTATATATTATATACTTCTTTTTACAGTACAACTCCTTCACATATTTGGCACAAAACATACTGATCTTAAAGGTTTCAAAGTGCAGAAATATGAAAGCTTTTATGTGCCAAGAGATGCATTGGTTTACATATGTCACTTTCTATTAGAATTAACCTTGCTCTCTTATTTTACTCTACTACACTGTATATAGTTATATGTTTGTTACTGGCAGCTATGCTATGGCTGATACTCCACATTCCCCTCACTCCAAACCCCACTGCCTTTCTCCCACCCTTAACATTTTAATTTTCTGTACTTGCTATGACTGTGTGTATTTTTTTTCCACACACACACACATATATATATATACATAATATATATATATATATATATATATATATACAGTATATATGAAATATTCATTTTGATGAATTATCATTCTCTAAAATTACATAACAGTTTTACCAGTTGCATGCTTGATTTTTATACAGCAATAATTGACTAACATCATTGTGTTGTTTGTTCTTTGCTACAGTGTGTAGATCTATTGCTGGTATAGCTGTATTATCATCATTCATTTTGTGAGATTTTTACCCTCCTATCTCTTTTGAAGTATTTACTTCAAGTACAAATTTCCTCTTCATTTACCAGTTTTCTTAAGTTGCTTTCATTCATTCATTCATTGAGTTGCACTATTAATTTAAATCCTCTTTACATTATTTTACACCACTACTTCATTTCTGTATGTGAGCTAATATGGCTATAGGGTCACAAAACACAGTAAATAAGCTATATCATAACATTTAAAAATTTAAACCTATAATATTTGATACCACAGAGACCACATCTAAGATAATATATGTGTATTTTGATAAATTAAAAAAGAAGTATTATACTCTATAATGTCAAGTTAAATGAAGGAGGTAGGTAATTTACAAAACTTTAAAGGACACAAAAAAATCAAGTAACAATGGCCTGATTACTTGACATTAATTACCTTACATCCATTCTTTCTCAAAAAGAACCTGTTAATTTTTGTATTCAAGGTTTATAACGTTTTCTTTTCTTTTAAACCTTTAATTTTTAGGCATACATGATGCTTCATGTCAGCAACAATCTTGAGAAGTTATGTTTGTCTGTTAACTTTTCTTCCTGTCCCTTTGTTCCATATGTAAGTTTCTCTGTTCCTTTCTCGTTCTGTTTGTGTATTTTTTGTTGAATTTCTGAATATCTCATCAAACAAATTAGATTAACATTATTCTTGTCCCATTATTCTACCTGTTTTGTTATTCCTCCTTGCTTTGCTTATGCTATTTCTGCTCTACTCCTCTCTAAACTCTTCTGGATCACTTTGTCATCTCTTTTTTGGTCTTCTTTTTAAGACTCTAATCTTTAGTCTTTCTTCTCCTTACTCTGTGAACTGAAGATGGATTTTTTATGACATTGTCTTGATCACAGTTTTCTGATGTCTCTCTTCCCCACTTCATTTGTCCCTTATGTTCTTTACCCTTTTTGGTTATGATTTTTTATAATTGAAGATGATGAATCTGAATCAACTGAGACATTTTCCCTGAGAACTAACCAACCTCTTGACCCTGCAACCCTTGCAAGCCCGGACCTTCTATCAGACATGTCAGATATCAAAATATCTGTTGTTTTGACTGTGGAGCAAATGAATGAAGAGGGAGCTGAACCTAGAGAGATGGAGGGAAAAGAGCAATTGGCCATGGTGGTAAAGTTCAAAGACTTTGGAGAGACTCAAAAAGATGGAATAAAAATGAGTAGACAAGAATTTCAATGCTTTGATGCTCAAAAAGAGAAGTGGAGTTCACTCTGTGAGACTAAGGTAGACCAGATGTATTCCCTTGTCGGAGAACCAGTCATACAGGAGAGTCGCACTGAAAGGAAGATTTCAAGTAGCTCTGCCACAGCAGGCAGAGACATGACAGATTTGGTTTCTAACCTCAGTATGGATATGGAAGAATACTTTGAACAGAGACCTGTGGTGACGAGTGGTTCTCAAGAGGATCTTGTCCAAGATAGACATGAACAGGCTGTTGTGAAACAAGATGGCAAACGGCGTCCTCCAGATATCAAGAAACCTATTAGGAAGAAACTTAGAGACAGAGAACGTTCTGGATGTAGCAGCTCTGAGGGAGAGCTGGAAAGGATGAGCTCTCAGGAGTCTTTAGATGGCGATGCTGTTCTTAAGGAGAGTGGCCTTGTACCCACCCCTGTTATGGATCCTCCAGCTTCTTCTCTAGTGGTTGGAACACCTACAAGATCTATAAAAGAGAGAGTTAAAGCTTTACAGAACAAAGATGAAGAGGATGAGGTGCAGAAAAATACTCAGGTTTTAATAAATGAGGCAAGATCTTCCATCACCACAAAGATGGAGGAAGACATGCCAGAACTTCCCGTAGTTTCCAAGTCCCCGAAATCTCCCAGATCTAAGACAGAAAGATTAGAGGAGACTATGTCTGTTAAGGAGCTCATGAAAGCATTCCAAATTGGGCAGGACCCTTCAAAAAGTAAATCTGGGCTTTTTGAACACAAAGCCCTGGCTTCTTGTATTTCAACAGTGATCTCTGAATCAGCAGATTCTGAAGAGATACAAAAGACAGAACAAAGTCCTGTGCATGAGCAAGAATCACAAAATCAAACTCAGAGCCTTACAATTTTCCATCAACAAAGTGATGTCAGGAAATATGACAATACAGATTTAAAGGATGAACCACTCAGTTTAATTAGAGATAACTCCGCAGAGTCAAATTTGATTTTGGATGGCGATCATTCTGGAAAGACAGGGCAATTTTCTGATACAGTTCACTGTGATGATGGAGGGGTTTGCCTACAGAGTGAGGCAGCAGAGTTGCCAGAGAAGGAGACTATGTCTGTAAAAGAGCTGATGAGAACATTCCAATCTGGGCAAGATCCCTCAAAAACTAAAGAGGGGCTTTTTGAACACAAAGGCAAGGCCTCTTCTATTTCAACTTTAGTATCTGAATCAGCAGATTCCGAGGCAATACAAACACCTGAAGTAAGTCCTACAAAGGAACCAAAATCGCAAACCCAAACTCAGAGCCTGACGATTTTCCATCAGCAAAGTGATGTCATCATAATTGACACGGCACACTTAGAAGATCAACAACTAAGTTTAACTCAAGATAACTCTAAGGAGTCAGAGTTAATGTCAGATAGAGCCCATTTTGGAAAAACAGTAAAAATTGTTGATACAGTTCAGCCTGACGATGGAGAGGTTAGCTCAGAGAGAGAGACATCAGAGTTTCCAGGGAAAGAGACTATGTCAGTGAAGGAGCTGATGGAAGCATTTCAGAGTGGGCAAGATCCCTCAAAAATTAAAGAGGGGATTTTTGAACACAAAGCCCCGGCCTCTTGTATTTCAACAGTGATATCTCACTCAGGTAATTCTGAGGAGTTACAGACAGCAGAACAAAGTCCTACAGAGGGGCTAAAATCACAAAATCAAACTCAGAGCCTTACAATTTTCCATCAACAAAGTGATGCCAAGAAAAGTGATGAAAGAGACTCAGATTATGAACCACTAAGCCCCATTAGAGATAACTCTGAGGATTCACAGTTAACGTCAGATAGAGCTTATTTTGGAGAAACAGTAAAAATTGTTGATACAGTTCAGCCTGACGATGGAGAGGTTAGCTCAGAGAGAGAGACATCAGAGTTTCCAGGGAAAGAGACTATGTCAGTGAAGGAGCTGATGGGAAGCATTCAGAGACTGGGCATCCTCAAAAAAAAAAAAAGGGATCCAGGAAAGAGACTATGTCAGTGAAGGAGCTGATGGAAGCATTTTCAGATCCAAAAAGATCCTCAAAAAAAAAGAGGATTTTTGAACACAAAGCCCCGGCCTCTTGTATTTCAACAGTGATATCTCACTCAGGTAATTCTGAGGAGTTACAGACAGCAGAACAAAGTCCTACAGAGGGGCTTAAATCACAAAATCAAACTCAGAGCCTTACAATTTTCCATCAACAAAGTGATGCCAAGAAAAGTGATGAAAGAGACTCAGATTATGAACCACTAAGCCCCATTAGAGATAACTCTGAGGATTCACAGTTAACGTCAGATAGAGCTTATTTTGGAGAAACAGTAAAAATTGTTGATACAGTTCAGCCTGACGATGGAAAGGTTAGCTCACAGAGAGAGACATCGGAGTTTCCAGGGAAAGAGACTATGTCAGTGAAGGAGCTGATGGAAGCATTTCAGACTGGGCAAGATCCCTCAAAAATTAAAGAGGGGATTTTTGAACACAAGGCCCCAGGCTCTTGTATTTCAACAATGATAACCCAATTGGGAGATTCTGAACAGATACAGACAGTTGAACAAAGTCCTACGCAGGAGCCAGAATCACAAATCCAAGCTCAGACCCTCACAATTTTCCATTCACAGAGTGATGTCAGCATAAAAGGCAAGAAAGCCTTAGGAGATATACCAGGCAGTTTAATCAGAGATAACTCTGAGGAATCACACTTGATGTCAGATGATGCTCCTTTTGGAGAGACAGTAAAATTAGCTGATACAGTTCAGTGGGATAACGGAAAGGTTATCCCTCAGAGAGAATCACCAGAGTCGTCAGGGAAGGAGACAATGTCTGTGAAAGAGTTGATGAAAAAATTCCAGACTGGGGAGGACCCTTCGAACAGTCAAAGTGGGCTGTTTGAACACAAAGCAGTGGCTTCTCTATGTACTTCAACGTTGATATCTGAATTGGAAGGTCCAGAGGAGATACAGCGCACTGAACACAGTCCTCCACAGGAGCCAAATCCGGCAACCCAAGCACAGACATTCACTATTTACCATCCAGAGAGTGATGTAAACATATCTGAAGCACTGGATAAAGAGGTTAAAACAGTAAACTTAAAGAAATATGTTTCACAGGAATCTCAGCTAATTTCAGAAATAGCTAATTTTGGAGATAAAATAAAACCTGTAGATATAGTTCAAATTGATGATGGAAGTGTTGGCCACCAGACTGAGGAGCCAGAGTTCTCAGTGAAGAGCCTTGGCAGGATGCAGTTAGAAGAACCGGTCACAAGCACTGGTAGGAGTGTATCTGAAGACATGCAGATCAGCCCCGATCGCAGACCTTCTGAGGACTTCAGTGCTGACATAAAGGCTGAGTTGGAAGAGAGTCCTGAGTACCAGCTGTTCAAACAAATATCAACAGGTGCAGATGTGAGCTATCAGTCGAAGGCACCTGAGGAGGAGACCCTGGGTGACAGTTCTGATACAAATCCAGCATCCATCTCAAGTCCCTGTATAGAACTTTATTCTGGAAAAGATTTTTCTTTAATTGATAATCAAAGGAAAGCGGATGATCTAAGTCACGAGAGTCCCAAGCATGAGGGCATGGCTGAATCCTCGAACACAAGTGCTGACATTAGGACCCATCATTCCAGCTCAGAGGAGAGTGAGAATTGTAAAGGACTCACACTGACTCATCAAATGACCAGTGAAATGTTTATATACCCTTCTAGAAGTGAAGAAAAGTACATAATACCTTCAGAGAACGAAAAAATTCCAGAATCAAGCAAAGACATTACAACGATTACACAGGGAAGCAACACACTTTTTACACAACCTGACATTAAAGTATCAGATCTCAAAACTGAGGAGCCACAACTTAAAGTCCACATTGAGAAGAAACCGTCCTGTCAAACATCCAGTGCAGTAAAAGATATGTCAGGGATGATGTCCTTAATGATGAGGGACCTGGATCAGTATCTAAAAGCTAGGCCTGTGGAAAGTCAGTCTCAAGAAAATGATGTTGTTCAAGAGAAATTTGAACAGATCATTCTAACTAAGGACAAGGATAAAGAAATATTCACAGTTGTCACAGATGAAAATAATACGGCAATAATGGATGGAACAACACAGGAAAAAGATCATGCAACAATGGAAGAACATTCAGTCACAGGGGGAGTATTGAAGAGTGAATCTGAAGAACCCAAAGCATCCAAACAAGTAAAAGGTTCATCATGGACCTTTTCAGTCATGAACAATGACATGGATCAGTATCTAGAGGCTAGGCCTGTGGCTAGTCGACCAATCGAAGAGGATAATGTGCAGGAGGAATATGAGATTTCACCATCCTCCACTGACGAAAACAAAGGATTGATAGTGGATGATACAGCACAAGAGACAGATTGTGCTAGACTGAAACATACAGTCATAAGGGGAGGTGAAAAAGTGGTGTTTGATTTTAAAGAAACCCAATTAACCTTGACTGAAGAACTCCCAGTGATGGAAGTTTTGGTAGAGAAAAAGAACTCACATTATCCACATACAAAAGAAAAGGAGATGTCAGGCATGTTATCACTGCTGAACAGTGACTTGGACCAGTATCTCAAGGACAGTCAAGTGAAAAGCAGGCCTCCAGAGGAGGATGTTATCCAGGAGAAATTTGAGGAAGTTACTTTGACCAAAATCCGTAAATCGTCTAGTGAGGAGCAAAAAATAACATTATGTGAAGAAACACAAATATTAGCCATTATCAATGATGAGGATAAGATGGGTGGAGACACACATGAACAGATACAGGCTGATGTGGTTGGAGTCAAAGAACTGACATCAAGTTCTGTATCAGAGGCACCGTTTCATGAAGTCAAGAGAAAAACACACCACCACCAGTCTACTGCTGAGAAGAATATGTCAGGCATGCCTTCACACCTCAGTAGTGACTTCGATCAACAATTCAGGGAAAAGCCAGTTGAAATACAATACCACACAGAAGTGGATCAAGCCCATGGGAGCTGCAAGCAAATTATACCAATAAGTAATAATTTGGACGGTAAGATAGGTGGAGAGACAACTGAGCAGCTACAGATAGATGTGGTTGAAGTCACAGAATTGCCACCAAGTTCTGTTTTTGAGACAAACTTCGGAGAAGTTTGTATCAAGAGAACTACACAGAAACAAAAGCCTGCAGCTGAGAGGGATATGTCAGGCATGTTGTCACTGCTTAGTAGTGATTTGGATCGATATTTAAAGGAAAAGCCAGTGGTGATACAGTCCCACCCAGAAGAGGATCTGGTCCATGAGAGCTTCGAAGAAGTTATACTAACAAAAGATACTACCAGAGAAACTACACTTTTACCTGTACATAAGATGATGTCACCGGAAGACACAAATTTATACACTGTGGACATAAATGAAAAGGAAGTTTTGGAAAGCGGGTGGCAGACATGTTCCCTTGAAGATGAAGGTCCCAAGAGCTTGTCATCTGAAGAGGGTGACACTAAAATCTCACGAAGAGCAGTGTCAAATTTTACTGACCCAACTGAAGGGCTAGTGGACATTACAAAGTTGTATGCATCAACTGATGACGGTAACAATGATCATAATGATGTCAATGTAGTTGATGGTCATTTAGTTCCCGAAAAACACACATTTTTTCAACAACAAAGTATTTCTAACACACCAGAACGTCCAACTGATTTGGATTATCCAAACACCATGGTTTTTGATGATCCAGCTGACGAGCTATGTCATCAAGATTCACTAGAGGCGAGTCCTCTTATGGAGGATATTTCTTCAAAAAAATCCCCTGATTCCATTGAGTCAAGCCCTACTGGAGAATCCCTTTGTCCAGACTCTCTTGAGGGAAGTCCCACTAAATCAAAAGACTCAAAAGAATTAATAATGCCTGCTAAGACAGCTGTGTATGAGGATTATGCTTCCCAGCTAAAAGCTTGTTTTGCTTATGACAAAAATATTTACAGAGATGAAAATGACCAGGATGAGCAAGAAAACAACGGTGAGAATAACCAAGTGGAAAGTGAAGTTAAAGAAGAAAAATATTCCAACTCGGCAATGAGAGTAACTGATGACAAAGTGTCTTCCGAGCCCAAAATTAGTGACAGTGAGAAACTTCAAATGCTCTTCACAAACTCTTTCGACACGCATGATAGCGGGGAAGATACCACTAATAAACAATTCACCCCAGAAGAAGAGATGTTTAAAATTGTTGCAAAGATCAAAACATTTGAGGAAATGGAGCAGGAGGCTAAAATGAAGAGAGACACATCTTTAGAGACAGTTGATGACAAAGGGAATGAGCTATATCTAAAAGGTGGCCCAGTTATACAGTCATCTTCACAAAATACATTACAGGAAATTTCTGAAAAATGTATTACACAAGACACTCACACACTTAGTGAGACAACAGATATTAGTTTGAGCATTAGTGAGAAGTCACCTTCAGAAACTATTCAATTAGTTGAGGGTTCATTGTGTTTTACTGGAACTCAGAGAAAGGAATCAGATCCAGAGAGTGAGTCTGTGCCACTGTTAACAGAAGCTCAGATACATAAAGATAAAGATGCCTTAGATGATGGACACTGCTTAGTTAATGACACAGATTTTGTTGCTTGTGTGACAGATCAGCAGCATCCAGGTGATCAAGAAGTTGAGTTATCACTGACAGATGGTTCAGATTCTATCAGTAGACCTCAGGCTATGGTGTGTGCTAAAGAACTAGAATGTGTTATCCCAGGGTTTAAGGATGACAATGATGTAACTTTCAATGCACAAGTTGAGGCAGAGAAACAGATGAATCTTTGTCCTACAGAGGACAGAAAATCACCTTATAAAACACCTGTTCGAACTCCAGGTGATGAGGGAACCCCTGATCCATTTCAGTTTCAAGAGGGGAAGCTATTTGAAATGACCAGAGGGGGAGCCATTGATATGACAAGAAGAAGCTTTGATGAGGAAGGGGAAGAATATGCACTTTTTCATACAGAGGAACATACAGTTAATGAAGTTGTGCCTGGGGAGACTTTGGACTGTCAGTCTGTCAGAAAGTCTTTAACTTTAGAGAAGAGTGATTTTATTGCAGACACAACCCTTCAAGAGATCCCAGAATCATCTAAGATTCAGGATGCCAGTGACAAAACTACTACAACAAAACCTACTCCCAAACCCAGAACTCTCATTAACCCCTTAAGTGACACGTCAGAGAGTGGAACGCCACTTTCAAGGGCTGATCTTGGCAGCTCCACAGAGGTTCAGCTTGGTTCCCCCAATGCTTTGGAGAAACTAACCACTGTACAAAATGAGTCTGGAATCCTTGAAAGCCTTGATCTAAGCTATTTAGACTCCACCATAGCTGACCTTCGATCAGACACATCCACAGTTGGTCATTCGGTGTATTCAGAGCAGAGCCACAATTCCTCAGACTCTTCTCATGATGATGAGGAGGAGGAAGATGACCAGTGCTCAGTCATAGAGATGTCCTTTTCAGCTGCACAGGCTGGCATCCCAGCATATCATCAGGGTCCACCCCCAGCTTTGCCAATCAAACCAGGCAGCACAACAAAGGAGGCTTGCCATTTTGAATCAGATATAAGCTTGAAAAATTCACAGATATCTGAGCTTGATCAAGTTCAAAGGAAAGCAGAAAAAAGCTCCACCTTGGGTCGAAGGACTAGATCTGAGACTGACTGTGACATAAGGAAAACCTCTAATAAAGACGGTAGGAGTTATTCTGATAGTAGTCAATCCACTCATGAATACAAATTTTCCCCTTCTAAAATTCCTGTCAGGACGCAGCAGAAACCTCTAGCTCCTAGGATCTCTTCATCCTCTTCCCAAAAGAAAGAAATCCAAGTCTTTAAGACTACAGACTCATCTGTTAGGTCTTCTTTGGATACTGATGATATAAGCAGTGCTAGTCACAGGAGCCCAGATTCTGTTATCTTCGCATATGACATCCCAGCCTTGCCCAGTTCCGATTCTGATGGCAATCCAATGCCAGGTGTGCAACCATCATCTGGGACAGAGGATGCATTTGAATCAAGGCCTGCCTGGGATGACACGGTTGAAACTCAGATGCAGAGAATCACCGATGACCTAACTCCAGAATGTATGCCAGGTATGGCCAGACTTACATGGGCTTTTGCTTTCCTATCTCTTCTCAGCTACAAGACCCTTGTTCCTCTTCCAAAGAGCATAATGTCACCTTTAGTCATTTTACGTTGTTTTCATGTATTGGATTTGTCTTGTTACATCTTGCATTGCATTTTCTTGTCTCTTATTGTGTATGTGTATTTGTTGTCTGTGTGTCTCTGTATGCGTGTGTTGTCCGTGTGTTAGTAAGTTACTGTTCCATATGTGTTTGTGTATATGCATTCTCAAGATTGAATGGCCATGTTGGTTAAAGATGTAGTAGCTTTAACAAATTTGATGCAGAATTCCAAAACTGTATCAGTATTGGTATCTACTACTAATATAGCATTACTAATAATAGCTTGCATATGGCTTAATTTGTATATTGTCATTTCTTACACTAAGGATTAAAAAAAAAAAAAGTGTTGTGCTAATTGTGACCGAATAGTCATAGTCCATAAACAGGTCGACCTCTCCTCAGAGTGACATATCCAACCTTTATGTTATCATCAATGCCAACATCACAGATCCTCAATTCATTTTAGAGTATTATAGCCCATAACATAGAGTTCTCAAGAAAAAAACAATATTACATCTACACTTACAAAGAATATTTTACATTACTGGTACCTGAAAAGTGAAAAAAGTTTTACTTTTGAGATATAATTTACACCTTGGTCTCCAGACCATGACTTTAAGATTTAATGTTTGGCTTTGGCGGCACTTTTTTAGTGGATTGGCAGGATGATGCTGACAGGAAAGAGGAGACATTAGCTATCATTGCAGATCTTCTTGGCTTCAGCTGGACTGGTAAGATTCAATTTATATAATCATTCATTCATATGTTTTTAACCCACATTTCATAATATTTAATTCAATGTACCTTAGGGAGAGGCAATTTGGAGTGCATTTTATTTAATTTGGAAGTGATATGTTTGTGAGTTGATCTTAAGGAATAGCTGAAAATGGTATATAGGAATATCTACTGTATGTTCTAGCAGCATAAAACAAAAAATATTTTTTACCTTTTCATCTCTCTTTTTGTTATCTAACCCACGCAAGAGCTGGCAAGAGAACTGGAATTCAGTGAGGATGATATCCAGTTAGTGAGAACAGAGAATCCTAATTCCCTCCAAGAGCAGAGCCATGCCTTGCTGCAGCGCTGGGTTGAGAGGGAAGGTAAACATGCCACAGGTAAAAACCATTTTGATTTAACAGATTTCAATTTTCATATTTTTTAATATGTGTTGCAATACCCCAAATCCTCTAAATATAGCTTATTTGTCAGAAGATACTGAAGGTACTATTGTCTTTTTACTTTGATGGGCTCAGGGCAGTCCTGTGAGCAAACCCTATTCAATGAATGTTTTTTATCCTTAATTTTTAATCTATCAATTGATTTGTGTATTGAGTAGACCGATATTTGTGTTGTAGATTCATTGTAATTTTGTATTTCCAGTTTTGGAATAATATCTCTGTTGTTCTAATTGAATGCTTTTATACAATCTATTAATGTTTAATAAAACCTTCTACAGAGGACTGTCTGATTAAGAGACTAACCAAGATCAACCGTATGGACATCGTTCATCTTATTGAAACCCAAATGAACAAGTCAGTTCAAGAGCAAACATCTAGAACTTATGCAGAGATCGAGAAGACACTGGATCACAGTGAAAGTAATAACATCTCTAAACACTCAATTTAGTAATTCTGCCTAACATCAGGCTTTATTTGTTTTTTTCTTGCACTCTTATTCATCATGCTTGTATTTCAGTGTCAGTAGCCCTATCTTCAGTGCAAGAGGATGCAGACAGCCCCAGAGTTGTGAGAAAGGTGGAGTCAGATCGCAGACCACCCCCAGCTGTTTCTGAGGAGGACCTATCAGTTGCTTCTCTACTGGATATTCCTTCCTGGGCAGAGCCTGTTGGACACACCCACTCAGAAAGCATGCATGGTGACCTGTTGGAGGAGCTCGAGATCCCACAGTAAGTTATACATTTGAAATATTTCCTGAAACTGCAACACACAAGTAATGTGGTGTCACATCATTCGTCTCACATCAATTTATAACTATAGCACCCACAGGACACGCTCTTTTGGCATAAAGATATAAAGAAATAGTCAAAACTGCTGCCTTTATAGAGGTCAGTAATTCCCAGCATGCTGGGAAGAAGTAGAACAGTGCCACTTTCTTACACTTACATAGAACACAGTGGGAGCAGATATTTGCCTCACACCCATTGTTTTCTGTTTTTCCCCTTTAGTTTTTCTTATTTTTTGATTTGTTGGATTCATGCAAAGTTCTTTTTTTTACCTAGTCTTCTCTTTTGTGTTACAGTGAATTGAACCCTAACCTGTGGACCTCTGAGGATGTAATTACATCAGAACCTACATTTTATGACAACTCAGATGAGCAAGTAAGTACGCTTCCCACTTCAAAAGAAGCAGCATTGGGAAGCCAAGCAATTCAGGTTTATGCCCCCAAAGTGAAAGACGAGAAAAGCTTCTGCAGTGTTGAAGTTCATTCCTTCAGGCCTTTCCAAGGTGGCACTCAAAGCCAGGTCAAACATGACTGGAGCAAAACTTCACTACTGAAGCAGTGTGGTTGTGAAGATGGGCAAGGGCAATTACCTGAAATTCTGAAGTTGCCATCACCTATATCTGTCAGAGACTTCAGTCTGAGCCTATCAGAGTCCGACCAAGCTGAGACTGACTTCAATGAGCTTTGTAATGATTTTAGTTATACACTACAGCTTGACGATACAGACACAGATGAAACCATTATCAAAAGAATCCCTGACCCTAGCATATTAGCATTGCCACCAGAGGACCATCAAGCAACTCTGGCCATCACTGAAGATGACTTAGATGTAGCTCAAAAAAACAGGCTCTCTCAAAAGTGCAATGAGGTCACAGCACAATTCTTCAAAGTACTCTATGGTCATGACAAGATCCCACAGGTTCCATGTGTGGAGATGAGCTTCCAACCCTTCAAGTCAAGCAAGGAAGAAAACACAAAACCTCAAGTATACACTGACGGGTATCCAGAAAACGTGCCCTTCATTGATGATAATGATGATGTCCAGTTAATTGACCCCATTACTGCTACAGCTAAGTACAGCTTGGTGAAACCATTCCAAATGGTACCAAAGGTACCAAAGGCAGTCTGGCCTCACAATCTGACAACCACTGACCCTTCTCATATGGCATGTGACTCAACTGATAAGTACCATAATCACTGTTCTGTTAGTCCAGACAGTGACCATGACATAGTCAGGGCAAAGACATCTTGCATCTCTGAACTGAAGACTACCTCTTCCAGTCTTTTCCTACCAATCAACAATCTCACATCACAATCGCCTGAGCAAGAAGTAGCATTACCTATCACTTTTGAAGAGTATAGACCTTTGACCCCTGATTCATTGGCATCTGAGAAGCAGTGTGGTTCCTTTACACCTGTTAATGAAAGTGATCTCTCCCCAACAGAAGAATGGATATTAAATGACTCCATATATAGACTGTCTTCCCCCGAGTCTGTCATGTCAATTAATGATTATAGGGCAATGTCACCTGACTCTCCTCTCTTGGAAAACAGGGTCTTACCTGCAGATTTTTACAGTATAATGGTTGAGAGCCAGGCACAGTCTCCCAGGTCTGATGCCATTAGTTCACCAGAGATAACAATTAATTTCACTGAAAATAAATTACACTCCCATCAGTCATACACAGATGAATGTGAACCACTATTTGTTTTAAAAGATTTCTCCACTGCTGGATTTTCACATTCCTTTTGTTCTGAGTCCCTTGAGTCTTGGAATAAGTATAGGCCATTGTCTGCCAACTCTCAAATACCTAAATACAATCAACATGTACCTGAAGGTGTACAGATAAAGGGAGAATTCACAGCACCTGAGACATCAGATACGAAGTGTGATGAGTTTTTGCTCGAAAACATTTTTCCCAATAGACAAGGATCTTCACCTGACATAGTTACAGCTATTCAAGAAAATGTATCTTCAGATAGGGATTTCCGACCATTCTCACCGGAATCTCAGACTTCTCAATGCAGTTTTTCATTTCTTGAACTTTTGCTCTCAGAACCTATCCGTGCTCAACTAATGAATCAATATTGTGATTACTATTTATTATATTCAGGAGAAAATCTGCCTGAACCACTACTGATGTCAGCTCCCTACAATATGGTCTGCAGTGAGAAAGGGGGTCAAGGTAAACCCTTGAGACCAGAGTTAGTAGCTTCAAATTACAGTCCTTCTGTCCCTCAGGAATCTCCATGGGACGAAAAAAACATAAGTGCAACAGATGAAGAAAATGCATCCCTGTTTACAACAGCTGCTTCAGCTGCAACATATCTTACACATTCAGATTTCAAAAATATACGTAGTGAAGATTCAGGCCATTCAAGTAAAACAGAGGAGACATTTCAGGTCAGGCCACTGTCATCTGAAGTCCAAAAACCAGAGGGGGAAAGTAGTCAAACTTTTCTTGATTACTGGTTTTCTAAATTTGAACCACAATCTTGTACACACATATTATCACCAGTTCACTCAAATAATGTTTTAACAAAGTTTCAAGAATACACCTCAGAAGACAATAAGATAGAAGAATCCATTAATTTTGATATAATGAAAGAACCACTAAAAACAAACTCTTACCCATGTCAAAACTTAAACAAACAATCTCCTGAAACGTGCTACACTTCGAAAGAACTCCCATCACCGAAGCCAGTTCTCTTTAACTTGGTGGAAAGAAAAAGGTACATGTTTCAGTTTCCAAATGAAATAACTCCATCATCAAAAACGGAAAGGTCCTTTCTTGAAACTGCAAGGACAGAGTGCAATAATACATTTAAAGATTGTATTGAAAAAAAATTGACAACGCATTCCATTTCAAACACAGTATCAGGACCAATATATGATGATTTATGCCTTGGAAATACATTGGATGAGAAAAATAAGGTTTCTGGAATGTCTGCAAGCCTAACACACCCCTCGCCAGAATGTGTGGCATCAGTTGAAAAGTGTTCTTTGAGTCCAGAGATTTCATTTAGTCAACCATATAAGATGACACAAATTTGGGCTCCTTCGGTGTCAACAGACGAGAAGTGCACTCCTTTGTCCATAGACGAATACGTGGCCGAGTTAAGGCCGCTATCTCCCGTGTCAGTGGTGTCTGAAAATGAGCTTAGGTCCCTTTCTCCTGACTCACCTGTTCCTCAGTTCAGATCTTCCGATATCAGTTACGATGTGGAATTACCAGGCCGCAGGTCATGTACACCAGAATCCACTTTTTCAGACTGGGAAGGTAGTGATTTGTGTCTGGAGACCCTGTTTGAGGAGACCAGGGCAGAGTCCCCTCAGTCAGTTCTATCAGACTTTGAACTTGATAAGTTATTCAGTGGCAGGCCGTTGTCAGCGGAATCACCTGTTCCTCAGTTCAGCTCTTACCCTGTGGGTTTCTTGACGTGGGCAGTCACAGGTCATGTACACCAGAATCCACTTTTCAGACTGGGAAGGTAGTGATTTGTGTCTGGAGACCCTGTTTGAGGAGACCAGGGCAGAGTCCCCCCAGTCAGTCCTTTCAGACTTTGAACTTGATAAGTTATTCAGTGGCAGGGCGTTGTCCCCAGACTCCGTGTCCTCCGATTTTGACTTTTGGCGCTTGCAGGACTGGTTGGCAGACTTCAGAGCATCCTCCCCAGAATCTGTGGCGTCGGTTGAGCAGCGTTGTCTGTCTCCTGGGATTACATATGGCCAGATGAAGAGTCAACATTGTAACTATTACTTAGAGTACTCTGGGAGTAGACCAGCATCTCCTCTTTCAACACTGTCAGATGCAGAGTATTCCAGATTTTGTCTGGAGGAATGGTTTGATGACAGCAGAGCAGATTCGCCGGATTCACTTCCTTCGCAGGTTGAATCTAATGGCACAAAAGTAACTGGAAGCGCAGTTCCAGCACTGTCCTCGGCAAAACCTCTTACGTATGCAGATGTTGTGCGGGGCTTTGGACATGAAAATCAAGCAGACACTTTGTTGATCTGTAAACCTAATGAGATGACACCTGTTTGGGCTCCTTCGGTGTCAACAGACGAGGAGTGCACTCCTTTCTCCATAGACGATTGCGTGGCCGAGTTAAGGCCGCTATCTCCCGTGTCAGTGGTGTCTGAAAATGAGCTTAGGTCCCTTTCTCCTGACTCACCTGTTCCTCAGTTCAGATCTTCCGATATCAGTTACGATGTGGAATTACCAGGCCGCAGGTCATGTACACCAGAATCCACTTTTTCAGACTGGGAAGGTAGTGATTTGTGTCTGGAGACCCTGTTTGAGGAGACCAGGGCAGAGTCCCCTCAGTCAGTTCTATCAGACTTTGAACTTGATAAGTTATTCAGTGGCAGGCCGTTGTCAGCGGAATCACCTGTTCCTCAGTTCAGCTCTTACCCTGTGGGTTTCGACTTGACGTGGTGCAGTCACAGGTCATGTACACCAGAATCCACTTTTTCAGACTGGGAAGGTAGTGATTTGTGTCTGGAGACCCTGTTTGAGGAGACCAGGGCAGAGTCCCCCCAGTCAGTCCTTTCAGACTTTGAACTTGATAAGTTATTCAGTGGCAGGGCGTTGTCCCCAGACTCCGTGTCCTCCGATTTTGACTTTTGGCGCTTGCAGGACTGGTTGGCAGACTTCAGAGCATCCTCCCAGAATCTGTGGCGTCGGTTGAGCAGCGTTGTCTGTCTCCTGGGATTACATATGGCCAGATGAAGAGTCAACATTGTAACTATTACTTAGAGTACTCTGGGAGTAGACCAGCGTCTCCTCTTTCAACACTGTCAGATGCAGAGTATTCCAGATTTTGTCTGGAGGAATGGTTTGATGACAGCAGAGCAGATTCGCCGGATTCACTTCCTTCGCAGGTTGAATCTAATGGCACAAAAGTAACTGGAAGCGCAGTTCCACCACTGTCCTCGGCAAAACCTCCTACGTATGCAGATGTTGTGCGGGGCTTTGGACATGAAAATCAAGCAGACACTTTGTTGATCTGTAAACCTAATGAGATGACACCTGTTTGGGCTCCTTCGGTGTCAACAGACGAGGAGTGCACTCCTTTCTCCATAGACGATTGCGTGGCCGAGTTAAGGCCGCTATCTCCCGTGTCAGTGGTGTCTGAAAATGAGCTTAGGTCCCTTTCTCCTGACTCACCTGTTCCTCAGTTCAGATCTTCCGATATCAGTTACGATGTGGAATTACCAGGCCGCAGGTCATGTACACCAGAATCCACTTTTTCAGACTGGGAAGGTAGTGATTTGTGTCTGGAGACCCTGTTTGAGGAGACCAGGGCAGAGTCCCCTCAGTCAGTTCTATCAGACTTTGAACTTGATAAGTTATTCAGTGGCAGGCCGTTGTCAGCGGAATCACCTGTTCCTCAGTTCAGCTCTTACCCTGTGGGTTTCGACTTGACGTGGTGCAGTCACAGGTCATGTACACCAGAATCCACTTTTTCAGACTGGGAAGGTAGTGATTTGTGTCTGGAGACCCTGTTTGAGGAGACCAGGGCAGAGTCCCCCCAGTCAGTCCTTTCAGACTTTGAACTTGATAAGTTATTCAGTGGCAGGGCGTTGTCCCCAGACTCCGTGTCCTCCGATTTTGACTTTTGGCGCTTGCAGGACTGGTTGGCAGACTTCAGAGCATCCTCCCAGAATCTGTGGCGTCGGTTGAGCAGCGTTGTCTGTCTCCTGGGATTACATATGGCCAGATGAAGAGTCAACATTGTAACTATTACTTAGAGTACTCTGGGAGTAGACCAGCGTCTCCTCTTTCAACACTGTCAGATGCAGAGTATTCCAGATTTTGTCTGGAGGAATGGTTTGATGACAGCAGAGCAGATTCGCCGGATTCACTTCCTTCGCAGGTTGAATCTAATGGCACAAAAGTAACTGGAAGCGCAGTTCCACCACTGTCCTCGGCAAAACCTCTTACGTATGCAGATGTTGTGCGGGGCTTTGGACATGAAAATCAAGCAGACACTTTGTTGATCTGTAAACCTAATGAGATGACACCTGTTTGGGCTCCTTCGGTGTCAACAGACGAGGAGTGCACTCCTTTCTCCATAGACGATTGCTTGGCCGAGTTAAGGCCGCTATCTCCCGTGTCAGTGGTGTCTGAAAATGAGCTTAGGTCCCTTTCTCCTGACTCACCTGTTCCTCAGTTCAGATCTTCCGATATCAGTTACGATGTGGAATTAACAGGCCGCAGGTCATGTACACCAGAATCCACTTTTTCAGACTGGGAAGGTAGTGATTTGTGTCTGGAGACCCTGTTTGAGGAGACCAGGGCAGAGTCCCCTCAGTCAGTTCTATCAGACTTTGAACTTGATAAGTTATTCAGTGGCAGGCCGTTGTCAGCGGAATCACCTGTTCCTCAGTTCAGCTCTTACCCTGTGGGTTTCGACTTGACGTGGTGCAGTCACAGGTCATGTACACCAGAATCCACTTTTTCAGACTGGGAAGGTAGTGATTTGTGTCTGGAGACCCTGTTTGAGGAGACCAGGGCAGAGTCCCCCCAGTCAGTCCTTTCAGACTTTGAACTTGATAAGTTATTCAGTGGCAGGGCGTTGTCCCCAGACTCCGTGTCCTCCGATTTTGACTTTTGGCGCTTGCAGGACTGGTTGGCAGACTTCAGAGCATCCTCCCCAGAATCTGTGGCGTCGGTTGAGCAGCGTTGTCTGTCTCCTGGGATTACATATGGCCAGATGAAGAGTCAACATTGTAACTATTACTTAGAGTACTCTGGGAGTAGACCAGCGTCTCCTCTTTCAACACTGTCAGATGCAGAGTATTCCAGATTTTGTCTGGAGGAATGGTTTGATGACAGCAGAGCAGATTCGCCGGATTCACTTCCTTCGCAGGTTGAATCTAATGGCACAAAAGTAACTGGAAGCGCAGTTCCACCACCGTCCTCGGCAAAACCTCCTACGTATGCAGATGTTGTGCGGGGCTTTGGACATGAAAATCAAGCAGACACTTTGTTGAGCAGTAAACCTAATGAGATGACACCTGTTTGGGCTCCTTCGGTGTCAACAGACGAGGAGTGCACTCCTTTCTCCATAGACGATTGCGTGGCCGAGTTAAGGCCGCTATCTCCCGTGTCAGTGGTGTCTGAAAATGAGCTTAGGTCCCTTTCTCCTGACTCACCTGTTCCTCAGTTCAGATCTTCCGATATCAGTTACGATGTGGAATTACCAGGCCGCAGGTCATGTACACCAGAATCCACTTTTTCAGACTGGGAAGGTAGTGATTTGTGTCTGGAGACCCTGTTTGAGGAGACCAGGGCAGAGTCCCCTCAGTCAGTTCTATCAGACTTTGAACTTGATAAGTTATTCAGTGGCAGGCCGTTGTCAGCGGAATCACCTGTTCCTCAGTTCAGCTCTTACCCTGTGGGTTTCGACTTGACGTGGTGCAGTCACAGGTCATGTACACCAGAATCCACCTTTTCAGACTGGGAAGGTAGTGATTTGTGTCTGGAGACCCTGTTTGAGGAGACCAGGGCAGAGTCCCCCCAGTCAGTCCTTTCAGACTTTGAACTTGATAAGTTATTCAGTGGCAGGGCGTTGTCCCCAGACTCCGTGTCCTCCGATTTTGACTTTTGGCGCTTGCAGGACTGGTTGGCAGACTTCAGAGCATCCTCCCCAGAATCTGTGGCGTCGGTTGAGCAGCGTTGTCTGTCTCCTGGGATTACATATGGCCAGATGAAGAGTCAACATTGTAACTATTACTTAGAGTACTCTGGGAGTAGACCAGCGTCTCCTCTTTCAACACTGTCAGATGCAGAGTATTCCAGATTTTGTCTGGAGGAATGGTTTGATGACAGCAGAGCAGATTCGCCGGATTCACTTCCTTCGCAGGTTGAATCTAATGGCACAAAAGTAACTGGAAGCGCAGTTCCACCACTGTCCTCGGCAAAACCTCTTACGTATGCAGATGTTGTGCGGGGCTTTGGACATCAAAATCAAGCAGACACTTTGTTGATCTGTAAACCTAATGAGATGACACCTGTTTGGGCTCCTTCGGTGTCAACAGACGAGGAGTGCACTCCTTTCTCCATAGACGATTGCGTGGCCGAGTTAAGGCCGCTATCTCCCGTGTCAGTGGTGTCTGAAAATGAGCTTAGGTCCCTTTCTCCTGACTCACCTGTTCCTCAGTTCAGATCTTCCGATATCAGTTACGATGTGGAATTACCAGGCCGCAGGTCATGTACACCAGAATCCACTTTTTCAGACTGGGAAGGTAGTGATTTGTGTCTGGAGACCCTGTTTGAGGAGACCAGGGCAGAGTCCCCTCAGTCAGTTCTATCAGACTTTGAACTTGATAAGTTATTCAGTGGCAGGCCGTTGTCAGCGGAATCACCTGTTCCTCAGTTCAGCTCTTACCCTGTGGGTTTCGACTTGACGTGGTGCAGTCACAGGTCATGTACACCAGAATCCACTTTTTCAGACTGGGAAGGTAGTGATTTGTGTCTGGAGACCCTGTTTGAGGAGACCAGGGCAGAGTCCCCCCAGTCAGTCCTTTCAGACTTTGAACTTGATAAGTTATTCAGTGGCAGGGCGTTGTCCCCAGACTCCGTGTCCTCCGATTTTGACTTTTGGCGCTTGCAGGACTGGTTGGCAGACTTCAGAGCATCCTCCCCAGAATCTGTGGCGTCGGTTGAGCAGCGTTGTCTGTCTCCTGGGATTACATATGGCCAGATGAAGAGTCAACATTGTAACTATTACTTAGAGTACTCTGGGAGTAGACCAGCGTCTCCTCTTTCAACACTGTCAGATGCAGAGTATTCCAGATTTTGTCTGGAGGAATGGTTTGATGACAGCAGAGCAGATTCGCCGGATTCACTTCCTTCGCAGGTTGAATCTAATGGCACAAAAGTAACTGGAAGCGCAGTTCCACCACTGTCCTCGGCAAAACCTCCTACGTATGCAGATGTTGTGCGGGGCTTTGGACATCAAAATCAAGCAGACACTTTGTTGAGCAGTAAACCTAATGAGATGACACCTGTTTGGGCTCCTTCGGTGTCAACAGACGAGGAGTGCACTCCTTTCTCCATAGACGATTGCGTGGCCGAGTTAAGGCCGCTATCTCCCGTGTCAGTGGTGTCTGAAAATGAGCTTAGGTCCCTTTCTCCTGACTCACCTGTTCCTCAGTTCAGATCCTCCGACATATGTTACGATGTGGAATTACCAGGCCGCAGGTCATGTACACCAGAATCCACTTTTTCAGACTGGGAAGGTAGTGATTTGTGTCTGGATATCCTGTTTGAGGAGACCAGGGCAGAGTCCCCCCAGTCAGTCCTTTCAGACTTTGAACTTGATAAGTTATTCAGTGGCAGGGCGTTGTCCCCAGACTCCGTGTCCTCCGATTTTGACTTTTGGCGCTTGCAGGACTGGTTGGCAGACTTCAGAGCATCCTCCCCAGAATCTGTGGCGTCGGTTGAGCAGCGTTGTCTGTCTCCTGGGATTACATATGGCCAGATGAAGAGTCAACATTGTAACTATTACTTAGAGTACTCTGACTTTGGAGCATCCTCACCAGAATCTTTAGTGTCAGTTACCCCTGTTCCTCAGTTCAGCATCCATTCAGAATCCATTTCACTACAGACAGATATTTCCACATCTTTTTCAAAGGAATACGGAGCAATTCATAAGCCTTTAATGCAGAACTTAATGTCACATTTGTATGATCCATTCTACAAGGGAAAATTAGCAGCCTCTGAATGTACCCTTGAAAAACAGTCATGCATTCTCAGTGATACACCACAAAACAATAGTGACCCAATAACCAACACATTCTCAGACTGTTTTTCAAGGTTTTCCCATTGCACATCAGAAGACAAAACAGCAGTTGAGTCTTTTTTTCCAAACACTTTGATTACAAGTTCTTTTTCAACAGCATGTCAAAGAAATAATGGCATATCACAGTCTGTTACAGCTGACATACAATCCATAGTTCCTCACAAGAAAGCAGAGGAATATGAATTTTTTGAGAGTCCTTCACTTTCAGAGTATATGCCACCAACACATGAAATATTACATCCAAGTGATGTAAGTCCTTTATATTCAACCCGCTTATTCACTTATCAGAGGCCACCTTCTCCAGAATCATTAGCCTCATTTGAAGAGTTCATTGCCCTTCCTGATGATTCAAAAATTCCTCAGTTCACCTGTCAACCTTATTATTACATGTATTTGTCCAAACAACGATCTCTTTCACAAGACTCCATAATGCAGGAGAGAGATTATACCGATTCATGTGTTCATTCATTTTTCGATGAGACCAGACCAGACTCCCCTGAGTCCATAATATTTGACTGTGAATCTTCTGAGTCCCTCGACAGTATACCTACATATAATGAGTACACACAGTCATCCCTTCACTACTGGCCATCTGACTTAAGACCATCTACCTCTCAAATTCCCGAATCAATAGGAAATTTAGATGAAGTTTTAAACCAGCAGCCATGTACACACAGCTTCTCAGATGGTAATGTTACCAAAGACAGCAGACCTGCATATAAGCCATTCTCCAGGAGGTTGATATCACACACACGTGATCCATTCTATAAAAAAAAATATATCAGTGATAAGGTTAATTACTTTGAATATGTAGCTGATAAATGGTCTAAGAAAGCTTGTGATCAAAACAAATTTGAAGATTTAGCTGTCGGCATGGAAGAACCACATAGCGCAGCCAAATCTTGTCATTTGGAAAACATCATACCAGACTCCAAACCATTACAGGATTCTTCACTGTTCCACTCCACAGTACTTAATCTTACAGTAAAAGACTTATGTCCTGAGAGGCCGATGCTGCCAACTAGAACAGAGGAGACAGGAGCCATAGCTCCTTCCTCAAACACGAATGACCAGTCTTTTTTTGTCAGGGCTCCTCCCTGGACAACAAACCAAGACTAGATCAGGTCAAATCACATAGCATTAGCCAGTTTTGCATTGAGTTGAGTCACATTCCATGTGTAGAGCAAAAATTTGCATTTGATCATACTGTCTGGCTGGAGGAGGCTTTTCATGAACACACTCAAGCAAGGAGAGAATCAGTAAAACGAAGACCACTTATGCATCAACATAAATGGACAGCCCTTGAATCACAATTAAAGGAGACAAACAACCAAGATTTTATTTCCAAGAACATGAAAGGAAAATCCATGAGTGAGGACAAGAGCAAAAGTTCCATGGTGTTGGTAAGACATTGCAAGCACATGCTCAGCAGCGATTGCAGTGTTGCTTTCAGAAGTAATGAATATGGCAATACCTAAAGAATGTAGCCCCCTTGCCTTAAGCTTTTATTAATAACCAACAAAAGCTTCACTGTCTTGCGGTGGCATGTTTGCATTAGAATAGTAGAAATGAATTTTCAGTGAGGCACAACTAATGAAAATTACAAAGTGACTTTGTCCTAGTGCCATGAGCTTCTTTCCCCGGTATGGAACATTCTCATAACATTACACAGATAGAGAGCTAACCATTGGTCTTAGTGATACCTTTGGACCACGTCAATTGACTCCTTCAAGTATTATGGGATTCAAATGCCTATATTATATCTTGTCTATGTTCCAAACATTCTCTTCATTTTTTTCTAAGATTACAACCTGCTGTGATTGTGCTAAGTTGCATATTGCCAGATCTTTGCTTAAAAGCCATAAAAGTCTAAACCAAGTGATGTACTTGCCACAGCTAGAGGCATGTACTGTCTGTTATGTTTGCCTTCCTATTTGCAAGGTCCAATGTAATGGAGTAGTATATACCAAACTACTCCACTGGTACCTGTAAAGTTTCATAACATGACAATGCCCAATTACAGAATAACAGTGTTATTTACCTTTTGGGAGATTGGGAAGACCTGCAGCAGAACAGACAGTAATAGTGTTTGACTGTGACAAATACTGTAAACTGGTGAGTTTAGTGTTTTTATGGGATGTGTAGTGCTTCCTGTTTTAATAATGTAGGGGGCATAATATAGGGCATCAACCATTTACTTGCAGTGCATGTAAATGACGCATGTCCACCTACATGTTACACCAAATCCTGCATTTGAAAGAAGTGTCTTTGTGTCATATTTTTTATTGTAAATAATGATGTGTTGTCAGTGATTTTCTCAATGCAGTATCTCCAAGCATGCTATTATCAAGAATATTTCCAAAATATCACAATTTTTCAGCATCTTAATTAGTCATTTCAATCATCTAATGCATTTGTTTGTGGTCTGTTAAATAAATGTTATCAACATGTGTAGAAAGTACTCCAAATGGCCTAAATGCAATTTGGCTACAGGTAAATTTCCTCATTTGAGAAGTTATTTAAACCAGAACCTCTCCTTCACTAATGCACGCTTCATTTGACACATTTAACCTTTCATCACCAAAGCAAATCCATTATATTTGTTTATAATTTTGCCGACTCCACTGTATGTTTTCTTGCAGGTATCAACAACATCTTTCAAGACAAATCTTTCAGAATCTTCAAAACAAGAAAATGTTGGTCTAGGACAGAGTCAGGTCTTTCCAACCGAGATGCAACCTTTGGCAAATAATTTAACTTTAAAACTAGAATTGCCTGTTTCAGGTAGTTTTGGTACAAGTAAAATACATTCTGAAATCCCATTGCCCAATCAAACTGACCCAACACAGGGAAGAGGTGAAAAAATGTCATTCCACAAACAAAATGAAGATTCTGGCTCAGCTAAAACAAGTTCAGTGACCCCTGACTCACCCTGTCAAACAACCCAAGACAGTCCAGATAAATTCATCATGTCCTCAGAATCCACTCCAACACCAGGATCCAAGTCCCCACAGCTTGATAAGCTTCTGTCACATTTGGAGGAGTTGAAACTTAATTTTAGACCAGAGGCACTTCTCCCATCTCTGTCAGAACCCAGTGATGAAAGCCCTGAAGTTGATCAAATTAACAAGTTAGAAGACTTTTCACCTAAAGAGCAATGTCCTACAGAAGATAGTGATACTGTAGAAATCAGTGTGTCTTCTGTTGTACAGCTTGCAGATGACACTAACCACACAAATGTAGGAATCACAGAGCCTGCACATTTCAACACATTGGTCCGAAATGAATCTCAATTAGTTTCAGTCGGTCCAGATCTCACAAAAACCTCTGAGCCAAGTGAACCATCAAGCCTTGGTAAATGTAAAGATAGTCCTGAAACCCCTATGGAGTCCCTTTCAATCCCAGAATATCACCCCAAATTTTTTGAAGTAATGCAACCATCACTGAACAAAAGTTTTTCTTTGAACAAATTCCAGTCCAGCAAATCTGGTGAAAATGCTACTGAGACATTTTCTTCAGTTTCGTTCCCCAAAATAGCTGCAAAGCGTCAGGCAGACATACCTGAAGGAAATCTGGTTAATCTATGGGAGAAAGACTCTTCAACTTGCATTCTTCAAAGTCAAGAAGAATGTCAAACAACTGCACCATTTAATGATTCAAGGGCTGTGATAGAAGAAACATCAAAACAGAGTATCCAAGACCAACTTCCACATTTATGGGAGGTAGCCTCTGTTGAAACCATTCAGACTCAAGATTTTAGTTCTCAGTCTCTTTCTAATTTGACGCCTGAGAGAGTTTCGTCTGCAAGAAATTTTAGCTTTGAGGAACTTATCCCATACCCTTCCTCAGTGAACTTCGAGACATCTTCAGATGAGGATAGGCTAAAGACTGTTGGACATTATTTAGAAGAATCCCTGATTCCACTAGACTACAAGGGTTTTGCCTCTCAGCCCACTTCAGTTAAACCTAAAGCTGAAATGACCTCCTCAGCCTCTGATGAGGAGTACAGCATCCCACCTGGTTATGCAGAGACCTCTTCGACCACAACCGTCAATACCCACGTGCCTCTGGGATACGCAGAGGTTACACATAGTGGTGCAGACAGCTCTGCTGACTACTCTGACCCAGAGCCTTACTTTGACTGCAAACAAGCTGCATCAGATTTCTCAGAGACTGACCCTGATGAACCTGAGTCAAGAACTAGATCTAGTGAAGGTCATCCCCAGTATCATCATCTCAGCCATTCTAGAATGCTAAAAAAGGTGAATCGAGGAATGCTATTGTCCTCTGGAAGTGAAGATTATGAGGATGCTTCCCTTGCCAACGAGGGTCTTGACAATGTACATGGAGAGAAAAAAGAATCAATACCCTATTCAGAAGCATCCGATGAAGAATTCGCCCAGTGCGAGGCTTCACAACCGCCTCCTGTCTGTGAAATTAGGGCATATGATGATAGTGACAATTCTCTGCAAAGGGTAAGAAGAGATTTGGTAAACCATTCCAACCTGCAAGCATACCCTGACAGTTGAGCTTAACCAAATACAACATTTGCTTAAGAAAGCAATGCCTGCTAACCCTCTGGCAACATGGATGGGATCTAAAACTTCTTAATCCTCTCCTTTTGTTCTGATTTTAGATTCAACCAGTCCTAACGCTGCATGCCATTTTGCTGCCTGTAACCAGCTGTATCATTTACCGTTATAGCATTAGTTACCTGTTTTTTCATCAGCAATAAGCATATTAATTATTTCATCAAGTAAAAGCATGGTATGTTTTGACAAATGTTTTTCCAAGCTACAGACTGTTCATGTTATCCTTTCCAAATTCCATTGAAAGACATGAAAACTCATAAAATCCTCCTAATTAATGGGATGTGCACCATATCGCTCTGCTTACTGCTAACTTTGCTGCAAACATAGCATTCGTGTTTTGTTATTCATTAAATCTTAATGGATTTGTGTCGCTTGGTCAGGAGATCACTGAAGAGCTTGGATCAAAGTCAGAAAGTTCAGATGATGAATTTTTGACCACCAGAGTAGTGCGAAGGAGAGTTGTCATTCAGGTATCTGACTTAGCATGACTGATGGTGTTTTAAATGAGCATGGAGAGTGTGGCTTCCAGAATGCAACTTTAACTACGCTCGGTCTTCACTGTAAGGTTATAAAATCTGCTTTCCAACCTTTAGTCTTATTGAAATGGGTGAAAAATTTTTGAATGAAAATTTTGGCTTTAAAAAGAAACCCAGCACCTGTTTTGCATAGATGCTGGACCTCATTGAGGTGTTTTATCCTGCTGTGAGCATTTCTTTGTTGGTTTATTACAGAACATTACCTTTTTTCCCTGAGAATGCAAGTTTGTTATCTGTATCCCAAAGTTCCTATTCTCTCACTGAAATATAACCTAAGTTTTGTATCCTATTCTTTTCTCTAACATGTGTTGGCATTTTGTTTTTGAAGTGGAGAATTAAACACATAAACATTGCTCAGACCCACGTTAGCATTCCTGATTATTGCTTGTCTTCTTTCCCTTACAGGCTGATGAAATGTCTGACCTCCCCACTCAGTCAGTGACAGAAGAAAAGTACAAGGATGAAAATGGACACATTGTTGTCAAAAGGGTAAAGCAAGATTCTGCATTAGCTTGTTTACACATATCACATGGCAGCTTTTTTAAAGTGGTTGTGACAACAGCCAGTAACACTTAACCAAGTGAATTTGTAATTTTGCAGCAGTACCAAAAGCTCTTTGTTGTATTGTTTCTCACTTTTGTTCAGACACGGACAAGACTGGTTTCTGGAATGTTTACAACAAAATATGTAGACAATTACCTTTTCCCTCAAACAAATGCTTAATCACCGAACGGTCTTTGAACATGTGATCTTCCTCAGGTTACCCGTAAAATCATTCGCACATTTTCGGATGGCGTGGAGCGTGAAGAGATGTCAATAAAAGGAGCTGCCGAGGAGCCCATCAGTGTAGCAGAGGGAGATGGATACTCCAAGGTTGTGAAGCGGACGGTACTGAAGAGCGAGGGAGACCATACAGAGGTGTGTATCCTGTATATAATATGTTTGTTCATCGTCATATTCGAAAAATTCTTTTTCAACAGAAAATATCGGAATATCAGTAGTAGTACATGAAAAACAATTAAATGACAAATAACCTTTTCTTTGACCTAGGTAACATTTGCTGAATGTGAGGGTTTCTCAGGATCAAGGCAGGAGACGGATGAGGATTGTAAGGTCAGTTGCATAGAAAGGACAACAGTGGTGGAGGGTGAAAGGACAATGACACACCATGGTGATCCGTCTTTGGCCTCTGACCTCCCCTCAGCCCAGGATGACTTCAAACAGGTTTGTTAATAACCTTCATAGCTCAGATTTAGGAGATTGTACAATGCCCACTTGATACACTGTATGTAATAGGGAATTTATTAGCTGTGTCTCAACTACAGTGCATGTGCAGAAAATTATTTCAGGTGCATATGCAATGGCACCAAATGCGTTTTTTTGTTTTCATAACTAAATCATTTAAAATTAAGTGAGGACTTTTTTCTCCTTTAATGCCACCAGGCACTAGGTTATATAAGTGGTTTTAGCAGAACAGAGCTCCCACGTGTGGCAGAGAGAGAGACAGTCAAAGAAGATGGAACAGTGGTCAGGAGGTGTGTGAGTGCTGGGGTGTGCCTGTTTGATTGTGTGTGAGTGTGTGTGTGTGTGTGTGTGTGTGACTACTTGTATTTTTACGAGTGTGACAGCTTTGCTGTAGTTTTATTAGTTTTACTAATATTAACTAACATTTCTTTTGCTAACATTAACAAGTTAATTAGGTGGCATACTGTGATCTTTTCACATTCTCAATTAATCAAGCAGAGATAACAACACAATGAGATATGTATTTATAAATTCTGTCATTTGTGGATTAACATTGTCCAAATCTAGAATCTATTATACTATGATGCATGCATTTTGAGAAATATAACAGATGGATCGTTGATGTCCCATGCATGCAGTTGTTGTTGTTGTTGTTGTTGTTGTTGTTGTTGTTGTTATCACACCACTAAACGGAACAATTTTGCAACTTGCATCCCAGTGTCACATGGCCAATATTAAGATTTGACTCAGTTCATGTGTGATCTAGTAAATCATAGAATTATAGAATAAAACTAGGATTTGCATTATCATGTTTATGACATTATGTTTACTGTATTCTATTATGTATTGCAACTCCCTAGGCCTTTTAGAAAGGACAAGTAAAAGCAAACAAGCTTGAGGTGCCAGATAGTCCTAGGTATTCTACATAATTAATAAGCTAAACAGGAGACCAAGCCACAAAAATATAGTGTGTTCAATATATTCTGCCTTAGTGGCAGAAATTTTGCTAACCTCAGCAAGGTTTATAAACACTTACATTGAGAGATATACAAACAGGCTTACACAAACCAAAGGAAACCTTAAATAAATAAGTGGAGAAATGTAAATGCAGATTCATTAGGTAGGACATGAGTCAATGTAAATGAGGTAAATCATTTTGCTTTGGCCTTTACAGCCACCAGATCTCATCCTAGTTGAACACCTGTTGGCTTACATGTTAGACAGCACTCTCCGACATCATTAAAACACCAAATGGCATAAGAGTGGGGTGCATCATTCCTGGTTGTCCAGAGACCTGGAAAATCTGTGCAAGGGAGCACTGCAGTTGCTTTGGCAGCTCATGGTGGCGCAACATCTAAGAAAGACACTTATTGGGTTTTTTTCTTGAAACTTTCACCCATTTGTAGTTGTTTTATGGGCATTTTATATGTAACTGTTGTGATTCTGAATTTGGTCAGGAGCCATTTTTAGGAGTTTTTAACATAATCTTTTCTGGAGCTAGAAGTACTGATGAAGTTGCCGTGCACAAAGTCACATGTGCATGCTTGATTAACAAAGCATCATATAATTTGTGGGTATTTTCTCCCCCATAAGATACTTTTATCTTACACATATAGTAACATCTGTTTCTTCTTTGTAATTTACAATGAGCCTCAAGGGTGTTGAGTCAAGGATGCTGACCTGTCTTTCACTGTTTGTTTCAACTCCCTCTTTGCACCATCTCTAGGGCTCACATGCGTAAAAGTCGCACCCTCAGACGAACAGTGATGAAGGGAGCTGGGCAACGCAAACAGGTTCTTCTAGAGCAAGTGGACAATCCCAGAAAAGGGTCAAGACTACGTGATCTCCAGCAGCATCTCCAGCAACTCTTTCACCATCACTATGAAGAAGACAAGGAGAACAATGATGAGGATGAAGAGGAGGAGGAAGAAGAGTAAAGAATGTGTAACCCCCTCCCCCCAACCTCCCTGGCTCTGCCCATGCTAAAGTCTCCCCTAATCCTATGCATTAGCCAACTGCAATCCCAGTGTGCACTATAGCACCTCAAAGCTACCACAGTCTTCCCATTTAAGTCCTGGAAGATGACATTTTGTTCACAATTTGGGGTTTTCTTACCTGGCTGGTGTTATGTGTTCATGATTTTCTTTACATGTTCTGATGTTGTTTTGCCTTTGTGTGACCAAAGAAAGCCTTCTATTGTTTTCCTGATAATTTTTACTTTCCAGTTTAGAATTGTCTTTGATATTTCTGTCCTGATGCTGTGGTAGAGCAAAAAAAAAAAAACAAAAAAAACCAAAACAAAACAAAGAAAACAGTGGAATACGATTCACATCAACTAACTCACGAACCTCTTGGAGGTAAAGAACACTTTACCTGCAAATTACTGGTACTACTCTCTGAGTAGGTGCTCGGACTGAAAGACAATATTTCACACTGCACTGCCTCTCGCAATCAAGAGTTTTTCAGACATTCATAACTGAAAAACTGCCTCACTCACTGTACAAGCCTCTCAGCATTTTTGATTCAGGTGGTCAAGATGTCACACAGAGAAACCCAGAGTGTATTAACACTGAATATAACTGCTGCTGCTGTGTTTTGTGTAGGCTATGTGTAATCTGTCTTTGGGAATTATATAGTATCTATAATCTAGACATCACTGACATCTGTAGCCTAGGAATTAATTATCACTCATGTGAAGTAGAGCAGGCATGACTAATCAACATCTGTCATTATGATCCTAGCTTTGACTGCTTTGTAGTTCTATGGATTGCCCTTCTGCCTCTCTTTACCATCTGTGTGTGTCTTTCTTTCTGTGTTATTATGTTTAATTCTAAATGTTTTTGGTTAGTTGGTTGGTTGGTTGGGTTTTTTTTTGGGAGGGGGGGCGGCTTCACTCTTAAATTGCTGATCTTGACTTGTATTGTATGGCTGGTGAATGCGTGAGTGATGTTTTACTGTAGCTCCTATATGTTATGTGTTGAGTTAAATACTGCATTGACAACTGAAAAGGGTATTTTAGCTGATTTAAAATTTTGATTTTTAAAAATGTCTTTTTTTAGAGTTTATTTTTTGATTCTGAGTTTATCTTACTAGTTACTATAGAGATTTATTTAATATTTAGTTTTAATGCCAATAACAAGATTCTTCTTATTTGTTAGGAAGTCCCACAGAATTTGCCACTACTTAATAAGATCATGAAAGCAGTTTTAGAGATGCTCGTCTGATATAACAGACAAGGGTAAGGTGATCAAGTGTTTGTGTTTTCTTTAATGTTCGACTTTATTAGTTTATCTATTGAACCAGAAAGTGTCAGACCAGGCATTTGGCAGTTGTCTGGTGTGTGTTTGCGAGTGAATGAGTCTGTGTGTGTAGTAAAACAGTTTTGCTAGTTTCTCTCAGCAAAGAAAAAAAATGTTTATTTTACACACGCATCATTTGCACTCCTGAATGTCAGGAAGGAACACTTCCTTGCTTTTTGTGCACAGGAATTTAGGTAAAGTATAGCTTAGCCACAGAGATAGTCTCAGACAGATGATAAATGCAAGATAATGATACAGCAGACACACACATAATGAGGCAGGTTGAGAGCTTAAATATAGCATTATTCACAACTCTGAGTATCGCTACTGTATGTATCTACAACGTGTAATGTATTTATTTCACTATCACTATTTGTGATTTAGAAAAAATGTAAAATGCAAACTAGTGGAAGTTCACTGTGACAGGTATGCTTTTAATTTGAAGAATCAGCATCCCTTTTCTGTGATGATGATAGTTATATATATATACAATACATATATAAATATCTATAAGGGCATGTATTACTGTATCAAAATTCAAAAAGACAAAAACAAAAATGGCTGCAGTGTCTATGGCTGATAGAGAATAAAAGTCTAAAAATGTATAGTGGTGTACCTTGTTATATTTTGTGAAGTAAACTCTGTATAGCTGTTTTTTCACTTGCCAAATTCATCATACAATACCATATTTGAAGTGAATACAGACTTGTTCCCAGTGACTTTATTGCCACTACAAACTATTAGTAACTCCTGCCCTAGCAAGTTTAGACGCTAATGTGAGAGGATGGGGTGGAGGGCGGTTCTTGGGTTCAAAAACTGTTAACAAATCTACATTAAAAGTGATATATGTAAGTTTTTACAATCACCACATAGCCAACATTAGCATTAACAACTGTTTACTCACCAATCTAGAGGAAATGTGAGTTCAGCACAAAACTTTATCCATTTACTGGCCAGGAGCTGTCTCCAGCGGTGGACAGATGGTTGAAGCTCTTGGCAGGCAACCATCGCTACCACCTGTTACTGGCAAGAAACCACATTCGGTGGCAGAGAAAACTTACATATAGCCCCTTTAAGAATGATTCATTCTTACCCTTCTCATGTACGACGCTGGACCTTTACACCACCAAGGAAAGTAGAAACCAATTTTATTCACCATACTAAAAATCTTCTATTTTACATGATAGTGCAAGGTAAAGATGTAGTTGTCATTAGATGTGTAGTGGGATGGGAATATGGGAGAATATGTAGAATATGTGGAATATGGGATTTCGTATACTATCCACAAGATGTCACCATTTGGTCAGAAAATGAAGGGAAACGATAAGTGTATCAACTGAGATCAAGACTATCCTTTTTAAATATATTTGTTTACTTAAAATATCTGGGTTTATACTAGAGATCGTAATTACTGTAATGATCTGTTAGGCTTCTGAAATTCCAAACTGTGCATTTAATTCTAAGGCAGTCCACCCACTGGATTTAATGAAACTTCAGGTGGATTTGTGTTTCGTTTGCATGACAGCATCTATACCTTCCTTTTAAACTTACATATCATGCTTGTATATCCTAAGAGAGCATTAGTATAGAGCAAAGTTCACAAAGAAAACGTTTCAGATAATTAACCTAAAGTCTAACACACCCAACAGGGGCTCCTCTCAGTTCCTACCCAAGCGCAATAATAATCAACCAACAACGAAAAACAAATTAAAACTCATTCATTATCACACCTTTTAGCCAATTTATTTATTTCTTAAACATGTGAAGCCATCCATTGCCGTGCTGGCAACAGGTAGACACCATATAAGGAGTGGTGCATTGCATTGACATCATACGTTTTGTCAAAAGAAATTTTTATCATATTTTCCCCCTTAAAAAAGAAGAGACAAACCAATTGAAAAGAGCGAACAGTAAGGATGACAAAGACACAAGCATTGTCCTGCAGTGGTTAGGAGACCACTGGCTAGTAGAAGCAGTGATTGTCAAGGAAGACATCCCAACATTTATTACAGTCAAACTCTCATTTGACTTGTCTACTTCACTGTCCTCTCACCATACTCTTTTATGACTGCAATCCAATGCTTTTACGATGCATCCAGACTTACTGGCCCCACCACCAGGATGATACTTCAGCTGTCTGAAGGAAGAGACTATAGTGCCTTTGCTCAGTCTTTATCATTCTCCACCTTCTCTGTGCAACTGGCAAAATAACACACTAGAAATGACAAGAATAAAATAACAACAGAAGCCCTACATACAGTCATACAATACAAGTACAAACATTATGAAAAATGGGCTTGTTTTCCTCTCATTTTTATACAAAATGTAACCAGGAGTTTATTTTTCCTCCTCTTAGATATGAGGTTTGATATTTATGCTTGATGTCAACCATAATTGTGTTATTGTTTTACAGCAGTTCCATGATTAGAAACATTTGGGAAAGGACCGATGCACAACATTAACAAATGCAAACAAACAAGTCAGTGATTCACAAATCAAACAAAAGATAATATAGTTTCATATGATCTTACTCACAATATTCCCCCCATGCACTACACAATAGTCTTGAATTTTCATATATTACATATATGCTACATTCTCTTATTTCTTATTTCACTGATATAAAGGCAAACATACCTCAATGCAAAGTGTAAGCTTCTCTGCTTTTCTTTACATTTAAATTAGTATAATAGGTTGAAATTGGACAATTCAAACAGTATGACTTAGCTCACAGCAAACATAAATGTAGCTCATTAAACTGGATTTTACATAAACTTTTAATTCCTCTGATAGCAAGAATAGCAATTTCAATGTTTGTATTTATTTTTATCAACAATCACAATGTATATACATCACCAGAACTAAAGCAAGCTCAATTTAACATTCTGATCTTTCAAATGTTTTTGTATTGCACACACACAAATACACATAAAAATACAGAACTAATTTTTGGGATAGGTTACAGTAGTAGATTTTTAAACATCTCTATTTTATATTTAAAATGCATACCAAAACATCTTAGAAAACAAACAAAAAAATGTTGTCAATATGCCTGTTTCATAATGTCCAATTGTGGTGTGCAGCCACCCGATGGTGGTTTTGAATGATGTCCATTAATAAAATGCCATAACAGTAAAATGTATTAATACTTGTGTCCTGTGCGATGTCATGTCTTTATCGAAGGGTCAAAGGTTAGAGAGCAGTCATGGGTTGGGTAGCTGACTGCCCTACTAGACTTGCTGATGGGGTTTGGTTTTTTTTTTCTTTTTTTGACCAAATGCTGATACTCCATTAACTGCAACAAGAGGGAGAGAGAACATATTTGTGAATCTATACTGGCAGATTACACAGAGCAGTAAGAAAGTTTTCTGTTAACAATTAGATCATCAGACTTTCTCACATAAAGCATTACGGCGTGTATAGGCAGGAAAAGCACAGGTGTAATTCATAACAGTAAAAGGTCCTGGCACCATACCACCTTGTTACTCATGGGAATTGCCCTTGCACTCTTGTGGCCAACCTATTGTGATTCATTAAACCTTGTTAATCCTCGTCTCAGACATATGCAAGTCTGTACAGGGTTTGGTCGGAAGGACAAAGGCTGGTGGGGCTCTTAATGGAGCAGGTTTCACCTATTCTTTTCCTTCTATGACGAGTCAAAGTGTCCGTGATGAAAAATACCTGTTCGGCCTGCTAGTTGTTGTGGTACATTGAAAACTGAATTGACAAGCTGCTCACAAGTACCCCACCTACCCCCAACTGACTGTTAAACTGAACAAACTCCACCAGACAGCGACTGTCCAATCAAAGCTTGGAGACCATAACTTGACACAACAGGCCTATCGAGCTTTAATGGCTCCACACGTTGAAGCTCTGTGCTTATTCCATATCTCGTGAATCTGCAGGGTGGTGTCATTTTTTTTTTTTTTTTTTTTAGCTTTTCTCAAGAAAAAACAGTTTATCATATATGTAGTCATTAGATGAATATCTATCATTCACTGGTAAAATGAGTCAGCTGGTAACGTTAAAACGTCAGCTAGAGACAGAGTTTAGAGCCATCTCACAAGTTTTAGTGTTAGCTTTAGTTATTAGCTAGCTAGAGATGACAAACGCGCAACAACTGTCATTCTGGCTGACAAAATCTGTATGAATATCATCCACTAGAAATGAAAAGTCTTCAGAAATGACAACAAATTTTGAGGAGGGCATCGTCTCCCCTTTAAACCACATTATGTGCAGTGCCAGAACCGAAGCTTGACGGATGTAGCAAAAGTAGCTAAGGCGGGTGGGGCTTAGCGAAAAGTCATCCCTTTCCCTAAGCACCAACTCCTGCACCTTCATTGGTCTACTCAAAAGAGTAGCTTCACACTTGGCCGAAAAGAAGAAGCCCATTTAACAACAATCTCAGGTTGAAGTTCCAGGTCTGTTGCAGAGCGGACTGCATCCAACAGTGATGCAACAGTGTGCTGACTCGAGCGCACTTCTACTGTAGAAATGTGAGACGTTCAACCACTGAGGTCAGCGCGAAAAAGGACTCTTTCTCTTTAGCCAAGGTTTCCGCTGTGTGCTTTCTACCGTCTCTTACTGGGAGGGGATGCTGGGCGAGCCGGAGCGGTGAAAGTGGATGTTCTGCCACTTGCCATCGCGGCGATGCCACACACGGGTCTCCTCAGACTGCATGGTGCGCGGCATGCCGCTGCTATCCATGTACTGGGTCAGTCGAATATAGGCAATGCAGGCTGCGTTTTCTCCGATTAGGTGCACATGTGGGTTCAAGAGGATGGTGTGCACCGGCTTATTCCCTTTGGACAGAGCTGGAAATGAGGCAAGGCGGCAGGTTACACAGAGGTTACGGAAATCATATACAGCTGCAAAAACCAAACATTATTCCTACCTTAAGAGGAATATAAACTGATATGAAAACAAGAGGAACTAAAGTCAACCTATGTTGATGTTGGATATTGGACAAGCATAGGCTTGCCAAGTGATTGAGGTTTCTGGGAAATTTCTGGTTTAGTTGTTTACCTATACTGAGGAAATTCTTACATTTATAGCCGTCATTATTCATTTGTGATTTTGTGGTGAAAGGTTAGTCCATAATCATAGCCATGTTTTTATAGTTTACCAGCAAACTGTGAACTGATAGGACAGACTATTGATATAGAACAAACAGTTTAGCCCATATTCCACTAAAATGGTATCTACACTCTTGTTCATAAAAACAGCATTGATATTAGTAGCGACAAAATATTAATCAAATTTTTTCACCCACTTTTGTTTCTTAACATTATTTTGTCATTTCATCCGATTTTTGACATTAGTGTAAAACAGTTTGAATATTTTTTAGTGTTAATATTTTTTTGACTGATAATGACTGTAACCTCACAGTATGTTCTATACGTTAGCTAGGAGGAGTCTGGATTTATTAATAGAAAACTAAAATGAGTGAT
Source organism: Istiophorus platypterus (assembly GCA_016859345.1). Taxonomy (NCBI): domain Eukaryota; kingdom Metazoa; phylum Chordata; class Actinopteri; order Istiophoriformes; family Istiophoridae; genus Istiophorus; species Istiophorus platypterus. Next base: position 14,364,202 of record CM029114.1, on the reverse strand, counting down.
TGGAAGGAAGTGAATTAAGGAGTCATGGAGTTTTTAACAGTATTTTCATATTTTCAAGTGAATCTTTTATTTTTATTCTCAAGTTTGTGGTCTGGATTGTGTCATTGGGAACTTTGGGGTTACCTTTAGAACTTTTTCTGATGGTTGCAAATGTAATGTAATATCTACATAAGATGAAGAAACTGGTGATGTAAAGAACTTTATTTGACTCAAGTGTTACTTGAAAATTGAAATGGTAACATTAAATCAGCAGCCTTTTGTGTCTGTTGTTTAATCATTAACATTTAGTTTCAACATGCCAGCAGCGATCATATTTGATGGATAATACTTACTGAACACACTAAAATAATTATAAACATATGTAATTCTTTTAATACAGGTTGAAGTGAATGAACAACACATTTTCCAATGGTCATAGTTTAATTTTTAGCATCTGTTTGGGAAGCTGAGCCAGCTGACTTTTGGAGCAACGCTAGAACCACAGCTGGAACACAGCTGCTCTGGACAAGAGTAGCTTGAGCAAACAGTTTACATTGCAGCAAATTTGTTTTTCATCACATTTAGTCACGACTGAGGTGTTTTCAACTCACCATTCTCAAAGTAAAAGCGATGGAAGTCATGTCCTTCCACCAAATTACCCAAGGCCTCCGGCTCAAAAGAAGTCAGACCAGGATCACAAATCTTCCTGTAACACCACCAAAAGAATGCTGAGTCAGTCAAGGATGTGAGAAAATCTGAATCCAGTTAGATGTTACTGGAAGAATGCAAAAAGAAAGACACTTACGCATAGGCCTCAAAGTCTCCATTGTTGATAGACTCAATCAACTGCTCAGTAACTTTGATAATTTCCTGTTTACGAGCTACAAACACAAGATCACAGAACATCAACTACACAAACTGATGTAAAAAATTGCTAGTTGTTAGTGTATTTCAGGCAAATGTAGGTCTGAGTGCAGATAAAGGAAATCTGACATCAAATCAGCTTCAAATGGGTTCTACTCTACGAATTAGCAGGATTTCGAAGTTATTAGAAATGGAAGGCACTCAAAAAGTATTTCACAAACTTATTTCATGTCTGTGTAACAAGAGAAGAAAGCCTTCCATTACTAATAGTGATATCAGGCAGGAAAATGCAGGATGACACGAATCCTTTCACCCAACAAAGATCAAAATGAACAAAGACAAACCAATGCTCAGATGCAAGTATTTTTCTACAAAAGCAGTTTTAACTAAGTAATGTTGACAGTTACCTTTATTGTTATTGTTGCAGGCTGGGGGATATTGAAAAAATTACTTCATTTGTGCAAAAAAGACATACTGAATTATAAAGAAGTACTGTATAACAATTAGTCCTTCATAGACATAAATTACAATGTTGAGTGTCTACATGAGTTTGTGTGAGAGCCAAAAACACGAGAATAAATTGGACTGTAGGGGCAGTTAATTTAAAGGTTTGAAAATGGGTTTCTTTTCAGAACAATACAACACAAGGAGCAATAGTCTCAGACATTGAGTAATCTGAATCAGGGAAATAATTTGAAAACTAGAAACAAGATTTGAGGAACTTTACATGTCGAGAGCAGTTTCCTCCAGTGAAAATGTATGAGATAATAGGAGGGGAAAAAAACAGGGCAACTTCCTTACTGTGGATGGACTTACTCTGCACTGATGAGGTGGGAGTCTGTCGTGAATCAGACATTTGTGAGGAACGGCTCTTAGAGCTCAAGATACCGCTCACTAAGCTGCCCAGACGAAGGGCTGTCAAGTGTGTGTGTTGGGTGGGGGATGTAAAAGGAATAAGGGTTGTTTAAGACATACATATGAATGTAGGGGCAAAAGCAGGATAGCAGTTGTGGGGAAAAATTGATATTTTCAACAAGAAAAAATAAAAAGGGAAGGAAAGAAAAAGAAAGGAAACGTTTAGTAATTCTGAAAACAAGAAGGTATGCAAATAAAGAAAAGGCAACCGGTGTTGACAAATTTCAGCATCAACCTCAGACATAAAACACGATGAACTAGAGGATGCGAGGGAGGGTAGGACAAAAAAGAATAGGGCGGACCGCATTTTGCAAGACGAGCTGACAGAGTGGGGGTGGCAGTAGTTGACCTGCACTGCAATTAAACCGAGTTACAAAACAAGTTGAAGAAATACGTACAAAGGAAGGATCAGTCTGACTGAAAATAGTGGGGACCAACCGATGTAGGTTCAAAGTGTGGATAAGATATATAAATATGTGAGAACAAACAGGCAACACTAGTTTCCTTACCTTTTACATCTTCATCCTCTATGGTAGTGTTGGCACTCTCGATGGACTCCTTAAGAGCAATATACACATTTTAGCACTTTATCTTTGTATGTATTGATGATATAATGCACTTAATGTATGAAATACAGATGATTGTTGGAATACAAAATTCTCTGATAAAATACTCTTGCAAAATCAAGTCAGACCATTGGAATATTTTTCCTTAAATTTTTATTGGAACATTTAAGACAAAAATAAGAAGGTAGAAGGGGTGGGAGACGTACAACTAAGATTCCAAGATTGCTTTATATCAGAGCTGTTATGATTAAATGGTTAAGGTATTAAACCCCTAGGCCATTGGTACTCCCTGATGAATGTGAATTTTTCACATTTGGTTTTATAACTGTAAGAGATAAAAGCATTTTTTGTTGAGGGGAGTGGTGTTGTAATTGAATTTACTGTTAAAGAGAAGACCTAACAGCAGTAATGTTAATGCAGCTAAATATGAAAATGGAGGTATTGTGTAATACCTTGTTTCCATCCACAGGGTTGTGAATCACAGTTGTCTGTGGTTCCTAAAGATAACAAAAGACAGAGGACTTGAGGCGATAAATAACTAAACCAATCCATTTGTTGTATGATGGTATGATAACACAGGAAATGGTAAAGCATGTGTTTATTTTCATAATTTTCAGACTCTATCTATCTATCTATCTATCTATCTATCTCTATCTATCTATCTGTCTATCGATCTATCTATCTAACTCCTACAGTATCTATCAATCGCAATGTAGGTGACAGTGAATAAAAAATGAAGCCTTCTTAAATTGCCTGTGCCCTCTTTTCCTTCCTGCATGTCATTGTCGCTAAATGTCTTCTTTGTGTCTGCTTTTCTCTCATCAGCCCTCACAAGTCTCTGTAATCAGATGTTTGGGCTTATGTAGAATCGATCCTGTTGTCCAGATCAGTCCTTCTAATCACTCACCCAGATTACACTAGATTATAACATCAGCAGCTTGCCTCTGTGTGTGTATGTACATGTGTGTGTGTGTGTGTGTGTGTGTGTGTGTGTGTGTGTAGGATGATGGAGAGAGAAATAAGGATAGAGAGAAAAAAAGATATCATGTGCCTGTGCTCATGCGTATTCATCTTCACAGCAAATGGGGAGACAGAAAGCCTTTGACATCATGCAGAGTAGCAGTCATGTGGCCTGACGTAGGCAGCCAGTCAGCAGACACCATGCACAAGCCAATGAGTGACAGCAAAACCACTTGGGAATGTAGAATCATATTGAACCCAAGGAGCCGACAACCTCACTCTCCAGTCATGCACAAACTATCCGATCAGAAATCTCTAACACAAGTCTAAATAAGGCATAAATAATGGATTACTTTCACATGCAACATCAAAAATAGTAAAATAAATTTTTTTGACATGAGAGGAGGTCATGCATGATGTAGGTGCGTAAAGAGGAAGGAGAGAGGAGGGATTCATGCAGAGGAAAAGGGGACAAGGAGCGAGGGGATTGGGGGTTGAGGTAGAGGTTGCCCCTAACTACAGATTTAGTACCTCATTACTCAAATACTCAAAGCCAGATCCAAACCTGTGTATAAAGTATTTTTTTTAGCCCTTCAGTAACATTATACGGATCCTGCAAATCCTAAGTGGCCGAGCTCAGTATAACCCATGCATGCTTTGCTAATTCAGATGAATGAAAGAACACATCAATCTGAATTATGAATATGTTCTCTTTCATACGTAGCTGTATCAAATATGGTGGAACTGAGACATGCTGCGCAGTCACAAAAGTTTTTACACACTGTTTCATTCAGGGATAGCCTAAAGTTGAGCTCGACATCTGTTTCACCCCATGTTATTACCCTTTTTTTATATATATAAATTCTGAAACACCTGGTTAAGGAACAAGCAAGGTGGAGATCAAACAGGAACTGATCTGAGCCCCTGTGAAAGGGTGAACCTGTACCTCCTCCACAGCAGGGTGTGAGGTGGGGACTTGGAGAAATTTTGCAGATGAAGGTGCGAGTGTAGGTGAGGTTGTGTGTGTATACCAGTGCGGGGGCAGGGCCAGTGTCTTTAGGACTGGTCACTGTGTTGGCTTTGTTGTTGACCTGCAGGGGGCAGTGTAGAGGGGACATGACACATACACACTTTTCAGACCCACACATGTCCATATACGCATGCGCGCACTCACACACACACACACACACACACACACACACACGCTGGCTATGGTCCATTCCAAAGAGGTCATCGACACTCGTGTGTCACAAAGATCTGATGTTACCAAATGTGACAGTGTTACCGACCAACAACTCTCCATGAAATCTGTGTATTTGATAAAGCACACTTCAGCAGAAAGGTAGGGATACTATGATAGCACCACTTTAGATATATGCAGAAGCACAAGGGCTCTGTTAAACTGAAAAAGGGAACTTGTCCTGTGTCTAAAACCACATCTCTTAGGAGATAACACATTTTGATTTAATTCTAAACTGCTAAATTCAAGAGGATATAAAAGAGGCTGTTAGTAACCATATAGGCGAGATCAGGAGACAGCAATTCAAATTTATTTCGTACCAACCTCCCCATCAGTTAAGATAGGCACAGGTAAGATAACATTTACTCAATAGTTGACCAATAAAAAAAAATGGAAACTATGCTCACAGGCCCTTCTCCAACCTAGGTCTTTCCAGTAAAATGTTCCTCATCCTTCCATATTAAGGTAGGTAGGTACTGTTACAACCATTAATAGAAGAAAACAAACAGTTGTATAGTGTAAATAAAAACTTGTGGTTATCATATTAATTGAATTAATACATTTGACTAAGTTTAACATTACACAAATTGTAATGATGGAAATTGAAACTAGGTAATAGATTTCATCAGGACTCACCAATACAGAGGAAATTTTCCCATTTTGACCATTCAGTATGTTTTTTCCCATTTTGCTGAAGTGTACTTTATGGTCCAAACTTTACACTATAGACCCGTCCCTTCAATTATGACTATTCTCATTTTCTCTCACCTTTGTGACCCCATTCAAACTCCCTGGAATGAACCCAAACACAGTGACACTGACTCAATGTATGCAGAGGTCCAGCTTCAAATTAAAACTCAATTCAATGGCAAAACACCACACAAAATTAATCAGTCACACAAAACTCTCCACACTCACATGCACATGTGAATACATGCACTTCTGCATCAAGTGTTAATTTCAGATTGGACCCCAGACAGACAGAGAAATTAGGAAAAGAGTACAACAGGGGCTCTACAGTAAAGATTAGGTGAATGTGGAAAATATGAGACACAATCTGTTAAGGAACAACAGGCAGGAGGAGACAATATAGAGATCGGTAATTTAAAAAAAAAAGGATGATGATACTATAAATATAGTCAGTCACATATAATAAATGTGGTCTGCTGTTCCATAAAACAACTGTGAGATTAAGTTTAGAAAATGGTAATGGTAAATGGACTGTACTTCTATAGTGCATTTCTAGTCTCAACCACTCAAGGTGCTTTACACTACTGCCACATTCACCCATACATTCATATACAAATATCGCTCTCTATACACACTCACACACCGATGATACAACGGGGACAATTCGGGGTTCGGTATCTTGCCCAAGGACACCTCAACATGCGGACTAGTGGAGCCAGGCATCAAACCACAGACCTTCCGGTTAGTGCACGACCCACTCAACCTCCTGAGCCACAGCCACAAAATAACCATTGCTCACTGTTTGGAGTGACTGTCCCTGAATGATGTGATTGTTTATTGCAAAATGCATAATAATTTTAATAATAATCTGACACTGAACATTCCAACAGACTAATGCAAGTAACAGCATTTTCTTCACTTCGCAAAGCAACTCACCTTAACACCGTCTGGCTTCTTGTTGAGCAAACTCTTGGCTGCTGTAGAAGGAAAGAAAGAGACAACAGTTCAGCATGAGAGCTGACAAACAGAGCCCTGAGCCTGAGACTACACTAACATGCAGCAGGCAAAATCCAACTGCAAGATCCACGATGCAATGCAACGCAACATAATCATAACGATGCACGGTTTTTCTCCTGTTTCATACTGGTTGACATGTGGGGGCTGAAGGGTGGTTGACTGGGTGTTTATTTAGCAGTTGATGAATAGGGTAATCTACATCTGCAGAGAAAACTAAAACAGCATTCTCAAATTGACATTTGCGCATATACACATACACATGCACTTAATCACTACCACCCACACATACAATCACATCACTCCCCTCTCACTTTGTTTTTTTTACAGTATTAGGAATCCAAACACTAAGTTGCATTTTAAAATGCATGCTTTTTCCTTGTCCAAATTAAATTCTGATATCATATTGGCACTTTTGCAAGCATGAGGTTCAATATTGCTCTTTTTGAATACCAAACACCTCCTCTTCATGCATATGTGATTTACTATTAATTAAAAATATTAAGAAAGATTAAAAATTAAAACTTATTGGTGGGGCCCAACCTCGCAATTTTCCCTGTCATTCCGTAAAATCTTACCTCAAATGGATACCACAATCCAAACAAAAGAAGGAAAGAAAATTGAAAAAGGAAGAAGATGATGAATAAAAAGAGAAACAAATGCACTAATGCATTTTACTGTAGAATGAAAAGAGAAATCAGGCTAGTAAGAGCCTGGAAAATTAGAGATAGGTCAAAGAAAATACATGCAAAAAGTATGACAGAGTGTAAAAAAGAGATAGAGTGGTAGGGAGATAAAGAAAGATGACTCTGTTCACGAATGGCATATCTGTGCCAAGATCATCTTTTTGCTATAGAGAAACACAGTGAAGGCTTTTGCAAAATAGTAACAAGCCTCTATTAATTTATTTCAAGTTGAAGATTGACTAAACATTTTTACCTACTTTGCAGTGCCTCTGATTTGTTTCCACATGACTAGAAGATAATAACAGTAATAATAGAGCACCTCATCAAGCTCCCTCCAGTATCAAAGGCTAAGTTTGATTCCCCGCTTCTTGTGAGATAAATGTTTTGTTTTTTATTTATGTCTGGGAAAACCAGGTCTTGGACACTAGGCTGAGAGAGACATACCTGAGAAGTTTCTTGTGACCAGCAAAGTGGTCAGTATGGCTCCCTGCAGTGACAGAAGAGTAGGAAAGAAGGAGGTAATGATTATGGAAGGAAGGAATGAAGGAAGGAATGAAGGAAGGAAGGAAGGAAGGAAGGAAGGAAGGAAGGAAGGAAGGAAGGAAGGAAGGAAGAAACAGGAAGATTTATTATACGGTTATTATAAGTCAAGAATGTGGAGCACAGCAAAAGGCCAATGTGAAGGCTTTTAAGGAACAACTCAGCATTTCTAAGTTAGCCTGAGAAGTCTAGAGTGAGGAAGACAAGGGGGTGGGCTGGATGGATTGTTCTACATAAATAGAAACATGAAGGATTGCCAGGTGCCTCACCTTGAGTTTTCTCCTTGCATTGAATTTCTTCAGGCACTCCACGGTTTCCTGCCTGTGCATCATGGAAGCGACAGTGGACCGTTGCTGCAGGAAAAATATGAGGATTTGAGGGTTTGGAGGGAATGGAAACAATGGTTTGCAGGAATGTCTGGATGCGAGAGTAATTTGACTGGGGAGGGCTGTGTGTATTTATTAAGGCATATGTGTGTAAACATACGCAAATCCAGGGGTGTTTGAGGGCCTCCGCGGCAGTGATGCGTTTACTGGGATTAATGGTTAACATCTTGTTGATCAGATCTTTGGCCTCAGGTGTAACAGTGTCCCACTCTGGGGATGGGAACTGTCAAAAAAAAAAAAACAGGTTTGAGAAATTACTACACAGTGCAAGCTAATAAAAATGAAATATAGCAACATCTATAATGACATCTTGTAATATTGTTTTTGTAGAAAGTCCAATTAATAAAACAAACAGCCACTGAAGGAATGAGAGAAAAGAGATAAAAAAAAAACCTGTGTACTTAAGACTGACTGAGTGTGCAATAGGGCTAATATTACTATCAGTAATTTACTTCATACAAGCACAGCTGGTCGAGTCTTGGGATGCAGTGGATAGGACTTTCATTAAATTCATTGTCACTCTGATCTGTTGCATGCCTTGTTGACCTATCACTAAACTAGGCAGATGTTATCCTCTTCATTAATGCAAAGTAGGGAAAACTACCAAGCAACGCTCATGACACCGAATCATCTAAGATGTAATGTATGGAAGTGTTTTGGATTTGACCCAATCCATGAAAAAGTCATGAATAAAACAGTAACATTACAGTAACATAACCATGACAATAAATCTTAAATCACCCATTTAGGCACAGCGAACAACCACAGAACCATGTTGATTTTACAATATATATTAGAATTAGGCGTTAAAATCAATTGAAACAAATTATGTGGTTGTACTCGTTTTTTCAAATTACATGTTTTTATGTTTTCTTTAGTAGCCCTAGTGTTTATGTGAGTGTACACTTACATCATAAGCCCCAGCTTTAATTTGTTGGTAGAGGCGGTGCTGATCCTCATCCCAGAAGGGAGGGTAGCCCACCAGTAGAATGTACAAAATTACACCTGGAAGGGGGTGACATGTGAAGTTAGGCATGTAAAGAACTTATAAACAATAGTGAACTGCTTTATTATTCACCGCCAAAATAAAAATCGCTCATTTAAAACTTTCCAATACACTTCAAACAACATGGAGCTGCAGTGTAGGCGCAGACCACGCTTCTTCACACGCCTGACCAGGCCAGCACATAGTCTTAGACTTAGGCTTTAGCTCAAGCTTTAAGTTCATTTGAACAGTTGCAGTGAGAGAATTTGAATGTTATTTACCGCAGGCCCACATGTCCACTGGTTTCCCATATGGGTCTTTCCTCAGAACTTCCGGTGACAAGTAGCCTGGGGTGCCGGCAAAACCTGGAGGAGTGACATAGAGGGAGGGAGGAGATGTGGCATGGTAGGCGGGGGCAGGCGACTCAGCAACTAGGCTCTTTCTCAGCTAAATGAGCGACAGATTGATTGACTGGTTGGTTGCTTATACCAACTGATTCAGGTTGAAAAATGGATGGATGAATACTCACCAAACCATGCTTGCTGGTCCCCCTGCACCTCGATAGCCAGCCCAAAGTCAGCCAACTTGACCGCCGCCCCCTTCAGCTTACTGGCCAATAGAAGGTTCTCAGGCTGGGGGGGGCGGAGTCAAACAGGTTAGAGGTGAGAGGTCACATGCTCTGGGAACAAGCCGCCCACAGACACAGATCTAAAATCAGATTAGCCAAACCAAATCCTAATCCAAACTATTAGGGGTCAACGATGCTAAACTGCTCTTAAATCAGTGTCTGAGGCAACTCCCTTTCTGCCACACAAATGACAGAGAAACGGAAATGTGCACGGGACCAAATCTCTATGTGACCACGGACATTTTCCATGCTGGAGTTGTGGACTTGCCCCCTCAGTCTCATGGATTCTGAGAGAGTGAATTGGTAGCAGACTCGATGCGCTCATCCACAGTGACATCAATCCACTGTTAAAATCCAGGAGTGGGAACAAAGTGCACACTGCAGGGAGAAGGATACAGGGGGAAGGTGTGGTCTAACAGAAGATGTTGGTGTAAAAACAAGTGACTCGGCCAGACATCAGGTAACAACAAAAACCCACTGCACACTAACACAGTTTAGCACAACAGTAAATATATGCAAGCCCCAAGGAAGCACACATGCATACATTCAGTTTCAAAGACACACACACACACGCACACACACACACACACATGGACGCAGGTGCAGAAAGGTCTTTGCTAACCTAAGGCCAGTTAAACAGTGTGCTCTAATGAATAATACATTTCATAACATTTAGAGACTCTAAATACAGACAGCCTGTGAGCAGTTAGTTTATGGCAGACTTATGACTCAACAGGACAAAGACACCAAATGACAACTGGACACATCTACATAATGATTTACATAATGACGAATAAATACTCCTGATTAGGAAGCATTCGAAAACTTTAAATCACTTCAGCAAAGAACATCTCCCCTCATGAGGTAAACAGATTGGAAATCTCATAAATCATCATGGTTTATGAGATTTTTCTTTCAGTACAATTTCAGTACAACACTTTCACAACCCGTTAAGCTTTACAGCATTTACTTCTTCCTACTTCTTACTCTTTCCTCCACATAAAAACAAGAGGTTGTTATAAATCGCACTATCATTAGAATATTCATGAACTAGGAAAATCTTTCACATCTCAACATAGTTTTTATATAATTATGCAAATGGAGATCATTCCTGAGGTTATGGCTCGTGATTGCTCCAGTGTAGAGTACTACACACTCACATGCCCACATAGATGCCAGCATGCTGTCTGCATGGTGATAGTATTGAAAGAGGATCTTTATTCTTGACACTGGCAGGACTGAATTTGAAACAACAATACTCATTAGCTCAACAAGTATGTAGGAAAAGGCCTTAGGTATGTGCAATTTGGTTTGAATTCTAATTCTGCAACCCAGTTTTGCATCAAATTTCAAAGCTAAGGTCAAGGTCAAATCACCTTTCCTGCTCAAACCATTTAGAGCCTCAAGAAGAATAATGGGAGGATGTAACGACAAAAAAAAACCTCTACAATGGTGATGATTTTTCTTCTCACAGAAGAAAACAATTTTTAAAAAATTGGCTTTATTTCAAAATACAAAGAATAAAAAAAAGGAAAAAGGTAAAGATGCAAAGGTGAGGACTATATGGGAACTATTGCCATCTGTTGTCCTGAGTCAGGACGAAACAGAGCTGCACCGGTGGCTACGAAGAAACAAACCTTGAGATCCCTGTGGACGATCCCATTAACATGGCAGTGATGGACACTCTCCAGGATCTGCTGTATGCAGTGGCTGAGGGCAGGAGAGTAATGAACAAGCACAGGGTTGTGATGGAACAAATGGAAGGAAAGAAAGAAAGGCAAGAGAAAAAGGTGGAGAGAAAGAGTAGAGAAGGTAAAGTAATTGAGGTGAAGAGAGGAGGAAACAATGTCATAACATACGTATCAAGTGTCCCTCTCATTAGACTTATGAATGATACTGTTTTCTCTATGGATGACATTACTTCACAGGACAGTAGGTTATTTTTCACAGGATACAATGTATTACACCGTATAGACAAACCAAAACTATACAAGATCTGTCACAAGAAAACTAGGAAATGCTCACACACACAAACACACTCCCTTGTAATGTAACGTAGGCCATATGTGATTAACGCCACAGGCTATATGTGATTAATCACTTTTATAAATAACTCTATAGGATACCTTAGAGACAAGGCGGCTGCATCACACCTCTGAGATGACCATATGTGAAACACACGCATATACACACACGTATATAGATGTATAGATGTTGTTCTCTCCAGTAACAGACATAGGTGCATAATAGCCGCTGTGCACCGCAGTGTGTGTGTGGGTGTGTGTTACCTGGCATCAGCCTCACTGTAGTACTCCCTGGCTACGATGTCCTCGAACAGCTCTCCTCCTGTCACCCTTAAGGGAGACAGAGACAATGATAGTGTGCACTTGTTTTTGTCTCTCTTTGCAATAATGGCAATAATTTTAACGTACTGAGTCATACACATGCAGTATATCATGACTTTATGGGCCAAATTTTTGGTTAAACCCCACTCAATCCACACAATAGTGCTAGGTTAAGGTTTATGTGAATATAAATAGAATAAAATAATAGCTATGTTAACAAATGACTGTCAGTTGAACTTAACGTGTCAAGGGCTTCCTAAAACTATTATTTGGCGATTATGTCATAACTTGTGTTGTCAGAGTAACTTCTTTCCATTAATTATTCATGTTCAGCTGGTGCAACCGAAGTTACTCAGAAACCGTGTTGTTCAATAATTTAATAAGAAATTTGTTTTATTTAGAATTTACAAGGAGTCATTTAGAAATGAGAGAATGATTTACAATGAGCTGTTATACTAAAATTGGTAGGGTGCGTGCAATTGCTTGAGAATGTGAGTCATAGGGTCTCTTACTCACAGATCAAAAACCAAATAGTGGAAGCCTTCTTCTGATATGCTGTCATGAAGTCGTACTGCAGAGGAGATGGAACAAAAACACACAAATACCGAACAGAAATGGAAGAGAGACAGAAAAGCCAAATAAAAGAGAAATCAGTTAATACTAAAGCCAATATTCAGCATTTACAGCTTCCTTTGTTTGGCTCTGCCTCGGAGTTAAGTTTTCAGGTGTTTCAGAAATGCAGGGGTAATATGCAAAGTATACAACAGTGGGAAGCACTAAGTGTAAATCAGGTAGCCAAATGAGTTTGCAATGTATTCTACCTCTTCTTAATAAGGTGATCCAGGCTGTTATTAACATCTAGACACAATGCTAATGCTGATTTTTAAACTCTCACTTTGCTTTGCATTTAAAGAGAGTGAGTTAATGTTTTTTCTTTAAATCCATTCAAATGTTTAAATATTGAATATGGGGACATGAACTTCCTGGCTTGCTTTCACTTTGGTCCTTGATCCTTGTAGCTCTGCTGAAATTGCTACTGTGTTAACCTGATGTAATCTTTGCATTGACCTTGGGAAGTCAGTAATGCCCTCAAGCCCACTGAGCATTTGGCTCTCGATACTAGACAAAAACTGCCCTATATGATTTCTATGTAATACCTCCAATATATTATATATTCACTTTTGTTTCTTCCTGACATAGGTTTAAAAATTTCAAAGGCTTGGAGAAAAAATGATCAGTGATAGTTGTTTACAATAGCAGAGTTATCCTAAACTGTGAATTGCAGAACTGATCTGAGAAATCAGAATTAATGACAGTGAAAAGAAGAACCAACATGAGCGGATGAACGTGATTAGAACATAAAAGGAGAGACAGGTTCTAGCAGAGTTATAATGAGGAGGAAGGAGTGTAAAGGGTCAGTGGTTTAGAAGAGGGTGAAGGGCTCCCGTGTCTGTCTGATGATGCAGTTGGGAGAGCACACAGATACATCATCATTAGATACCTGTACACACACATACACACACACACACACACACACGCTTGGTTTCTCCCTCTTGCTCTCTCGTAACTGTGTCTAGAAGATGAATAGCCATAGCGGGAGTCACCAGAGACCTGAACAAAATACTGTATGTGCGTTTTCGTCTGTGTTCTTGTGTACATGTTTTGAGAACAATGACTTGCTGCTCACCGATGTTGGGGTGCTTCAGTAGACGGCAAATCCTTGCCTCTCTCTCCAGTTTTTGATGATCTGAAAAAAAATGAAATTAAAAAAATAAAGGAGACACAAATACAGAGAAAAACAGCGTCAGGTTATTTTTAATACTCTTCAATATTCCCTGCTATGATTGGCTTTAAGAGTCTTCTAATATGAAGTTGGCTCCAAGTTAGTTTTGACTCAGTGGAGGAAACCGCGCCAGGATGTATTTCTGTACCTGACATTCGCTCTACTGTACATGTGTTTTTGTTCATGTTGCCTCTGTCTGTGTGTTGGCTTGGTGTCAGCCCTAGTCTTTTCCTTATCTGAAGTGAAATGCTTGACAAAAATAATGTGACCTGATATGTGCTTGGTTATGTGCCACAAACAGGCAGGCAACAGGGAACAGCAAACACAGTAAGCAGCCATATTGGGTTCATAGTGACCTCTGTTGTCATGCTCAATAAGAGCTCCTGAAATGTGCTACCCTGAGGAAAAAATAAATTCACGAGAACACAAATCAAACTAATTTTCAAAGATTCAAGAGCTTAACGCAAATGAAATGTAATGATTCAAATGGTTTTGTTGCTCCTAAAGCATGCTTTTACACTTATCTGAATATATACAGCGATATATACATCAAGAACTTTGGCTGGGCAATACGGTTTAAATCAATACCCCCAAATTAATGAAAATATTTTTCCTTTATTGATATTATATATATCCCAATACAGCAAATGTATGCAAATCGCACGTGAAATAATCCACTTGATGTTCAGTGAACTGAAATGTATTTCAATTATGCATATGTTAGACTAATCCCTTCAAAGGTTTACAAAAAAAGCCATATTCTTTTTAATTGCCCATATTTTTACGATATGAACACAACGTGTCTTTAGGGACACAGAGAGACGGGAAAAACTGGCCTCTCTGTAACCCCAGAGTTTGTCAGATGACAGCCAACAAAGCATTTCACATCCGTCCTCTGTGCCAACAGACTTATCTTATTTGACTTTGTGAACATGAAGTAATGTTCAAACCTTCCTGTTTAGAAAAGCTAAAGTCCATTTATTCTGATTCAGAAGAACTCAGTAAGAGCAGCAGTCCTGAAAGTGAGCGATGCAATCGGTGTTGGGGGCGACCCATTTCAGCTCTGCCTCGGGACATATACAGCAAGAGAGAGCGAGAGAGAGAGAGAAAGTGAGGGAGGGAAGGAAGAGCAGCGGGTTCTACTTTTTTTCCCAAATAAAATAGGACGCCTATTTTTCACTCTCATCCTCTGCTCGTCTTGATGCTATGGAAACAGTGGACATAGTGCGGCTCACAGGCAAGACCCAAAAAGAACACCGGGCAGCTTGTTCCCAATATAGGTACAGGTAATTGTTTGTGCTTGTGTGTATAGAAAGAAACAGAAAGACACACAGGCAAACTTAGTCCTCAGTATACTTTAAACAAAATGGAACTTGGCGTGCTCTCAACCGCTTTGTTAAAATGCCAGTACAGTATGTGTACTGTGACTGAAGGACTGTGTGTGCACACCCACGGGTCTGTTTCAGTCGCAGTGAAAGAGAAGAAGCCAGAACAAAGCCCCAGCAGCGAAATGCTACACAAATACAGCATGGGCTGTAGCTGCAGTACAGTTATAGCCAAAAATACAGGAGAAAGAAGTCCATATAAAACCTACCCTGGTACAGTTACTACAGGCACAGAAACGGAAAAGGAGATGCCAAAGAGGTGGATGTGTGCCAGTCAGTTTGATGATCTCTCAACACAAGTGATCACTTTTAAATAAAAACCTTTCCCTTCCCTCCATCCAAATGTGGAATGCAATCCATCAAACTTAAAAAGGAATAAAACAACCAAAATAACTCACTAATTTTGGTTTTCTGTATATACTTTATGGCATCTATAAATAAAACCACAACTGTGTTTCAGCAGTGACTCAAACTCAAACATATAATAATACAATGTTGTAAATGTTTCACCTGCTACACAAGTTCAAGTAGTGACAAAGGTGTCAATAAACAGGAGATAAAGTGGACCCCCCCCCCCCAGGCCACAGGTGGAGCACAATTAATCACAAGACTATAAACGGACTGCTAGGGTGATGAAGAAGACTTTATGCACACTTCTGACACAAAACCTGCACACGCTGCAGAAACAGACCCCGATGCAGTTCTTTTATGCAGTCACAAGTCCACCATATTGTCTGTGATAGTATGCCAATTTTGATTTGGTTTGAGGTATACTACCAACCTCAGAGACATGCACAACGGCAAAGAAACAGACAGTGACGCTGACAGGCAGAGCCAGCAACAAGGTTAGCTCAGCCATTATTTCGTGGTTAGCAGGACCCTCAGAGCAAGGTCACTAATCTCTCCATCTTTGCCTCAGTCTTACCATATTACTGAATGGCACATAAATCCCTTCTCTGTGTCTAACATACAAACTCTGTATGTCCTTTGCCAATTTAATAGATTCATTTTTATTAACCCAGGCTTCCAGTTTTCTTAATCTGGCATTTCATTTCTATGTCACTTGAGAATTTTTGTTTATGGTTACACATTAATCTTTATTCTAACCTTACAGAATCCAGTTGCATGCTGCACTGGCACTACAGTGGTTTAGATGTGTGCATTTGTGGAGAGTTTAAATGACTTATCTTACTTATTTTTACTTCAGTAATCTTGTCAGATTCCCCACTGTGGTGGCCCTGCATCAGTTTCAAAAATGGCTCATGTATACCTGTATATATACAAAATGTTTGTATAAATAATACATACATAATCTTTTATAGAGATACCAACACTAAGTCACATTCTGTTATTCTGTGTAAACAACCATATATCCTGTGATCATTTAAAACTTCCTTACTCGCTTATAAATAGCTCCACTTCATAATTTATCATAACAGCATTCTACTGCAGATAAATTACTAGAAAGTATCCAGTACTCTGCTGAAGTAAGACTGTTTCAAATTTTTATATCAAAGCATCTGTAACTTTCTCCATACAAATACATTTGCACACAACTGAAATAAGATCCACTCAAAAGCCTCTCTGACATTTGAAATTCTGACACAGACTTAAGTCTTCCAGAACATTACATTCATGTGCATTCATACACAGCAATTCAAAAAATAAAAAAATAAATAAAAAATCAACTTTCCTATTCAGATGGAAACGTTTGGATGCAATGTGTTGCAGCCAGTTTGTAGCACTTAAATGTCGGAGTTCTTCAACATGGAGGTCGACCACCATAAACGAGCGAAAAAATCTCAACCAAAACAGTCAGCGGAAACATTCAGCCCCAGTTCTCAGTTGAATTAAGGTCCCAGGTGGTCACACTGCAGTTGTGGTCCTTGAAGAAGAGTTTACATGGTCTTATTCAAACGTAATCATGTCGACTCACAGATAAGGGCTTTTATGTTCAAAGAACATTTAATGTTCAAAGAACATAAAAAGAGCTACACCCACAACTTAAAAAAATGCTAAACTCAAAATAGTATGTCATATGCAGAATTAAAAAAATACAATGTATTGTCCATATGTAATGGACAATATGTAATGTCCATTGTCCAGAAAGTACTAGCTTTACATATCACATACTGTAGTATACACAGCATTATTAAGCACTTTCTGTTGAAAATTCACCCCTACCACATTTGCCAGTTACAGACCACACTGAAAATGCAGCTCATAATGCTATACTATAGATCATGTAGTTTGGGGAAATAATCAAATATTGGATTTAACAGGTTGCCTCTTTGTCTTACTGTAGCAGATTATGTGTGAGTGCAGGAAAACAGTGTACTAATAAGTATTCATTTTTGCTTTTTAGACCTACATTACGAAGACATAATAAAGTATGCACTTCAAGAGAAAAATAGTCTCTCTTGGAAGCCATTGTGTCATTGCAAACACATATGTAAAGGCTGGCCAAGTTAGGCTGGTTATATTTTTCACTGTGCTAACAAACTGCACATTCTAAATGCCTAATGTACGATTCTCTCACTCCCTCTCTCCACCATTTTCCACCTCCACTTTTCTTTCACTCTCTCTCTCCCTCCTCCACAGGTAGTCCACCTCTCAGTCGGCTGGACATCTGTTGTCTAGCAACTCCTGCACCAATCAGAGTGTCAGGCCTCTCCTCTCCTCTGCAGTGGAACCGTCCTTGCATGCAAATGGCCGACAAAGAGAGTTCACACACAACTATCAAACTCTACAGAACTACGTACAGGAAAGCAAAAGTAACTAATCTTGTAGGAGCAAACTCACATTAAAAAAGACAAGTAATTCAAACACGTCAGCTTCTGAAACATCAAACCATTTAATCCTTAAGACAGAGAACACTCTGAGGATAAGAAGGAAAGCAACAGTACTTCAACAGAATTATACACAGTGTACTAAAACAAATACCAAAAAACAAATGCAATTGTGTCTATATCAAATGCTTTTGTTTAAACATCTGCTGACGATAGTAAATTTACTTGTAGCAATATATTTGACATGCCATTTAACAAAGATGATGCAACAGCTTTCCTGGCTTAAAGTAGAATCACAACAAGGCTTAAAAAACTGAGTAACTGTTGACAATACATCAGCAATTTTATGAATGTTGTCATGCTAATTGGTTGAGGTCAGCTTAAGTTACGACTATTGCTTAATAGAAAGAAGGAAACTTTTTCCTTTTTTCTGGTCCTTTCTATGTGCAGTTTGTATATTTTCCCTGCGATCTTTTGGTTTTTCTTTGTGTGTTGTGCTATTGTTACTAACTTTTAAGACTTTCGATTCAAATTGGTTTGGACCTGAAAAGTGCCCACAGGTATAATTGTCTTTATAATAGCCTGAGAGAACATATTCCTTTTCTAAAGGATGAGAAAAATCACATTTTACCACTTCCCCACCAACTTTTGCTGCAGTCAACTTCAAAAAATGCTTGACTCTCAAAAAGTCTCAGACTGACAACAATAAGTTGTGATCGGCAAATAATTTTGCTTTACAATACTTGATTGTATCTGTGCGTGCGTACTAGAGAGAGGTGTCCTGCTTATGTGGTTAGGACTCATAGCTTAATATCTACATAATGTGAAGCCAGTATAAAAGACAATCACACAGAAGGCTATCACAGTCAGCTGTTATCGTTCAGGAGATGTCTGGACCTTTCTGGTCTGATGTAAGCTGCTTTTCTGAATATCTTTCTGTAATTATGTAAGACCATGATGGTTGTTTCCTTCATTTACAATATACATACTGGTAACAAAAGTCTTTTTCAGTAAAAGGTTTTCTTTTTTTTTTGATGACAGATGTTATGCAAAAAAAAGAAGTCTCCTCTTCTTTAATGCCCAAAAATATTTATTTGTGCCATAAAACAATACAATGCTGTGAAATCCTGCTTTGAGAAACAAGAAGCTTGAAGTGTTTTAGTGATGGTCTTGTTTGTTTATGGCAATCACAAAACTGTCAAAAGTTTCTGTAGTCAAGATATAGTGCTTTGTTATAGATGCAGTACATTTAAATGGAGAAATTCTGAGTATATTGAAAGATGAACACACATCTCTCATTTGAGCCTATTTAAATGTGGGATTAACAGAGTGGTGCAGGAACACCCATGTGTCGCATGTCTGTCAGCTGCTTTGCTGCCAGTAGGACACATTTGTCAAGTCATAAACCATCTTGTCTAAAACAATCTATTTATTTGCATCAGCATCTAAAGTATGTAGCCTCTGTGTTGGCCAGTACAAGATTCCACACTTTTTACTACATTTAGGAAAGTCCACCTCTCATTTATCTCTATGTTAGTTTAGTGAATCAGCCAAATACTGAGTTTAGTCACATAAAATAACCTATTATACAGATAGTCTGCGTTCTTTCTAGTGAGAGACTTAAGTTAGTCATCCATGTATTTCTGTAACTTTTTCTAGTATCTCTCATTCCTGATAAAAACGTGATTTACAAAGTTACCAAGTCACAAAAAAATTTAGTTGGAAAGTTGTGAGTAACTCTTACTGCACTGCTTTGTTAAAAACTATACAACTTCACTTTGTTGTCTTTTCTGAATAATCCAAATAGCAAAAGTTATCTAACGGTTTACAGGGCTTTCTCATTAACTCTGTTTAAAAATGAAAACTGCATTAGTATATGGTCTGATATATTTTCTGCTTTCATAAACCAATTATCATAGAAAGAGTAAAGCTGGGAGCTATTTGGTTTTACCAAGAGGAGAAATGTACTGTCAGAAAATTAATGATAATAAATAAACATATATGTCCTCTACTGAAGAGGGGTTTGTTTATTTGTGTAAGGACTATATTACTGCGTTGTAAAATTCTGAATATTACTATGACTATTACTAAAGAGTATGGAGAGAACAATGTAAGCCTACAGGGAAGTGATCCCTATTGCCAAACAAGCCCCCAAAAAGTAAAAAAAAAAAAGTTCAATAAAGTTAAGTAGACACAGATGACAAGTGCAGTGAAGAATTTATTGTTTATTTTAATTATCTTTGATTTTAATCATCCTTCCATTATACAGGCTTTTCTAAAACAAGGATGTATTTGTTGTTAACTCAAAAAAGGTCCAGACATGGGGACCTGTTTGCTTACACCTGAGAGCTGTACATCAAAAAGTTGCTGACGCATAGTCCTAAAACTGCAAATCATTTCCCTCCCAAGACAATTTCCAAAAAATCTAAAGCCGATCCCAAAAAGCTCTTACCTCTACCTCACTTTCTGTCTCCCTCTCTGGCTGCATGTTTCTCTTTGATTTTCTGATGTGTCACGTCTGCAACCGCACTGCAGCAGAGTGTAGTGCTCCATGAGTATGTGTGTGTGCGTGTGTGCGTGTGTGTGTGTGTGTGTGTGCGTGTGTGTGTGTGTGTGTGTGTGTGTGTGTGTGTGTTTCCGTTGCCTTTTTGAAGTTTGATGTCCTTTACGACTAATAGTACCAAATTTAGGGACTAACAGAGAACACCCAGGTAGACGTAGAAAGCTGGAGGCAAGCAAACAAGACACAGGGAGAGCAAACACCTTACAGAGGAGGGCAGTCAATTACACAAAGAAACGAAGAGTCAGACAGAGAGGTTGGCATGTGTGTGGCAAAAATGCACTTTTGAACCTGCTTTGTATCCTCACTCAGCTTGACAAACTTATTGTGGTCATCAGATTTCTGCCCTCTTTCATAAAACAAATCCACATAATATTGTCAAACACTCAATTCACTGAAACCTAAAGCTCACTCACACACATCCCCGCACACGCAAGGAAAAGGGCAAAACAGGTTTTTGGTGTTGATATAAACTGTTTGCAGTTTCTATTTCTGATATGACGATCCTGTTTTCTTTATTAATATGTGTTAATTTTTCAAAGATATTATTCACTGGTTCAAATGTGAACAAATATGTCTGGGTTTGTGTATTGGTATTGGATTTCCAGGCACAACACATACACCTGCACTAAATGTCCTTACCATTGACTTTTTTGTAAAATGTTATGTTAATTAACTGGCTAGTAATAGCAGTGCAACCTGTATAATACCAAGTAAATTTATACAGACTGGGGCAATTAGTTGTATTTAATTTGAAGACGTTGGAATTTCTTACTTACCATCAGTGAAAATAGTGTGTGTAAAAAAACAATTTTGCTCCTCATAAGTACATTGTGTGTGTCTCCTTTTGTTGACAAGTGAGTTAAGCTGAATACTGTGGCCCCACCTAAACCATGACAAAATGTGTTAGCAGTTTAAAAAGCAGAGAATTGAGAATTGGCTGATCTTCCATGACAATTTAATGATCTTCCACAGCAAATATATTGACAGTAGCTTTGGAAGTTTTCACTGTTGGTCAGACAAGATGCGCAGCTTGAAAACATCCTGTGGGAACTTTTGATGGGCATAATTCGATTGAGCCGTTTAGACAATAAATTAATCCGAAATGAAAATAAACCTCAGTTGAAGTCCTAACCCTTATTCACACACACAAATTAACCCACCACACGCACAGCAACAGGGTGCTGGAATTGCTCTGCTTCAATTTAATTAAGATTTTTAATTAAAAAGATGTAGTGGGTTGAATGTAACATCCTCTGTGGCCAGCAGCTAAGTACTTCTCCTCCATTCGTTTTCATTCTACCCCCCGCAGAGCCCAGGGGTCTAATAAAACTATCCAGGACGCTGAGACACCGTCACCCTCCACTGGTTCCCAAAAGAAGCAGAATTATGAGACTGATGACTGCCTTGCTTTCTCCTCTGAGGAGAAACAGGAGTGGGCTTGTATCAGAGATAAAACTGCCCCGAGAGTCTCACAACATCCAGTAATGCCTGCCTTTATCTTTTCTAGTGAAATTCAGACACACATCTGACTAATGTTAAAAAGTGGGCTAATCTGAGAGACATCGTCACAACAGAAAGAAACAGACACAAATTCACATTTCTAATCACATCTATCGACACAGATTTAAATGCATGAATGAAACCCTACAGTGTCAGGGATTCCTTATTATGGTTTCCATAAATTTCCAAAATATTGTACTCATAATCACAATAAAAACAATTCACCTGAGAATGAGTAATTGTTAGGTTTCAGTTTTTCTAATTTTTTTTCTGGCACGGTTATCTGTGGCCTCTACCTAACAAAATGTTTTCACAGCTGTTTCTTTTCACTTAGTTGAAAAGGTCTCATAAGGCCATGAATTACAAACACTCGCACATGGAAACCAGATTCCAACGCAGAACTACATCATTAACATCACAGTCTGATTTTACTTCCAAGAAGCCAGAGAAGAAGTTTAGAAGAAAGAGGAGGATGAGGACAGAGGGGGAAAGACATTAGGGGGGTAAAAGGTTATATCAAACAGCAAGAACATTTTAAAAAAGTGAGAGAAAAGGGAATAGTAGAGAGAGGCTGATGAACTCCTCTGTAATTAAGAATGCCCTGGCAATCTGAAGAGTTCATTTCCCTCGTTAGCCATACTAAAGATTCTCTCCAAGTCAAACAGTCAGTTGTTTTTATATCGAAATCCATTTGAAAATACACAAGTTGCGATTCTGATTTTTTTTTTGAGAAAAAAAAAACAAAACAAAACACCAGTCTGTAAGATTCTGATGATACAGAGTGGACTGTTTCAAAAAGACTGATGAGTCTTGTTAAATTAGTATAACCTTTAAGCACATCATATAATTTTTTTCAGGGCTGTGTAGTAGTTTGTTATGTAAGTCTGTGAAGCCAACATTATCTTAATCAGCTACAGAGTAAAGGTGATAATTTCAGGCAGGGGTTATTAAGCCCCTTGAACACTGAGGTTTACAGTCCATTCTTGACCTAAAAATAGTATTAAAAAAAATAAAATAAAAAGAGCTTTTAGCCCTATCTAACGCCCCTTATCAGTGAATGTCATTAAATAAGTTTTCATGGAGATGCTGCAGCTAATGTCATGTGTCCATAGCATTACTTACTTGGCAAATGAACAAACTGTGTGCTGGAGAGGACGGATCTACTGATTGTAGATGTCGCTGAAAGTATTGGAAGAAATCTAGAAGGAGCTTGATTTAAAAAGTTTTTGTCAATTCTGAATAATGTCCGACATAATATACAGTGATATCTTATTACTAAATGTAAGCTTTTTCGAGCAGTTATTCTACAGAGAAACCACTGGAAGTTTACTATGGCATTGACTGACTGATTTTCAAAGGAAAAAGGAGGACTGGTTTCAAGCAACCACATCATTTCACCTGATTCTTTTCCAGAAACTGTAATTCTGCTTAGGGTTGCTGTTAATATTTTGTATTCCACAAAAACACTTGGAGTTGAATAATAAAAATCAGAACTTAGATTATTAGTTAGAATAATTCCAATCAGATATTTTCCTCATGCTTTATTCCGTGGATTCTTGACACTGAAATATCTCAATTATATACATACATACATACACATTGATACTATTGAAGCACACAAACACCCCTGCTACCTTGTTTTAGTCCCAAGGTGAAGGGAAAGGTGAGCATTGACTGAAACCAAAATCCTTGCTCCTTTCAAAAATTGAATATTTTCATTACTGTATCTGTATGTGTGTTTATGTGTATTTCTGAGTTAGCGAGGGAGTGAAACACCCAGAGTGAGAGAATGACCAACATTTATTTTTAGCTTTAAGCAACCCGTGAGTCATCTGACAGCCCCCCCTTCCCAGTGAATCCTCCCTCACATTTCTCTGTCTCTCTCCCACAATCACGCAGCCCCCCGTCTCTCTCCTTTCTTTAATTTCAAAGTTAGGTCAGAACAGGGTCACGGTGACACCTTGAAGAACACAGAAATTAAAAACTGACAACAGAAGGAGGGAAAGCAGGAGGGATGACAAATCTCCATCTTGTCTAATGAGGGAAAACTACAGAGGGGGTACTATATGCAAAAAGATCAGGATGATAAGTACACATAGTAACATATATCTGTGCATACCTTAATATGTATGTATAACACTGAGGTAGACTTGCAAGATCTAAGTAACAGCTATCATCTCTGTTACCATTACCCCTCAATATTACAATAATAATGACAGCACACCCAAAACTGCCCACTCGGAGGGATGGTCAGTTATAAATCGGTGGACTGGAATAACATCAAGCAAGGAAAAATTGATAATACAGTCTCTAGGGATGAGCAGGCTTTTTTTTTACTAAAAATTCAAAATATCTCTCTTGTAATGGATTCAAAACTGCAAATT